>OZ038358.1:9109218-10309218 GCA_964035985.1 Panagrolaimus superbus
ATAGAGATCCTCGAAAAAGTGCAGAACGCAAGGCGAAATGGAGAAAAGATAATCCTGAAAAGGACATGGAACAAAGTTCAAAAAAAACAAGACCCATTGCAACTCTTGAATACAGGCGTGATTACTATGCTAGAACCAAGGATCGCAAACAAGCTTACTTAAATACACCAGAATATAAGGCACGAAAGGCGTATACTCAGCGAATGCGTCGGGCAGGTACACCAGTACCAAGACCAACCCTTTCAGAAACGAAATGTACTGCGTGTGGCAAACATGGTCATAACCGAAGTAATTCTCTTCTATGTATTCTCCATCCATCATATATCCCTACTGCATAATTTGTTTGTTAGATTTATATTATCTGTTGTTATGTTGTTATAAATTTTAAATATCTATTTTTTTTTTACAACAAGATACAAAATAGAAAAAAAAAACATTCAAATTTATATTTGATATTTAAAAAAACCAAATTAAACAACCAAAATCAAAAAATTGTTTATTCATCGTTCCAATCTTGAAAACATTTATTTACAACAGGAACAACAACCATATCACCTGGAGTTTCTCCGAACATTTTAGCGGCAAAACATTCCCTGACTTCTTTTGTGATAAACAGAAGGCCTTTGATTCGAAGACCATAAGCATTGTATTCACAAAAACTTGCCAAGCAAAAAAAAAATATTAAAGAAATGAAACAAATGCGAAAATCCAATACAAAACGGATCAAAACGGAAAAAATAACATAAAATTTTTTTAAAGAGCATTTCAAAAATAAAAATTCAGAAACATTGTGATTTAAAAAAAAAATTAAATGTTATACGATTTTTTTTGTATACAATTAAAATTATAATTATAATTTCAATTGTATAGACGCAGCGGATGTTTTTGATTCAACGTAGATTGGCAAAGTGTGAACAACAAGGCCTAAAACGCCTTTGCAAAAAGAAAACTTATTTTTTTTAACAATTTGTTTTTTAACTTTTTCTTTATTTATTTATTATACATTTATCCATGCTATAATTCTCGCATTTTAGGTGCTCTGGTATTTTATTTTACCATATTATTAATAGGTGTTCTGGTGATATCTGCTCCACTGAAATGTCAACACAAACAAACTCACCAGAAGATCCCGTGACTGTTTGTGTAAGTTTATTACAATGTAATACATTCATTATACCCATTAAATTTAGGCAAGAAAAAGAAGACGCCGAACACCTTCTCCCAATGTCACAAAAAAAGGAAGAAATCTTTTTCCAAGCAACAATGGCAATACTTCAACAAACTCAGAGAATCTCACATCCTCCCAAAAGCTAATGCCACCACCTTCAACACCAATTAGACAACCTTTTGCTGAAATTTCAAATGGGACATCTCCATCAGAAATACTTGCAATGCTGGAACCAATCGGGTATTCGAGTCCGTCGCCTTCATCACATCCTTCATCATCACGTTTATCGTCTTCTGATTCATCACCTGCAAGTCGAAGAGTATCAACTGAAGAGGTGCCTGGTGGGACACATTTAAACGGTGTCTGTGAAGAACTTGAATATGATTATGATGAACAGACTGAAGCTTGGAAATGGTTTCAACAGTCGCTGGAAGAGGAATCTCAACCATGGAAACCACGTAATATTCCACATGTATGTTATGCACTTTTTGCCGAAAAGGATTTGGAAGAATTTCAAGATCGAATTAAAGGATGTGATTTGACAGAAACAGATGTTAATCAATTTATTCGTGATTATATGAAATATATTGGAGAAACTTCTGACATCCGATCAAGGTTGTGTTCACATTCGAAAAACTCAAAATTTAAAGGTGAAATGGTTGCAGAAAATTGGGTATTAGTATCATTGAGTCCAAATTTGCATTTTAATCTTGGTAAGGGAAAGGACATGGAAGCTGCGTTGTTACAACTTGCACGTAAGCTTTTATTAATCAATACAATAGTCAAAATAACACGTTGTTGTTTTTAGAACATTTCGGTCTTTTCAATACCCGTGAGAAATCTGGATATGGCATCTACAATTCATCACCAGGGCTTACCTCAACTACATTTTATGAGGATATTCTGGCGGACGTCTCACACGAACATCATGAAAAATTCCTACGTGTATGGCGTGATGTTGTATTGTGGGGAATCAAATTTGGAAAGAAGTTATATCTCTCAAAGCAAACTATAATGTCGTCACCGTATATTTTGGAACACGCTCGTCTACATGATGATCGTCAAAAAAAATTGGAACGTCAGGCGAAATGGAGAAATGATAACCCTGAAAATGAAGAGGAACAAGTTGCAAAAGGTGGATCAGCTGGCGTGGGCATTAATACTCCTGAATTTGATCATGAATCCGCTACCAAAAACGAGGATCACATACAAGCTTTCAAAAGTCGACTAGAATATAGGGGACGAAGGAATTTAGCTCAACTAAGTCGTCGGGCAGGTACACCAGTACCAAGACCACCCTTAACAGCAATGAAGTGTGGTGCATGTGGCAAACATGGTCATAACCGAAGTAATTCTTGGCTCTGTACTTTCCATCCAGCATATATCCCTATTGCATAATTTGTTTGTTAGATTTATATTATTTGTTGTTATGTTGTTATAAATTTTAAATATCTATTTTTTTTACAACAAGATACAAAATAGAAAAAAAAAACATTCAAATTTATCTTTGAAATTTAAAATTATTGTAACAACCGATACAAACAAAAACAACATTATCAAAATTTCATTTGTTCCAATCTTGAAAACACTTGTTCACAACAGGAACCACCACATAATCAAGTTGGTCCCAATTAACATATTTTAAGAATTGTTTAATGAGCCTATTTTTATGTGGACCTCTCCAAATGACATCTTCATCACGATTATCAAGTAGGAATGCAATACTCATAACACAAAGATTATTAAAACTTAAAATTTGTTTATATATCCGTATCTAATGAAACAAAACCGGATAATGATGTGATAATATAAAAACACTTTGGAAAAAAATGGATATTTAATAAGCTTTTTTATGCATAGTATATTTATTTTGCGGTTTTAAAAAAAGTAAATTAAATTACAACAAAAAAGGGTTATGCAAATTTTCACAGACCCCCCGTTACTTCAACCATAGCACCTAAAGTTTACGACCGTATTTAAATCTTTTTTTTTCAAAGAAATATTTACCTGTCATATATGAACTAAGATCACTGCATAAAAACAATGCCGCATTTGCAATTTCATCAGGATGCCCCATACGATTTAATGGAATTGATTTACAAATTTTTTCCAAAACTTTTTCCGGAATTTTTTCAGTCATTGGAGTTTTGATAAATCCAGGAATGATACAATTTACTGTAAATAAGCTAAATAGTAGAACAGAGATACGGTAGCACCGATATACTTACCGCGAATATTGTAACGTGCAAGTTCTTTGGCTGCAGATTTGGAGAAGCCAACGACGCCAGCTTTTGAAGCAGCATAATTGCACTGTCCGATATTACCCGTTTTTCCAACAATTGAAGAAATATTAACAATTGATTGGGGTTTTTGATATTCAATTGCAAGACGTGCAAATGATTGATTAAGCTGTAAAGATGCATTAATAAAAGTAACACGGTAGCAAAAATATGCGCTTACCATATAAATAGATTTAAGATTCACATTCAAAACATCATCATATTGTTGATCGCTCATTTTAATGAGAAATGCATCACGTGTAATACCAGCACTATTAACAAGAAAATCGGGAGATTGTTTTGCAAAATCTTTAACAAAATATTTTTGAAGATTATCAATTTCATCTCTTTGTGAAACATCTGCGGCAAATGCAACAAATTTTCCTTTTGAATTTTCTAAAAAATTCGATTACTGTATTTAGAATGAAACTAAATAGGAGGGAAAACCTTTTGCAAGTAATTCAGCGGTTTCTTTAGCATGTTGTTCTTGAATATCTACAACCAAAACGGAAGCTCCATGACGGGCAAGAGTTTGGGCTAAAAATGAACAAGTAAGAAATTAATTGTAAGGTTTATCGGCGTTACCAATATGTTTTCCAATTCCAGATCCAGCACCTGTAACAACACCAAGCTTACCAGCAACAAGATTTGCCATTTTTTCAAAAACCTAAAAGTTAAAAATGCAACATTCTTTGTCTAGATTTTTTTATCAAGTCAGACGGCAAAGATCACTCAAAGTTCGATTACACAGATCAAAACACAATTTTTGTCGTTAAATTTTTTTAATGTATATTTAAATGCAGGTAAAAACTGCCATATGTTTGTAAAACAAAAGCAAATTACTAAAAATTAGTTTATTACGGTATTTTTAAACAAGATTAAATTTGAGTCGAATAAAAAGGATTTAATTAAATTGACGGAAAAAGTCGTTGAGCAGATTTATAAGTGATATAAACTAATGCAGCAATTCCAACGGGAATAATAAAATTTGACCATGTTGGACTAAATATAATTTCACTCCATGAAACATTTGAATTTTCTACAATATTAGGTTGTTTTGCATTTTTAGAATCATCAGCAGAAATTTTTCCAATGCAATATTCTTCTGTCATTTCTGCAATCATGATTAAAGTTAATAAAGTAAAAAATATAAAAAATTGATTATACCTTTTGCATCAACAGAATGACCAACATCATTAAAACTTTCTGTAGCATCTTGCCCAGCCATGTCATAGAGAACATCTTCACCACCAGGATGTTCAAGAGCAAATTTTGTTATATCATATACTTTATCATTGAGTATAATCCATAGAGAATCGGCAGAATTATGTTGTGATACTTCAGCGAGAGAATAAGTTTTTAAATCTTTTGGTGCCATAATTTTATTAACTGGTTGATTGTGATAAGGAGTATTAAATTAATCCTAAAAAATATTATCAAAATTCAACAGGGTTAAAAAAGTTCAACAGTTTTTTTTCCACTTTTTATTCTTGGCAATCAATCCCTTAAAACCAGAGAAGATGAAAATCAACTCTTTTTTTGTTCGTTGATCGAAAATTTTTAATTCTTTGATCATAGAATTGAAGGAAAAAGAAAAAAACGTGAATAAAATACTTTATTTTATGGTTTTCTTTTTGGAGGTAAAAGAAAAGTGATGATTCTACTTTATGTCCATAAAAAAATAATGTCTATGTTTTTAAATGTCGTTTTTGCAAGTATATTTAAGGAGTGTAGCAGCCTACACACAAAAACATTTTTTTTGGTAAATGACATGTGTGTTTGAAGAAAAAAATATAAGTATCAACATATTTTTCTTACGTTGACTACTTTCTTTTTTTTTGTTGTTGTTGTTGGAGACAGCGTAGTTCAAAAAAGTAGTCTATGTAGTTGCAATGTTTTTTTATATAAAAAATTTTGTGGTTAAAAAATAGCTTAAAAATTTTTAAAGTCGTTTTAAAATGCAAAAATGATACTGTAGATTTTTAAATTAAACGTTTATTTCGCTTTAAAATCTATTATTATTTTTTAATTAAAAATCCAATCATATAATCTCTCATAATATCTTTGGAATCAAGAGAATGATCAGCTTTCTCAAATTCTTTGGTAGCATCTTTTCCAGCGGCATCCATTAAAACTCCAACACCACCCGGATGATTTAAATAAAATTTTGTTAAATCATAAACTTTTCCATTAATAATTACCCACAAGGAATCTTCCGAATTATGTTTAGCAATTTCTTCACCATTAAATTCTTTCATTTTTAAAAAAAATAGTTTTAAAAAAAAATGTAAAAAGGTGTTTCAAAGCTTTTTTTGGAAATCCATTTTTTTATTTCAAGCTTTATCCAATTTCAGAAAAAGCAAAAATGCTGCTTAAGCAGATTAAATTTTTTTTAAACAAAATCTTTTAAGCTCGCATAAATTTTATACAAAAAAGCAGCAAAGAAAAAGTTAGTTTCGAAAAAGGAGAGAGAGAGAGAGATTAAGGTTCAACAATTCGGAAAGATGGATTAATTTTTTCATAGCATTTTTGGCAAAGTGCTTGATTATTGTGATCTTTAAAGTTTCGGCTAGTAAGTTGTCGATTGCATTGAGTACAACAAAAATGTTCTGGATGAAAGCGTTGCCCTAATGCTCCAACACATTTTCCATTAATCGGTTGACGGCATGCCCCACAAACAGATCCTCGACGTTCATGATAATGTTGTTCACAATATGGAACTCCCCCAATTTCAAAAAATTGATTGCCATTGAAGGGTCGATTACAGTCTTGACAAACAAAACATTCTGGATGCCATGGAGAATTTAAGGCAGTTAAAAATCTTGCTTGTACCGGCTTATCACATCCCCGGCATTTTGGAGCAAAAAGTCGGAAATAATCTGTTTTACAGTATGGTTGTCCGTCCTTTTCATGGTACCCTTCTGGTCCAAATGGCTTTCCACATTCAACACAAACAAAATGTTCAGCATGAAAATTTTTTCCCATTGCTGTTACACATCGCTATAAAGATAATAATAATTACAGTAATCAAAGGGATCTTATTTGCTTACATCTTTAATTGGACCATTACAATAGGCACATCGAGGAGAAAATAAATCATGATAATCATTTTCGCAATAAGCTTTTCCTCCACGTTCAATAAAATTTTGTCGTCCAAGTTCAGTTCCGCATCGGCAACAACAATAATGCTCTGGATGCCACATTTTACCTAATGCCATTATAATCTAAAAAATATGGATGAAAATTTAAAAATAGTTATGAAAGACCAACTTGGCCAATAATTGGTTTTCCACATGCTGCACAATCACCTTTTGGAATTGTATGAATTCCATGCTTATTTGCATCCGGAGATAATCCTCCAATCATTGATCCCATTTGTGAGGGATCTTTTGACCAAGCGCTTCCACCTCCACCTCCAGCATTATTTATTGATCGAGATGAAGCATGATTAATTGGAATTGATCGACGAGAATTATAATGTTGAAGATTATGCTCTAATTCGGCCAACATCTCCCTCTATAAAAAACACCAGACATATATTACTTTAAAAAAAAACATTTTGAAAATTAATAAGGTATTGTATCTACAGTAATCCGTATACGCGGCACAAAAAAATTCATAATCAATCAATATTTTTTTGAAAAAAATTCCAATCATTGTATAAAAGAAAAAAAAATCCAGGAAAAAAAAGACAATAAAAAAGTTTTTGAAGTGTTGAGCTTTCTTCTGTGTTTTTTTTGTTGCTGCTTCCTTGCTTCTTCATTTTTCCGGTTGACGTTAACGCCTCCGCTGCTTCAAGCTTTGCGCAGCGCAGCAACAACCTCTTCTCTTTCAAATAGTAAACAAAAAAAGAAGAAAAAAAGCGCATTTTTATTTCTCTCGAAAAAAAAAACGACAAAAATAAGCTGTAACTTATTTTTTACTTATTTCCCTTTATACATGTTTCAACCCTTTCAAAATAAAAATTTGTAATCATTTTTATAAATCATCAAATACAGAAGAAAAGGGGGGAGCTTTTGAAGCTTTGATTTGGTTTCTTAAAATAGAAAGCAAAAATTTCAAAATTCTTGGCCTTGTTGTACCACAAAACGGATAATTTCAGTATATTTATTCAAAAATTAACACATAATAATATACTGTAGAAATTTTGAAAAATAAATTTTAAGGATCAAGTTTTTGTGATTGCGTAATTGTGCCTGGAATATCTACAGTATTTTCAACTTGCTGCTTTTCAACTTTTGGCTTCTTTTTAAATAGCTGAAAAAACCATGAAAAATGATTCCATTTATTTTTTGGCTTTGAAACTGCTTTATCTTTTGCAGATCCATCACCATCTGCATTTGTACAATCAGGGGCAGCAATTCTTGAAATATATAATGGAATTTGTGACTTATTTTCCCATACAATAAACATAAAAGGTTGAGAAAGTTTATGATATCGTTTTTCAGAAAGCACTGTTGAAATATTTGATCTACAAAACTTATGATACTAAAAAGAAATATTTTAAAAACAATGAAACTTACTTTGTAAATTCTGGAAGTTTCATTAATTCAAAATGATTGTAATGTTGAATTGAACTTGCAGGTTTAAAAGTGATTGATGGCTCAGCTAATTCAAAAGCTAAATCATTAAATGAACCAGGTTGAAATAGAATATCGACTTCTTTTAATGCATTTGCGAAACTTTGGGCAATGTTCAAAGTAGTTTTTGGATAACCAAAAAAGCTTGGAATATAAAGTGATTCAATTTCATTATCGACTTGTGCCTAAAATTGAATTGCTTTAAAATATACTTAAACAATTAAAAACACGGATACATTTTTCATGGATAAAATATATTGTTTAAGTTCATTTCCATTTTGAATAGCAATTTCATCACAATTTTCAATAATATACATTGAGAGATGTTCTGCAACAGATGGCAATTCAATAATTCGGCATTTTGGAGCTATTTGATTAAATCGAAGTGGCATTAATTTTGTGCAAGTTATTCGAAATGCTAATACTTGTATTTTCTCTGATGGTGATGGCTTAAAAAGATTTTCATGTATATTAATTGTTACAGTATACATATGTAAGTGCATTTAAAACTTACACGAAATGATATTTGATAAAGTTTTGCATTATCAAATGCACATGATTTAAATGGAAATTCAAAATGCGAAACAGCAACAAATATTGGACATTTACAATTATTTGTTTCTCTATGCTTTTCAAGTGCCGTTGAATCATTCCTTTTTGGCCATAGATTAATTGGGTTTCCAAGTGTTTCAGGATATTGCTTCATCTAAAATAAACAACTCCAAATACATGTATGTATCTTTTAGAAAGGCCTTACTTTGCAACCATTTTTAAACCATCGAATAATATCAGAGCCTTCATTGAATAAAATCTTTACTTCAATTCCGAGCATATTAAATGTTGTAAAAGTATCCAAGGAATAGGATTTTGTAAATCCATGATTAACAAGTAAACGACGTTGAGTACAAAAATTTCCTGGTTTTGCATATGTTGCAATATTTCTTTCCCAATCCATAAGAAAATTTGCTAATAAATTTTTTTTATTTGCTAATGAAGATGATGTTGAATGATAAAGGATATTTTTAATATTCCTTTGAGGAGTTTCGGAAGCTGTTTGTGCAAAAAATTCTAAAGTTGTAATAAGTTGTGGAACACAAATAATCGTATTTTCGGCATTCTTTGGAGTAACTTGATTACTAAAAAATGTATATTATTTCAATTAATTGAGAGATAAAAGTTTTTAACACGTTTAAATTAATTTAAATGAATAAAAATAATAGGCCTAAAAAGTAAAAATGTGCTTACTTATAAACTGCCACGGCAATTTCCAACCATTCTGCTAAAAGTTTATCTTTCTCTGCCAATGTAGGAAAAATTTCATCTTCTGCTTTCTGAAAACAACAAAATTACGGTAAAAAAATTGAAACAAATTCTTTTTTAAAAAAGCGTACTGTAGTTCCTTGAATTAAATCATCCTTATGTTTTGGTGAAGTATCATGAATCGCGACTTTTGGTTCAATTTCATCGTCTGTCATTATTAATTACTATTATTATTTCTTTGGTTTTATTTTTGCAGAACAGTGAAGTTTTATATCATTGTTTTAATTTTATGAAATTTATTCAAAATTTTCAACAGTGACATTTTGCCAAATCACTGTTCTTGTGTTTTTTAAAACTTTTTTTACAAAGAATTACGGTATTTTTTTTTTGCTTTTGTTCCCAAAAACACGGAATTCAATGGCTATTTATTTATGTGTTTCTTGTTACAGCTTCTTAATATTTTGAAAAAGTTTAATTGATGTGATTTCAAAATATTTTTATTGAAGAGATTATTCAAATCTGAGCACTTTTAAAAAAAAGGGGGAGGGGGTCTGATAATATCAGATGCGGCTTTGAAGTGCGGCAAAATATCAAAGAAAAAAATCTGACGAGATAGGTGGTTTTCAAAAATTTCGATTTTTTTGCTGACGTCGTTAGATCTGGATGATCCCTAATGCATTAGAAAAGTTTTTTTGTAAAATAAATTTATCATTTATTTCAACTTTAAAAATATTTAAATAATAAAAAGTTAAGAATGTTTTTTATTTTTCGGTGGTTTACAAGATGGTAAGGAGCGAGACCATTGATCTCCATTTAAACATTCCAAAACATTTTCCCCCGAAAGTTTATAACCAAATGTTGTACAATAATATACAATTTTTTCTCCAACAAGATAATATTCTCGTGGTACAGTTGTTGCATCACCATTTTCAGGACGTCCAGGAAAACGACAAAAGGGTTGACATTTTGCTTGGAGGCGACTCCAGCGACCACTTCTTTGACAAATTGAAAAATCTGATCCTGTAAGCATGAAACCTTTTTTGCAGGCATAAAGTGCTACGTCGCCTTCCTTATAAATTTTGTTTCGATTTAAATTTGTTGTTGGAGATTCAATTAAATGTCCATTAAGGGGAATGGAAGGGGAGGGACATGTAACTGGAACACAAAAGGGTTGATGTGTTGACCATTGTCCTTCTGAATCACAATGTAAAATTGCTGTTGAATTTAATACAAATCCATCTGAACATGAAAATTGTGCAATTCCACCAAATTTAAATGATGTAACAGAAAGTGAAAGGTGATGATCAATGACCGGAATTGGAGAACATTGAATTGCTAAAAAAACAACATACTTATAAATTATTCAAATTTCTTTAATAACCTTGACATCGAGGAGGAAAATTTGACCATCGACCACCTTTTAGACAAACAATGGAGGCATGACCTTGAAGTTGAAAACCAGGAGAACAAGAAAATTGTGCTACAGTACCCAAAAATAAAGTTTTTGTTGTATAAATTATTTGTAAATTTGTTGTTTCTGTTAAATGCTGACAGGATTCTTCTTTAATAAAAAGTTGTACAAGTGTTCGTCGATGATCGGGTAAAACACAATAATAATATCCGCTGTCTTCTGGTTGAGCAACTGTAATTGTTAACTAAAATAATTCTGATGAACATTTTAAAAGCAAAAGGGGTGTTAGACAAACAGAATATGCATCAAAATTCATAAATTGTGGATGAATTCCTTTTGTCCAAGATTTTGGAAGGCTTCGATAGGTGCTAGTTGTCTCCCATTTAGGTTGTCCTTGAAATTTTGGAAAAAAACAATATAAATGAATTGTTGCAGATTGATTTACAATTAATTCATTTTCCGGGGATACCGTATAGCTGCCACTATCGACTGTAAAATGAACTGGTGGGGGTTCTGCTAAAAAATATATATTTTTGTGGTATTAATTTGCATAAAATTGCATATTATTATTACAACCTTGTTTATGTTCAGGATCTAATGGAAGACAATGTGGAGGGGATGAAGATGACCATTCATTTTTGCCTGTACATTCCATTAAAGTAGATCCTCTTAATTGATCCATAAAATGATTTGCACATGTAAAAAGAAGTTTTGCGCCAATCCCAAATTGTTGATTAAAAACAACAAATTGTCGAGTCTCAACGTGAAAGACCTGAACCCTCGCTGATCGATCAACTTTGTAATTGCAAAGAGAATCAACTAAAAATAATTTGAATATAAAAAATGAACACATTTTGCAGGGCCGTATACAAAAAACGTTTCAAGGAGGGGCATACCTTTGATCTTTAGCCGCTTGCGACAAAAAATCAAAGGATATCAAAGAAAATTCTCCAATTTCAGAGAGGCACAGTTCCCCAAAGCCTCCCGCCCTTAAATATGGCGCTGGAATTTTGAATAAAAATTACTTGAAGGACAATTTGGTGTTGTTCCTTGAATTTGCCATTTTCCACGACGGCATTTCCAAAATGTTGCTTTTTCTACGGGTGAAAAAGAGGTACAACTAATTTCAAGTGTTGTCCCATGCGGAAAATATGCTTCATGATTTTGTGCCCAATTTTCAACATTTAATGCAATAAATTTTTTATCCAACATTGGCGGAGGGCATAATCTTGAATCGGTTCGGCGCTTTTTTGGTGCTACTGCAGTTCGATTAAGAGATACTAAAATGGTACATTATTAAAAAGGGATATGCGAAAATTTGCATACCACATGGAAAAAGTTTTGAAACCCATTGACCATTTTGGCATTCAACGGCACCAGCTTGAAGAAGGGGGGTCATGGATGGCTCAGAACATTGATACTGTATAATTGTGCCATTTGGATAAACGGATTGAAAACGATCAAGAAAAATTGTTTCTGATTCACTTCGATTAAAATAAATTAGGGCTGGAAGGGATCGATCACTGGGAGGTAGGCAGTGAGAAGTGGCTACAAAAATTAATTATTTTGATATTTTCCCTTTGTTACCAATAAAAGACTTACAATTTTTGTCACAAGTTGGGGGAGGTGATAATTGTCCAAAATTACATTTTATCATTTCTTGATATCCCTCACATTTAAGGGTTGCAAAAGCTCCATGTTTTAATTTACTTTTTTTATGAAGAAATTTTCCAGCATGTACACTTGGAAGTTTACAAGATCGAGCTTTACATTCTCCAGCCTTTTGAAGCATTGTCCCTTGAAAACATTCCAAAATATTTTCTCCAACAATATGAAAACCTCGAAGACAAACAAGTCGAACTCCTTCAGAATGTTTAATTTCGTCACCACTTTGATATATTTTTGCGGTGGAAGTTTGAAGAAAGAATGCATGCAAGCGAGAAGGAATTTTACACTTTTTTGGTTGACATTCTGCAATTGTTGGATACCAAATTCCATTTCGACAATGTGAAACTCCATCACCGTTTGTAAGTTCAAACCCGTTTCTACAAATAATCTATGGAATATTATTATTATATTTTAAAATTCAAAAGGCATCATCCATCACCCATCATATTAGCTTACAATTAATTCTCGATGTGGTTTTGTAAAAATTATATTTTTTGTTTCATCACTTTTTATTTCGGGACATGATCGGGCTGCGGCAAGTCCACCCCCTAATGCAACCCGTTTTGAACGATTCCAAATAATTGCGCCATCCATTGCCGGATGACGTTGTGAAACACATTTTGGTTTGATATCTGGCATCCAAGCCCCATTTACGCATGTTGCCTTTGGAGGACCTATAAAAGCGCCTATCGGGCGATATTCTAAAATTATTTTTGAAAATTAATCTTTTTACTCACCAATCAATCGATTTCCTTTATGACATTCAAAAACAATTGCTCGACCTTCTGGAACTCGAGAAATATAATCTGCAAAATCATATGCTCCCATTTGTCCTTCTAACATTATTTGGCCGCCTTCTAAAATTCCATATTTTTTTGTTGGATGATCACATGACACTGTAAATAATTATATTTATGTGGATCTTCTACAGTAATGCCGCCTCTTACTTGCAAGACATCGAAATGGGGGACCTTCACGAGTCCATTTTCCAAATAAACATTTGATAACATTGTTATCAGTATTTGGATGATATCCATGTCGACAAATATATTTTGCAACTGCTCCATGCATAGATTTTGTAAATATTACTCTTGCATTTGAAACCCTTTCAGGCCAGGCTCGACATCGAATTGGAACACATTGTGGAACATGACTCCAAGTTCCATTATGGCATGAAACTGTTTCAGCAGATTTTGTTTCATGTTTTGCATTACAAATTACATTCACAGATGCACCATGTGGAATTAATTCATTTGTATGAAAATTATTTATTCGACCATTATGAATTTGTGGAATTCGACAACCAGCTAAAAATATTTTGCATAAAATTTCGTCCTTTTTCAATTTCAAACTTTTATTACCAAGACATTTTGGCATTACATGGGACCATTGTCCATCCTCTTCACATTTTGCATATGGTGCACCAATATGGGACATTGATTCTAAGCATCGAAAAACTACCATACTTCCAAAATTTGTATCTTCTCCTTCAATATATCCATTATATAAAAGTGGTAAAGATGGACAACGAATTTCTTCACATCGAGGCTCATGCCCTGCCCATGAGCCTTCAGCTAAACAAATTCTTTGAACTTGTCCAACAAGTCGATATCCTTCATTACAAGAATATGTTACAACAGATTGATATGTTAGAGAACTTCCCAATACATTTCCATGGAGGGGATCAGAAGGTCGAGAACATTCAGTTGCTACAAGATATTATTACATTATATCTCAAAAAATATTACGGTAATAAACCAACGTCGACAAATTGTAGGATCTCCTGTCCATTCACCTTTGGTCGTGCATTTTCTTATTCTTGAACCTTCAAGTCGAAATCCAATAGCACATGAAAATTCAATACTATGGGGATATTGAAATAATTCACCCTTTCGATATCCATTTAATGGGGTTCCTGGATCAGGACATGATCGAGCGGCACATCGAAGATCTGGGCCAAACCATTGAGCAATTTGTTTACGATTTAATAAACATTTTGCAATTGGTAATTCATTATTTGAAAATCTTTCATATCCTGATACACAGGAATAATGGACTTCACTTTCAATATCATATTGTCCATCATATGAATTTCCATTATGATGAGCATACGGTAGTTCAGGGGGTGGACCACATTTTACTGTAAAATTTTTATAATACTTTTTTTTTAAAATAAACACAAAAGAAACACACGCTGTGGACGACAAACAGGCTTTGATCCACTCCATTCTCGATTTCCTTGACATCTTCGCTGTGATGGCCCAATTAGAATAAAGCCTTCATTACAACCATATTCAACATTTGAATCAAAAATAAAATCACTTGGAGTTCGAAGAAATCCATTTGGTAAATCAACTAATGGATGACACGTTGCAGCTTTAAAAAAGAAAGTAATTAATTTAAAAAAAAAAGGAAATAAATTTATTTTTTTTTGAAAAAGAGATGTCATTACCCGGATTAACACATGACCGTCCACATTCACCATCACAAAGGCATCGCTTATTTGCCTTTTTACAATTTTGATCTGAATTACATGCTTTTCTACAGTATTTTGGACGAGGGAATGTGGTTGGAAGAGGGCATGTTATGGATGAACTTGTATAACCATCAACAATGGCACATATGCCATTGATAATTATTATCAGTGTAAAGCAATTGAAAGTTTTCATCTCTTTTAATTACATAAATTAATATAAAAAAATATAAGGACAAAAACAACTAATGTTTTTGAAGGCGAGAAGAAAAAAAGAAGCAAATGAAGAAGAAGAAAAAAAAGGTAGTAGTAATATATTAGAAGAAGCACCCCCCTCTACTAGTCCTCCTCGACGACGACGACAAAAATGCCGCTGGCGCCATCCATCATTAAGCTTGCAAGCAAAAAAAAGAGAGAAGGGGGAAAAAAAGAACAATGCCGCTTGCCCCGTGTATGGGTCATCAATCACCACCAAAAATATAAATTATTTTCTCTCCTCTCTTTTTCCCTCTCTCTTTCCCCCCCCCCCCCCCCCCCTTCTTCTTCTTCTTCATCAACGAAGAAGGCTTTGTTATACAATTTATCAATGCTTCATCGAATTTCATGGTTCAGATAATTATTTTTTGCTTTCATAAATAATCCCCCCCCCCCTCCCTTTTTTGTGAATGTCTAGAATTTTTAAATAATGACTTCTAAAAAAATTTTAGTAGAAAAAAGCAAAAAAAAAAACGTAAAATTACAGTAAACAATTTTTTGTCAGGATTTTTAAAAATTTTTTTTACACATTTTATTTTTGAAAAGAAATCCACACAAATAAATTTAAAAGAAAAGTTTATCAAAAGTTTCGAAAAAATTGTGAATATAAAAGTTACCCATATGCCTGTACTATATGTAGTACTGCTGTGAAATTTTTATGCTAATTTCTAGGGAAAAATGTATTCCTTTGTAGTCGGGTCATTTTCAGTCATATAAAAAAACTGTCCTAAAAGTTTACAAACGTTGCGAATTTAAAAAAGCAGTAACATTGTTATAAAAAATTCTATTACAGTATTATACTGTAATTAAGTTTTATATTATTTCGAAATATTGATTGTGATTTTCTCAATATCGATATCGCAGAGTCCTGATACTGATCAGTACACACATCGAATCCAGTGTGCTTTTTTTTAGTCCGATGTCTGGCAAAGTGTTTGTTTTGCAAACGCGAATTGCGGGATTTTCAAATTTTTTCTTGGAGCAAAATGTTGATTATTTCTTTGGCACTTTTTTTTAAAGAAGAACTAATGGCACCATTAAATTCTCCATGGTCGAAAGCCTATATATGCCAAAAATTAGCTTAAACGGAAACAAAAAATTTTTTCAGTGTTTTTCATTTTTCAGTATGTATACTATACACAGTATTTTGAAAACCAAAAAAAGAGAGAACAAAAATTTTGGCATTATGTGTAACATTGCCAACTGCGTTTATTTTTCCCGCTCAACATAAAATTTTAACGTTGCAAAAAAAATGCAATGCTTTCGGCAACAAAAACAGCCATTTTAGTATTTTCACGATCATTTTCAAGTTTATCAACTTCTCATAAATTAACTCTTCTTACATCTGATCATTGTACGCTGTGTGTGGACTTTAAAAAACAACTTTCTGATTATTTATTAAAAAAAGATTTAATTTCGAGATTTGTCATTGAAGAAGTGAACATCAAATCGGATAAAGAGCTCTTTGAAGTTTGTCTTATTAATTTTTGAGCATTTAATCTATGATTATTTTGTGTCTTTTTAGAAATACAAATTTGATATTCCTGTTTTGCTATTAAATAATCAAGTTCTTCTCAAACATCGATTTTCATCAATGATTTTTGAAGAAAATTTAAAATCATTTAAGAAATGTTAGCTGTTCACGGAGGTGTAGGAACCAAGCTTACGGGTGTTGATAGATTATGTTCGGATGCAATCAAGAAATGGAGGAATGATCCGGTCCAATGTGTTGTGGTAAGTTTATTCGTGCCTTTTTGTTACCTGTTATTGATCTGCTATAAATTTAGCACTTGGAAGGTGAACCGTTGGTAAATTGTGGCTATGGTTCATCTTTAACTTTAAATGGTCGAGTTGAATGTGAAGCCGGTAATACTTTTTTTGAGTTATGTGCATTTGGAACATGCGTTTTTAGGGTATATGTGTTCTGAAAAGCATGCCTTTGGAGCTGTTGGAGCAGTATCAAATACCCGACATCCTATTCTTGCAGCAAAATATTTAGCTACCAAGTTTCTTTCAGAGTCAAGGTTTGCATTAATTCCCCCACAAGTTGTTGTCGGAACTGGTGTGGATTTAATTATGATTTTTTATTTGAACTAAATTTTCCATTTAGGTGCTGATTTATTAATATCTGAATTAAATTTACCTATTGTTGAAAATTCTGAATTAAAGTCTCCACTAGCAATAAAGGGATTTGAAAATGCCTCAAAAGCTATGGAACAATTAAATCCGAATGACACATTAATGGAAGAAAAAATGGATACTGTAGGAAGTATTTATATTTCTGTAATCTTTATTTTCTCATGATTATTCGGTTATTATTAATGGTTTACAGGAACAGGGAAGATCCGAAGCATGTGTCTCTTCTGGTGGTATTGTATTAAAACATGATGGCCGTTTAGGACATTCAACAATGTTTGGTAAATTTAAATATTTTTAAATAAAAAAAACATGGAAACAACAACAATGACATGTTTATGTTTTCTTTTTTTCTATTTAAAAACTAATGATTAATATTTAAAGGAAGTGCAGTTTGGGCAGAAGAACGTGATTCTCGTTCAATTTCAATCTCTGTTTCTGGATGCGGCGAAGTTTTGACTCGACTTCATTTTGCAGAAGCGTTAGCAAATTTTGTATTTCTTTCATCTGAAAATGATATGCTTCCATGTATTGTTTCAAAGTTTTTTCGGGAAATGTTTATTTCATCACCTTTAATCTCTCATTTTCCTCTGGAAAGAAGAATTGTAGGGGGTTTAATAATTCTTCGACATGGCAGAGTTCAAGAATTGGTCGCTTTTCATAATAGTCCTAAATTTTCGTTTGCTTTTTGGAATGGAAAAAGTGTTAAACATTATTGTTCAGAATTAGATCAGAGCTCTCCATTTATATGTAATTCTTTTCTTGCTCGTTTTTAGTTTTATATTTTGCTAATAATAAAATAATAAATTTTTTTTATTGTATTTGAAATTTATGGGTATTTTGCAACCCTTTAATATTTAAAAACTTTTTTGTCATTGAATTGTATCTATAAAAATTTGTAACCACTTTTTACAGATGTCAGACAGACTTTTTGTTATTCCTAAAATTGATAGAGATTTGTTTATTGTATCTGATAATTTCTTTGTTGAAAAACAAGATGAAATTGATCAATCAGAAGTTGAAGCAAATTTAAACGGTAAAATACAACGCCTTTCATGTCAACTTATTTATTCACATTATTTTTTAGATTATGTTACAAATTTATCTCAATGGTATGACATCTATGAATACTTTCCACAATTCTTATATACTATTACTCAACCATCTCTAATTTGTAAAGAGATAATTCTTCAATCAGTTAAATCACTTACAAATGGATTTTCGAGACTTTCTGAAAATATGCTTTCAACTTTACCTGATTTTTTGGCAGAAGAAACACCAGATGAAAGAGTGGTTATTAATATGAGTAGAATTCGTTCATCATTACCTGCATATTTGTATCTTTTAAGTAGATTGGGTACTATTCTGGAATCTGAAATTGTTAAAAGGTGGGTTTTACATGAACTTATATTGCTCTAAAATTTACTGTTTTAGTACAAATGTCGAAAAGAAGGCTAAAAATGCTAAGGATAATTTTTACGAAGATGTTGTAAATGCTCGTAAACAACTTATTTTTGCTTTGGAAGGTTTAATTACAAGAAAAGAAGGAAATACCTCTGCAATTAAATTACTTTTTTCTCCTCATTCAATCCCAGAAGGTATTCCCAGGTAATTTTATGCACTTTTATTAACTGTATACTGTATTAATAACTTTTAGAATTGTTGCACATTATATTGTAAAATTATTATCTGTTCCTGAAAATGGTCTTGCTCGAAGTGAAATGCGGCAATTTTATCCTTCATTTTTTCATATCTTAGGATTTATGGGATTTGAATGGAATGTTATGAAATGTAACTATTTTCTAATTTTTATTATTTATGTTGTCGGTTTTTTTAGCTGTGGCAGTTGCAATGCTTGAAAAAATTCATACATGGGATTACTTTAAAAAATGTACTACTTTTATTTTTCTTCCACCAATTATTAAATTGGATTCTATATATTGTGAAAATTTTTTGGATGCAATTTTAAGAAATTTTAATGCTGTCCAATGGTCAAATTCTGCTTCTGCTCTTGATAAAGTTCGGCCATTTTCTTTATTTACCAGTACTTTGGCGGAAACATATCCAGATTTTGTTGTGAAAAATTTTCAATGTTTTTACAAATTTCTTCGATGCGAAGTATGTGCTCTTTTTCATTTCAATACCGTAATCAAATTGGTGTTTTTTTCAGCAACATTTAATCCGTTGTGCAACTCTTTCTGCAATGGAAGCGGTAGTTGTATATTTTCTTCGTCAAAATACTCAAGTTGAAAATCATGAATTTATTTTAAAAGTGTTTCACGAAATTCAATTCTTTTTTTGGGACCCATCTTCCTATGTTCGAATTCGGGCTGCAACAGTAGTCTCACATATTGCATGTGAAAATTTTTTGGATGATGACAAAGATGTTGTTGGGGATAAAACAAAGCGTCGATTTTCAACTGATTTTTATGCTTACAATTTTGTTGAAAAATATGCTGTCCTTCTTACGGATTCTTTGGTATCAGTTCGAAAGCATGCTGTAATGGCAGTAAATGATATTCTTCATAGAAATCCATTTGGTGCTGATTTGGATTTTAATAAGCTTATTGCAAAATACAATGAAATTATTGATATTCGAGAAAAAATTGAAGATGTACCTGATAATGGTATGGAAGTTTATTGATATCGCATTTTTGAATCTTAAAAATTTAGATGATGAGGTTATCGCAAAGTTAAGTGAACAGTTTGGAAAATTTAAATCGGTGGTTGAAGAAGCTGTTGCAGAATATTTGGATATTGGTAATTTTCCTGAAATTTGTGACGAACCACCAATTGAAGATAATCAAATTTCTTATTATGTTGAATTAGCTGAAGCTTTGGAAAAAGCTGAAGATAAAAAATCAATTGTTTTTGAAGCTGTGAAATTTTGTATTCAATGTGGAACCTTTGAAGCTGATAAACATTTTAGTGATGAAATTGTGGAATACCTTTTGAGCAGATTTCATATGAGAAATTTGGCAAATATGCAAATCGATAACCGTGCAGAATGTATTGCTGAAGAACATCGTCTTCGAGTAACTCGTAAAAAAGAAGAGCTTATACGACAAGAACATGATCAATTATGTGCTGCACAATTTGCTTTACAAATGGAATCGTGTATGAAAAATGCAATTATTGCCTTAAAACATGGTCAAATGGCTGAAATTTGTGAAATTGTCAAATTTTTAGCAGCTTGCAGACAATTTAAATTGCGTCATTCAGAATCTGCTGTTATGCAAATTTGTTCATTAATTTATCGAAATGATGCTGAAATTAGAGAATTTGTGGTAACAGCTGGAAAAAATATCTTTTTTAGTGGCAACAGGTATTTTATAGTTTTTTTTCTTTTTAGGATTAAAAAAGTTGTTTTACAGCAATGAAGTTGTCTCTGAAAAAAGTACGGTACAAAATTTAATGCAAGTTATGCAACATGCTAAGTTGGAAGATCGCTGTGTTTTATCTGATACTCTTGTATTCATTTTTGAATCTGAACATTTAAAACAAGGCTCATTAAAATTTTTATGGGAAACAGCTGAAAGAAGCAGCTTTGATTTGAGTACTGTAGCAGTTCAAATTTTACAACCTTATGTCAAGTAATTTATTTAAATTTTTTTGTTGTGTTCTATCGTAAACTCTGAAATTTTTAGAGCTGTACCAGCAGAAGGAAGGAAAAATTTTGGTCGCTTATGTGAAATGCTGAAACGTAAAAATGATATTTATCAAGTAGAAGTTTTACAACTAGCTGCTTTTTGCGGAACCGTCATTTCTCCTGTAAATGCAAAACTAAATGATTTAGTTACTCCAAGATTTCGTATTCCTTCTACAAATGAATTTCTTCAAACTGCTGTAAAACAGTTAGTTCAACGTGAGCCTTCTAATGTGTAATATCGTTTTGATAAATAATAAAATTCTTTTAGAAATCCAAATCTCTAAATCTAAACGATGGAATCAAAGAGCAAAGTTAACATTTCAAGTTATTTATGCATTGTGTGAAACTCCTGACGAATTTTGTGCTGATATACTTGGTTCGATTCTTTGTAAAGTAAAAGATTTGAATATTCAATTTCGAACATTTCGTCATCTTTACAAAGAAAGCTTAAAAACTCTTGAACAATTACGTTCAAAATTACGGGAAAGCAATATTGAAGTTATTCCATCTTACTCGACGATTAATGAATTTGAACTTAAATATATGCAAATCGATTTTGGAATAGAACATTTTAGTAATACACAAGAAAACATTTTCGATACAACTGATTTGAATACCTCTGTTGAAAAGAGTGTTCTAATTACCATTGATCCTCTTCGGACATCATGTTACAAAGGATTTCGAAAATTTATGAATTTAAAGAATAGAAGAATGAAACGTTGTACCGTATCCACAAATTCAAAGGATTTGAAATGGTTGCAAAAAAATGAACAAACTTCTGAATTTATTAATCGGTTAAAAGTTAAAGGAGAAGTAAATGTTACACATATTCCAAAAATTTTTGAACAATCAAATGATTTATTTTTAAAAACACGTGAATTACATCATGAATGGCATAATTTACTTCGACGACTTTTTTTCCTTACGCAACAATATATTGTTCGAAGTATTGCTTTTGTTCATGAAACAATGACCGACGGACTTGAAAGTTTAACAACTGCGGTAAAGAAATTTTTTTACAAGTTTAAGAAATGATTATTAGCCTTTATTTTAGTTAAATGAAGTTCGAAAATTGCCAAGAGGAAAAATAACTATGATGAATTTACCTGAATGGGCTGGAGAACATTTAACAGCATTTGAGCGTGATAATGTTGCAGATTTATCCATCTTTAAAACGAACAAAGGACGAATCGCTGATGCTACTGAACAAAGTGTTGATGTACGAACAAGTTTAACAACAGCTTACAATTTTAATTTCTTTTTTTAGTCGGTTATTTCTTCACAAATTGAAGCTGCAATTGGTTATGATTGGTTCAGGCCGGGTTCAATTTTAGTTCGAATTTTTCCTTTACTTATGCAAACTCTTCGTTTTCGTTCTCGTCCTTTGATCAGTGTTGCATTAGCTGATTCAGCAGTTTATTGTTTAATCAAATATATGCTTGCATCACCTAATTTATGCCGCAGAAATCTTTCTTTCATTTTTTATTATCTTCGCAATGCAAAACCTGAAACCCGATCAAATATTATTATTATGTTGGCTGATATTGCTATTCGACATCCCTCATCATTTTCTAAACAAATAAGACATTATTTATTATTGTTAGTTTACTTTTTCTATATTACCGTAATAATCTACAACTTTTAGAATTTATGATAATAATCCAAATGTACGATATACAAGTTTATTAATGATTCATTATTTGTATACTGTAAAAGCAGTACAATTACCAGGACAATTGCGTGCACATCTTGTAAGTTTACTCTTTTAAATACGGTAATAATCACATTATGATTTTTTAGGCTGTACTTTTAGTTGATCAAAATGTATTTATTTCTGATATGGTAAAACATTTCTTTCATGAAGTTATTGTCAATCATCATATTCAAATTTCTGGTGTTATTAATGATGTTTTGATACGACTGTATACTCTTAAAACAAAAGATTTTGATTTTCTTCCTATTGTTGAATTCTTTTTTGGTTTTATTGATACTGTAAAAGAATCGGATCTTACCATGACCATTTTATGCAAACATCTCGTTTCTGCTGCAACTTACAAGTACATTTTATTTTTAATTACCTTTTATGTATTGAAATATATTTTAGGGAAGATGAAGATGATTATGATCGAATTTTCGCTGATCACTTGATTGTTTGTATGAAACTTATTCCCAAAATTTCTTTAAATTTCGTTAATATCTTTGATAAAAATGTTGAAAAATTCAAAGTTTTTTTGAGAAGAAAGCAATTTAGAACTTTGGTTTTAGAGTTGATTCATAGTATGCATAAACGAGCTCATTTAAAGCCAGAAGTAAAAGTATGTTTTAACATTGTTTTTTTTTTAATTTTTTATACATTTTTTAAATTTCAGAGCGAAGTTGAAGCTTTAAAAAAGCATATTGAAATTGCTCGACAATCTGTTGTTATGTCTTCGAAATATGATCGTACAGTATTGTCAACAACAAGAGCTGAAACTGTAGAACCTCGTAGCAATGATAATACTGTAGAACCAAATTTTTTCAATGATACTCTGGAAGAAGAACCCATGCAAATTGATTAAATTATTTTTTACGTGTATTAATTTTTTTGGTCTCTTTTTTCATTTTTACCATATTGTTTTTGTTTTTATCCGAAGCAAGTTTTTATAATACGTAAAAAATGTAAATATTTTCAACAACATTTGATTTTGATTTGTAAATAATAATTGAGCAGTGCAAATAATAAAATGGCAAAAAATGAGAACTTTTTTGTTGCATTTTCAGCTGAAGTCAAAGGGCCCCGGTATGTTTGGAAATCTAATAAAACGGGATCATTTGGGGCAAAATATCTGTAATAAAATATTTGTAAGTATTTCTTGATACGGTAATTTACCTACCGAAAATGTGCAAGTTCATCAAAATGAATATTTTGTAGAAAGTTGAAAGTATATTCTGTAAATGGTTCTCCAGATGAAACATTGTTACATAAAATTCGATTTGAGCATAAACATGCGTTAATTGTATTTGTAACCTTTAAAAAAATTACAGTAATTTAGTGTTTCAAAAATTTATTTATTTATTTATTTTGCTGTAATTTATTTTTAGATAATCCCTTGAATGCCCATACCATTTGATATTATGTATATTAACCATTTGATAAAATAAACAATATAGAATTTTCCGTCGGATTGAAATTATTCAAAATTTGTTCAAAGCTTTTCGTGTAATAGCATGGAAAGAAAAAATATCCAACATAATTTTTTCCAAACAGAAATTTTAAAGCGCGGCAAAAATAAAATTTCAAATAAATTTTCTTTTTTGAATAAAATTTCTTTCAATTGTCTGTTTTTTTTTTTAAAAACCATGCAAACAACTAATGGATTAAATATTGAACAATGTCCTCCCAAACAACGTTTTAAATTTGGTAAATATCAATTTGTTGAAGTTAGTGAAAATCCGATAATTCCAATTTTTCGGTGTTGTCCAAATCATGTCGGAGATTTTATATATGAGAATAAAAGTGTAAGTGTAATGTAAATTTTTTAAACCCTTTTTACAAGCTCCATTTCTAGGATAAAAAGGATATTAATCCGAAGCAACTATCATCACAATATAACCAATCTTCTGCCACATTGTCGGAGGTAAAGAATGTTTTTCAAGCTAATACTTCTCAAGTAAAATCTCTTCCTAAACCTTTACCACCTCCTGTATGTTTTTTTCAATTTTCTTTGCTGTCATTAAATAAACACTCACTTTTAGCAAAAGACACTTAATGATTCGTTTGATGATGATTTTATGGAAGTTGATGAAAATATACCTCCTATTCAAAAAGTATAGTTTGTTTTATAAATTTTTTGTTTAATGAAATCTTTTTCTTTCAGAGGAATGCATCTCTTTTTGGCTTTCCTAATGTATCAAATGTTAAATATTCACAATCTGATGAAATTCAAATCCTTGGGGATTTTCCCTCAACATCGTTTAAAGCTCCTCAATATGAAGAAGTTGAAATAGTTAATGACAGCTTTGAAGATGATACAGAATTTTTGGAAGTTGTTGAAAATTCCACACAGGTTATTGTATCAAATGCTACGCCTTCCAGTGATGCTGAATCAAAAGAACCATATTATAAAGGAATGGGACCACGACATGGTGGGGTTTTCAAGATATTATATTATTCATTATTCATACAAGTATAATTTTTTTAGATATGCATGGAAAGTTTAAAAGTTATCTTAAAGATGATGGAGATGAATTTTTGGATAGCTGTAGGAATTATTTATTTGTAAATTTACCTAATATTATACAATTATAGATCGAGTACTTGGACGGGAGAGACATGAAGAATTAAATCATACATTAAAAAATGTATTTGGTCATAACGGTTTTCGATTTCGACAAAAATCTGCTATTGTTGCTATCTTGCAAGGATTTGATTGTTTCATTCTGATGCCAACTGGCGCGGGAAAAAGTTTATGTTATCAATTACCTGCTGTTTTAAGCAAGGGTGTTACTGTAGTTGTTTCTCCATTAATTTCTTTGATCGCTGATCAAGTGGCTAAACTTGAAAGCTTAAATGTGGGTTTTTTTAAAACTGCTTTTTAATTGTTTATACATATTTTTTCTTTAAGATTAATGTTCGTAGTTTGAAAGGGGGCAGCAACACGGGAACAATATTTACAGAACTTGAATCACCAAATGTTGAAATTAAACTTATATATGTTACACCAGAAATGGTATTTTTGTATTTTGTAAATATTTTAGATAATTAATTTAGGCTTTCAGATTGTTCAATCAACACGCTTTCAAGCATCGATGCAATCTTTACATCGACGTGGTTTACTGGCAAGAATTGTTATTGATGAAGCTCATTGTATTTCACAATGGGGTCATGACTTTCGACCTGATTATACCCGATTAAACGTTTTTATTGAAAATTTTAAAAATCCAAGAGTTCCAATTTGTGCACTTACTGGTATGCCTTTTGTAAATATTTTAGAGTTTATTTATTCTATGTATACGTTTACATTTAAAGCTACGGCAACACCAACTGCTCTTGCTGATGTTCGAGCTCATCTTGCTGTTCCAAATTCAAAGCTTTTTATGAGCAGTTTTGTTCGTGAAAATTTGAAATATGATGTAGTTCCAAAAAATTCAGTAACTCTGAAAAAGCTTATTGCACAAGTTAAACAAAGATACCAAAATTCTTCGGGAATTGTGTATTGTTTGTCTCAAAAGGATACTGAAACATTGGCGGGAATGTTTCGAGATGGCGGATTTTCTGCAGAAGCATATCATGCTGGATTAAGTGATTCAAAAAGAACGACTGTACAAAATGATTGGATGAAAGGAAAAGTTTCTGTAATATGTGCTACAATCGGTAATAATTTCTCTTTTTGGGCATACTGCATTTTTATGTATATTATTTAAGCTTTTGGAATGGGTATTGATAAGCCTGATGTTCGTTTTGTAATTCATCATTCTCTCTCAAAATCTATTGAAGGATATTATCAAGAGACAGGTCGAGCAGGACGTGATGGTTTACCATCATATTGTTGTCTTTTATATAATTATCAGGATCATATTCGTCTTCGAAATCTGCAAGAATCTGATGGAAGAGGAAAGACTGAAATTGGACGTCAGCATAAAAAGACTCTTTATGAAATGTTAGATTACTGTGAAAATGTTACGAAATGTCGAAGAAAAATTTTGGTCGAACATTTTGGTGAAATTTATGATGCTTCTGTATGTCAAGCATCAAAGATTCCCTGTTCAGTATGCGAAAATATTAAAACGTTACGAAATGATTTTCAACTTTATGATATTACGAAAGATGCTAAAATTATTATTGAAAGTATTCGTGGCCTTAATCTTTCTTTAACATATGTTGCTGAATTATATCGTGGTGTTATTTCTAAGAAGAATCAAGAAAAACCATCTGTAAACAGTCATACAAAATTAAAAATGTTTGGACTTGGGAGTGCTGTAAATGATGCAGATGCGATTAGATTAATGAGAAAATTGGTTATTGATGGATTTCTTGAAGAACAACTTATGTCAACTAATCATGGAGGTGCATATGGATTGCTAAGTCAATCACAAAAAGGCCTCGATCTTATTAATCCAAATATTATAATTAATGATAAAATTTTTATTCATTTTGGTAAGAAAAGAGGTGCAACAGATGCTCGACTAACAATGACCAAAGCTATTGTTGCAACTGAAACTGACGCCCTTAAAGAAAAGTTTGTGTTAAATTTAATTTTAATGTGACATTTTTATTTGTAATCTCTTTTTAGATTTCGATTTAAGCATATTGATATTTTCAAACGGTGTAAATCAAAACTTTTGGAATTTTGTAAAGATCAAGCTAAAAATGAAAAATATAACAGTTATGCGGTATGCTTTTAATTTTGAAAATTAATTAATTATTTTTCCTAAAATCCCTTATTTTTAGTCTGTTGTTGATATTAAAGGAATCGAAGGAATTGCTGCTTTATTGCCCCGAACAAATTCTGAACTATTACAAATTGATTCAATGACTCCTGATAAAGTCACAAAATATGGTGGTCAAATTATGGGAATTTTGAAAGAATTTTGGGAAGAAGTTGATAAACGCGAGCATGAAGAAATTGAAAAACAAATAAATAATCTTAAAAGTGTTTCCGCTACAAATCATTCAAATACACCTCAACCTTCAACAAGTTTTAATTATGATAATAATGAACAATATCAAATGCCTACAACTTCCTACGGATTACCATCAAATCGACGTGGAAGAGGATCGTATAAAAATTCAAATTCTGGATCTGGAAGCGCATTTAAACCTTATGGCGCAAAAAGAGCTTTTAAAAAATCTACTCGTGGTGGAGCATCAAAAAGAGGTGCAACTAAAGATGGTGGAACAAAAACAACAAATGTTAAAACTCCCAAATCAAATGGTCTTTCGAAATCTGCATTTGGTTCAACATGGTTTGTTTCTGATATATAACTTTTGTGTTTTGTAATGCGTTTTTTGTAGTTTTTTTAAAAAAAATTTTCAATGTAAAAATTTATTTACCTCACAAAGTTGAGTTTCATCTCCTCTTGAGCCACCTCTAATTGGTTTTGTTGTTGAAAGTCGTTTCCCAACGATATCAAATTCATCTTGAGTTAAATTTAGGCAGCCACTTGTGTAAAGATAATAATGATTTGATTTGTGTTGGCGCATATAACAAATATTTCCCCAACACGTTGGAGGCTTCGGAAGTGAACAACCAAAAATGCTGAGTTTACCACGATCGTCGAAATCCAAACAAAAAATACAACTACAATAATGCTCAATTATTGTCAGTGATTACGGTAGTTAGCATAGTGACTTAAAAAAACCATTTTTTTGATTTGCAAATAAATTTTGTTTTAAGTTAGATTTTTTTTTACAAAATTTCGGTCATTTTTAGGGACAGAAATTTGCGGATGATAAATTTTAGGGAAATGAATTTTACGGATTTTGAGCTTACTGATGATTTGTAACTTATCCCAAATCTCAGCTTACAGAATATTTAGGGACAAATTTAGTCTTAAAATGTTGATTATTTTTTATGCTTAAAAACCTTATTAATCTAATTTTTAGATGTGTGACGGGTTTTTGATTTTCCCACAAACTGTGTCCTAAAAAGAAAAAAAAGACCGTCCCGGAATAAAACAGAAATTGGTCAATAAAAAGAAAGTCCAACTCTTTGAACCACTTGATCGAAACTTACCTTAAATATCTATCTTCCTTCCATTTAATAAGCTCATCTTGGGCAAAATAAAATGGCAAAAATATGAGAGCCGCCACGACTTTTGTCATCGTCGCGGCGGCCATAAATAAACCGAGAATTTAAAATAATTTAAAAACAACTTTTAATTATATCAATTAAAATATATTTAATTGAAAGAATTTTATTAAAAGAAATACATTTAGCTTTTCTTTCTTCTTTGCTTCTTCTTCTTTTTCTTCTTTGAATGCAACAACAACACTTCTTTGATGAAAAATGCGAGAAGTCATTCACGGCATTGAACAAATGTGAAAAATAAAATTAAAAAAGAAGAAGATAAAAGTAGCAGCAGTAGCAGTAGTAACAAACAGCGTCTTAGAGAACGATGACTGAAAAAATTAATTGTTAGAAGTAAGTAATTTCAAAAGCCACTTTTTTTCTCTGTCAAATGTATTTGTGTAATAAAATAAATGAGAGTACTAACTAACGTTGAAGTAAATAATAAAAGTTTTAATAATAAATGAGAATGTAAAAGTTATCATTAAAAAACTGGGTGGTTAAAATTATTTAAGTTAATTTTTTGTTCTTTAAAAAAGGGTAAATTCTGTAAGAATAACTTTAGCATGATTAGATTATCGTTAATACTACCCCCCCCCCCCCCCCCCCCCCAAATAACATCAAAAACATTATTTAAAATATTAGGTAAAAACACAAAAAAGTAAGTTTAAACACTATTTTTAAAAAGGATACGGTAATTTAGAAAGATGCGGTAACTATCCAGCAACTGCTTGTTTACTGAAATATTTTTATCATAAAGCGAAAGATTGATTTTTGGCAAAATAATATCGTCGATAAATATCATATTTTTTTGAAAACTAAGAATTTAATGCAAAAAAATACATGAAAGTAAAAAAAAGGAACGGGTTTGAAAGATTCTACTGGCATTTAAAGGAGAAAAAAAGAATATAAAAGACAGCTCAAAAAAAGTATTCCAAAAATACTGAAGTTATTTTTTTCTTTCTTGTGTTACTTCCATAGAATTCTGTTTTTCTTCTTCTCCCTTTTTTTTATGCCGTCAGTTTCCGTTTTTGAACAACAACAACAATCAATGCCTTCACCGGAAATTTACTCTTATGCTTTTCACAATAAAAAAAAGGACAAAAAAATAATTGTTGAAAAAAAAGTATAAAGAAATTTAAAACCAGAAAAAATAGGCAGCAAAGTTTTTTTTCCTTTTCTTTTTGCCTGCCTCCTCATTAAATTAAAGGCGGCGGTTTTAATTAACAGCAAAAAATACAAATGTGCTCCCTTCAAAATTAATTTTTTAATAAGGTTTTTCCTTTTGTTTTATAAAAAAAACTTTTTGCCGTTGTTCTGGAAAAAAACGTCTTCATTAAACTTTTTTAAATCCCGAATTTGCATGTTTTTTGTTCTCAACACGAAACTTTCTGCGCGGTTGATTTTTTATTCGAAAAATCGTTCATTGTTCCAAAAATTCGTAGCAGCAGCAGCTGCGGAAACGAGAGAAAAAAGAGCAGTCGATTGATTGGGGATTATTTTGATATTTATTTATATTTAACAGTATTTATTCTTGATCTCATATTTAAAAATGCGAAACTCTATTGTTTCTAAACGTAAGCATGCTAATGAAATGTTTTGTGATGTACCAAAAAAGGTTTGCGCAATTTTTATTTTAGTCTTTTTTTTATATGTCTGTTTTTTTAGCATAAACGTTCATCGTCTATTTTAAATTCAACTTTTAACAGCACAACGTTTAGCATATTTGATGATTCTACTTCACTTCCTGAAGCATTAGCATTAAAAGTGAGTTTAATTTTAATAGCTCCTTTTTTTTATTTCTCTAACATTCATTTTTAGCTTGATACATTTGCTGCAGCATTAGTTCGCAATGAAAATGTGGCATGCCCAGATTTAGCTGATTTTAATATTGATGATGTTGAAAGTGTTGAAACAATAAAAGATATGCGTGAAGAACTTGGTCGAAAATTAAAGCATTTTGATACTGCTGGAACCACAGATGTTAACTATGAAACGGCTGCGATTGCTGGAGCAAAACTTTTTGTTGATGAACGACCTGCTACACGTAATATGACAAAAAAATTAGCTCAAGAAGTTGGATGCAATGAAAGTAGTTTACTTTACAGTGCATTTCCGACAGATGTTTCGGAATCTAAAGCGGCTAAACATATGGCTGAGTGAGTTTATTCTTTTTAGTACGGTATTTTTATAATATAAATGCTTTTAGCAAACGTAAAGAAGATATCGTGGAAAGTTTTATTGACTTTCAAAAACAACTTAAATTTAAAGTAAATATTTTAAATCATGTTGTTAAGAAATCTGAAGGTATGACTATATCTAAGCTTTATATTTGGTCTACTTATTATAATTTATTTGCAGAAAATGTTGTACAAACTCGAAGACGTCATTCAGCTCATGAAAATATGAAAACTCCACCAAAGAATCGTTTATGTCGTCAAGCTTTTACTGATCTTCAACGTACTCCAAAAAAGAAAAGTCATCAACCCGATCCTTTATCATATACTCGCATAATGGATAATTATGCAGATATGCTAGCATCGGAAGTAAAAGATCGAAGTGTTAACTTTAAGCGCTTAGATCCGATACCTTTTAATCTTGATGCCGAAGAAGAAGATGAAACAATGGAAATTGTATGATTGTGTGTGTGTGTTGTTTCAAAAAAGTATACTAATTGTATATATGTACTCTTTTATTAGTTTTGATCTAGTTATTATTTATTTCGTTTTATTTTTTCTGTGTTATTTAAGTGCATATTATATGTTTTATCCCAGGTGATATTTAATAAAAGGTATTTGAAAAATATTATCTTTGTTATTTACATATCAAAAAACGGCATTTGTGATGGGGTTCTTTTTTGGAGTATTTTTTTGACCTCGATAACAGCAATTTAAATTTGTTAATAAAGACTTTATTCAACCGTAATTTTTGTTTTCTAAATTTTTTAATAAAAAACTTTGACAATTTACTTTTCAATTGTCTCGGCAAGAAAGAAAGGGATCTTTTTTGTTCAATTGCTTCAAGTGTTTGGATTTTTTCAAAGTTTGCTTTTGCAAGAAACTATTTTCTAATATTTTGTGCTAAAATTTTTTTAACCATGTCTATTATAAAAGAAACAATCTATGAAACTCCAGATGTCCCAGAAGTTGAAGAACTACAAGAACCAGAAACATTTGAAAATAAAGAAGTTGAACGTGTTCATCTTGATGTTGATGCTGCATTGAAGCGATTTGCTGGTCGATTTATTAGTTCTGAAGATTCTGGTAATACTATTGTTTTATATTTTCATAGTTATTGTTTTTTTCTAGATTTTTCTGCATTTGAACATCGTCGTCGTCCAAAAGGTTATTCAACAGGACATTATGTTATTGAATATGTTGGTCCTGAATTTGATCAATCTGAAACGCCCGAACAAAAGTATAATCGTCTTGTAATGGAAATCTCGGAATTGAAAGAACAAGTTGATAATGGAAATGTAAGGATTTCTTTTTAAGCCTCAACTTATTGTGCATTTCAGGAAAATGTTAAACCAAATATTAATCTTACTAAAGAACATTTGGATCAAGTGATGAAACAACTTGAAACAATTATTCTTAAAAAAGCAAATTCTGATACTCCTATCTTAAAGGCATCAACGATGGACTCAAATCATTCAACAACTACACCGGGATCATCAAACTTAGATTCACTTATGATTGCTCGCTTTGAAGCACGTGTTCAAAAACTCGTAAGCATTTCATTAAATTGAAAATAACAAATCAAAAATTAAAAATATCAAAACAATTATTTAAAGCAAGAAATATAGCATATCTTTTTTTTAGGAAGAAGCCCTTGGAACTGTTGATCATTCGGCCAATGAATTTATTACACCTGGTCCTTTAGTCAATGCTATTGATGATTTACGACTTCGCATTGAATCTTTGAATCCCAGTAATTTAGAAGCCATTGAAACTAGATTAAATTCTGCATTAGCAAAACAGAATCAAATTCAAGAGAAAAAAGATGTTAATGATGAACTTACCGAACAAGTCAATGAAATCTTTAAATTAGTCAACAAATTCAGAGATTCAAGTCAAACTGTTTCAGCTGTTGTAAAACGTTTAAGAGCGTTGGCACAAATTCATGAGCAAGGTAAGTATTATAGTACATCGTACATCTTTGACAAATTTTTATTTCCAGCTTCTGAATTTTCATCGAAATTGAATGAGCTATATGTTACTAAAAATAATATGGCTGAATCACTTGATGCAAATCGTGGAACATTAAAAGAATTTTCTGATGAATTCAAAAATGTGATTGAAAATATTCGACGAGAAATTGAAGGTGTTCGAAAACAAATCAAATAAAACATTTGCTGTGCCTTTTATTTTAATATGCTTTATTTTATGCTTTTTATTTATTTTTTATTAAACTGTTCATTTATTTTAAAGTTTTTGTCCAAAAGGGAAACGAAATTAAAAAAATTTTAATTTCTCCAAATTAAAATCTAATAAGCAAAAACTTTCTTTTGCGTACCAACCATTCATTAGACACCGAGCATATCAGGCTGCCCCTGTTAATGTTTTTATTTAAATAAACATTAGCTTTCAGTTGATAGCAAACTAATATAGATATCAGTCAACAGAATGGAGTGCAACCAACATCATTTTAAGACCACACACAATCATACTATACCCGCCTTTTATGTCGAGACATTTTATATCGACTCCGGAGTCGAAGTCAATGGAGTCGACTCCAAATTCAAAATTTTCTTTAAAACACATAAAAGTGCTTTCTGAATACCAATTTACCCTATTAAAGCAATTAAAACAATCTAATAGAGCTTTTATGTCAAAAAAAAGTGTTTTAGAAACATTATTCTGCAGAATAAATAGTTTTTAATAAATTTCTTTCCGGAGTCGGATTCGCAACATCACATCACTGCCTGTGCTAATAACTCAGCTATGATAAATCCAACACCATATTTAAGGGGGGGGGGGTGTCCCCCTGAAATTGAAGAATGATCTTTTGGCGCTCCGTGTTGGCGGTGGCAAAATATCAAAGGCGCCCCCCCCCCCCCCCAAATCGTTTTGCCCCCTCCGAAATTTTTTTCTGTATACGGCCTTGGATAAATGTCGTTGTAGTTTTGGCCGAAATTCTTTCCCAGCCAAATAACTCCGCTACCAATGTATTTCAAATGTTGTACTGCAACATTTATTTGATAAAGTTGAAAAAACATGCATCGTTAAAATTTTTTCTCTATTACGACATGCTGAAAATTGTGATAAAATAGACTAGTCTTGCCTTGATTCAGGAAGCCATGGTTTTTGTGGAGGGCTTCGAAATTTTTTATTATTTTTTGGACTTTGTTTTTAGCAAAAAATCACATTTTTTCAGCTGTTTTAAAAAAATATTCTGCTCTATTTTTTGTTTGCTCCATTAAATAAAAGCATATATCTCGATAATTTATTCAAAAAAAATATATTCGACAATTTTGTGTTTGTTTTTAAAAAAAAAATAAACAGAATAAATTTTACAAATGCTTTTTTGTCTTCCATTTTCCGTCTTCAGATTCATTTACATTTTTTAAATATAATTTCATTTGCCTTTTTTTGTTCATCAAAACATTTACGACAAAAAAATCATTTAATCCGACTAAAAAAAGTGTGGGATATAAAAATGTTGTAAAAAATATATCAATGTTTTTTTTTGAAAAAGAATTATTTTCAATGAAGTCTTTAATAAACGTAAATCCGCATTTGTCTGAAATGCGGTGGGGTGGAATTCGATGTATTAAAAGAGTTTTACCATTTGGAATTTTTAGTTTAATTTGTTTATTTTTAATATTTATTAAATTTCCGAAATGTAAAGAATGGCAGCCACCTTTAATGCATCGCCCCGTTTTATTTATTGGGGGCGTCCCACGCTCCGGTACAACTTTAATGAGAGCTATGGTAAAAAAAGATAATATTTTTAGGAGAGAGTTAAAGGGAGTGTCGATGACAAGCAAAAAAAAGGTAATTGCAACAACTCTCAACACGAAAATGCTTCAGAATCAGAATCAATTCTGATGATTTTTTCTTTTCTTACATTTTTTCTGATCCAAAAATATTGTCCATATAAAAAATTTGGTTGGATAAAATCAGAAATCCGACTTTTTTTTCCTTCATTTTTTTGCTAATTTTTGCCTGATTAAAAACAAGTTCATTACACATTTTGTTTGCTTGTCGTCGACACTCCCTTTAAATAAATAATAAGACAGGGATATCAAAAACAGGCCGAATCAGAAAGCCAAAATCTGAATAATTTAGATTCTGTATTGTTTTTCGTCTTTATTATTTTTTGGAGTTATATTTTTTCATTTTTTTTAAATGAAAAACATCTGTTAAAGGATTAAACTTTTTTTTAAACTACAGTAATAAATTTTTTAAAAAGTTTGATACAGTACTTTTTGTAAACAAATTTAGGATACGATATTCCATCTGCTTCTTTTTAATTCAATCCTTTGAAAAAATAATAATATTTTAGTTAGATGCTCATCCAGATGTTCGATGCGGAGAAGAAACACGTGTAATCCCAAATATTTTATCAATGTTAATGCAATGGGAAAAAGAAGGGCATAAAAGGTTATTAGATCTGGCGGGGGTAACTCGAAATGTTTTAAATAATGCGGTTGGAGCTTTTATTGGTACGGTAATTGAGCAACATGGTGATAAAGCCAATCTTTTATGTGATAAAGATCCATTAGCTTTAAAAATGATGATAAGATTATCAGAAATTTTTCCACAAGCAAAATTTATTTTAATGCTTCGAGATGGCCGTGCTTCGGTTCATTCAATGATTGTTCGAAAGGTTCCCGTATCAGGTTTTGATCGAAATGATAAAGAGGTTCTAGATTAGATTTCAATCATCGACTTTTAATTATTGATTATTTTTAGCAAATGTTATCACAATGGAATAAAACGGTTGCACAAATGTATAATTCTTGCATATTTCTTGGTCCATCTATTTGTCTTCCAGTATATTACGAAAAACTTATTTTATCACCAAAAGAACAAATGGAAAAAATTATAAATTTTTTAGAAATAGATTTTTCACAAAATGTTTTGGAACATCATAAACATATTGGGGATGAAATTCGATTATCTCCGTATGCTTCCTTTCTGAACAGATTAATAAGAAAAAACTAAAATAATTCTAAAATTTAGGCGAGAATTTAGTACTTCACAAGTAAAAAATAAAATTAATCAAGATGCCCTTGATGCTTGGGTTGGTTTTTTTCCGGATGAATTATTGGCAAAATTGGATCAAGTTGCTCCAATGCTGACCAAATTAGGTTAGTTAGTTACAGTAATATCCTGCCACCTTAAACAAAAAAAAGTTACAGTACAATTTTTCATACTGTAACAATTTCCAATTTGAAACTTAATTTTATTTATACAAAAATATTTTTTAGGTTATGACACAAAAAGGTATCGGCCAAGCTATGAAAGTTTACCAATTTTATAAAAATAAAACTGTTGATTTTTTTTATCAGTAATAAAACAATAAACATACAAGAAATTTCGTAAAACAATGTTCTTATTTTTTGAAGCAAATCATACATTTTTCATGGTGGAAGTACAGGAGCTTGAATTAAAGCGGGTGCAGGAGCAACAGCAGGAGTTGAAGGAGCAGGTCCCGGTATTCCTGGAGCATTTGGAGTTGCTGGTGCAGGTTGTTGAGGTGCAGCTGCTACTCCGGGAGGTTGTGCTGCACCAGGTTGAGCATTTTGATTTGGATTCACTTGTTTCGTTGATGGAGGAATTGGTTTATCATTCATTGCATGAGCATCGACTTCAGTTTTATAAATATTTGAAAGTTTATCGGAAAGTGTTCGAGGAATAAATGATTGAAATATTGCATCATACAATTCAAACGCATGCTTTTCCGTTTCATTTAAACGTTGTCGTTCACGCATAAAAATTCGAAAAATTACAAATGATGAAGTTCCAAGTGCTACAAATGAAAATAATAATGTTAATACCAATTGAATTATCAATAAGTCTTCTGCCTCCTATAAAGTAACATAATTAATTATATTAGCAAAGCAATTTACAAAAAAATAATCAATAAATAATGCAATCTCCATTTTTTTTTGTTAAATCTGTTACTCGCAAAAAAAAAATAAAAAAAAGTAAGTTTGTCAAAAAAAAAGGGGGCGAGAGACTTTCTCTCTCGCTCTGTCAAAAGATTAAGCCTAATCAGTCAATCAAATCTAACAGGTTTTTTTTATCCAAGCTTTTATCTTTTTTTTTACAGTAACCGCATACATAAAATAACTTACCATTTTTCGCTTTCTTTTTGAGATGACCAAGTTTATATTATATAAAAAAAGGTACACAATTTTCAATTTAAAAAATTGTAAAAGCTGATTTTTAAGAAATAAAACGACTGAAAAATTTGCATTTTTTTAATATTTCATTTTTTTTCTTTCAAATGCTTCTGTTTTTTAGCAGGAAATTTTTGTTATCATCATCTTTTTTGCTGAAACAACAATATTTTTATTTAATTATATTATTATTTGCTAAAAAACAAAAAAGAAATCATCGTGGAAACTTCAATTGACGCCGTAAAAGCGGCGACTTTAACAACTTCTTCTGAATTACCAAATCCTCAACTCCAACATCAAAGAAAAAGAAGAGGCCGTATGACACGAAATCATGATGTTGCAATTATTGAACAAAATGCTCTTGCTCTACCATCTCGAACAAAAGTTAAACTAAAAATGTGTAATTTACGACTACATTCTTCAGGAGTTTTTTCAAATGTTTATCGTGGAACCCTCATTGAACCAGAACCTCGAAGGTTTGATTTGAATATATATTCTTTATTTAAACTAGGAGTTATTTTGTAGGGAGATCGCTTTAAAGAAGACATGGCCCGAAAAAGCTGATGAACATCGAAATATTGAACTTATTTTTTAAGTTTTCTTTTTTATCTCAATATAATATTTTAATTCCTTTTTCAGATTGCTTGCTTTAAGTCGAGAAAAGCATAAAAATATTGTTCAAGTTATTTTTACTTTTCAAACAATCTCTGATCGAAAAGATAAAAGGGTAGGCATTACATATATTTGAATTCAAATGAGTTTTAAAATAATTTATTAAATTCAATTTAGATTTGTGAATCCATGATATTTGATTTTATGCCCCAAACTTTAACGACAACTGTTACAGAAGTATTTGGGCCACCGATGAATGTTTTGGATATTAAACTGTATACTTGGCAAATTTTTAATGGCTTATATTTTTTGTTACGAGTATTTTTTTAAAAATTTTTTTGCAATTTCATACATATTTTTAGAAACGTATCTGTCATCGAGATATTAAACCACAAAATATTTTAATTGATCCAGAACTTGGTCTTCTTAAAATTGGGGATTTTGGTTCTGCAAAACATATGACAAATGTTGTAAGATCAACACCTTATCAAGGTTTCATTTTGTGTTATACATATACCCTAATTTATATACACCTGCTTTTTAGTAACAAGATTTTATCGACCTCCTGAGCTTTTGCTGGATTCTGATCAATATTCTTGTCTGGTGGATGTATGGAGTGCAGGGTGTTGTATGGGAGAGATGTTACGGGGAGAAGTATTATTTCCTGGTAGAGATGGAAAACATCAACTAAAATTAATTATGCAAGCATTGGGAACTCCTACAGAAAATGAAATTACAGCAATGAAATCTCCAACAAAACTTGAAGGTGAAAAAGTTATCCCAAAAGGACTTGAATCGGTAAGAAAATTGCTTTTACAATATTGAATATTTTATCTCTTTTTTTACAGCTATTACCAAAAGCTCCACCTGAATTTGTGATATTTTTAAAACGAATTCTTGTATATACACCAAAGTCACGATTATGTGGCCGTGAACTTCTATTAGATCCATTTTTCAACGATATTTTTATGGTTGGAAAGAAGAGATTAAATGGCAGGCTAATAAGTGATGTAATATCGATGAAAGATAAAACAGAGCTTCAAAGAAAACGATCAGGAAAATCTCGTGGACCTTCACAACAACAAAGTGTTATGGCTTCCGCTTGTCTTACTTGAGAATCTTTTTTTCCAAAATTATTATATCTCATTATTTAATGTATTTTAAGTTTGGTATTTAAATAAAGATTTTGTTATGAAGATAAAGAAAAAAGTATGATCGTGTTTCCTACATTTTGGAACTTCATAAACAACACTTTTAAAAGGATCAACAGCAAAATACATTCTAAAAATTAAAAAGATTATTGTTATTGTATTTTTTAGATTACAAAAGCAAATTTTTAATCGAACGTCGTTATTTGCTACTTTTATTATTATTTTTGTTTACAAAAAGGGCACTGTAGCATGGATGAAACGAATTTTGTATAAAAAAATTTTGTTGTTTTGGTTACAGTAAACTTAGCGTGAATTTAACCGAAATTTTATGTTTACACAGCAAATTGAATTAAAGTTTTTTGTTTTGATTAATCGGTTTTATAGGTTTGCAGCTTCAAAATATCAATATGTCCTTATTGATAAAATTTATTGATTATTTTGATATCTTATACATATACAAATTTTATTAAAAATTATTACGTTTGGTGGTTTTTACACAATTGTAAATTATAAATTCTATGCCACTTGGATTCAATGTTTTGCTTTCCGCTTATCCTAATTACCAGCATCAATCTTAACAAAAAAAAACTACCCCAAAAACCTCTAAAGACTTTTCTCTAAGAGTTATTATTGAGAATATTTTCTTACAGCCAGTGTTGTTGCGACTCCGACTCCGGAGTCGACTCCACATCGACTCCGACTCCGGAGTCACGAATTCCAAAAGATCAAAGAAAAATATGCCGCTTTTTTTTCTTTTTTTTTCTTCAACTGTTGATGTTGAAGAAATTATTGAATGGGGTTGACTTCCTCCAACCCCAAACAGGAGTTAATCTCCTTTTCCTTCTTGCAATAGTCATGCAAATCCATAAAAAAATCATAATTGTGGCCGTTAAACAGTATCGTAACATTTTAATTTTCGATAAAAAAGTATATTTTCAAAATCAACAAAATGGAACAAGAAATGAAAAATAAATCAAACATAGCTGATAAACTTTGAAGCATCAGCAACAAGCGACTTTCTCATTCTATCAACATCCATGAATAAACCATATGCTTTTTGAAGATGTTCTTTATTTACCTAAAATAAAAATTATAGCGTTTTATACAAATGCTTAAAAAATAAATAATTACAGTAGTAGCACTTGTACGACTTCGAATTACATCACTAACAGTAATAAGCTGCATGGCATATCGTAAACTTCCAGTTGTACCTTGAATTTTGCACAATCCTTGTAAAGTCTCTTCTTCAATTTGAACTCCTTCAGCTCTTGCACGAATAGAAAGAATTTGATAAACTTCTTCTGAACCATATGAATTTGTTCGTACAATTAAAGCACGATCCAATAAATCAACAGGAATACCATGAGCAGAACGAAAAGAAGTACCACGAATATTTGCAAAATCTTTATTAGTTGCCATAACAATAATCGGAGCAAATTCGCCTTCCATTGCCCGATTTAAAAATGCAAAACATTCAAGGTCTAGTACGTGAACTTCGTCAATAAAAAGTACACCTGGAACAATTCTTGCTCGCTCTTGTTCTCGCCATTCATTAATCTTTTTATCAACAGCTTCGCGAACTTCAGATTTAATTTCACCAGTATCACCAGAAAATACAGTAAGATAACCTTGTGCACGAGAGTTAATTGCATCAATTTCGTGTAAAGCTACAGTATCAACAATTTCAATATGTTGTTCAATTTCACCTGAAGGACATGGAACTTCATTTGTTGACCCTGATACAGCATCATAACCACGATTTCGCATACTTGAGCGACCAAGCCGTTCAACAGTACCAGTAGATTTATCAATACGAATAATGTCACCCGCAGCAATACGCTCTTTAATAATACTTTCAACCATTTTACTTCCAATATCAAAGACAGCTTCCATATCAGTTGTTTTAAGGGTTACTTTACCAGTGCGGCGACCCAATCCACTCGACGGCCGTTCACTTTCAATCGAAACTACTTCACCCATAATAACCTAAAATTTAACTTTATAAATGATGTTATTGTGTTAAAAACGAACATTTTTCTTTTCTGCGATTGTAATTCCAATTGCTTTTCTTATTGCTTGTGTTAAAACCTCAGTTTTACTGATTTCTGTTGAAAATACTTCACTAGCAGTCATTGAAACAAATGGAGTTGCAGAAGAAATAGCTTTAGAAATTCCCATAGCTAATGCTGTTTTACCTGTTCCTGGAGGGCCAGTAATAAGAATAGCACGACCAGCAATTTTTCCTTCCTAAAAAAGCTTTATTTATTATCTGAATGTTATTACAAAGTATGCTACAAAACTATACCTTAATCATTTTAACAATTAAACCAGCTGCTTTCCGAGCTTTCATTTGTCCAACCATTCCTTGATTATCTTTCATTGGATTTAATTTTTCATCAAGGCCTAATCCAGAAATATGAGAGTGAACTCCAATTCTTTCAATCTTTGGAACTTCATTTACAATGATTTTAGAGGGATCAACAACAAAAGACATTCTAAAAATTGATAAAAAAAAGTATAACTTTAAATACAAAATAGCTAAAAATAATCAGCAAAAAAAACCGCTGTTCAAATAAATTTTTTCTTTTTAAAAAAGGGGGTATTGGCGCAACTTTTATCAAATGTGTAATTCGCCTTAAGAATTTTCACCATAACGTTTTTTTGGTTATTACGAAAAAAAATGTTTGTTAAAGAAAGGCATCGAACACCTCCTTTTTTTCTTTCTTGCTAACAAAAATAATGTCTTTTAAAAAAAAAGGCGAATCTGTACACTTCTTTTTAGCACTCTAAAAAAATACTTGTATACCATGCTTTTACAAATTAAAAAATATTATTATTTAATCTTTCAGTGGTTACCACAGTTTAATATCAGATTTACAATATGCACTGTTTAAAATGGTTTGTTTAATTTTTTTTCTTCTTGTTTTGTAAAAATTTAATGATTAATGGTATTTTTTGGGATCCATCGTTAAACTTTCACATTTTTGCCCTGCACTGTTTCAGATAGCAACCATGATAGTTCTATCATCTATCACTACCAAAAATATATTTTGCAGGAAGGAAAAATTTTTTTCGCATAAAATATATTGCTCGTAAATGCCCCGCCTGCTTTTTTTCTTTGCACATTTTTGCCTGCATTTCAGTCCCTCTCACAGAAAGACGCTGCGTCTCCGCTGAGTATTCCCTTTTCGCCAACTCTGCGACTATTGATTGACTAAATAAAATACCCCTAAACACACGTAAAACTTGTAATATTTGAATTAAATTTTATTTAAAATTGAAAAACAAAAATAATTTACATAAAAGAAAATAAAAAATCTGAAAAAAATAAAAGAAAATGCAAAAAAAATAACAGAAAAAAGTTTCTCAACTCCAGAGATTGGCATGGAGAGCGTCGCTGGCCATTCATTTGCGCGGTTTTTTTGCTTGCTGGGTGGCGGTTTATGCTGAAAGTGCTTTTTCGCGTAATTTTATATCGTAAAACCTACATTTGTAAAATTTTTATTGTTAAAAATGTTTAAATTCATTTATGGTTATGGTTTTTACCATTTTTTAGTCAAAAAAATATAAAATATGGGTAAAAATTCATTTTTTTGCTGAGTCATGCTTTCTACATATATATTCTTTGTAAATTCCCCATTTTTCTTGCTGTTTTGTCGTAAAAAGCTAACAGACAGCAATTTTTCTTGATTTAATTGCACTTTTTAACGTAATTATCATCAGTTTTACGTTTTAGGAATGCTTGAAAGCTCTGGTGTCAGTATCAGAAACGAGCGTAATGACGAGCATTCGATGAAAATGGATATCAATACAACAGGAAGAAGTAGCAGCAGTAATTCGTCGTTTAATGACTCCGTAAAACCTGATGTTACACCATCTAATCCATCAGATTTAAAATCTGAAATTGCTGAAGAAGATACTGTTGCAAAAGCCGATACTTTGGATAGCTCTAAACCATCTGTTAAAGATGAAACTGATGAATCTTCAAATCATAACGGTGAAACGGAAGATTCAAAGCCAGATGATTCAGTAAAAATAGAGGATATTCAAGCTTATCTTCGTACAAATGGATGGGAATCGCCTGTTGTAGCTCCCATTGATGGATGTGTCCATCCTCGAACAAAACCACCTGCGGGAAAACCATCAAAACATACAAATCAGCTCGATTTTCTTTATAATACAGTATTAAAAGCCATCAAAAAACATGGACATGCATGGCCATTTTTGAAACCTGTTAATGTTGTAGAACTTAATATACCTGTTAGTTCATTTATCTATATTTTTCTGTTTGACGGCTTGTATTTAGGCTTATTTTGATGTTGTTAAACGCCCAATGGATTTAACAACAGTTGAAAATCGAATTAAGAACAAGTATTATATCAATGCAAATGAATGTTTAAAAGTAAGTTGCTATTAATTTTTATTATTAAAATTGCGAGCGAAGTTTGATTTGCTTTTGTGTCAATTTTTATGCGCACCAATTTGTTTTGTGATTTCTTGCACTCTTCGGAACAAGCCTTTTTTGTGGATTCTATCTATTTATTTATGCGCTAAAACTTATTCATTTGGGTTTTATAAAAGAAAGACATCGGTTGTTGAACTTTTCACACTTAAAAAAATTTGTTATGAATTCGCAACAATAGGCAATTTCGAAGTCACGTTATTGTTTTAGTTATTGTTTTTGTGTTTGAGTGTTTTATTCTATCTATTTTCGATTTCTTTTTCACAACCGATGTCTTTTCTAGGACCTTATGACGGTCTTCACAAATTGCTATACCTTTAATGAAGAAACATACGGCGTATATAAAATGGCACAGACACTTGAGCAAACAATGCTTCAAAAACTCGAAAATATACCTAATGAAGTAAGTCTTTCTTTTTTCAGGATTTTAAACAAGTATGGCAAAACTGCTATATCTTTAATGATGCACATCATGACGTTACGTTAATGTGTCGCAATATTGAGAATATCTTTCGTGAAAATTGTAAAAAAATGCCAACTCAGGTTTAGTATTTTTAGATTTTTTAAATACAGTTTTAAACTTATAATAGTCATTCTTTAGAGTATCACTTTTAACCGTAATCAATTTTAGGAATATGAAATGATACCATCATGGGAGAAAACAGCATCAAAGAAAAAGAAAAGTGTTGGTGGTGGCGGTCGTGTAAGCAGTGTGGCAAGAGGTAGCGTCAAAAGATCCCTTAGTCCATCTCCCATAGATAAAGAATCAACAGCAGCTGTTCTGAATTATTTTCACAATGCAACCGTACAAGGTGCTCATTATTCTAGTTTTACTGGGAAATAGTTATTACTAGGAGCACGAATTTTTAATATTATTTTACCAAACCATTAGCTAACATCACAAAAATGCCATTAAAATTTTTACATCTAAAATGGGGATGAGCACTTTGTACTGGTTGTTGGGCCTAAAAACTAATTTTCTAACCTGTTTTTACCATTTATTATAAACTGTACTAACTTTTTAATTAAAGTTTCAGCAAGTCGAGAACATTCAATTGCCAGCGCTGTCTCTGAAGCTCCTGGAACAAGTCATTCAGAGCCAAGAGCGGCAAAACGTAAAGCTGAAACTCAATTGGTAGAAGAAGAAATGCCACCAGAAAAAAAGATAAATCCAAATATTAAAAACAAGCCTCCTGCTGATTTTTCAAATGCTCCAGCAAGATATCATGGTAAACTTTCGCATAGTATGTCAGAGTGTCAGAAAATTCTCAATGATTTTATGGCCAAGAAAAGTCATAGTGTAAGCTTTTTTTGATTAATCTACGATTAGAAATCTTACTGTATAATTTTTAGTGGACATTTGATTTTCTTGCTCCTGTTGATGTCGAAGCTTATCAGCTTGGGGTAAGTCTTTTTTTAATTTTTTTGAAACAAAAAATAAGAAAATTAACAAATATATCCCTTTGCGGACTTTGTTTCGTTTTTAATTTTAAACTTATTAACACATTTTGTGAATATTTATGACCTTTATTTAGGATTATTACGATAAAATTAAACAACCGATGGATCTTACAACAATCAAAAATAAATTTGATAATCGACAATATGCAAATGCTGAAGAATTCCGAGGAGATATGCGGTTGATTGCAGAAAATTGTATGACCTATAATCTTCCTGATACTAAAGTGTATAATGCCGGAAAGAAATTTTTGGTTTGTTATTAATTTTTTCCTTTTTTTTAATCTTATAAGGTATCCTTTTTAGAAATGTTTTGAAGATCGTTTTAAACGAATAAAAATAGATGAACCACCACCAAAAAAAGAACCTGTTGTTGAACCAACAACAAGTTTTACTCAACAAATTGTTGCTTCACATTCTGCATCTTTGGTTAAACCATTGACAGTAGCAACTTCTGCATCTTCAAAAAAACAAGGGCCTGTTGATGATGATGAACAAATTGAATTGATGTTATTACGATTACAATATGAAGGAAACAAATTAACTGAACGAGTTCAAGAAATACAAAAATATGCTCAAGAGCTGGTAAGCTTAAAGCTTGTACGAATGAATGCCAGATCACAAAGACAAGCTGCTCCAATGTTGTCATCTGAACATTATGCAAACATTCAAACTTTGCTGTCTCAATCTGTTTTAACACCAATGGCAACTCCTTCAGTTTCTACTGCACCTCCATTGACACCAGGTTTTACAGTTCAATCTCAAAAGAAAGGTCGAGTTGGACGTCCTCGTGCAAGTATTACACCTGCAATAACTCCTTCAACAGCGCCTACAATAACCTTCCCAACAACCTCAACTCCTGCTATAATAGAAAAACCAGCTCCAGCCCCAACACCGCCTCCTCCACCACCAAAACCTGTAGCTGCTGTAACTCCTGCGATTCCTCCTCCGCCAACTCTTGAAGCATCGGGTTCTATACCTCTAAAATCCACAAGAGGAAGAAAACGTGGTTCTAAAAATAAGCCTAAAGCGGATCCCTCTCAACCACAGCTTCGTGACGATTATACTTTTAATTCTGATGATGAAAGAAATGTTGAACCAATGACATATGAAGAAAAGCGCCAACTTTCCTTGAATATTAATGAACTTCCTAGTGATCGATTATCAAAAGTTGTTAGCATTATTGAAGCTAGAGAACAATTACATGATTTTAATCCTGAAGAAATTGAAATTGATTTTGAAACATTAAAACCTGTTACACTTCGTGAATTGGATGCTTATGTTTCAGCAGTTTTGAAAAAGAATAAAGTTAGAAAACCAAACAGTAAGCATTTTAATATTTTTTTATTAAAATTTTTTAATATTTTTGTAGCTCCTCGAACATCGGTTGATAATGAAATACGTAAAAAAGATTTAGAAACTCGCATTAACAGCTTGAGTACAACTGCTGTAAATCGTGGTGCACCATCCTCATCTGCAACAAATTCGAATCAATCTTTAGCAAATGGTGATCGAATTGAACCTTCCAAACCTGCAAATGATTCGTCAAGTGATGATTCTTCATCTTCAAGTGATTCTTCAGATGATTCCAATTCTTCTGATTCATCATCAGACAGCGAATCAGGTTAGATGATTGTTTTGGGAAAAAATCGATAGATAAGAGCATAAGGGTTTATATCTTTTTTGCTCTTTTCTTACCGTATGCAGCTGCAGCCGCTTCATCATAAAAAATGCTCTTATTAGAAGTTTTATTTGTTTATCTCATGCTATATGAGATTCTTTTTGTATATATTAATTCCATCATTGCCATTTTTCATTAACCAATACTGTCGTTTTGTTATTTCTATTTTTTTTTGTTTTTTACGGGAATAAGTGCTGTGCTTCATGAAGTGCGCGCTTTTATCAATAATCTCTTTAATGAATCTCATTTTTGCCTTTTCAACTTTGTTAATTAATTAAAATTAAAATTTGTTATTTAAAGATCTCACTTTAATGTATCTCAACTTTTATATTGTATTTGTTTTTATATATTGTCTTCATTTTTAAGCATTTTCGCAGCTCAGCTTATTATCTTAAGTTTCTAAATAAACGCTTTTTTGTCGCTAAATTTCTGGGTGGATGCCTATAAAAGGCATATTGTTAACATGTGATTAACAATATATAATTTTAGAACAAGCAAAAGATTCTTCCTCAAAGTCAAAACCTATAGTACCAAAAACTAATGGAAACGGCGATTCAAAGGTAGAATGAAAAATGGTTTACATTTTTTTTCAAACTTTTATTTTATTTTTAGGCACCACATCAAAATGGTGTTCGTTCTCCTGCTCGTTCTTCCAATCGTATGTTTAATTTTTGTTTATTTGAATTCAAAAATAGTATATATAAACATTTCTAGCTATTCGTCGCTCACCACCAACAACAAATGGACATATGGGAAATAAAGATAAAAAAGACATGGTATTTTTTATTCAGTATAATTTTTGTTTAATTAAATAAATTTCAGAATCAACAACGTAGAATTCCACCACCACAACCAACTGCAAAACCTCGTCCTCAAATACCTCAAACGAATTCAACGGCAATGCTTGATCCACTCGATGGTTTATTAGACGATAATCAGCCACCACCAAGAATTGAAAGACCAGTGATTCCAAATAGAAATAACAGGGATAATAATCGTGATGGCGATGGAAGAGTATGTGTTTTGACTTAAAAAAAATTAATAATTACTGGAATGTTTTCAGCCTTCGCAACATGTTGACTTAAGCAAACAAATTGAACTTATGGCAAACTTTGAAGATGTTTGTAATTTTAAATTTTTTTTCCTTTGCTTAATTTGCATTATTTAAGGATTTCTGAAAGATTGCTTCCACAACATTTGCAGCATCCGTGGCTCGATAAACACCAAAAAATGCCTCATGAATTTTTTTTATTAACTTTGTTTTTTTTCTTATTTAATTTATTGTATATTCAAAAAAATGTCTTTTAATAATTACTCGCTAGATGACAAAATTTATTTTTTAGCAGCAACGATTTTTCTTTGTTAGGTGTCTTTTTAAAGGAATTCTTCTTTTTTGCTCATTCATTTTTACTGATGTTCTCACCATTTTTTTTCTTTTTTTACGCGTGTTTACTTTTTTTGTATGTTTCAAAATAATAAGGAGCTCTTTTAATTTTTTAGAAGAGTTCCATAAACATGGTTTCAAAGCCACACAAAAAAATTATTTTTGTTTCCTTTTTTGTAATAATTTTGCATTTTTGTTCCTTCAAAAAAACACAATATTTAATATAGAAATTTTTATTACTTTTTACTTATTTTTAATTTGATTTGAATGAATGAAGAAAATAATAATAATAATTTACTGTTTTTTTCGTTTAAGAAATTCTTTAATTAATTCTGTGGGAATGGGAATAATTATCTAAAAAATTATTACTGTATATATTTTTCGAAACATTATAATATAATTACTGTATGATTAAGTTGTTGTGAAATTCTTGTTAAAGTTTGTAAATACCGTAGCTGAATTGCTGTTGGGGAACCTTCCAAGCGTTTTGCAGCTTCCCTTAAAGCGAAAGAAGCCTAAAAATTGGATTTTTTTGAAGCACCATATGTTTTAATTAAATTCGTACATTTAATTCACCTGCAGCTGAAACAATCTTTGCATCAGCAAGCCTTGAAGCTTCTGCTTCAATTGCCAAAACCCGAGTAAGTTCTCGTGGAAGACGAATGTCTTTGACTTCCACCCTTTCCAATTTTATTCCTTAAAATAATACATTATTGATAATATTGTTATTGTTTATATAAAAATTGTTTACCCCAATTTGCTGCAGTTGGATTAAGAATTTCTTGAGCTTGTAGGGCAATCTCTTCCCGAGCTGACATAATATCTGACAGTGAACGAGTTCCTAAAACATTTCGAATTGTTGTTTGTGCAAGTTGTTTCGTAGATAGTATTGAATCAACGGCAGCAGAAATAGTTAAAATTGGATTGCTGAAAAAAAGAATATATAAAGCTTTTTAACATATATATATAATATTGAAATTTGATTCAGTAGCTTATTATAAAAACTTTAATATGGGTGAAAAGTAGTCATACTGTAGCTTAAATAACCTTGTTTACCTTGTCCGAAAATATATCGCTGCATCGACGGATACTGTAACAGAATCTTTTGTGAGCATTTCTTGTGATGGAACATCATATGACATTGTTCTGTAAAATAAAGTGTTTAAATTTTTTTTTAAAATAGGAGAGTATTTTCCCCCTACCTTAGATCAACAACAGTATATGAATCAACGCAGGGCAAAATAATAACAACTCCAGGACCTAATGGAGCATTGCGATAGAGTTTTCCTAACCGAAATACCACCATTCTTTTATATTCATGTACAACTTTTATGCAAAAGAATAACGAAAATGGTAAAGTTAAAAAGAATATTAAATATGCCATTCCAACGACCGTATAATGTCCAATTGTGGCACCCGTCCATTCAAATTTTTCAATTCTTTGAATTGTTTTTGGCTGCATTCTGAAAAAAATTTGTAAATTGCGTTACATTTTCTGATATAAATAAAATTTTGTAAAAAGTAAACTAGTTTGAACGGTAAAAAAATCACGAAAAAAAATTTGTTTTTGTGTTAATCTCAAATCCGGTTAAAAGTTAAGACGCAGTCTATGAGAAAATCAAAAACCCGCGGCACAGCCCAAAATTTGTTTTTCCTGAAACTTTAAACTTTGCTTTAATCTGACAAAAGTAACTGTACCTTTAAAAATTAATTTTATTTTGAAAAACCGAAATAGTTTTATTAACGGTAAATTTGAAAATTTAGGAAATCTAGAAGCGACAGAATTGAATAAAAAAATGGATTAATTTACAGAATTTTTTTTGCCATGGAAAAAGTGGCAAATTATTTGCACTTCTTTAAATTACGGTAACAAATTTTTTCCATTTTTTGACCTAAAAATAATATTGGATAGAAAAATTGGAAAAAATATTTTTCTCCTCTCTATTTTGATTAACATTATTTTAATAAAAAAAAAAAAAAAAAAAAAATTTTTAACAAAAGAATTTTGAAAATGAAGAAAACGAAACAAAAAAATGCGCGAAAAACAAAAATAAGCCTTTTGGGACATTTTTCTTTTTCTTCGCTGTCTTCCATTTTGATGATTAGTTAGTTACTGAATTAAGCAGCAAAATTGCATTATTTTTGAAACGGAGCTAAAATAGAAGAGGGGGAGGGGGGCTTGAAAAATACATCTGGTATTGGCAGGCTTTTTCACACTTTTCCTTTAACCATTGCTGCTGCTGCTGTTCAACAACATTTAATAACAAAAGAAGAAAATGAATGAATATGACTTTTGGATTTTGTCCAAACAAAGTCTGATTGGAAAAAACTTTTTTTGAGAAGAAGAAAAAAAATGCAGCAACAAAAAAGAGATTTGTAAAAAAACTATTCCTCCCTCCCTCTTGGGATGAAGGAATTTTCGGAGTCAGAGTTTCTTTCCATATATCATTTTTTAAAGAAAAAAATATTTGCGAACATACAAAATAAATAACTTTTAAACAAGATTAATACATTTTAAAATTTTAAGTTTTTTAAAACTATTTTTTTATTTAAATGTATTCAATAGCTACAGTATACTTTATACATATATATGTATATATATTTGTCTCAAAAAGAATTCGTGAAAGGCATTCGTTGAAAAAACTATTTTGGATATCCTTTTTTTAAATATATCAGAGTTGAAGTTTTTATTTAAAAGTAAAGCTTTAGTGAAGAAAAAATTAATTGCCAGGTGCCAGAAATTGACATCCCTGTCATCATAAATATGCCAATTTCAAAAAAATAAACTCAAAAACATTTGCCACAGTATTTTTTCTTTAAAAACTAAGAATCCCACAAACAGAAAAACATCAAAATAATAATTTTTGCTTCAAAATCATAAAATGCCGACGACGACCTTTCCTTGAGGCAAAGATTTATATAAATGGCATGAGAGATAGGAAAAAATCCAAAGCACTTTAGAAAAAAAAGGAACAAATTTTCGTGCATAAAATGAATTTTTCAAGTGTTTTTGGTTTAAAAAAAACACATTGCAATTTTTTTAAATATATTTGTAAAATGACACGCAAAAAAAATGTATTTTTATTTTGAATTTTTTTTAAAAAACAAAATGCCAAAAAAGTTGGCACATTTTTTTACAGTTGCTTGTGATGCAAAAAGGCATTGTAAAACGGGATATTTAATACTAATTGGTAGCCCCTGAAAAACCTTTGGCATTTTATATAATAATAATTTTAAAAAGTGCCATTTTGTTTTCAAAAAATAAATAAAAATAAACGGTATAAAATAAAAAAAAGAAAAATGGCACAAGTATTTTTTCCTTTTTTGTGCCATAAGAATCCATGATAAATAAATACAACCAAGCCTCCCCCCTTTCTATCATCCCCATATTTCCTTTAACCATTATCTCCTCTTTCTTTGGCATTTATTTTTTTTTTCGTATCTCTCTATTTTTTTTTGATTGCAATGTGAAAAAAAAGCATAGAAAAAAGTTTGCGTTGTTTTGTTAGTTTTACTTTTCTTTATATTTTGTCGGAGAAAGAAAGAAGCAGTTCTTCTTCCTTTCTCCATCTACAACAAATTCAAATGATGATGGCAAGTTTCCGAATCCTTTGAATGAAAATAACAGTTTCCGTCGTTGTCGCTTTTCTTCCTTTTTTTTCGTTTTTCTTTTCCGTCTCAATTTCAAAGATTTTTGACACTAAAAAAAGAGAAGAAGAAAAAAAATATTTGTTTGTTTGTTTGTTTGTTGGCTTTGGTTGTAGCAAGAAATGTAGTCATTCAGTCAGTCAGTCAGTCATCGGTCAAAAAGTGCCGAAATGCCCAATGGGGATGAAGGAAGTCATGAAAAATTAGTTCCAATGGATTCAGAAGAAGAAGAAAAAAGAAAATGGAAAAAGAGAAAAAAAAGACGAGGAACAAACACAGTTTTGTGCTTCAATGAATTTTGATTTTTTTTAAATAACAATAAAAAAAGATAGAAGTAAGGAAGGAGAGAAACGGAAATCAATCCAAATAAAACAATTCAAGGAAAACACTAAAATACAAGAATTATCTGTTAAATTAATCTATATGTTTAAAAATGTAATTCTAAAACAATTTGAATTTTAGCTTCAACAAATTCCTGAGAGAATTTTGGCAACGACGATGACCTTGGAGAACAGGGCTCTTAAAAAGGATCAAAATCTTGGCCAGGCTGGAGCCATGTCGACAGCCGACTTTTTTTAAATTTTTGCATGGGAAATTTTGAAATCAAAGAATTTTCATAAAACTGCACGGCCAAGCCAATCCGGCCGGCCTGATCTATAAGAGCCTTTTTTTTCCTAAAACGCATGACTAAATCCTCGTATTAGAATAGATTATTTTTCAATATATTTCTTCCGTATTTTTACAGTAACAAATATGCAATTAAAGCTTTCTCTTTTTTTGCAATTTGAAAGTCATATCAAAAATTAGATTACTGTAACTTTGAGACCACAATAATATAAACAAGAATTTGAATTTATTTTCAAAAGAGAAATAAATTAATTAATAACAAAAGCAATCAAATTATTCTTTTTTATTATCGCTGCTCCAATTAGTTCTTCGTTCTCGCAATTCATTGTTCCAAGAAATGAATGGTTCTGTGGAAAAGGCGTTTGTTGTGGAATTAAAAAATTCGCTCAAATCTAATCCATATTTTTGTTCATATGAAAATGCTTGCGCGATCATATCTGAAAGGATTTTAATTTGAGGATTTACTTTTTTACAGAAAAATATGTATTAGTGTACCAAATTTATCAAGTTGTTTTACCGCTTTTGCTTCCGGAGTTTCTGCTGCTTCATATTCACGCCAAAGTGCCTCCCATTCATTTCCTAGTGTTGCTGGAACAAAACTTGCAATTCTCAATACAGCCTAAAAAAATTCACAACTGATATAAATCTTATCATTAAAAAATCAATATTTACATCTTCTTCAAGTTTAAACTTTTCAGCTTCAGAAACTCCACATCTTGGAGTAATATCTGAAAAGAAGTTTTAAGTTTACTTTCTGAAAAATAATAATTATACCTCCAACAATTGCTTCACCAATATCATGAACTAATGCCATTTTCACACATCTCATTGCATCAAGTGATGAATCTTCTCCGCTTAAAGTCATGGCAAGAATTGCCATACGATACCTAAATATCAGCGCTGATTAAGGCTTAAAGAAAGTTTACAAATTACATATGACCCGAGACTGTTTCAGGTTGAGGCACATCAAAATGAATCCATCCAGTTCGCTTCAAATGCTTCAACGCATCCAAAGTTGAAAGAAGTTCAAAGATTTGAGTCTTTTTATTATCGACTGACATCTTTAAAAACAATAAAGTTAATTAAAAATGTTTAAATTTAATATATAAATAATTAAAGGATTAAAACCCAAATTAAAATGTAACATTATATTTTGAAAATGGAATCAATGAGGTCAAAAAAGCGATAAGAATCAAAATGAAAATAATAATAAAATTTATTTATTTAAAATCATCGAATAATTTAATATTAGAATACAGCAATCAACGGTTTATAAAAATTGTTGTAATTTTCTTTTAAGTTCTGCATCTTTGCATAAATCCAATGGAGTTTTTTCTCCTTTATTTTGCATTTTAACATTTGCACCAGATTTTGCAAGAAAAATTGCAAGTGAATCATTTTGATCTTCACAAGCAAGATGGAGCGGTGTATTTCCTTCATTGTCTGTCATATCAATACGAATTTTAGGATTAGCACATAAAATCCTTACAACATCAACATGGCCCTGAGCAGATGCACGATGTAAAGGCGATGCGCCAAGTTTATCAGTTTGATTTACATCAGCATTATTCTCCAAAAGTAATTTAACAATATTTGGATGATTCTTTGATGCAGCATAATGCAATGGAGTTTGCCCATTTTTATTCCTAAATTTATTTCACATATTCAAAAAAATATGGTACAAGAAAGTAACATACTTATGATTAACATCAGAGTCAACAGAAGATAAAAGATATTTTACAATTTCGATTCTACCAGCTGAGCTGGCAATCATTAAAAGATTCCATCCAGCATCATCAGATACTGTTAAAACTTGAGGATCTCGGGAAGCTATCAATTCAAGAATTGCAAGACATCCACCTACAGCTGCCCAATGTACTAAAATTTTTATTTTCAATTTTGTTATCACCAAAATTTAAAAAACCAACTCACCAGCAGTTCGACCGCTGTCATCGACGTGATTTGTCAACCAATTATTTTCAATTAAAAACTTTTTTGCAAGCTCTGGAAGATTTTGACGTAAAGCTTCAACTAATTCATTGAATATTAAAGTTTTTTCCGTATTAGAAAGAGCTTTTTCAGTCATCTAAGAATACAGTATTTTTTACACAAACAGCAAAAAAATTAGATCAAATAAATAAATGGCTTTCAACCATTGAAAAAAATTAATTCAAATTACATTAGTATAATTTATATTAAACGAAAAGTACAACAGGAAAAAAAACCCAAAGAGATCAAAATAAAATTAACCGAAAAAAGTAACGATACACCAGTTTATAATTAAATACGAATGTGTGAAAGTACTGTTGCAGCACCATAAAAATGCTCTTTCGCAGAATATTCAATGGGTTGTAAAAACGTTTGTTGCAGATCATCAGGTTTTTGTGCAGCAACATCAGGTTGCTTTGGTTGATTTTGTTCACGTGGAAGGTATACACGATTAGCAATATGAGAGAATTCAAGACGACTTGAAAAATGAAAATAATGTTCAACTTTTGGTTCTTTTCCAGAAAAAGTAGTTCGATGAAGACACCAATCTGAGAGAGTTGCATCACAAAATACCCAATCATATACAGTCCCTTTCACTTCAAAGACAAACAGTTCAGAATGAAGAGGTTTAACTTTAGATTCACAAAATTTATGAAGTGCACGTCTAAAGAATTTTAGGTAGAATTTGTAAAAAAATGGATAAAAATCAAACCTTGTAAGATTAACCAATTCATGGGGTGTACTCTTGATATACTTTTGAAGACAATTAACAGTTTGAAATGCAAGGTGTATTGGAAGTAAACCAACAGCTTGATCTTCAATGGCCAAAGATGTATCGACAAAAACATTATTCAAATCAGCAACATTTTGAATAAAACCACTGCTAAGAAAAGCATTTGTCATTAAGCATTTATAATAATCAACACCAAGTTCAAGAAGTAATCCAACACATGTCAAAGTTTCAAGACGTGAAATGGGATATTCTTTCTTTTCTGCAGAACGTAACATATGAGCAATTGTTGATTTATTTTCATTCCCAACTAATGCAGTAATTTCTCCATATCGAATACTTTTCAATACCAATTCCAAGCAAGAACGTAATGTTGCACACGATGAACATTTTCGGAGAACAAGCCAAAGTTTAAATGTAAAATCATCATTAAGAGCATCAGATTTATTCGTTTCATCAACAACGGATGTTTGACGAATCAAATTTGCAACATCATCAACAATGTAAGGTTCAAGATCTTGTGAAGGCCAATGAGTTTTGCCTTTAAAAAGCCATTGAGAAAGAGTCTGTAAAGAGCGAAAGAGTTACCAATGTAATATTTTAGAACAAACCAATAAATATTCAATTTCTTCAGAGCGTTCAATTAATCCAACATGGCTGTTAAGCCAACCAGGAGAGAATGTGATAGTCATTGGAGTATCAACAGGAGGTTTCGATAACCATTTAACATGTCCAGAAACAGGCCATTCAACATGAATACGAAAGACTGCAGAAGTTGGATCAACTTCAGGCTTATCAATTAATTGGCGCCGTTTAAATACTTCATAATCTGCATACACATATTTACGAGAAGAATTATTTGAAAATGGTGCCAAAAGTGTTGCAATTCTTTTAAAAGCAGGGCCACCTTTACCAAGTAAAGAAACCATTAAACGTGTATCAGGAGTCTTTCTCATTCCAGTAATCATCATCTTTCTTCCATCCGATGCATCTGTAGCAACAAAAATCCAAACATTACCAAATTGGTGATCGATAAATTTAGAAGATTCAAATGATAAACTAAATGGAAAACCATAAAACATTTCCGAATAATTTATTGATAACTCACCTTTTCAACCATTTATCACATTCTACAGTTGTAAAAGGGTTACATTCAACAGGAAATCGAACATCATTTTCAGTACAAGTTTTTGTGAATTTTGCTGCTCTAACTTTTTTACGCATTTCATCAACAGTATCATATTTAACTTCAAGAGGATTGCCTTCAAGGGTTAAATTAGGATCTAATAAAATGTTTTCTTTATCATAAACGATATCCATTTCTGTATCTCCACCAGCCTCGGGATTATTTTCCCAAAAATCTTTATCAGCGATAAAAGCCATATTATTTCCATTAATGTATTTAAGATCTGTCTAAATTTGTGAATAAAAATAGTTGTAAAAAACTGAAAAGATAAAAGAGCTTACCCTTTTCTGAGCAAGATCAAATAAAAGTGCTTCCTTAGGTCCAGAAAGTCGTCCAAGATATGGAAGGGTGTCAGTTGTTAACAGTCTTACACGGACATTATCAATAAATATTGTTTTATCAGGATTTGCTTCAAATAAATGGCGTGAAATAGGAGCCATTTTTAAAGCAAAAAAGTTTAAAAAACAATTTTCAGTTCAATTAAAAATCGGCACCGACAAAGAACGATGACAAAAAAAATTTGTATTAATTTTTTCAAAAATTTTTAAAATTTGAAGCAACATTGAAAACATTTTGCCAAAACATCCTTCCCGCCAATTTTAATCACATGTGAATTTTCAAATTTTTAAAAAAAACATTGTTTGTTTAATTTATCTTTCCCTACTTTCTGTCAGGCCTTAACTAAAAAACGAATGATACCAATTTATAAAAATTTAGTTTGATACAGTACAATTCACAACATATAACAATAACTTGCAAAACAAAAAAAAAGTGAAAAAGAATGAAAAGTTGATAAAATAAATAAAAAATTTAATTGCCTTTTTTAGAAGATCGAATGATTCTTGTTGTAGATGAAGAAGATGTAGTAATAGGATTGGGAGTACGATGAGTATGAGCAGTAGAACCACCACGATAACGAAGATTTTCATAGTTCACATCATCATCGTCTTCAGCTTGTTCTTCAATCGCTTGAGTTCGACCACTAAACCATCCACTTTTAACTGGTCTAGGATTACGGTAAACAAATTGATAGACAATTGCAGTTCGTCCAGATCTTGCAGCCCATTGATAAAATATTGAACCAAAAAGAATGCAAATTGTCCTGAAAAAGAAAGATGTTTGTTTGTCTTCATTAAATTTAAATATAGACTTACCAAATTATAAAAATGTATTGAGCACGATTTTCAAATGGTGTTCCACAAATTGCATACCATTCTAGAGGCTCATCACCAGGTTCATACCGCAATTTAGCATTTGCAGGAAGGCAATGGAAATCAAAATATTTTTCATCATAGTTATCAATACAAAGGTATTTGCTTTTGTAAAGCATCTAAAAAACATTTTCAACCAAATTAATAAAATATGTAATAGTTTTCTTACGCCTCCAGTAGGTGTTTGAACTTTTTGGGTAACATTACAGGGACCAATCGGTTGATGGAGTCCTACACTGACGATATTAGCTGGATCAGCAACAAGAACAAGCATCATATAAAACATGTAATGAATGCAAACAGCAAGAGATAATTCATCAAAGAAATATGGATTGCCAGCTCGAGCTTCAGGCCGGCGATTTGAACGATCAGCAATATAAACGATTAAAGCAAAAAAGGCAAGGAAGGTAACAGTTGTATATTCAGAATGGATACCAAAGATATCATGTGCGGGATGGTAAAGAAGGGCAAATTGAATGGTGCCGCCCCAGAATGCTCCAACACCAGCCAAAAATACACATAAAAATTCACGTCCAAATTTCTTCCAATCATAAACTTCTTGAACTAGGAAATATCTTGCAGCTTTAAGAATCCAAACAAATGAACAGGCAAATGATGCATGGAAATAATATGAATTCCATGGAACCCAATTCATTCGATCAAAAATATTAGGACTAAAATTATTAAATAAGATTTCATTTTATCAAAATTTATAGTAGTTAATTTGGAAAAAAAAGAATTCTTTAACTCGAAAATTTATTTCATAAATTCGAAAACTCTCTAGAACTGTCTGGGATTAATTCAAATAATTTCCTAATAAATATTACCAAAAATTAAACGCTTAAAATTATTTGGCAGCGCAAACGTCTTACGACAATATACGGTACTAAATTCTATGTATGTACAATTTGCAAAGGCAAATACTCGAAATTTAGTCTAAATGAACGAAAAAGGGATTGTAAAAAACTCTCTGACATCAAAGAGTGATTTTATCCTTTTAATTTTCAAATGCAAAAAGTATGCCGTAAATTACGGGAATTATAATTTTTTATGTTTAATATTGATAAAAAGATTACTCATCGTCGTGCCAGGTCCACCTGAAATATTACATCATTAATAAATATCAAAACACACAATTTTAAAAAATATACCATAATAATTTAATTCCCATGATATCATATGGCATATCAAGCATTACAGCTCCTAGGCCAACTGCTGGGCCTTCTGCCCACCAAGGAAGATGAAGTCTGAAACATAACAAATAAATTACAGTATTTTAGCAATGAAAAGATACCTGCTAACAAAAACGTAAGCAATGTAATCAAAAGTATGGTAAATTCCAAGGATGATATAAAGTGGAGCCCGCATACCAAAGAACGTTAAAATGCCTTGAGCTTGCCAAAAATTATCCAAATCAGGAATCCAATAACATAAATTTTCAACATTGAGAGCATGAATAAGTATCCCAAGCCAAACATACATATAACGATGACCATGACGATAAGCTAAAACCGTAAAAATTTTAGAATTTTACTGTAAATCATAAAATTCTACCGTGAACAAATGTAAGTAAACAGAGGAAGAAAAAAACTAATTCACAAACAAGAAAACTTGTATGATTTTCATAAATTTGGTGAACATCTTGATATTTGCAAAACCAATCTGCCCACTAAAAAATAACCAAATTTTTTTTTTATCAAAAATTTAAATTTTTAAAAACCCTTACAGCAAAAACATTCATAGCTTTGTTAGTGATAGCTTTACGAGTTTCATCAGAAAATTCATAAGGAACATAGTTAAAGACATACTTGTCAAGCAAGTAATCCATTACTTTAACCCTAAAAAAGGTTTGTGCAAAAATGATGAAACAATTAATAAATCAAAAAAGGTTTACAGTAGGCACAAAAATGTTTGGGAACAATTTGGTTATAAAAAAATTTGGCAAATGGTTTGACTCAAATTGCGCATCAACCAACCAAGCATCAACACAAACGTGAAAAGCGAAAAAAAAGTTTTTTTCTTGCAAAAAAAGTGAGTCAACGAACAACGTCGTCCATCAACAAAAGCAACGAGGGAGGGGGAAAAGAAGAAAACTGAGGGGGGGGAGGAAACAATGTTTGTGCTCAAATATAAAAATATAAAAAAAAATATGCGACGCCGTAAAAGCAATCGCAACAAACAAAATAGATGGCTAAAAATGGCGCTGAAAAAGGTAAAAGAGGGAACACAGACGACGATGTATGCAAATAAATATAATTATTAGAAAGATGATGATAGATTAATTTTATTGAAGAAAAAAAAGAATCGGATGTTTAAGGGAGCTTTAAAACAAAGCAATAACCATAAAACTATATTTTTTTCAATTCACATAATCAATGAAAAAGAGAAGTTTTGATAAATTTGTTTTTTTTTAAAAAAACTTATCAACATTAAAGAAAGATTCAATAATTGAAAAAAAAAAGACTTGCCAAAAAAACCTTGAAAAATAACGACGCAGGTTTTTTTGCTTGCATAAGAAATGAAAAAAAGCGCGGGCAAAAAAAGACAGCATAAAAATTTGGGTGCCGAAAATGACATGGCAAAAAAAAATAAAGCAAGGGCCATTACAAGGGGGACAACCTTTGGTTAAATTTTTGATATTTAAAGTACACTTACAATTTGATTACGGTGCATTTAGAAGCATACTCATAGTTATGCTTCTAAATTTACCGTATTCAATTTTTTTAAAATTTGTTACAAAAATGTAAAATTAATTTATTAAATATTGCACGTGTTTTTTTACAAACTAATATTTAAAAAATTAAAGTATTATTAAAATTTAATAAATAGTGACGATAAAAATGTTTTTTGCAGATATCTAATAAAGAAGAAACATTTTCAAAGAAGCATTTATATCATTACAGTACTCCATTAATTTTTTTTTGAAACACTTTTGCAATAAAAAAAAAGAAAAAATATTGTAATACAAAAAATATAAAACAAGTCCACAGAAAATTTATTGTAAAAAGACAGTAACAAAAAGAGTAATAATAATATTTTATGCATCATAATTAAAAAATTAAATAGGATTTTCAAAATCTTTTTTAGCTTTTTTAAGTTCTTCATGCATAGTTAAAAGTTCTCGAATACGATCAAATTTTCGAATATCTCGCTGTGTCATGTAATGAATTGCTTGAAGAGTTAACTTTTTTCGAGGTTCAAGAGATTGCCCAATTTTTGCCACAGATGTAATATATTCAACCATGATAGAATAAAGGAGATCAAGAGTTGCTTCATGAGGATTCTAAAATGTACAAAAAAAGTGATGATAAAGTAGGTAATAAATAAATATTATTACACTTTCCCTAAAGACTTTACAAACCTTTACATCCCCAAATGCATATAACATTGTTCGAAGTTCACGACGAAATTTTTCAAATGAATCTTCTTTACTTTCTTCCCCAATTTCTTCTTCTAATTCAAAGAGAGATGTTTCACCAAGGGTTAACTTTTCTGCCATGGTTTTAACTAAAATGTTTTCAATAAATAATGCGCCATTAACTAAAAAAGAAAAATTAAGTCAGCAAAAAAGAAACATCAAAATTTTGTAAAAAATTTTTATCATAAAAAAAGCGCGGCGACATTTTTTTTGACACACAAAAATAAGTCTGTGTAAAAATCAAAATCCATTTTAAAAAGATTTTATTAATTTTTAGTAATATTTAAAAATATTTAACAAAAATAACAAGCTACAAATAAATTAATATTTTACAAAAACAACAAAAGTGAAGTGAGAGAGATCATACCAAGAAAGAAAATAAGTTGAAATAGATTACGGTAGAATTGCCTGATAATTTTCATGATTTTGTTGTGGATCATTATCTTCTTCTTCCTCAAAATTTTCAGGTGGTAGTAAGCGACGGCCTTCATTGATGGCTAAATCAGATGGAATTGTACGAAATGGTTGCATAATAGAAAGTGATTGACCACGGAATCGAATTTCCGTAACAATATCATCGATATTTTTGTCCCGAGTTTCTGGTAATAGCAGATACATAAAAAGGATTGAAATACAACTAATAATAATAAAAGGAAGATAACTGAATGCAACACCAACAAGTTGTTGAAAAGGTAAATATGCAGTTGAAATAATAAATGCAAATGTCCAAGCTGTAAATACTGCTACAGTAACCGCAGCAGATCGATATTTAGTATTAAACAATTCTGCAGTTATCATCCATGGAATTGGTGAACCAATACCATATAATGCCATATATCCAATTAAAGCTCCAATTGATCCATATGATGCCCAAGCATGCTAAAAACAATTTTAAAGATTCAAAGTACACTTTTTTTAAAAAAAAATTTACGAGCATCGTTTTTGGACCCAAATATTTTTTGGTAATAAACTTTTTGTTTAAGGAAAACGACGATGATAAGCATAAGATGATAACTTACATTAGATATTTGTTGAATATATGTGAAAGTTGAAAGAAAAATTAATGCAATTAAACATGAGACAAGTTGAAAAAGTGAAAGAAAACGTCTTCCCAAACGTTCAATTAAAAAGGGTGAACTGCAAGCAAATAAGAAATACACAATTCCAATTGCAAGTGTTGCATGTCTTGCTGTATCACTAAAATATATATACATACATATATACTGTAATAAAGAAAAAAAGATTCATACATATTTAAATTTGCATTTACAAACATATCAGTACTGTAAGCAAAAACAGCTGTACAACCAGTAAATTGTTGAGAAATCATTACCAAAATTGATACAGTTATTGGAATTCGAAATTCTTTACGTGTAAATAATTCTTTGTAAGTTCCACGACCTTCCTAAAAAATATATATATAGTATTTAAAACTTTTGCGATTACGGTATCCCTTTGTACCCGTGAAAATTGTGCTGCTTCTTTAACAATGGTCCGAAACATTGGCTGAACTTCCTTTTCTTCCACCAAACTTTTTATTGCATTCAAAGATTCTTCTCTTCGTCCAAGATTCATTAAAGTAAATTTAGGAGATTCTGAAAGCCGTCAAAATTATTTATGAATAAATAATAATAATAAACCTGGACAAAATGGAAGAATAATAACCAAAAGTAAAGCGGGAAATCCAGGAAATGCAAAGGCATAGGGCCAAAGGGCTCGACTTCCAAGAATTTCCGGCAAACCAACAAAAAGAGAAAACCAATCCGAAAATGCAACAGCAACTTGATGCAGAGTCCCGGCTGATCCACGCCATTTTCCCGGCGTTATTTCCACTGTAAAAATAAATATGTATTTATAAAATTTTGTTATAATTACTTTAAAGCTTACTCAAATACATTGGCACCAAACCAGATGTTAATCCCATATTCACACCAAGAATTAATCTACCTAAAAATCAAAGACATTCATACATATATATTTTAAAATTAATTATTCTCCAACCAGCAATTAAAAATTCTGGCGATGCTGCCGGCTTCGCCAGAAGTTCAAGCAATGCTCCACAAACATTTAAAACTCCATTCATTCTAAAAAAAATAAATTAAAGTAATAAAAAAAATATCACTTACATCAAAGCATTCCGACGACCAAATTTTTCAGCTAGTGTTCTAAAAGCTCATTTTAATGACAAATTTTATATACATGAATACGGTAGCATCGATAATACAAAAAAGAAATGTCCTGACCTTGTAACAAGTGACCCACATATAGCACCGATTGCCACAGATGAAACAACAAAACTAAAAATATAATTTAACTATTATTATTATAATAATAAAATAACATACCTCCAAATAACATTTGATTGTGTAAGGGTTAATGGTTCACCCGTTCTTTCAAAATATGTTGAATTGATCCATTCCGATAAAAGTTCTTGACAAACATTGACAATGCCTAAAAGCTTTTAATAAGTACATATTTTAAGGAACATTCCTTTAAATTAATTAACTTACCATAGGAATAAAATTGTGCACTTCCCCCTAATGTTACTACAATAACAGATAGATAATACCTTGGCAAAAATGGTAGCATCACAGATCTAAAAAATGATTTCTACAGTAACCTGTTAAAATTATTAAAGGGGAATAAAAGTAGAATAGTTTGCCCTCGAGTAATAATCTATCCATTTTCATTCCCTTCTTACAAATGATATCAATCGGTAAAGTAAAAAGCAAAACGGATCATTAAGTTCAAAAATCAAAAAAACTTAAAGTTGAAACTTGGAAACATTTGTCCTTTTTTGAAGATTTAAAATAGGCACAAAAAAACATGGAAAATACAAGGATGAAAAGTGAGAGTAAAATTGAGTGAAAATTCAATAAAATAGAGGTGTTGAAACAAGAAAAATGCCCATCTTTAATTTTTTTGTATTTTCTTTTGTCAATTTATCACTCATCACCACCTAGGCCTCAGCCAATGTCCTCTCTGTGTTTTTAGGGACTAAAGTTTTTTTTTCTTTTCACTTTTTATATGTTTTTCTTTCGGTTCATTTTGCAGACTTTCAATCAATGATAAGAAGAACGCTCTGTTTTACAAGTGCCAAAAAAAACTTGTTGTTGTGTCTGAATTTGTTCACATGAACCTTTTTAATGTTCCCCTTTTTTGTTTTAACATAAAATAATTTATTACAGATTCAATTCCAAATACAAGATATAAAATGAAGACAAACATAATAAAACAATTAATATGTTTTTTCAAACAAGCAATACACATTCTTTTTTTTTCAGATCAACATTCTTATTTTTCTCCCGTTTTTGTTGCACGTTTTTCTGCTTGATTGATAGCCTTTTCAACCAAAGGTACAAGCTTTTGTTCTTTTGCAAGGATTTTTAGAAGTTCAACAATGAATGGGACATAATTATGTCTTCTGCGGACATTTTCTTTACGATAACGTTCCCATTTTTCTTCTTCTTCTTGCATTAACATCTGAAGGCGACAAATTTCACTAGCACTTTCATCAGTATCCATTCCAGCCTAAAAATAACACAATTTTAACAATGTACTTTTTTTAAAGACAAACTTCAACAAGTTGATCGAGTTGTTGTTGATATTTTGTACGACGATCAGAAATAACTGCCATAAGATTAAAATGAATTTCGCCTTCAGTATATTTTTCAATACGACGATTAATAATGGGACGAACAGCTTTCAACCAATCTTCACCTTCAGCAATTGGACCCAAATCAATTGGTGCTTCACGAAGGCCATCCAATTCATAAACATGGCCATTGACAGGGATATAAGTGATAAAATGGAAGTTATCTTCTTTGCCAGTACCACGAATATCGAGCTCATATAAAGGTGGGCGTGCAAAACTGTTATGAACAGTTCGGATAGATTCTGAATTGCCTAAACAAAGCCCACGATTGGCTGGATCAAAACCAGCAGTAAAATTCTTAAATCCTTCAAGTTCATTCCCAATTTGAATGTCTTCACTGTTGACATTAAGGAGACAATTGATAATAGCTTGAGTTGCACATGCTGAAATATACAAATGATATCAAAGAAAGAAAATCCAAATAGTTTCCTTACCATTTGATATGACTTGTTGAGCAAAAAATATATCATTCTTATTTTCAACATCAAGTTTACCTTAAATTTAATGCAATTGTATATAAATGAGGCAAACAACTACATGCAAATGTACTCACCACTTGGTTCATCTCCAGGACGCCATTTAAAAAGAAAGATTAAACCATGAATAGGCTTTAAAGCAGAGAAAGTGTCATCATCAAGGGTATAAATCTCTTCAACCTAAAACAAAATAATTTTACAAACTGTTAAAGTACTACATTAATTTGTCATACTTGAGCTCCATTAACACCAAAATTTTTAATTAGTTCAGTAAAAACACCAGGATCAGATTCAATGAGACACCATTCAGAAGCATCAGACATTTTTATAATACCAACGGTAAAGAGTAAAGACAAAGAGATGAAAATAAAACTTTAAAAAAAAATTGTTTGATGGCGGTTTTTTGTAAGCAAAAAAAAGAAAGAGTTGCTGGGCGGCAACCTGCGGCATACTTTTTTCCTCGTTTTTTCAGCCGAAAAACATTAACAAAATTTATTAAAAATAATTTACAGCAACTTTGATAAAAGATTTACAAATTAAATAATTCTGTATCAAATTAATGTACTCTTAAAAGGTTCTTCAATTTTCTAACTGAAATACTTTAAATAATTTTCAAGCTCTGAAAAATAAAAAATTCTTTTGTAATTTTAGGGAGCTTGATGTTTCACAACTTTAATTACCGAAAAAACTATAAATTTGCTTTAAAAACAAACTTTAACACACCATGGTTGCAACCAAAATACAAGATCATTTATTTAAAAAAAACAATATGACAAAAAAAGATAAATACAACATAAAAAAAGACATTTTTTAGTCGGAGGTATACTGTAGTTAAACAGTTTGTTCGTTTTTTTCTGTTTCATCTGCTGCCTTTTCTAATCGAGCTCTGAAAAAATATTATAATTACATAATTAAAAAAATCGTAAATAATAATTACTTTTTAGCTTTTGTTGGACATTTATTACGATGTTTTATGCAATGATGATGCCGTCGGTGGTGGCCACAACGTGTTGGACGGTGTTCAACTTTCTCTGGTTCTTGACTTCTTTTATCTGATTCTTCTCTATACCTAAAAACAAATTTGAAAAAAGAAAAATAATTTTTTAAAAATAATATTGTAAGAAGTTACTTGAACCTGTAAAACGATAAATCTGTTAAAGGGCTTGATATCTTCTGTTATTTTTGCACTACTTACTGGGGACAATTGGAAACTCCAAAATATCCTGTAATTAGCGTGCAATTTTTGAACCGCGACTTTTTCTTTTTATACGTCTGCACGCAATTCTTCTGTTCTAACCACTAGGCCACATACGCAATAAAGAAAACCGTACCTTTTTCGGCTATCTTCTCGATGATCGCGTTCATTGTCATTTGTCCAAGTATTATTCATTTCTCGATCATTTTGGTAAGAACGACCATAATCACGTAATTTTTGATCAATATCTTTCTGAAAATTAAATATTAATAATATAAAAAAATTAATGAAATGACATACTTGAATGGGAATTGGAATTCGGGGAAATAAAGTACCGTACCAATCAAGCTTTTGAAAAAGTGTTCTACTAAATTGACCAATTGTCATCATATCTCCACCACCAGATCTAGGATCTATCTCTTCATCATCATCCTAAAAAAATAATTTCAGAGTTGTAAAAAACAAGTTTGAACTTTTTAAATTTATTGTTTTTGCAATGCAATCGGCCATAATTTATGGCGCATGAAATAAATTAAAATTACAAAAACTTACAAGATACGGTGATAACCATGACCATAAATCTGCAGGAGGCTGCGTATAACGAGCATAAATAAATCCCATTCCTCTTAAATATACAGATTGCGTACTGTTTACCATACTCACAAGTTGCTTTCGAGTTAATCTTAATGTAAATAATTTATATAAAAGGCAAAAAGCTGTAGAAATTACTCCTCCAGCACCTACTCCTCTTACCTGAAAAGAAAAAAATTGTATCATAAAGTAATGTAAAAAAATACTTACACCACCACACATTCCAGAAACACCTTGCATTCTTCGTGTACCTCTTTCCCATGGTTCAAGATGTGAAACATTATAGTATACTTCATCAACAATTTGTTGAAAGGTTGTAACTTCAGAAAGAAAATTTTTGTAATATGTACTTTGAACGATATTCTCAAGGACAAGAGGATTCAGATTCATAGTGGTTTGACTTCCATGTATTGGCAAAATATTATTTCGTTTAGTAATTTTTTGGATATCAGGAATTGAAGAATCTGTAGCGTCATCTTCATACATGACATCATTTCCATTACTAAAACCCATCATTTCACGAAAATTTGAGGCATCCATTTTGGGGTTGATTTAACAAATGTAAACCAACAAAAATTAAATAAATTTGAAAGAACAAAATAAGAAGAATTAGAAAAAAATAAATCAAAGTTCTATCATCAGTTGATTCTTCAATCAAAAAAGAAACCCACAAAACAAATATATTTTGTTTTTCTTTTTTTCTTTGGCTATCTGTTACAAAAGGATAATAAAGACTTTAGCGCGAAAAAAACTTCTAAAAAAAGACAACGCATCACACTACCATATTTAAATTTTTACACAGATTTTATATTTAAAAAAGAGTAAAATCTTTAACATAGATCAAAATGGTTTCTATGCAAGCTAGAATTGAAACAAGTCATCGAGATGTTGTAGTAAGTTTTTTATTCTTTCTTAAATTCTATTGTTGCTGTATTTAAACTTATGTTTATAGCATGATGCACAATTAAATTATTATGGAAATCGTTTAGCAACATGTTCAAGTGATCGAATGGTTAAAATTTTTGAAGTTAAATCAAATGGCCAAAGTTTTCCTGTTGCTGAATTAAATGGTCATGAAGGGCCCGTTTGGCAAGTATCATGGGCACATCCACAATTTGAAAATACTCTTGCTACTTGTTCACATGATAGGTAACTTTAAAGGCTAACATTATCTCTGTTCTATTAAAAATTTTTTAAAGGAGAATAATTGTTTGGCGTGAAATTAATGGAAAATGGCAAAAAGTATACGAATATCGACAACATACTGCATCCGTGAATTCAGTTGCTTGGGCACCTCATGTAAGTAAAAATACAATTTGATTTTTTTAAAGGACATTGATTTTAGGCATTTGGAATGGTTTTTGCTTGCTGTTCAACCGATGGCTCTATTTCTATTGTTGAATTTAAGAATGACGTTTGGAGTCCTTTGAGAATTGTCGATGCACATGCAAATGTAGGAGATTTTCTTAACTTTTAGTTTTATTTCTGTAATTATTAATTTAGGGTGTAAATGCAATTTCATGGGCTCCTGCAAAACCTGCTCGCAGTGCTGATGGAAAAATTGAATATGAACCTATGCGGCTTGTTTCCGGCGGTAATGATCATCTTGTAAAATTATGGTTAGTTTAATTTTTATTAAAAAAGGGGGAACAAAATAATAATGAAATTTTCAGGAAGCGTTCTGATGATGGAAGTACATTTGAAGTTGATACAGAATTAAAACAGCATCTTGATTGGGTTCGCGATGTTGCATGGGCACCATGTGATCTTTTCGGATATTCTTCAATTGCGTGAGTTTTTTTTTTAAAATTAATGAAATTTGTAGTGAAAATTTTTCAGTTCATGTGGAGTTGATCGTCGTCTTGTTGTTTGGAAATGTAATGATTTGGATAAAAAACTTTGGTCTTCACAAGTTTTACATGTGTTTGATGATATTATTTGGCATGTTTCATGGTCCCTTTGTGCTACAATGTTAGCCGTTGCAGGTGCAGATAATAAAGTTAGTTTATGGCAAGAACGAACACCAAATAAATGGACAGAAATTTCAAGTGATGAAGATCAAGTACTTGAAGATTAAATAAATTATTTATAAAAGTTTTTTTAAAAGGTGAAATCTCTGTTTTGTATACAACTTTAGTTGTTGTTTTATCTTTTTATTTATTACTATATAAATTTTTTATTACAAAAGTTTATTGCTGTGTTTTTGATTTTTGTTTTCTCAAACAAATATTTATAAATTTTTAAATAGACTTTTATTTTTTGGGTTACTGTAGGCCACAAAATGATCACCGAAATATTAATTTATTTTGGATTCTGTTTCGCTCCATTCATTGTTTATCTTGGAATAATGCTTTTGTGGTCACTTCCAGAGCGTATTTGTCCAAGAACTTATCCAGTAAAGCCACTTTGTACAAAACTTTCATGTATAAGATGTTCACGAAATATTACAGTATGTTTACTTAAAAATATATGACAACTTAATAATATATTATTTATAGGCTTTAAATCGAGCAAAAACATTTGTTGAAAAAGCTCTTTTATTTTCTTCTGGGCGAGTCAAGAATGCCCTTTCAAGTTCGGTAAACAATGAAAAAAATCTTCTTTTTCGAATTCCAGATTTAAGCAGCCGTTCATTATGGACTCCAAATTTTTGGGGTTCAAATATTACAGTTGACATTCAAAAATTGGAAGAAAATCATACAACAATTAAATTAGCATGTCTTAAAGTGTGTTCATTTTTTTGATTATTACTGTATTCTCAAATATGTTTATAGGTTTTAAAAAATGCCACCATTTGGCAACGAAAAGATGATGGAATTGGAGGAAATTGGTTTATTTATCCCCTTTTAAAGAATGGTACCTGGTGTGATGAATATTGTAATGTTGAACCAGAATTAATGGAAATTTTTCATTCATTAAATTCAATAATGCATAAATGTGTTTTTGGTAATATCTATTTTTCACTTTTACCTCCAAAAACAAAAATTCAAAGCCATCTTGAGCCAACAAACATTCGATTAAAATGCCATTTGGCGTTAGAAGTTCCAAAGGAAGCAGAGTCATGCTTTTTAACAACTGCCAATGAGGTACTTGCTTTTATTTGTTTTAAAAACTTTTTTTAAAAAATACTTTTTTTATAGCAAACTTATTGGGAGGAAGGAAAATGTCTCATTTTTGATGATTCGTTACTGTAAGTTTACAGTTGTTTATTAACTACAGTACCTACTTTTTTTTCAGTCATTCAATAACAAATACTTCTTTAAAAGAAGACCGAATTGTCTTAATTCTTGATTTTTGGCATCCATCCCTTTCTGCTTCAGAAAAAACAATAATTCGACGGGCATTTCCTCAAACTGAATAATACAAATATCCTTTTTTTGAATAATACATATATTTTATCTCCTATTTTTAATCTTATCTTTTTTTATGTATGTCAAAAAGAAATAATACATGGAAAAAGTGAAAGTTTTTTGTTGCGTGTTTTAAACTTGATATTTTCGTTTTTATATGATTTTGTTTTTTTATAAATTGTGACAATTATTTTTTTAAATTTCCCTCACCATCATCAGAGAGATGGAATAATATTGAGAACAGAAGAAAGAAAGAAATCACTCAAACTCAAATGTGTTTATTTTTCCAATTTTTTTCATCAACATTGTCCACGACTTTGACAAACAATTGTATTTTTATTTTTGGTTGATTATGATAGGACTCGATTTTGTTGGGATTAAATGGAAATAAAAAAAAGGAGAGAAGAATGGATGCGTTTTTTTTCGTTAAACAGAGAAATCGATTAAAAGAGGAAAATTGAAAGGGATTTATTTATTATGTTTTTATAAAACTAACAAAAAAAGAGAGTATTAAAACAACATATAAAACACATATGTGTTGGGAACAAATACAGCCGATTCATAATTTGAATCATTCATTTCAAAAAATGATAATAATAATGAAATGTTTTACAGGTATTTTTTTCCCCCAAATTGTTTTCCTTTTCCGGTAGAAATCTCATTTTTAAAGTCATAAATAAAATAAAATCAAAGCTCATTTTTTTGTTATTGCATTAAAATTGAAATTGAATCCAGACAGAAAAAGAAAGTGATGATGATGACATCAATGAATGAAAGATTGATGGACGACGTTCACTCTTTTTTTGTCCATTGTTGTTTTTTTTGCTGCTTCCTTTCTTTTTTCCTCCATTTTTTTCCCCTTTACAAAAATGAGACACGACCCTCACAACTTCTTTTTTTTTTGCGCGCCCTCAATTTTTTTTCCTTCCCTCTGTTTTTGATGCAAATCAATGTTTTACGTGTTCCCTCATTTTCTTTTTTGTTACAAAAACTATTTTAAACTTTGTCTCCATTAATCACTCCCCCCCCCCCCCGAAAAATTTGTCGTCTGCAGCAGTATACATACCACTTACAAAACCATAAAATGATCTTTTGTTTGATTCTTTTTTCAAGTACTACCACACATTTTTGCTGATTGTTTTATATTTGTTTTTAAATTTCTTTTAATGTTTATTTTTTTTGACTTAAAAATGTTTTTGAATTTTTATTATTTTTTTTTGAACTTCCCTAATATGGCGGCGGCGGTCCTCATGGAATTGTTTTTTTCGACAAACAAAAATTTCCACCGACAAAGGACTTTTTTTCTACGGCTTCATTAAAATTTTGAGTGGTGTGGTTACAACAATCTTATCAGGACTTGTTTTCTTTTCTCTCATTTTTTTCCTATCCCATTAATTTTTGACATTAATATGTTTTATACTTTGTTTATTAGTTTTCAAAAAAACATTGCTTCAGGCATTTATGTAAAAAAATTACTATGATTTTTTACTATGGTTTTATATTGATTTAAAGGCACTTCTTTAGAATTCCCCCCCCCCCCCCCCCCCCATACACGTGAAATTTTTTTTTCATTCTTTTTTTCACAAAAATGCAAGTGATTTTTCATTTTTTTGGCAAAGTTTTGAGTATAAAAAACAATGAAAAAAAGGAAAAAGAAAAATGAAAAAAAATTTCACACGCTTGGGGGGGGGGGGGAATTGTAAAGAAGTACCGATTTAAAAAAGGGTTATTGCTAAAATTAAATTTTAATTACGTTTTTCTGAAAAAGTTTTGGAGCTTTTAATAATGCTGCTACAAATTTTTGATCTCCTTTCGTATACCTTTTGTAATCCTAACGTGTCGGAGAAGTTAAATAAAAACCATTTTTGCACTGGTTTTCTTTTGTATTTCAATGTTTTCTGTTTTATCACAACATATTTTTTTGAAACATTATTCATGAATAACCCCCCCCCCCCCCCTCATTGTGGTCATTGATCGATTTCTTATTTATTTATTTATTTATTATTTCACATTCTAATGTTCGTCTCATAAATTCAATCTGTTTCTTTTTTTTAAAACATATTTATTTTATATATATCAATATTAGTGGTGGCTTTAAAACATTGTACATAAAAGAGAGATATAAACCAGTTTTAAGTTGAATCCAAAATCCGATTTTAACCTATTATATGGATGTTTCCCTTTTTTTCTATCTCTCTCCTCTTTTTTCATGTCTGCTTTTATTCTCTTTTTTTTAAAGTAAAAAAAATTACATTAAAATGATGCCACAGCTTTTTTGCAATGTCAAAATGAAAATAGCTGTAACAAAGTTTCTTGACAAAAGCTTCGGCATCTTTCATCCAATTGCTTCTGTTTTTCCCTTCTGCTTTTTTCCATAAAAAACGCGATGTTATTTCTAAAAAAAACAATTTCATTTATGTATGTAAAAAAATCCCTAAACCGTTTCTATTTTAGGTTTCAAAGTTAATTTAAGATACAATTTTCTTTTGCAATTTAGAATGTTTTAAATATTCCATTTCAATAATACACGAAATCCAGATTTTTTAAAGAAAAAGAATGGCACTCACAAAAGATGTTTTTTCATTTTTAAATATTCATGTCGTCTTGGAAGCCACTGAAGAAGAAAAAGGTACAGATAAATTTTTTTTGGATTTTTTTTATTTATGGGAAAAGAGAGCAGCTTTAACTTATCCCCCAACCAGAATTGTAAAAAAAAGACTGGCATTCTTTTTTTCATTGCCAGAGCTCCTCTCCTTTTTTTACTGCCACATTTGCTGTATTTTTTACTGCTTCATTTTTTAAAGCTTTTATTGGGAATCCCCGACAAACGAATGAGAAAGAAGAAACGGCATTGCTACGGGAGCTGCTACTTTGCGCTTTTCTTCACTCACTCACTCTCACTACTTTTGAATGCTTGTGAAAAACACACATACGAGACGAAATCAATTGAAAGCTTCTGATGAAAAAAAGGAGTTTTAAAAAGCTTTTTTTTCTCTTTTGATAAAAACTGTTATTTTGTCATTTATCTTTTTTTATGGACTTTTCGAGCGATATTATCTAGAGATTTGTTATAAATTATAAAAAGAGATAATATTCTATTTAAAAAATTTTTAAGCTGACGCATAAATATTTTGAGATTGTGAAATGCGAACACCACGAAAATCTGAATCATCAAGTCCAAGAGATGACCAACACCGACATTCAATAACTTCACCAAATTTGGGAAGATTTTTAGAGAAAGGACGCCGATCTATTAATGCCATGAAAACTAGGGCTTCTTCATTGGGTTTGCTTTTTTTATTAAATATCTGCAAAAATTTGTTAATAATGGTACAGTATGATACGTCATATCAGTAAAGGGGGGGGGGGGGGGTATTCTAGGCAAAAAGCGAACACTTTGTTCAAATTAATCAAAATATAATTTGTATTTTTTCAGGTTCCGAAAGCAGTGCAACATCACTTCCACAAATGGTTCCACCAACCTGTCTTCCGTCAACATCAACTTCAAATAATTCCCTAAGTAATAACAATGATCTCAAAGTTTCAAAAAATAGTGCAGTATTTGATGATATATCATATCTTGGTTCATCAAAAATAGAAAATCCATTAAGTGAAAATGAAATGTTACAAATTGTTGGAAATTTCAATCAGGAAAAGGCACATGATGCTATTGGTGTTATAATAATTATTCCAAATTTTGCTGGAGGTATTGTAAGATTATATGAATCAACTAGTCGAACAGAAATTTCGTCATTTCCTGTTCAAAGAATACGATTTTGTGCTCGTGGACAAATTAATTCTCCAGAACGTGCGTGCTTTGCATTATCTTTTACTCAATTTAATGGTAATGAAGAAGTAAATCAGTGTCATGTGTTTCGCTGTCATTATCCTGATACTGCTGGAAAAGCATTATTATGTTTTGCAAATGCTTTTCGAAATACTGATCCAACCGCAACAGTTGGAATTACTCCGTCCTCACCTCGAATAGGAAATGCTTCACCTGCTCCACTTGGCACAGAAGAAGATTATCAATTTGAAGCATTTTTGGAAATTAAAGAAGAAGATGCAAAAAAAGGTTTTACTCTATGTTCAGTTGAAAAGAATTGTTTTAAACTTCGAAGGGATCGTGAAAAGCGGGTGGTTGTTGTTATTCGACAAGTTTCTGGTCCTCGATCATTAGCAGTTAAAAAATGTTTTGGACTTTTATTAGCACCTGGAAGAAATTTACGTGAGGCTGATATGCATTTGTTAGATATAGAAAGTGATGTAGCGGGTGAAGGAAATCGAAATTACATGATTGAAGGATTATGGAATCCATGTGCACAAAATTTTGAAGTTTTAAATTCTGAAACTCCCAAAGGTTTGATTTTTAAAAAAGATGTATGTTTCAACCAAGAAAATTTTTTTTAGAAACTAGAGTATATATGACTGTTGCAGCAGATGTAATCCTCGAGGGAATTAATGAACCAGTAAGATTTAATATTGAATGTAAAGCAAGAATTTTTCAACAGTATGAACGATTTTGGTACGTAACCCGAAAAGCTGTAAATGAAAGCTATTATTTAACTATTAAGGTACGGTTATTTTTAAAATTTAATCTTCTTTCTTTTTCTCTCTCTATTACTGTAGTTTTGTTGCAAACCTAAACTTTTAGAGTTCATTACTTTTTTAATAACATTTTTATACATGCTTAATAATCTTGTATTTTTTATAAGTAACTTATGGAAAAATTTGATTGATTGAAAAAAAAAATATTGTTGAAAAAACAATTTTGACAGGGAATATGTATTTTAGTTTTAATACTTTTTCTTTTGTAAACAAAAAAAGACCAGTGGTCTGCCACTTCTTCTCCCATGCCAGCAATAAGCCTTTCTTTCTTTTTAGTTACCCTTTAAAAAATGTGAAAAGTTTTATAAAAAACGTCTTTATTTACTTTAGAATAGAAAAAAGAATTGACGGAAGTTTGCTTTTATTGTCTTAAGTTGAAGTGCTTTAATTTTAAAGAAAAATATTTGAGATTAGGATACGTATATAAATTTATGAAATAATTTTATGAAGCTTGAATTGATATAAAAATTATTGCTATCGTAATTTATTCTCATTTAGAAAATTCGTTATAAAATTTTTATTTTTTTTTAATGTAATTTTTTTTCTCCTTGTTAACTGCACGTTAAACGAACGCAGACGCTTTATTATTTTTTTAAAACGCAAAATTGAATAATACATGCATATAAAAATAATTATTCAAGCTTATTAACAACAATGATCGAAAAATAAAAAAAAATTATTGCTGTTTCACTAACATGCTGTATACGTGGCTTCTTTTCTGACATGTATGTGTATTGAACCTCTCTCTTTTTTTGTTATTCTTTTTTCGCCTTCATTTTTCACGGCAGCAGAAAAATGAAAAAGAAAACAGCAACGTTTTTAAACAAAAAAAAATGATGTTAAAGATTTTTTCCCATCTTCTTTTTTTTGATTGTCATTTGTCGCAGTGTTTTTTGATTTTCTCAAAAAGAAGGAAACCATTATATTTTCATCTATTTTAGATGGATGAAGGACCATCAACAAGTTCAGAAGCACCATATCGACTTTTACGGTGTGAATCGGTTACAGAACGGGAACGAACAATGAGTACAAGACAATCAGTTGGAGCTTTACGTTCACCTACAAAACTTCCATCACAATTAATACATATGGCAGATGAAAATGATTCTGATGGTGATGAACCGCTTTTATCTGGATCTGGAACAGTTAACAGAATTGTGTCAGAAGATGTATTGACAGAATGGCAAGAAATTGTTGAAAAATGGAAAGAAGACCAATTTTCAAGACCATCAAAATTATCTGATCTTATTTACAATGGTATTCCTGATATTTTACGTGGAGAAGTTTGGCAGCTTTTGGCAAAAGTATATAAAGAAGAAGATTTATCAAATACATATCGAATGTTACTTGATAAGGTTCGATTATGAAAAAAGTATAATATTCTTAAAAGATAAATAACATTTTAGGAATGTCCTTCTGAACCAGTAATTTTACGTGACATTCATAGAACTTTTCCGGCCCATGATTTTTTTAAAGAATCAAATGGTGTTGGACAAGAATCTTTATTTAAAATTAGTAAAGCATATTCGTTATATGATGAAGAAGTAAATTATTGTCAAGGTTTATCGTTTCTTGCTGCAGCTTTATTATTACATGTATCGTTTTCTTTTTTTTATAATTAATCTTGTTAAATCAAAAATTTTTTTAGATGCCTGAAGAACAAGCTTTTTGTGTTTTAGTTAAAATTATGTTTGATTATGGTTTAAGAGATTTATTCAAGCTTGGATTTGATGCCCTTCATTTGAGATTTTATCAATTAGAACGGCTTATGCAAGTAAGTTCACAAAATACGATTACGGTAAAAACTAAATATATTTATTTTTTACAGGATTACTGTCATGAACTTGCTGAACATTTTGCTGCAGTATCAATCGAACCGCATATGTTTGCAAGTCAATGGTTTTTAACACTTTTTACTGCAAAATTTCCATTACAAATGGTATTCTTTATTGTTGATTTGTTCCTTGCTGAAGGTGTAAATACCATTTTCCATATATCGTTGGCTTTGTTACAAGATTCAAAGAAGGAACTTCTTCAACTTGATTTTGAAGGAGTTTTAAAATATTTTCGTGTTGCGCTTCCAAGAAGATACCGTACAGAATCCAATGCAAAAGATCTTATTCATAATGCTGTAAAATTAAAGGTATTATTTTTTTTCATTTACATTTGAAGAGTTTTAAAAAATGATAATTTTTTATTTTTCAGATCAGTCATAAACGCCTTCTGCAGTATGAAAAAGAATATCATTCAATGAAGCAAAGGGAATTAGAATCACAAGATCCATTAGAAAGAACTGAAAGAGAAAATTTACGGTATATTTTTTGGGCTTAAATAAGAAAACGTTAAAATTATTAAATAATTAAATTTAAGGTTACGCGAAACAATTATGAGATTGGAACATGAAAATGATGATTTAGCCCATGAGCTTGTGACATCGAAGATTGAATTGAGAAATAAATTGGATACGGTAAGCTTTAATTTTTTAGGAAAATTTTTTTTAAAATGTATACTTTGTAGACAGAAGATCAACTTGAAAGTGCTTTATCATCAGTGGAAAGAAAGACAGCTGAATGCTCAGAACTTGAAGAACAATCTAAAATTCTGAGAGAAGAAAGTGAAATTGTAAAGGTTAATTTCCGGTAAGTCTATTAGTAAATTTTGCATAATATTTGCTCATACAGAATTTTGCCAAGTAAAATTGGACTGAAAATGTTGCATTTTAAACATTTTTAATTTCAGGAGAGAAATGAATCGATTGGAATCTGAAGTTAAACGAGCAAAAGCACTATCAGATGACTACAAGAATATTGTTAGCAGTCACAGTAAAGTAAGTAAAAATTAAAAAATTATTATTGTTTCTATCTAATTTTTTTAAAGAGAATTGATGAATTACAAAAAAAATACGATGAAGAAAAGAAATTTGTTACGGTAAGTATTTTTTTAAATATAATAAAATGATGTAATTTTAATTGTTTAGACTCGAATCAATAATTGTGATCAATGTTCAACAGCTTTATCTGATTGGCTTGTTGAAAGCCCTCGAAGACGAAATGGAGCTGTGCCAAATCTCGATTCTCCAGATGGCGGACCTGTTTTAACTTTGGTCGATCTTATGGGTAGATTAGAAGAAAAGCAGCAAGAAATACATGAAATAGAAATGGAATTAGCTGAAACAAAACTTGCTCTCGTACAAGCTTTATGTCATAACCAGGTAATTTTGTTGAAATCCATAAACAGCTTTAAGCAAAATCATAACCAGGAACTTGTTGGGCATCAGATGACAACATCAATGAGCAGTGAAGCTGGGCATAAACCAGCATGGTTTAAAAAAACTATATCATCAATCCGCGAAGTCGGAACTTCTTTCAAATCCGCTCAAAATCATAATACTAATGGACATACACCGGTAACAACGTTAGATCATTAATCTAATTTTTTTTTTCTTTTTTTTTAATTGTACAGATTTTGAAATCTTTATTTTTGGTTGTGTGAGTGTTTTTCATTTTTCAAAAATGTTATATATTTAAAGTTGATAATAAATAATGTTAATGCCATTTTTTTAAAGGTCATTGCATTTTTTGGCGCCATTAAGTTTCACAACAAAGAGTAAACAACTGTTTTTAGGTTGGGCCTGCCTAAACGCTGGACTGGACCGGCTGCTGGACTGGACTCCTAAACGCTGGACCGGCCACTAAACGCTGGACTGGCCGCTTCATAAAGTGCTTTTTCTTTGTTTCTCTGTCCATGATTTTTTCGTAAAAAATTGTTGAACAAAGAAAAAACATTTTTTGCTGCGGCCAGTCCAGCGTTTAGTGGCCAGTCCAGCGTTTAGGAGTCCAGTCCAGCAACCGGTCCAGTCCAGCGTTTAGGCAGGCCCTTTTAGGTTTAAAATTAAATTTCAAAAATCAAAAAAGACATTGATTGCTTTTTCGAATTCAAAAATCTCTTTTTTTTTCTTCTTAAAAGCAACTTGTGACGAAGCTACTCTCTGTCATCAAAAATACTTTCTTTCTTCCCCTTATGCTTTTTCATCATCATCTCTTTCCATAATAATTCAAGCAACACCCCCCTTTTACTTTGAGAAAGAAGAACATAGTCATCTCTTTTGGTTGTCCTTTTGTTGTTGCTGGTTGTTACGGCGCCCACCGTTTATTATCCTGTCTTTCCCTCTCTCTCTCATTCTCCCCCTTTCCTTTCTTTTTACATTCAAACAACCTCTATCTTTGATGAATCAAAACTAAAATATTTTTTTCAAAATTTTTCCTTCCTCTTTTTTTTTCATCTTTTTTTTGTCCCCTAAAATGTCTAAATGAGTCGATAAAACTTGAAACTTTTTTTTTTCACAAACGCAAACGCGTCGGTCAGAACAAAGCTACTATAGTAGTAGAGAGCATAGAAAGAGAGAGAAAGAGAAAATAAAATGCTATAGTGTGGAACATTTAAAGCAGCAGCACCAGCAATTCCCTATTCAATGAAGAAAAAAGCTAGCAGTCTTCGACGACGACAAAAAAATCTATTGGGGATTAAAATAAAATTTTGCTTGGACAGCTAAAAATGCATATATACAACAACAACAACGTGTATGTATAATAAATCGCATCTACAAAGCTGCTACTGCTGTTGTTGCACATCTACTTAAAATGAACAGTAAAAAAGTCCGATTTTTGACCATTAAACTCCATCGACGATAAATGCTTAAACGTGTAAGCAATGTTCATTTCAAAAACAGTAAGGATAAGCACAAAAAGAAAGCAGAAAAGAAGACTTCAAAGATACACGAATGCAAAAACTAAACGACTTTTTTTTTGTGAATTACCGTACACACATTATGCATCAATGTAATTAAAGATTCTCTGCAAAAAAAAGTTTTTCCTTCTCTTAATGGCCTTCATGATCAAAATCTTTAAGAAAAATAAAACGCAACAAAAATTAAATATAATTTTCCTTTTTTTACTACAACATCTCTTTTTTTGCTGCTGATTCACAACGGACGTGTACTGTTGTTGTTTGAATCATTGCGTATTTCATAAAAAAAGAACGAAAAAAAAGATGGCGGTCTTTTCTCAATCAGCAAAAATGGAAGGAAGAAAGACAGAAAGAAAAATCAGCAGACTTTTTGCATGACTCCCTTGTTGTTGTCCTTGGATGACAAGATACACACACTTTTTTTCTTCTTTGATTTAGTGAACAAAATAACCACGACAAAAATAAATTCATCTTCTAAAGATAACAACAAACACACTGTAAAATTGTATTGTAAACTATTACAACTTTTTTTTGCAAATTATGTGAGAGAAAAAAATAAATAAATTGCAATTTATAAAATCGTACAAAAGATCTGCAAGATTCTTCCCAAGAAAAAATTATTACACCCAATTGCGCCAATTCAAAAACATTTTTACCTCCTAAAATTTGACACATCAACAAAGTTTTTGTGTTTTGTTGATCCATTTTTGCATATCATATTCTTCTTTGTTTACTTTTCAACGGCATTTTTTTTGCAGTTAGTCTTGCATATCTAAAATTATTTGAAGCTTGGAGTATACTTTTTTGTTCAAAATTTGGTCTTTAGTTCAACTTGGCACGCATTCCAATTTTAGCTTTTTTCTTTCATGTATTGATCTTAAAAAAGTATGTCCAGAGGGTTGTCCTCTCGGAAGCCCCTTTTGCAATTTTGGATACAGAAAACCCCTTGGAATTGGTACGCGAATATCAGATTTCTGATATAAACAATGCAAAATCACCAAATTTTTTGATATTTTATCAATCGTGATGTTTCAGACATTATTTTTTTATAAATTTTTGTATTTTTTATTATGTCTTTTATTGTAAAAAATATGCCTCTAGTTCCATCGAACAAAAAAATGTTGGTCCCTTTTTATTTCCTTTGAGGCGGGCGACTGCGAATTGCGCGTACCAATTCCGAGGGGCGGAAAGTCCCCGGAATTGGTACGCGTTTTTCATTTTTTTTTAAATTGTGTGCAAAAAAAGGATATATAAAAAAGAAAAGTTTGCTTATTTGTGTTGCCTTCCATTTATCTTTTTTCAAGCCTTTTTCTTTAGCTTTTTTATCATGTTTTACTGTAAATTTGAATTTTTTCAAGGGATCTTTTTGCTGTATGTTAATCATAAAATGGTCCCTTCAGTTCATCGGCTCGCGTATTTTTCGAGGGACTTGAATAGGACTCGATTGTGTGTCCGCTTTCTCTCGTTCGACCGATGCCTATTTCGGCCTGCCCTCGTCTCCTGACTTAGTGTTTTTTCTCTCCGTTTATTTGCTGGTTGTGCGTGCATTATTTTGTGTGGATTTTGTTGGCGCGAGGTTTCAAGACTAAGTTAATAGGTAATTTTTCAGGGCTTGAATTTAAACTTTTCTCAATAATATTCGTTCATCTTATTATTTAATAGCCGATAATGTCTGACGGTAAAGAAGAACTCGTACAACGTGCCAAGCTTGCTGAACAAGTAAGTTACTATTGATTTTTATTACAAAATATTTACTAATTTGTATTTTTTTTTCAGGCTGAACGTTATGATGACATGGCTCAATCCATGAAGAAGGTAACTGAACTTGGAGCCGAACTTTCAAATGAAGAACGTAATCTTTTATCCGTTGCCTACAAAAATGTTGTTGGAGCTCGTCGTTCAAGCTGGCGGGTAATTTCTTCAATCGAACAAAAGACCGAAGGTTCTGAAAAGAAGCAACAAATGGCTAAAGAATACCGTGAAAAAGTTGAACGTGAACTTCGTGAAATCTGCAATGATGTTTTGGTGCGTTTTTTTCATTATGTTATATTTGCTGATTTCATATTTTTAATTTTTTAGGAACTTCTTGACAAATATCTCATTCCAAAAGCTGGTAATCCTGAATCAAAAGTATTCTACTTGAAAATGAAGGGTGATTACTATCGTTATTTGGCTGAAGTTGCAACTGGTGATGATCGTAATGGTAAGTATTTTTTGCTTTCTTTTTTCCTGGCTAATGTGTGGAATAACCTTTTGTGGTTTTTTTCGTTTGACTTATTAACATGTGTTGCTTTTAGCTGTCGTCGAAAAATCTCAACATTCTTACCAAGAAGCCTTTGATATCGCCAAGGATAAAATGCAACCAACTCATCCTATTCGTCTTGGTTTGGCCCTTAATTTCTCTGTTTTCTACTACGAAATTTTGAATGCTCCTGACAAAGCGTGCCAACTTGCTAAACAGGTAATTACTTTTTTCTTGGTTTCAGAGACAGCCGGGCAGGGACAAACAGCATATGGTCTAGCACTCGATGCTGCAAAAAGCCAACTTTCTCCCACTCATCCTGTTCGCCTCGGGCTTGCCCTCAATTATTCCGTCTTCTTTTATGAAATTACATCAAGTCCAGATCGTGCTTGTCAGCTTGCAAAGCAGGTCATTTGTCCGGCTGACTATGATAATTTCCTTTTTGGTAATCGATTATTAAACTATTTATTTTTTAGGCATTTGATGATGCAATCGCTGAACTTGACACCTTAAATGAAGATTCATACAAAGATAGTACTCTCATCATGCAACTTCTTCGTGATAATTTAACTCTTTGGACTTCTGATACTGCTGCTGATGATCAAGAAGCTGGCGGAGAAGCTGGAGGTGAAGCGGGTGGAAATTAATAAAATCAATGTTCCATGTTTTCATAAAATCAAAATTTTCGTATTTTTTTGTTTCTTGTAAAGTTGAACTAACTCCCATTTCGTGATCTAGACGTTTCGTCGTTCTTTCTTTATATAAAATTCGTTGTTGCGCTTTTTTCTTTATTTTTTTATCACTGATCAGTTTTTTCAATATCGGGGGCTTTAAAAATGTCACATTTTTTGTGTTGATTTAAAATTTGAATCATTTACAAATATGTTATTAATATATATTTTACTTGCTCCTTTAATTTGATCAGCATAAGTTATTTTTAAAAAAATCGATTTGAATTTTTATAATAAATTTACACAAAATAGATATGTTGTATAATCATTGCACAGCTGATGCTATATATTTCATAAGAAAAAAATGAAGTGGAAAAAACCCTTGCATTTTTAGAGTATGAGCGAAGAAGGATCGGAGTGGTTTCCAGAGAAAGAAGGGCAATATTTGCCGTGGTATTACTTTTTTGGCAAATTGTTTTTACAGGTAATTGTTAATTTACCAAAAGAAACTTGAGCACTTCTTGGAAAGTTAGAGAAACCAAATCTCGTGATATAAATTTAGATGACCGTCTTTTTTATATTACCTTACTTGCTTGTTTTTTTTGTTTGTCGATACTTTTCACTCAAAAAGAATTGTTTTTCTGCTAAAGCCAGTCAGCAATTTAAGCAAGCTGCATGGTTACCCGAGTAAAATAGTAGAAGAGGGAGTGTCGACTAGCTAATTAGTTTTTGTTGCCTTCCCGCTTCTTGTTGACAAGGGCGCCATTCCATGTGAAAATGCGTGAGTAATGTCTCTTTCTCTATGCTTTCCCTTTTTTTCTTTTAGAATTTTTAGTAATAATGTGTGGCATTGCTGAAGCAACAAAAAATGAAAAACATCAAAAAAAGGAGAAGCCCTTTTCATCTCTATTTTTCTTGTGGTTATTTTTTTACTTCGTTGGTTGACTCCTTTTTTATCTACAGCCAAGCTAAAACGTGAAATAGACTTTCTTTGCTTTTTTTCTCCCCATCTAAAATAGCCAAGCCTTGCTTGATGGATATTTTAAGCAATAGCGGAACATAATAAATAGAGCATCAAAATGTAAAAAAATAAAAACAAGCTAAAAATATCTTATAAAAAATGTGAAAGTATTAAGTGAAATAAAAGAACAGCAAAGACATATTGCTGTAATAAAGTATAATTATATCTACAGAGTCGGTATTTGCCGTAATTAAATGAAAAATAGGATCGTTTAAAATATTAATATTTTGCATTCTATTTACAGTATACTTACTGTATGTACAGTATACCAATTAAAATGTGTTTTTTAGCGTAAAACAATTCCAAGACATGTTGCTTTTATACTTGATGGAAATCGACGATATGCTCGTTCTCATGGATTAGGATCAGTTGTTCGAGGGCATTCTGCCGGATTTGATCGTTTAACGCATGTATTGGATTGGTGTCGAGAATTGGGCATTCAAGAAGTAACACTTTATGCATTTTCAATTGAAAATTTCAAAAGATCAAAGGAAGAAGTTGGTGGTCTACTTGGAATGGCAAAACAAAAATTCGAAAAATTATTAAGAGAGCGTCAAAAGCTGGAAGAAAAACAAATTTGTTTTCGATTTTTCGGGCGTCTTGAATTACTTCCAATTGAATTACAAAAATTAATGGCAGAAATTGAAGAAATTACAAAAGATTTTAAAAGGTATGGCGTTTTTTAAAAACGAATAGTTGTTTAAAAAAACAATTACCGCTTGTTTTTTAGGGGCTTTGTTAATGTTTGTCTTGCCTATACTTCTCGAGCTGAAGTTACTGCAGCAATGAATGATATCAGAAAAGGTGTTGAAGCTGGTCTTATCGAAGAAGAGTGAATTTGTTTTTTTACTAAATCCTTTTAATTTATTATTTTTTAGCGATGTTGATGAAGCATTAATTTCTCAATGCCTGGATACACGAAAATCTATACCAATTGAAATGCTAATTCGTACAAGTGGTGAGCATCGCCTATCAGATTTCCTTCTATGGCAATGCTCAAATTGTTACATTCATTTCGAAGATGTTTTATGGCCAGAATTTAATTTTTGGCATTTGCTTAAAGCTGTTTATGGATTTCAACAAAATTACAAAGGTGTTGAAGCAATTGAAAGTTCTTTGTCACCATCTTCTTCAGAAATATCTTCAAAAAATAAAAAGAATGTTCAGTTTTTAGAATGGCTTGAGACAGAACGAAGTCTTCAACGACAAATTTTGATTCAAAAGTAAATTTTAGTATTTTAAACATTCCATATTTATTCTTTGTTATCTTTTTTTGCAATAAATTAATTTTTAAAAATATGTACAAAAACAATAAATTATATAAACTTAAAAAATACCAGTAAAATTATTTGATAGGAGTTTTTTTGTGAGCCAAGTAAAGAAATAGTATGGAGGCAAGAGCGGATATCAAAAAGATAACATCAAACCATCGATGATAAAAGTTAAATTGTAAATCCCCCAAAATATCAGTAATAATTCGGCGATATTCAAGCGGAACATTCATTCGAATTAAAAGAACACTTGATATAAAATACATACCCTAAAAGTAGGAGAATAAAAATAATACAGTATCCATTAAATTAAATTACCATAATTTGAGCCAATAATAAAACGATAAGATTTTGTGATTTTCTATTTGAAATGGCATTGAAAAATTTTGTTAATGTAATTAACAATCCACGAACAGATGTCACAGCAATAATCCCAATTAGCAAAAAGCTAACTTGTTGTGACCAAAATCGAGCATCAATTTCTAGAAAATTTGTACTTTTAATTGTCATTATCAAAATTAAATTTTCAACATACCGTATCCCATCCAATTTACAACAATTTCAATGCCTTTTGTTACAGGGTCAATCTTACCAACACGATTAAAGACAATATTAATTGTACAAATAAAAATTTTCCAAACGCAATAAATTGAAAAGAAATAACCAAGAAAGTTAAAATATTTTCCCTGCCATGTCGTACTGTAATCCATTCTGTCCTGAAAATAAAAATATAAATTGGATAAAAAGAACTCAAAATAAAAACCTTCATATTATTCAGCTCAACCATTTCAAGAAATAAGTGTCTTCCAAATTCTTCAAGAGGTTCAATTTCACTTTTAAGAGTACTTATTTGATCTTTCAAACCACTTCCCATATTAGTTACAGTACCCAAAACACGTCGAAAAAAACCAGCTTCTGGATTATTACCTAAAAACTAGGTATAAACTACTTGTAAAAAGATAAGAAATTTTTACTTAATGAGAATGCACTTTTTTTAAGATCATTTTCAAGTTGAATTAGGCGTCGCTTTTTTGCAATAATCATACTCGTATTTTGTCGAATCTTTTGTTTCATTAAATCAACATCTTCCTCTATTACAGGCCTCATAAATATTGTCATACATGTATATGGTGCATTTACAGCACCAAAACCTGCCAGAACTGCCATTACTGTCACACCAATTACTCCAACACGTGAAATAGCTTGTTCAATAGAAAAAATACCATGTTTTGTACTTAAAATGGGAAAATTATCCCCAATTTTCCAAAAAAAATAAATAAATGTTAACCATAACGCTACAGATATTACAGACAATACGATAGGCTTGTTTGCTAAAAATTAAACATATGATATCCTCTGAAGATGGGATTCATCGAAACACCTACTGAATATAGACTTTGTAAGTAAATAAAAAAGATAAAATGGTAAAAATACGATAAGAATACAAAGCATTAAATAAAGTGCAACTTGCCATGTTACTAATCGAGATCTAAAAATATATACATTAATAAAGGATATATAATATAAAATTGACTGGCCTTGAATCTAAGACATCTAATATTTCAAAAATAATCAATTCAAACATTGTACATGATAAAGCAAATGTTACAGAAAAAATCATTTGAACAATTCGTTGATGAACTTCATAATCTTTAAATAGTTGTTTCATAAAAAAAAGCCATCCAAGGCCAAAAAAAAGTGCTTGGGAGATTAATACCACTGATGTGTCTCTAACATTTATCATCTGAAAAAAAAAAAGAAATGTTTTAAAAAAGTATTTAGATTACAGTATTTTCAAGCACAAAAACGACTAATCGAGCCATGTCTTTTTTTGTCAGGTAAAAATAATATATCAGATAAAGATGATCCCTTTTTGGATATCTAATCTTTGCAAACATACAATGAATTCTTTTTTGTGTTACGTTGAAGTTAAAATTTGAAGGGTCTTGAATGGAAAACTTTGACACTCAAATTTGGAATAAAAATCTTGTGTTGAACTTGTGTAGTGTTTTTATAAACATAAACAACTGTAATATTTTAAATTATTTAATATATTTAATTAAATAAGTTATATTTTTAGAAATTTGGGGAACTGCAATGTTGTCTCGACTTGTTTCCTCTCGCAGTTATTCTGCTGCTGCAACTGCTGCATCTCGGTCATCATCATTTGTTGCACCAACAGAAGAAAAAATTTCTCGTCTTTCAAATGGTATTACCGTTGGATCAATTGATAATCAAGGACCTGTTTCACAATATGTAATTGCTTATCGTGCTGGTACTCGTTATGAACAAGCTGATGGTTGGTTTTTACTTTTAAGTTTTATTATAATCTTTTAAATCAACTAAATTAACAAAACTAACAAATTTTTTTTAGAAGCCGGTTTAGTACACCATTTACGTCATGCTATTGGTATTGATTCTAATAATTATCTTGGTGTAAAACTTTTATGGCAAAATGGTTCTATTGGAGGAACCCTTACTGCTTCATCTGACAGAGATTTATTGCTCATCCATATTTCTGCAGTAAGAATTGATATACTGCAAACATTTTCAACTGATTTTTAATTAAACTTTTAGCTTAGAAATCATTCACCTATTGCACTTTCTCTTTTGGGTGAATTTGCTCAACCTGCCATGAAACCATGGGATCTTGAAGATGTAAGCCATAGTATGAAAATTGCAGCTAAGGCTGTTGATCCTTTTGATGCAACAATTGAACATCTTCATCGTGTAATTATAAATCCCTTTAGTTTTCGAGATTATCAAATAATTTTCAGAGTGCATACCGTAATGGACCTCTAGCAAATTCTAACATTACTCCTGATTTTCGTGCTGGCAAATTTTGTCCAAAGAAGTTAGCTAAATTTGCTCGTAGTCGACTTGTTGCTGGTTTGTTTCACTTTTTTTAAAAAAAATATATGAACATAATAAGTAAAATAAAAATAAAAATTCGATAACATTGTTTTTTTAAGGAGAAGCAGCAGTTGTTGGAATTAATGTTGATCACTCTCTTCTTGTTCAATTTGCAAATGAACAAAATTCAATTCCTGAAGGCAAAGGTCCAGCTGCTCCTGCATCACCTTATTATGGTTAAGTTTATTTCAATCAAAAGTTGATGGAAAACAAAAATAAGATGGAAAAACAGAGTAGAAATAAGCATTAGGTTCAAAAATAGGACTTGGAGCAAATTTTTCAGTATCTTCCACATGTCCCCCCCCCCCCTTTTTTTTCAAATATCCTTAAATTTTTATATAATTGTTGGTTTTCAGGTGGTGATACTCGTTTAGCCAGTGGCAGTCAACTAGCTCATGTTGCTATTGCTGGTGCTGGAATTGGATTAAATGATGCTAAAGGTATTGCTGTTCAACATGTCCTTGCTGCAGCTGTTGGACATGGACCTGCCACAAAATATTCTCCTCATCATGGACATGGAACTGTAACGTCAAGCATTTTGAAATCTGCTAATCAAAATCCTGTTGGCATTGCTCCTATTAATATTACCCATAGTGATTCTGGTTTAGTTGGAGTTTATATTGTAGCTGATGGAAATCGTATTGAACCTTATATTCGTGCAGCTGTTGATGGACTTAAACAACTTGCCTCTCAAGGCACATCAGGTGATGCTTTAGAAATTGCTAAAAAAACAGCAGAACTCAATATTTTGATCCGCGGTGAAAATCCTGCTACTCTTGCTACTGACCGTGCTGCACAACTTCTTGCATCTGGTTCATCTCAAACTCCTGTTGAACTTGCACAACAAGTTCGCAATGTCTCAAATGATGAAGTTAAAAAGGTAGATTATCCATTTATTTATTTTAACGAGTATATTTTTTAATTATTTTAGGCTGCTCAAAAACTTATGTCAAAATTATCTGTTGGAGCATTTGGTAATATTGCACATGTACCTTATGCTGATCAACTCTAGGGTGATGAATTAAATTAGATGCTATTATTGTATGACTATTAACTTTCGTTTTCGAAATTATGTGAAATAAATTTGTAGAAAAATTTAAATCGATTCTTTCTCTTGAAACGGTTATTTGACCCGCCTCTGATTTCTAAATATCTCTTAATCATCATCGTTTGTTTTTTTGATTCTTGTTTGTTTATACTCTCTATCTTTGGCTTTATGAGCGCAAACAGTGAACAATGTTTATGATTTTTTTTCGTGGTTAGTAGTGTACACTTTTTTTCGATAGATCATTTGAGTGACCAAATGTGTTTCCGAAAGGTTGCTATTTTTTTTCTTCTCTTTCATTGCGCACGATAAAATCGAATCAATATGATCATTCATGCTTATCTGATAACAACCAACTCAGTAGACGAGTTCTTTCAGCTCTATATGTTTGATAAGACTAAGGAAATATTACCTCAATATTTTTTTCGCGGTTTTTAAGTTTTTCTTTTTGTCTGATGTTTTAATTTTTAACCCGAATCGTGCTCCTTGTTGTTTAGCTTATGCATTATTTTGAGCTAACCGCTTTTTTTTTTCAGATAGTCAAACGTGAATCTGTTAATCATAAATATGAAGCTTTTGCTAGCTTTGCTTGGTATGTTTTGTAGTATAATGTTTATTTTTCTATAAATGTTTTGAAATTTTAGCTGTTATTGGTGTTGCTTCAGCATTTCATGCTGCTGTGAAATTTGAATCAACTGATAATTATTGTATTGTCCTTGATGCAGTTGCTAAAGGTTACATTACTTATGAAGATAATAATGTAAGTGTTTCCCTTGAATAAAAAGTTCATATGCGTACTTTATGCTTTTAGGAAGGCCCTAAAAAATATGAATTTACCGTTGATCCAGTTAACTACACAAATGGAAAATGTTCTGGAGTAGTAAATAAGACAACTGTTGAAACGATCGTTCTTGGCTTTTATCCATCAAACTACACTCCAACAGCTGCCGCTGCTGCTCCATGGGAATTAACTATTAATTTTAAAGAAAATACTGTTCAAACAAACAATGCTTACAACATTCTTTCATACAGTCTTAATGTAAGATTTACTCCTTTATAACTAAATCCAAATTTTTTTTCTTATAGGCTATTCTCTACCCCGAACTCTTCCCAAATGCTACTCATACAAGTGTTCTTTATTCTGCAGCCCCAGCAGCTGAACTAGAATGGCATGGTGAAGAAACACGTGGATTTACTTGTTCAAAATCTGGTCTTTCATTTGTCAATGACACTTATATTGGATTTGAAAATTTGAAAGTTGTTGCATTTGGTCTTCTTGAACATCCTGATTTTCCTGCATCTCAAAATTTTGAACAATGCAAACTTGATATGCGGACTAGTGATGTTGTTCCAATCGGTGCGTTGAAATAAAAATACTTTAAATTAACTAACCACTAAAATTACAAATTTTTCAGTTGTTGGTGCATGTCTTGCTGGTCTTGTCATCGTCGTTCTCATCGCTTATTTAATTGGTCGTGCCAGAGCTAAGCGTCAAGGATATGCTTCAGTCTAATATGATCATTCAGCATTTTCTCTTACCTACATCATTGCGGGAATTTTTTGTATTGTTTACCTTGTCATTTTCTCAAATTTTCTCATTACAATATATTACTTTTGTTTGTGTAATTTTACGGTTTTGTGCCTTCTTATAAACGAGTTTTTATAAATTATTGGTGTATACACGTGTATATTTTGACAATGGATTTGGATTTCCAATTGTTTATTTTTTTGATTACGTTTTAAAGGTTCACTCTTAAAATGTTTTTACAGAAATGGCGGACCATAATATCCAAAGAATGTCTGGTGATTCGCCTTTTCGTTCTGCTGCCGATAAAGCTACTACCTTTGGGGGATGGTCAATGCATGAATCAGAAACAGTTCACGTAATTTTTAAACAGCAACCAACAAATAAAAAAGAACCTTCTCATAATAATGTAATGCATAAAAAATTTTATAATGGTAATTCTTTACTTTTATTGCATGTTAAAACTTAACGAAATTTTTTTAGATTTTGGAGATCTCTTTTCACAAGAATATTGATATACCTTCCTTTTATGCTTGCTTTTACACATATCAATTGATTTGTCCATTTTTATACCCTGTATATTTTATTTTCATTGAATATAAATGATCTCTTTCTATAAATTATGTTTTGCATTTCATTGAGTGTTTTTATGTCACTATTCATACATACATATATATTGTGAAATAAACTAATATTAAAATGTCTGAAAAAGTAATTATTTAAGCATGCTACGATCAAAACATTGTGTAATTTTAAAGCGTAGTACTGCATGTCTTCGTCGATTAAATCAAATTAGATCTAAAACTACTTTATCATCCGCTATAATTGGAGAAAAAGAATTTACATTTAAAACTGGGCATGTTGCTAGATTTGCAGATGCCGCGGTTGTTGTTGAATCCGGTGATACAGCAATTTTGGGTTGGTTGTTTTAATTATTTGCTACTTTGATTTATTCAAAACCTTCAGTAGTTTATTAAAAAAAAAACAACTATAAACAAATTTACATGATTATTTAATAAAGAATTGAAATAAATATAGGAATGATGCAATATTGTTTAACAAATTTGGCTAAAAAATCTTTACCTTTTTTATGTAACATTTGAAATAATTTTAGCAACAGTTGTTTCAAAAACAAGAGATCAATCTTCTGGATTTGATGGCTTGCCGCTACAAGTTGATTTTCGACAAAGTGCTGCTGCAGTTGGAAGAATTCCAACAACATATTTAAGAAGAGAGATGCAACAATCTGATACAGATATTATCACTTCAAGAATTATTGATCGAAGTATTCGACCCATGTTTCCTGATAATTTTTCATTTGAAACTCAAGTAAAAATTTATAGAGATATACTGTAATTCAAAAAAAAGATGTTTAGGTAAACTGTAAACCTTTATCATTAGATGAAAACGCAGATTCTGTTGTAATGGTAATTTTTGTATTTTTTTAAATTATTTTATTATTAATTAAAATAGAGTGTAAATGCCGCTGCAGCAGCTTTAGCGGTTTCAAAAATTCCATTAAAAACAAATGTTGCAGCAGTAAGAGTTGGCGTACTTGATGGAAAAGTAATCTTTATCTTTAACGTACTGTATATTTAATATACTTGTTTATAGATTATAATTAATCCTTTAAATGAACAATTGAGACATACCTCAATGAATTTATTAGTTTCTGGAACAAAAAATAATCGAGCTGTTATGATTGAAATGGATGGAAAAGAAATTGAAATTGTTGTATTTGAAGAAGCAATTCGACAGGCATTTTTAGATATTGATAAATTACTTTCAAGTATTGATGAATTAGAAAAGAATGCAGGAAAACAAAAAATTAATGTAAGCTTTCTTTTTTCTATTAAGGATTACGGTAATTAAATGTCAAAGCTTTAGTTTGAAGTTGGAAATATTGAAGGAAAAGAAAAAATCCATGAACACATAAAAACTGTTGCAGAAGAGCAATTAATACATATTTTAATGGATCCAACGCATGATAAAGTATGTGAGATGCTTTTAATTCATGTTTTTTTTCAAATGAAAAATCCCAATTTTATTTGCTTTTTTTAGATTTCACGTGATGTTGCAGTAAATGATTTACGAAAAATGATTTTGAGTGCCTTTGGAGATAATTCAGAGCTATCTTCCAAATTAATTAACTCTGCATGGTCTTCATTTGTTAAATTTACATTACGTCGTTTAATCCTGGTAAAAAATAATTTTTTGAATACTGTAAAACTTAAATTATTTTTTTTAGGAACAAGGTATTCGGTGTGATGGAAGAAATTTAGATGAATTCCGTCCAATTTCTATCGAGGTTGATGTTTATAAAAAGCTTCATGGTTCTGCGCTATTTCAAAGGGGACAATCACAAGTCCTTGGAACTGTAACCTTTGATTCACCAGATTCAGCCTTTCATCCTGATTCCCTTGCACAACTTCTGGATGCACAACAAAAGAAATCTTTCTTTTTACATTATGAATTTCCTGGTTTTGCTGTCAATGAATTTAGTAGTGGTCGACCATTTAATCGAAGAGAACTTGGACATGGCTTGTAAGAAACTAATCTTTATTTTCGGTTTTTCAATTATGGTTTTTAGTCTTGCAGAAAAATCTTTAAAACACGTTATTCCCGAAAATTTTCCATATTGTGTTCGACTTGCTTGTCAAGTTTTGGAATCAAATGGTTCAACTTCTATGGCATCTGCATGTGTAATCTACATATTATTTTTAAACAAATTTTTAATTAATTAAATTCAAATTTTTTAGGTAGGTTCTTTAGCTCTTTTTGATGCCGGTGTTCCAATAAAATCTCATGTTGCGGGTGTTGCCATCGGAATGGTTTCGGAAGCAGAAAAGGAAACAGAAAATTATCGAATTTTAACTGATATTCTTGGAATTGAAGATTATGCTGGTGATATGGATTTTAAAATGGCTGGAACCAAAAGGGGATTCACTGCAATGCAATTAGGTACGTCCCGTCCCTGCTAACATCCTATTTAAAATTTTTATTTTAGATTTAAAAACGGGTGGTTTAACTCCGAAGCAATTAATTGAAGCAGTTGAAGCTGGCCGAAAAGGAATTGATCACGTTTTGGGTAAAATGAATGAAGCAATTAAGAAACCTCGGGAAAGCTTTAAGTCTACTGTACCCATTATGGCCACATATCCTTTGCCACTTCATAAACGATCAATTCTTTACCGAAATGGTGGCTATAATGTTAAACTTATTCAAGCTGAAACAGGTGTTAAAATTTCCGTGGAAGATGATTCAAATGTGTCACTTTTTGCTCAAAATCCAGAAAAATTATCAGTAGCTAAAAAAATGATTGAAACGTAAGTTTGGCCATTTATAGGGTTACTGTATCTCATTTATTGATTTATTTTAGAATGATGGAAGACGGAACATCTCTAGAATTAGATTTTGGAGCAGTTTATAAAGTTGAAATTGTTGATATTCAAGAAAATGGAGTTTTTGTTCGAGTTAAACCCGGTACAAGGCCATTATTTATTGCAAATCGGCATTTGGATTCTCGAAAAGTAAATCATGCTTCAGCTTTGGGTATAGAAATTGGACAAAATATTCATATCCAATATCTTGGTCGCGATGAAGCAAATGGAAGTCATAGATTTTCTAGAAAAATGTTACAAGCAGCTGCTTCAAGAAGATAATAATTATAGTTACCGTAATCTTTTTTTTCTTCATTAGGCATATTATTTTTAGAATATGTATTGTTGAGTTTTATTCCCCTTTTTTATACCCATTGTTTTGTTTGCAAAAAATGAAAAACCCTGTTTAAAATCAGATTTAAAATTATTTATTTTTCTTTTGAAGATGGGATATTGCGATCAAATGCTACCTCATTATTATTTAAAGGCCAAGCTCTTTTTGTACTTAAATCCACGGGTGAAATATAGTCTCGACCAGACGGTAATGGATTTAATGAAGATGAAGATTTAATTGTTGAAAGATTTAAACGTGCTCGATCCCCGTTTGTTTGGGTTGAAGAATCCACGGCAGGGCTTTGAGATCTTTGACGATTTAATCGAGCTTTTGAAATTGGGATTCTTGAAGATGTATTCGTCTGAGTTTCTGAATCAACAAGATCTCGGGTCTTAAAAAATTATATTGTTTTAAAAATAATTGAAATGGAATTGATTTGGGATAAAAAGAAAACTTACAGGAGTATCAATACTTCGTTGAGATTGAAATGAATCTTGACTTTTTATTGACGACGTTGTAAAGAGGGTTGCATTTGATGAAACAGGTGGAATAATTCGAGGGGTTCCACGGGGGAATAAAATTCGATTATTCATTGCTGCAGCGGCGGCGGCAGTTTGAGAATGCCATGAATTTAAAAATGTTGTTGGTCCGGTTTGAAATGTTTCAGTTATTCGAGTTGTGGTTGATCGTTGACTTAAATTTGGATTACTATTAGCTTTTTCCTCTCCCATTGTTAGAATTGTGGTTGTGGCTGTTGTGGGAGAAGTTAAAATTCTTGTTGGACCTATTAAACTTGTTGACATTCGACTTGTTGATGGAAATTGTGAAATTACTATCGGACGATTTATTGTTGTTGCCGCCGCCGCCGTTGAAGCAGGCGGTTGTCGATTAGGAATTGGAGAAGTTGGAGGTCGGGGAGGATGTGAATCGACCTCAAAAATTCCAGAAAGTCGACCTACATTCAATGTTAATGGACTGGCGGTTCTGGCGGAAGCATTTACAACTGGAATTGCAACTCCATAAATTGAATCTGTTAAAGATCCGCCTCCAACAGTTTCATATTCATTTGCGATTGTTGAATAATAATGCTCTCGAATTGGCCGATCACTGGTATTTCCATCACTAATATCTGATGATTGATTTGCTTGTCGTTGACGGATCCGTTCTCGAACAACATCCACCGTTTCTCGGACAGTTAAATATCGATATGATGGATTTGCACTGCTTCCACTCACAACACTTCCTGATCCACTTTCATTATTTTGATTATTTAAATCTTGTGCAAATGAAACTACTGTAGGACGGGTTGTTGGTGTTGATGTACTTGGTCCTGGAATATTATCAGTTACTGAAATCATATCAGGAATATCATCATGAATAGATCGAGGCCGACGTACTGATGGACGATTAATCTGTAAAAAAAGAAGGTTTATTCAAAAAAAGCAGCGAAATAAATGTTCAAACTTTTGCATAAAGTTGATCAATATTTAATGGCATTTCTCGATTATTATTATTTAAATTAGAAGACGTTGAATCTTTTATTTTTGAAGACTTTGGTGGATCTTTAACTCTAGCATATCCGGGATCATATATACTACTATTATTGTCATCAAATCGAACATTTTGATTCCTTCTATTTGATGTTGATGGTCCTGCACCACCACTTTCACTTACAATTGAACTATAAAATTTAAATATTTAATTATACATATATCCCAACTACTAATATTCTCACCTATAAGGATCTTCAGAACCACCAGAATATATTTGTGATGCACTTGTATAAAGGGGTTCCTCTGTATTGCCCGTTGAAGGTGGAATTTTTCGTTTTGCTGATGTTGTTGATGCTGCAGCAGTTGAAGCAATAATTTTTGTTCGAAATGTTGGATAATCATATCGTTGTGAAGCAGGATTTTCATCAACTTTTGAATATAATGGATCAGAAATTGAATCATTTTCTGCATCAATTGATTCATACGTTGGATTAATTATATCATCAATAGCAGGCAAATTTCGACTAAAAGTCTTTTTTGGGAGTTTTGGCAATTCTCGATTTGGTGCAGATTTTTGTTTTTTTCGAAAATTAAATCCAAATGTTAGCGAACGCCTTGAAGGCTCTGATTGCTGATGTTGCTGCAAAAAAAGATATAATTTAATAATTTTAAAATCTAAAAAAAGGATTACTTTTGAATTATTTTCTGCCGTAGGGATACTTTTTCTAAGTTTATTTCCTTCAGATTTTGCTTTTGTTCGAAATGAAACACCGGGTTTTCGTTCATCGTCATCAATTGTACCGTATGTGGCATCTTCATCTTGGATTCGAGGAGTTTCGGACCTTTAAAAAAAGAGGAGAAATATGGCATTTTGCCAAAAAAAATATCTTACTTTTGATCGGATTTTTTTTGCCAACATGAACATAACTTTTGCATCATCGTTTTTTAAATAAAATAAATCAAAAGTTTAATATTAAAAAATAAATTAATTATAAAAATAATTTAATCCATAATTTTTGCGGTATACAAAAATTGATTGAAGAAAAAAATAAGCTGCGCATCCATCAAAGATTTTCTCTTTCTTTTTTTCTTTTTTTGCGTGTTTCAACCGTTCAAAAAAGAAAAAAATAAACGAGAAAGAAAAAAAATGTGGCGCTTTGTGTGATGATGGTGATGGTCCGGTTGGGCTGTTGGGGTGTGATGCAGCAGCGGTCACTTCGAATTTGTCATTGACGAATGAGATGCCGGAGTTTGTGTAACTGCTTTTTTTTTTCTAAGGCAGTTCTCCGTAGAAAAATGTTGATTATTTGAGAATCGCGTAAAGACACCGGCTACTTTCTTTCTTTCTTTTCGTTTCTAATTTGTAAAACACAAATTGTAAAAAACTAAATGTGATTTTTTTTTCTTCAAAAAAAGAAGAAAAAAAGTGAAAACAATTGTGTTACAACACAAATATAGAGGGGTGAAAAAAAAAGTAATTTCGTTTTTAAACACCGTAGCAGGGCGCCATTTCCGGTTGTCTGTAGAAAATTCCAAATAAATACTTTTTTGGCTTTTAATAATAGAATAAAATAATATGTAATTTTGGATTTTTCTTTAAAGCACTAACAGCAGGGAATAAAAAGTTTTTTCCTCACTTCTCTTTTTTAAAAATAAATATATTTTTATTAACAATAGTTTTAAAAAAAGAGGAGAAAATGCGCGAAGAAAAATACGACAATAACAACGACGATGAAGTTCGTCGATGAAAATGTTGTTTTGGTTTATTTTGCAATGAACCGAGACAAAATATAGACTTGATTTTGCATTTTTTTTAGCTTTCATTGATTGACGGGGAAGAAAAAAAAAGAGAGACCTGATCGCAGCAGCTTTGTCGATGATGATGAAAAAGAAGAAGAAGAAGAAATTGATGAGGATAAAAGGAGGGGGGATCACTGACCCACTCTTACTTACCACACATAAAATAAATACAAAAAACACTCGGTTTCACACCATCATAATATTGAAACAAGGATTAAAACACATATGTAACTAAAAAAAAGAGTTTTCGAAGTTTGTTATTTACAGGATTTATTTTTTTTTGATACAGTAATCTAAATAATTTTGAAATATTAAACAATGGTTAAAATTGCACAAAAGCAGCGTGGTGTTACGGTAACTTTACAATATTTTTTGTGACAGTTCCATGAAATTACTTCTGAAAGCAAATTTACCAAACAAATTACCTCTTTTAATTTTCTTGAAAATAAATCTTTTACCGTTATTTTTTTCTCAAAATCCTGGATTTAAGTTCATTTTTTTTATCACTTAATTGATACAGAAAAAAACAATTTTAAGCTTAAGTAAAAATTAATATTTATCTAATTTATTTTTAAAATATCTCCCTTTTTTGGTAGTCTAATAACTGTATTTTTAAAAATTGTTTCTTCTTTTATTAAACTTTAATTACAAAGTAATCATAAAATAATGTGCATATGGAAAAATAATTTTTTCTAAGAAGCTTTTTGTAATTTTGGATTTGTAAAATTGATCAATAAACCATTGATAAACACCAAATTGAATGTGACTGTATGAAAGTGGCACTACTTTTATTTCAATATTTTTGTGCCGTGCAAGAACAGCAACTTGGGCAGCTTCAACGGCACTTGAATTACATGTTTTTCCATCAGAATTTACAAAATAAAATCCTAAATCTTTCATTTTTCCCAATTTTCCACCCAATTTTGTATCGCCATCAAATTGGATCAACAATGGCACATCTTTAACATTGGCAAATCGGGTTGGCTCATATAACCATATCCAATTTGTTATCATACTGTAATTATATTGGATATATATATGTATGAATAAATTAGATAAACCTAAAAGGAATTTGTCCACATTTTGCAAGCCCTTTATTGGCACACAACATTGTCATATAAGTATTATCAGGGGCATAAAATTCAGCAAGATCCGTTGAAAGTTGTTTAAAAAATGCTTTTGAAGAACAGGTTGGTCGTGCAAGATAATATCCGCCGGCAATAAGATTTCCCTTTGATTCTGCCGCTCGATCAAATATTATATCCGCTAAAGTATCAGAAACTTCAATATTTTGGGTTAATAAACTTTCACGCCAAAATGTATCCTGCAAAGATTTGTTATCACTGATAAAGTATACTGTAGAAATATATATATATTAATATATTAATATATTTATGTTATAAATAAATAAAATTACTTGTTGAATCATCCAAAACGGTTTTCCAAATTCTAGAAAAGCTCGAGCTAAATTTGATCGAAATAAATAAAAAAGTTGATATCGGCCATCTCCATAATTAAATGAATCTTTTAAGCAATTAATCGGCCAATGAAGTGTCACTATATTAGGCCAATCTTCGTCCATCTTAATTTTTGATGCTTCATCAATTGTTATAATAATTGTTCTTTCATGTACACCTATTTTAACAATTACAGTATATTTTTAAAGTATATTTTTAAAGTATATTTTACCTTTCATATTTTGAGTATTACACAACCAATTAAAAGTCATATTTAATGCATGTTGATTCTGAATTACAATTAATTGAGGCTCTGTATCAGAAAATGTTTTAACAGTTTTTATAAAATTTTTATCATTTATCTAAAAAAATATTATTATCATAAAAGTTACAGTACCCTTTTTTATATTACCATAACTTCAAAGGCAACCTCATTTTGACATTTTGAAACATAATTCATTGCAATATTTCCGATATAAATTTTTCTTGCAATTAATGATACCAAAATTGTGAAAATTGAAGTTTTAAAAATAAAATAAATTGTTTGTTGTTTCATTTTTCTTGAAATTTTTGTTATCTAAAAAAAAAGGGAGGGGTCTCAGAATGAGTCGTTTTGCAACATGGGATAAGCCAAACCGGCGGCTTTTCATGATTAGCATGACACTATTTCTTCATTGACCGTAAAATTAGAAGAAGAAAATACACAAAAGGATTTGAACCTCTTACAGTGCCAAGTATGAAACGCTAACGAACTAACCACTGCGCCATCTAATCATAAACAAAAAGCTTCAAAAAAAAGGCTATAAATTTTGGAATGAAAAAACGAAGTAAAGAAAAAATGAATTTTTAAAAGGAATAATATAATTTTGCATAACCTTGGGGATTTTGGATTTTGATCGGTGTAATTGACCTTCTTTCTTTTTTTGTACACAAAAAAATGACCTCAAAAAATCTTAGCATCAGATTCTTTTCTTTTCAAAAAGCGGCGACCCTTTTTCTTTTGAAAAAAAATAAAATTGCAAATTTGGGCATAAAAACTTGTATTCTTCTTTTTTCTTCGGCCACGTAAAAACAAACAATTATTTAGGAATTTTGTTTTGGACACTTTTTATTTTATGAAAAAAGTGTACAGCCTCAAAAAACAACAAATAATTATTCAGGAATTCTTGTCAAGAATGTTTCGAAATTATGAAAAAATTGGGGGGAAACTGGGAAAAAACGCTCCAACATTTTTCCATTGGTTTTTATCAGAACTTTAGTGTTTATGTAAAAAAACAATAAATATATAAATAATCTCCAGATGCAAATTTAATATTCATCACTTTATTTATTGCATCCAACTTCAATATTAACATTTGAATCTTTTTTGTTGGATGCGTAAGATAAACAAATTGAACCGAATAAAAAGTGATACTTTGCCTGATTCTGTTTTATAACATACTAGGAAATGAGCGGCCCTACGGGCCGCCTGCGAATGCTGTTGTCCGTTGTACAGTAATGTTTGGTAAACATGAATTTTAAGAATATAGATTATATAAAGCGATATCCAGACTTGCTTATCTGCATCATGCAGTAACTGCATAGCGTCTGCATTTTGGCAGTGACTGCGCAGTTATGCTCATTTTCTTCTTATATATGTTTTTTTAAACCTTTTATATTGCTTTAAAACACCTATTTTTTCTTTATTTCTGTCATTAGTAAAAAAACATAAAGAAAATAACAGAATCAACTGCAGCATCATCGATCCAATCATTATTGATGACCTTATTTAAAGTATGCAATGACAAAGGAATTTGAATTGAATTATTTACAACTTCATCAAGACGTGCATCAATAGCATTATCATCGTCAACTGTGATAATTTCATAAGGATTTTTTGACATAATTACATTAAATTCTTCGCAAAATTATGAAAAAAAATTCGGATAAAAAAACCAACAAACAAATGACAACACTAATAAAATAGATAAAATCAACTTTTCAAATGTTAAAGATAGTAATAATATAATTTTATAAATTAAGCAAGCGACAAAGAAAGGATTAACCAATTAAATGGGCGCTCCAAACCGCGTAACAAAATTTACGGCTGAAATCACCGCTATACGCCCGCCGGGAAACGTATAGCTCAAAGCAAAAAAAAGACGTGAACTTTCTGCAAAAGCTTAAAGCTACCGTCCTCAACTAATTTTATGATATTATGAAAAAAAAATTCCCGTCCTCTATAACATACAAATTTTTCGTACTTTTTTCATTCTATTTATTCACATTTTTTTATTCCCTAACAATTTGCATTAACTTTTTCATTCTCCATTTTTTCGGCTCTTTAAAGCCCCGTAACTTTTTCAAATGGGTACCTCCGGAAGTACCCACTATCCATTTCGTTTTCACCGTTATTTTATCTTTCCATTAACACTAAACTCACCAATGTTAATTTGAGTTGTAACGGAAACCGCAGAAACTTACGCCTCTCTCTTTATAGGGAGGAATGGATGAATAATGTTATAATTATTTCAAAGATATAACAATTCCGTGATTTTCCAAATATTTTTGTGACGAAACATTGAAATTGATTTCCGATACAGTAACACGTATAAATAGAGTAAAATAAAATTTATACAAAAAAATGGTAGAATCGTTTTTAACAACGGCCATTTTTTATTTGCGTTGAATTCGCATTTTTTAAAAGAAATATATTTCTGGGAAGTCTCTCAAAAATATGCTAAGAAAACGCAAATTATAAACATAAACATTTTAAGCCGAAATAATCTTTAATGGAAGAAAAAGGGTCTGTTAAAATATTTGGTTTTTCTACCTTTTAAAAAAAATGTTAAGGTCACTAACCCGGTGGTGATCTCAGGCCGGATTTAGGCGGTTCCGTCTACTTTCGGTACACTTTTCTAAATATTCGATAAACTAAAAAATGTACCGATTTTCGCCCAGCCTAGGAAATTCCAACAGTTGCTAAGTCATGCCTTAATCTCATAAATTTTTCTTTATCTTTAAAGACAAAAAAATTTTTAAAAATTTTAAATAAGTTTTAAATTTAAATAAACAATTAATTATTGATCAAATTTTAAAAAAGCACAATATAAAAATACAAATTTATTAAAAAATCGAAAAACTGACACAATCCAAAATTATGTTTTTTTATTTTATGTAAATTTAATATTTTGCAAATGGAATTTGTTGGAGATCTTTCTGGAATTACTACAAGAAATAAACCAAATGCTGCATATCAGTCGATGATTGATGGTGAAATGGTGTATGAATATGCAATTCATCGATATAAGTTGATAATACGTAAGTTAGGTTGATGCTTTTAAATCTCTTTTACATCTTCTTTTTAGATATATTACTAAAGCAATTGGAAAACAGAAAAAGATTAAAGCTGTTGATGCACATACATGGAAGCAATTTATTGAATTGACTAATAAATTGGATGACAAAAATCTTATGCTTCAAGCTTTGGAAATTATTGAAAAAACTAAAAATCTTCATCCTGTTTATGCTGGATTATTTGTTTTTGCAGCTCTTACACAAGAATCATCAAATATTAAAAATTACGTAAGTTTTATCAGTTTATTTTATATATATATATATATGTAATTTTAGTTAAATGTCATTAGAAAATTCATTAGTCCACAATCTGGCTTTAACATTACTACTGGAGCTTTAAACTTTGAAGATTTGAGTCAAGCTGTTGATGAATTTGTTAATGAAAAGAAAAAAGAAGAAGTTGTTCGAAAATCTTCTATTGATAATACTGAAAATGTACCACCTATAAATCTTTCATCAGATAATGTATCTGTCGTTAAAGAAGAACATAATACCAATGAATCTACGAATGATAGCGGTGATCAAACATTTATTACAGAAAATGCTACAGTATCAACTTTTATGATTCAAGTTAATAAAACTGTAAATGTTGAAATTGAAGAAACTTTTTTGGTAATAAACTTTTGATAGTTGTTTTAATTCTATCATCCAAATTAATGAAAGTAGTGCTAAAATTGCAGAAGTTGTCGAGGAATCTGTTGTTATTGATAATTGTGAACAAAAAGATGATTCAAATAATTTAAGTTAAACTTCTATTGTCCAAGTCGATGAAAGTGCTTTTGAACCTCCAAATATCGTAGATGAAATGGATGATGACGAAAAAGTAGTGTCCCAAAATCAATCCACAAATGCTGATACTGTAAGATTTGTTTAAATTATTAAATTTATAATAGAATTTTTAGGATGTAATGACTCAGGAAGATTTCAGCAACAAATGATTCAACAATTTAATACATCTATGCCTGTTTATATTGATCATCAACAATTGCCTCCACAACAACAACTTTATCCTCCACAATTTTATCCACAATGTTTTTATCGTCCACGTTTTTAATGTTTTTTTGTTAATGTTACTATGTTTTTTTGCTTTTTTATTTTATTTTGTACATATAATATTTATTATAAATTTATGCTTTACTTTTTTGTAAATTTATGCTTTTCTTTTTTGAGCGCCAACTATTGCATTTTTTGCAAATCATTGATTTTTATTCGTTGACCTTTTTTGCATTTTTTCTCATTGATTTTTTTTAAAAAAAAAAAAGTGTACCGAAAGTAGCCCAGGCCGATTTAGGCTTGCCTAAATCCCCTGAGGATCTCTTGCTTAGCCCGCAGGAACACAGGCACGGTTTATGTAAATAAAATACAATCAACATTTTTTTAAAAAGAAAAAGATTCTTCAACTTTAAAATATTTTATTTTCCCAATTAAACATAGGAAACGGGATGTATTAAAACAATTGTTTACTCTAAAAAATTGAAATGAAAATTATTAATTTTAAAAAATCTCGTTTTTTGGAGGTTTATTGTAGGCGGGTTACGGTAACAACATTTAAGAAATTTTTGAGAAAAAAAATTAAATTACATTTTTTAATATTTTTGTCAAAGTTCTTAAACTATTTAAAAATACATTTTTATTAACAAAAAAAAATACAAAAAAACGCACGTGTAAAAATAAATTTCAACGGGAAATTGAGATCAAAAAATAAAGAAGAAAAAAAAGCTGATATAAGTATTATAATATATTACAGTAATTGAGCGAAAAAAATGCATAAAATAGTTGAAAGTGATGAAATGATGATGGATGACGGGGAAGTTGCTGCGATGGAACTATATGGACTTGCTTCAGATTCAAAAATTGACCAATCATAATCGCGAGTTTTTAATTTTCCTACAAATATTTATTTTTGTGATTAATTAATTGTATTTAAATTACTGTAGATAGATATTTTACCAAAGTAACATTTTTCTTTCTTAATTCCAGAAATTTTTCTTCCCATTGCCGAATATGCTTCAATCAGGGGCTCCTCCAAAACGCATAAATTTCCATATAATTTATCTGGTTTTAAATTACTAAATTTTAAATCCAAATCTCCACTTCCAATAAGATGAAAGATTTCACTTGATGGAATTGCAGCTTTTCCATTTCGAAGGCTAAAGGTTATCCTAAAAGAAAATAGAATCTCAAAAAATAAATAAATTTATTCATTGATTAATTGATTGATTGAAAGATTGGCAGGTGAAAGGGTGAATGGGTGAAAAAAAGAACAAAGGTGTTAAAAGCAGTAAATCTTCAATGCCATTGGCGACAAAAAACAGAAATAAATTTTAGTTTTTCTTTTTTTTTGCGCGGGATAAATTTTTCGGTACTATGACAAAAAAATAAAAGACAAAAAAATAACCGACAAAAATATAAAAATAAAAAATAACCGATAAAAAAATAACTGGACAAAAAAATAATCCGACAAAAAAATAACTTTGTGTGAAATTATATAAAAAGCGTGATAAAAGATACAAATATAAGATAAAAGTAACACAAAGTTTAATTTTCTCCAACTTTAATTTTATTTGCGTAAGGAATCTGATGATTGCAGTATTCCCAGCCAAGAGGATCGACTTCAGTTGCAGCATATAATGAATTCTCTTTAATGACTTCAAAAAATCTCCAATTTCCAGGATGTTTAGAAGGAAGAGAAATTTTTAAGCGTGATGCCATGCTTCATGTGAATTTCCAGTTCTTGGCATATCATTGGCAACACGCATAAATACATTTCAGTGCGGAACATCGATTCGAGCATCATAACGAGATCTATCGGCAATTGTAAAATCAATTTCAAGACCATCACGATTTTCAACACTGCTATCATGCATCACAAAGGGACTTCCATCGGCCATTGTCAGGAAATGGTGGTTCACGTTGACGATGGATTAGTTGTTGCAAATTCGATGATCCATGACTTTAAAGAGCATCAGAAGTTTTTTCAGTAGCTTAAGCAATAACCCGGCGAGTAGGAAGTTGAGGATTTGAACTTGCAAGTTGTCTTCCACGATTTTGGAACCCTTATTATTACACTTTTTATAAAATTTTATATAAAATTATTTTATTGTCGGATTATTTTATTGTCGGTTATTTTTTTGTCGCACCTTTTTTAAAATTATTTTTTTGTCGCGTTATTTTTTTGTCTTTTATTTTTTTGTCGTCCCACCAAATTTTTCTTTGTTTAAATGAAACAAAAAAAGAAAACAGTGATGATTGATTGAAAGGAAGTGAAGTGAAGTGAAGAAGCATTGACAGCCATAATAACAATCGGATTTAAAATCTTTTAATTTGATTTTAAAAACTGTCTTTCAAAGAAATGGGGTACTGTAATAATGCATTTAAAAAAAAAGCAGATTCATTTAAATTGAGTTTTTTAGATTTTAATCCGATTGGGCCATTTTATTTAAATCTTTATTATTATTTTTTTTTAATTTTGAAATAATTTTTTTATTAATTAAAAAACAAACAAAAAACAATTGTTGCTTTTTTTTCTCACAACGAATGTTTTTTTTGAAAGTTTTGCCTAAAATTTTAATTTTACTATTTTTAGAAAAAAACTCATCATTGTTTTACTGCACCGCCATAAAAAGACTATTATTACATAAAAAATAAATTAATTTTTTCCCCTTTTTTTTATATTTGTAATAAAAAAGCTCTTTCTCTTTTTTATAGGGTCAATTCTTAATCCAAGTCCAAGACTGTTGTTTTTGTTTTCATCTATATTTTTATTATTCTCGGTTGAATGACCAAAATCACTTTATATTAAAGCATCAGAAAAAAAAATGATGGAAGGAAGGATGGAAGACTTGAGGGCAATAAACCTCTGCTTCGAAAAAAAGGACTAAACCTTTGCAGAAAAAAAATGAGTGTTGTTTTGTGTCGTATCTGTTTTTAATATTCTTTTTTTTTCTTCTCTCTCAATGACGCGTGCCCGAAAACAGCTTGCGGCGGTGGTCATCTTTTTCTTTCCTTCCTTCCTTCCTTCTTGCTTTTTCGTCAGCAGCAGTTGGTCACTTTTTATTTGATATTGCGCAAGAGATGTCCATTTTGCACGAGAAAAAAATGACAAAAAATATTTATAATGAGAGTGAAGAAAATGGCACTTAAAAGGCCAAAAAATGAAAGCTGATGCTTTAAATAAAAAATTTATATAAAAATAAATATTTTTTGGCACACTTTTTTAATGGATATATATTTTTATTATATTTAAGGATTGCGTTTTAGCATAGTTTAACAATGCCATTTGACATATTTAATATTTTGCATATCTGATAACAAACCTTCGCTGAAATTCTCCAACAGATTTAACAATAAATGCCAAAGATTGTGAAGTGGCATCAACCAAATCAATATTTTCGATTGTTGAATCCAATGTTTTTGCACTAAAATCTAAGGTTCGATGAAATTCACAATCTGAGCCAGTTGTTTCATTTTGTCGATTAAAATTCTCAAATTCCACACATAAATAATGCCATGCATGAGAGCGTAAACCACTGATATGAAGTTGTTTTCCGGTTAAAGGAGAATCGGCATAAATGGTTGAAATTATTGAAGTTTGATCAGAAGATTCTAAGGGCACGGCAGTTAAATATAAAGTGGGCAACAAAGTTGGAAGTAAATGGGTATCAATAAATTCATCATCTAATATTACCCGAAATCCATCATGTGTTGGATCAACTGCATTTATTGCTCTAAAATATTATTTAATAAATTTGCATATAATTATTATTACGAAAAGTTCATCTACAGTATCTAAAGTACCGTATCCCTTAGAGAAAAACAAATTCTTACTTTTCATTAACAAAAATTCTTTGATTATATTTAATTGTTGATACAGTATAAAATTGGAAAAAACCCAAAAAAAGTATAAATTCAATGAATGCCATTATTAAAGTAACAATAATAATATTTCCAAAAAAAGCATTGACAAAACTGCAAAAAAAAGGTATGTCTTAAAGAGGAAATTTCAGTCAAAAAAAAAGAAGAAAAGAAACGGAAACAAACAATTACGCGTAACTTTTCTTTTTTGTGACATTCCAACATTCACGGAAAAAAATAGAAAGAAAAAAAAGAAATGCCGAATGAGTGAAAGTGTTAATTGGCCAAATGAATGTCTCTCTTCTTCTTTTTTTGGCACAACTGAAAGAAACTATCAAAGATAGAAAAATGCGTTAAATGGCAAAAAAAAGGAAGAAAGAATGTTGGAAAAAAAAGTATTTTAAAATTGAAACTCCCTGAGGCAATCTGCTTCTTTCAACTTTTTATAGTTCTTTCAACTTTGCGCGGTATCAACCAACTCAAGGGCAATGGAATTTTTTTATCCCCCCTTTTTTTTCTTAAAGTCACAACAAAAACAAGACAATAAAGGGGGGGGGGAAGAGGGGGATAAACATTTAAATGTATCTCCCTCTTTTTTTTTGTTGTTGTTGTCTGTTTTTGACCATTTTTTAATTTGAAATCAAACTAATTTTGTTGGATCCGATACCTCCAAATTAAATTCTATAAAAGATTTTCCTTGAATGAGTTCGTTTTCGCTTTCAATTACAAAAGAATCTCTCTTTTTTTCTTCAGGAATGAAAGAATGAAGGCTGCCTAATTTCCGAATAACAAAAAAGAATGCCAAAGAAAAAAGAGTTTTCCAAAAAAAAGAAAGACAAAAAAATGCGCGTAATTTGAAACGAATGAGAAAAGAAATTGGCCCTTGACAATCACCCCCCCCCCCCCCCCCCCCCCTTCTTTTCTTTTTTTGCCTTCCTTAAAATGAACCATTGAAAACATATATATTTAAAAGAAACAAGAGTTACTAACCTCTTTCCTCTGAAAAAAATAGGGTGTTCAAAAAATAAGAAGTCGAAAAAGAAAAGTTAAAAGACGCCCTTTTTTTTGTTTTTCACAGAAGCAAAAAAAAGTGGGATATCTCTTTTTCGTTTGCAAAAGTTTGAAATCCTTCCAAATGCTTCCAAACTAACTAAAATAACTAAATATAAGATTCCAACAAATAAAAAGAGCAAAAGTTTTTAGCATATTTCTTTCAGATTCAAAAACCTTCAGAAATAGCAAGAATTAAAAGTGCCTGCAAAAAAGGGGGTAATGAAAAAACGTAAATAATAAAATATGGGCGCAAAAATATTTATTTTTATAAAGCCAAAAATAAATGAATAAATAAATAATCAAAAAAAATAGTAAAAGAATTCAATCATAAATTTATAATAAATATTTTTATGCCAAAAAGGAAATTAAGAAATGGAGAAATAAGAACTCAAAAAAAACTATAGTCTCAAAAAATGCTAAATATTTTTCTCCAAAGTTACAGTACCCCATTTTTCAAAGACAAAGATTTTTGATGAAAATTTTTGAATTTTTTGTATAAATTAAACCTTACAGTAATTTTATGGATTAAGAAATACTTCAAAAATAGTTCGCTAAGTCGATTATCAATTTTCGAAATTTTTTACTGATTATTTGAAAATCAAAAATGGCGCCAAAAATCTTCTTCCGAAAAAAAACTTTTTGACAATTTTTCAAAACCATTTTCCTTGAAAAATAGAATTCCTGCAGAGTTGCGCCACCTTATTTTTGAAAACTTTTTTTTATTCCAAATTTCAATCAAAAGTAATCCTCTCAGAATTTTCTTTTCATCTGACAAAAATATATATAATACTTTTTTTTCTTTTTTTTCTTTGCAAACATCTGTCGAAAAGCGCTTCCCTCTTTTTTGTTTCGCTTATTTTGATTTACGATGATCCACCAAAAACAAAAAGGGAGAGAGGGAGATAAATATGCCAAAATGAAAAACATGTGTAAAAATATTTTTTTAAGGCCATTATTGCAAAAATCAAAAGTATTAAAGAAAAAAAGATGCCAGTTATTATTTATTGCTTAAAGTTGTTTTAAAACAAAAAAAGCATGTTTTAAAAAAATATGTGTGTTATGAAAAGAGGAGCTGAGATTACTGTTTTTTGTCATTCTTAAATTTGAGAAACAGGCGATGGCAGAAGACGGGTGGCAATAAGAAGCACATTGAGAGAAAGATGCCACGGATTAGTCTTGTCTTAAAAATTTGAAGATGCTTGTTTAGAAGAGGAAGAAGAATGCAAGCAGATGACTTTTTAAACAACAAATTTTGAAGGCAAAAGTTGACACTTTATTAAAAATCAGAAAAATAAGTGCGACCTTGAAAAATGTATATAAATGAAGTTTTTAAATTCACAAAAACAGAAATTCGGGTTATGAAAAACAAAGTTCAAAACAATGTCATTGTTTGTTGCTGCAACAGATGCTTATTTTTATGAAACCCTAAATATTCTCAAATGAGAACTGGAAACTTTCTAAGAAAGTTTTCTCCATTTTTAAATTTTTTTAAAAAAAGGAATAAAACATTCCTTCCAGAGGTAACAATGCAGGGACGAACTGAATTAACTGTGGTAAAACTCAGGGAGCTCCGCTAAAAATTCAACTTTTGTTTTGGGGTTCCATTTAATGGGGGTGGTGGTCCCATACCAGGTACAGATGATGGCAACTAAAAAAATTTAATATAAATAATTGTGAATGTTTTTAGCGGCTGCTTTTAACGGGGTTTCTTAAATTCATAAAAAACAGCAAAATATAAATTAGGGAGGAATAATTGATTTTTTTTTCCTGGGAAAAATCTATAAAAATTGGGTTGAAAAAAGAGAGAATTCATTGCTTTAAATGAATTGAAAAGAATTTATTTATTTTTACTGTTTTTCAGGAATACAATAATGATGGTGGAGGGGGGGGGGGGGGGGGTGGTAACAATCAACAATAAAAAAAAACCACAAAAACTCAAAAACCAAAAATGATTTGCTACAAAAATAATAAAAATAGAAGGAAAGGAAAAAAAGAAATAAATTTGAAAAAAAGGGATAGTTTAAAGAAATGATAAGGGGATTTAAAGGTTTTTAGAAAGGGTGATCAGCTTTCCCGGTGTCAAAATGCAGGGACAAATTAAGGTAAAACTCAGGAAACTCCGCTAAAAATTCGAAATTGCATTGTTACATCGAGTAATTAAAGATCAGGCAAAAAATGCGTGTATTTTTAACACACATTTTTTGCCGGATTTTTAAAGAATGTTGCAAAAAGGGTCAATAAAAAAGACAACGCCTGTAATTCGAGGCTTTCAAAAAATTGCTACAAGGGAGTGTGTCTTTTTTTTAATTCCATTAAGGATGGACGAGGGCCCGAATTTTCAGGCCCGGGCCCGGCCCGGGCCCTCAAAATTTCGAAAAGCCCGGCCCGGCCCTGGCCCTTATAAATAAAAAAAAAGCCCGGGCCCTGATTTTTAAAATTTTTGTAAATTTTGTCTTGGTCCCCCCTGTGAAATTTTTAAATTTTTTTTTAAAAAATTCAAAAGGCCCGGCCCGGGCCCGGCCCCGATCCTCATTTTCCAGGCCCAGGCTTTTCAAAAGCCCTAGGCCCTCGTCCATCCTTAAATTCCATAAAAACGAACGGGAAAAAAACAATCAAAGTAGTAAATCAACGGCAAAATGATAAACGTGTAATTTTTCAATAAAAAAATTCAAGATTGAATACTGTAGTTTTTATAAATTTTTAATAAATTCAAAGAAGGTTGTTCGAAAACTGCTTTTTTTTTAAAAATACATAAATAATCTTTTAACTCTTTTATGAAAAAGGACAAAAAAATATATTCAATTAGTTTAAATATTTTTATAAAATTCGACAAAACAAAGTAACAAATTAAATTATTCATCATTTTGGAGATCAACAATTGTGGCTTCATCCCATGGACCATGAATTGTGCTGAAAAAAAAATACGGTACAATTTTGAGTTAAAAAAATAATTAAAAATCAAACCTTTTTAAATGTTGCATTTTAACTAAAATGAAAGGACAAATAAATAAAATGAATGTTTGAATTAATGCATTAAGTATGGTAAGGGGAAAAGAGATAAATGTGGTACATGCAATTGAAGCCGGAATAAGAATGATTGATTGAAAGAATGGGGTTAGTCTTGGAAAATCTGAAGCAATTTGATTTCGAAAATTTGGCCAAAATCCAAAGCAACAAAGTGTTAAAGAAAGAAAGCAGAAAGCTGTTGGATTATCTTTCAATCGAGAAATTAGACATATTGAAGCAGCAAGTGATAAATTTAATGAATATGCTCGACTAACACTAAAATAAACAGAATTAAAACAAATTTAAATAAATTTAAAACTTACATTGGCGCATCCATACCGTAATCATGAAAAACTAAAGAAAATATAAATAAGCAAAAAAACATTGTATAAATTGTATCCGTGGAAATTGTGGTTGTTAAAGTTCTGTAAAAATATTTATCCCATTACAGTAACCCAAAACAAAACCCCTTACCGTATAATCGGTGTAAAACCATATCCCAAACATATCATTGTAAGTAAACTTTGTAAATTATCAATTATGGTATCTTTTGATAATAAAGTGTGATAATTTAATTGAATATAACAGAGAAAACAAAATATTGCAGCTGCAATTGTAATTGTAAATAATAATTTAAATTCAACAATTTCCATTTGAACAAGTTCAAATAATATCAAAAATAATACAATCACATTTATTTGTGAAATAAGATATGATGAACCCATAATTGCTTGTGGTAAAGTATAATGTACAACATTTACTGCAAAAGAAATAAAGTATACTGTAATAGATAATGTTCAAAAATTAAAGAATCAAGCATACCATTTGTTTTTAGACCTTTTAAAAATTCAGATGTTTCATAATAATTATCCGGACATCCTTGATCTTCATATAATACTTTTCTCCATTTTTTACCTTTCATCTATAATTTATTATCTAATATCAACTACAGTATATTTTTATAAATAAAAGTTACAGTAATCAAAGGTTGAAACCATTTTAAAAAGAAATTTAACAAAACTTTTTAACAAATATAATACTTTATTAATATTTAAGAACGGTTAAAAAATAGCATTTTTTTAGATATCAGCATAATTCGATAAAAAGCATGGATTTTCATAAACATCATGGTTACCTTTTTGAAATTTTATTGGAACAGAAATATTTCGGCTAAATAAAACACAATTTGAATCACCAATTGTAAAAATATTTGGATTAAAAGCGAATGAAGTGCAAATGGATACAAATGGATGCATATTACATAATAACTAAATATTAAAAATTTAAAATTGAAATATATTTGATTTTCAATTATTAATAATAACCATAATAATAAATAATATAATAATTACCTCACAATGATCTTTATTCAAAACAGATGTTTGCCGATACGGTACTGCAATATTTATTGGATTTATTTGAATATTTTTAAGTTTTTCAAATTTACACAATTGTAAATTTGAAACATCTAAAAAAATAATTTATAAAAAAATTGATATTACAAAACCCAAAAAATCTCACCAGAACCATTTTTTAAACACTCCATATCAGTTATTGAATAATCAGATCCATTTTTTGGATAAACTTCTCTATAATCTAATGGTCCATGTAAAACGCAATAAGTTCCAGGCCCCCCAAAAGTATATGATGAACATTGATAAAGGGTTTCAGAAGCACATTCACTTTGGCAATCATCAAGAATTCCCCGAACATCAAATGCCAAAGATGATGGTTGACTATTTGGATCAATGCTTGTAATTGTACAATTTTTATCTAAAAAACAAAATGGTATGTATTAATTTTCAAAAAAAAAATAATTACAGTAAAGATCAAGTGAAGGAAGTTCAACAAGTTCAACTTTAATATTTGCAGGATCACCAACATAATCATTTGGAAGATAAAGAAATCCATCATCTTTTTCTTTCATGGCATTTTTTGAGGATGCCGCTGTTTCCGGCCAACTTTCAACTTTAGAAAGTATTTTCATGGAATCTGCTTCAATGGCACCTTTTCCAAAGCCATCTGCAAATCCTTCCGGATAATCTTCAGAATTATGAGTTTCTTTTGTTTCAAAAGATAGAGAAGCATTTTCTGAAGGAGCATTGTTGCTGCCGTTTAAAGGTAAACCTTTAATGTTGCAAAAAAGCAATCCAAAAATTATGACGAATTTCCACCAATTCATCTCCGCTTTTTCACCGTCTATTATTTGTGTTTTAACTGAACTTTTTTTTATCCTTTTCTTTTTTGCACCTCTTTTTTTCCCCCATCATTTCTAATTCTCTATTAAAATAAATAAATATCAGATAATCCCTTTACATGTGATTATTATTATAATAACTTTTATCCAAATCACCTACAAATAATATTTAAAAAAAATCTCGAAATTTCCCAAATTTGTCTCCTTTCATGCCTTTTTTTAAATACAAAAAAAGGAAACAAACCTGAGAACTTCAAAAAATTGACCAACAATAAAAGAGATCACAAAATAATAATAATAAATATACACAGAAAGGAATAAAACAATAAAGATAAATATCCAACAATCCCGTTTCGCATTATTCTTTAGATTTTTTAGAATCAATTAATGATCGCATTCTCTGTAATACAACTTCTTCTTTCTGCTTTCGTTGTTCATGAGTAAATCCGGATAACATTCGCTTTTCATCTGCTGTCATGATTTGATTTTCTTTACGAAGTCGAGTTGCTTCCATTGCTTTGTGTCTGGTTCCGGACATAACATATCCAACCTTTTCAAAAGTTGTAATTTCTTCAGATGACAAACCAATTTCACCTAAAAAAGTTAGAAGCATTAACAAAACGTAATCACTCCCAAACAGGGTTGCACGAAAGTTTCGTTTCGTTTCGTTTTTGCGAAACTTTCGCGGTTTTTTAGGGTTTCGTTTCGTTTCGTGTTTCGCGAAACAAAGCCTGAAAGTTTCGTGAAAACGATGTGCTAAGAATGATGTAAAAACCCAAAACTTATGGAGAAAAATGAGTGACAACCAAGTCGAAAATAAAATCATAATTTGTTTTTTGAGTTTAATTTTGGCGCTTTTTTGGAAAAATTTTCTCTAACGATGTTGCTGTTGTTATGCATTTTGCCAAGACGTTGATTTTACACAAAAAATCTTTTTAAATATTTTTAAAATCTCTTTGATTCATTTTAATCTTAAAATGTCGTCATCAAAATACGATAATTATTTTACAAAAATAATTTTACCTTCAAATCTTAATCAATGGAAATGCAAACTATGCACGTACACTACAAAACAAGTTCAACATACTTCGACAACATCTCGTGAAAATCATCTACAAAATAAACATAAAAAGCAATACGATGAACTTATGACAAAAACTAAATCAGTAAAAGAAGTGAGAAAAAGAACTAATCCAGAAGCTCTTGTCATCGTTCCACCAAAACAGCTCAAAGTCAATGATAAAACTAAACTTGTTTTTGTTTTGTTGATTTTTTGTTTACGTTATTAATAAAAAAAATTTTTGAACTTTCGTTTCGTTTCGTTTTGCGAAACTTTCGCGGTTTTTTTAGGTTTCGTTTCGTTTCGCGCTAGCGAAACAAAAATTTCGTTTCGTTTCGTTTCGTTTTGCAAAACCTAGTTTCGTGCAACCCTGCTCCCAAACCAAAACCAACCTCGACGTGGAATACGTTTTCCTTGTGCAATATATGCTGCCATTGCTTCAGCTTCACCCCGAAGCATATCCTTTTTCATACTGTAATAAAAATGAAGTTTAAAAGAATACATGTGCAAATATAAACTTAAAACATACCTTGCATCATTTTTAAATTCCCATTCAGCTGATGGTTCATCATTCTTCTTTATCAAATGTTCAGGAATTGCAGGCCCAATTATTTGCGCTTCTTCATCCTTAGCTTTTTGTTCTTCTTCTTTTTTCATTTCTTTTGTAACAGGAACCCACTGAAGTTCATTTTCACTGTTATCCTCAGATTTTTTACTTTTCTTCTTCTTTTTTGCACTTTTTTCGTCGTCACTGTCTGAATCATTTTCTGAAGAACTTGAATGACGTCTCTTTCGTTTTTTCTTTTTATGCTTCTTAGATTTCTTTTCTTTCTTATGTTTCTTTGACTTCTTTTCCTTACGCTTTTTCTTCTTTTTTTGATCAGACTCACTATCCGATGAAGAAGCAGCCGATTCAGAGCCAGAAGCGTCAGCAATTCCAAGTTTTTCTTTTTGGACCTTTCTCTTTTCAGCTTTGTCACGATCTTTTCGACGTTCCTTTTCTTCTTCTTCCATTTTTCGTCGTTCATGCTTTTGAACCTTTTCAGCTTTTTCATGCCTGTAAAAAATTAGATATAAAAAAATTTAATTAGCATTTTAAAAACATACTTTTTATATATTTCAATCAAATCTGTTTCTGTTGGAGATCGACCCCATACTTCTCCAATACCCCTTGCACCATACCTTTCACGATCACTTCGTATTCTTAAATTATCAATTTTAAATTATTTTTTGTGAAGATAAAACGTTACCGAATCCATTGTTTTTCTTCTTTTCCTTTTCTGTCATGATCCATTGATTCATGTCTTTCTTCTTTTCCTCTTCTGTCATATCTGTGTTCCATTCCTTCATGTCGTTCTTCTTTTCTTTTTCTGTCATGTTCCATTGTTTCATGTCTTTCTTCTTTTTCTCTTCTTTCGTGTCCACCATTTTCTATTACTTCGGACCTTTCTTCTTTTCTGTTACGTCCATCGTGTTCAGCGGGTTCATGTCTTTCTTTTTTTTCATGTCCATCATGTTCCATTGCTTCATCTTCATCATCGCTTCCTTCGTCAGAAAAGCTTAGCTTTGGGCTATTAAATGATCGCTGTCTAAAAAAACAATTAGTAACAGATGTTTAATAAAAATTTTACCTTGGTTTTTCTTGCTTTGTTGATGTGGCAGTTTCTTCGTCAGAGCTTGAACTCTCTAGTGAAATTGCATCTTCAGGTAATCCATCAAGATCTTCATCCATCACATCTAATACAAAATTATATTACTTTTATCAAAAAAAGAAACCCGTCTTTTTCAACAACTTTTTTTTCTTTGTAACCTCGTTGCCGTTGATATTTCGTGTTGAGAAACAGCGCAGTTACAACAGATTCTTCTTTCAAAGAAGTTCTTTGCAACCGTTTTTTGCATCTATTCTATTATATTTTTCTGTCCTTTTTTTATCACTAGAAAATGATAAATGGACGTACAACAATGTTTTGTTTTAAGTTTTTTGTTTGTTTAAGTTTTAAATTTATATTAGAGTTTGAAGTTTGATTAAAGTGTCTTTCTCTCATGTAGACATACAAATGTTATTATCACAAAACATTTTTGTTAAAGATATGATATCTTAGATATCCCTTATTATCTTTAAAAACATTTTTGTGGTATTTTTTGATTGCATTAGTTTTGTAATATAGAATTTTAAAAAAGTATAACAATTTATTTTTATTCATTTTATAAAATTTCACTTTTTTATAATATTTAAAATAATAACACAGAAATAAAAAAATGATTAGTTCTTGTTTTCGAGAACATTGGCTTCCATTTCAGGAAAAAATAGGAAGTTTAATCATTAAATTTTTAATGAAAAAAGAAACGGCAAAAATTCAATGACACAAAAAACAAAAAAGAAAATAAACTCCGCAAAAGCATCCGAGGATAAAAAATTAGAAGAAAAAAAGAAAGAAAAGCTATTACAAAGTGAAATATTTATTTTTTTTGACAAAAGTATTGTAAAAATTTAAAAAAATTGTCAGAATAAAAAAATAATAAGATTGAGCCGTTGTTTTTTTGATTCATTTAAAAAAAAGGAAAGTATAAAATAAATATATATAAAATTGAGCCCGATGAAAAAAAGTGGTAGTAAAAGAGTGAGGCACTCGTTGATTTTTGAATGAAAAAAAGACAGAAGAAGAAAAGTTGTATAAAATTACTATTATATACAGAAGAAAGCACAAAAAAAGAAGAAGAAGATAACAACAAATATTAATTTTAATTGATACAATGAATTTTGAATATTGGAAGAAGAGAACTGACAATCTGTTGATATCCTTCATCTTTGTTATTTTAGTAATAAAAACTTTTTTTACCAGTTTGAAATGCCCGGCTTATTTAACGTCATAAAATATATTTGACTGGCTCCACCCCCTTTTGCTGAGCTAAAGAATACTTTATCATTTCTTTCACACAAAAATTTAAGCTTTTGAGCTTTTTTATGCATAAATACTCCATCAAGATGTCCACTATCAACAGATCGAATTTCAATTGCCTTATTTCCCCATCCCATTATTTGATTGGTTGAAATATATGCTAAAATATTTATTTATTTATTGGGATACGGTAATAATTCATTTAATACTTACCAACTGAGGAAGGCATTTCACCCCATTGTAATACAACATTTTTCATTACTTTACCATATGTATTAACATATACGCCTTCATCTAAAATAAATTAAACAATGAAAAAAAGTTTATCTCTTGCAACGAAAAACACATACTGTCATAACAAAGTAATAATTGCATCCCATTTGTATTTGGTAAAATTACGATACAATGTGGGGTCATTGATTGTTGGGTCTATAATTAGTAATAATAGTTTCAATAATCAATATTTATAAAAAATGCTTACATTTGGAGGTGTATAAATATCGTAAATAGAAGCAGAATCCAAATCAATGGCATGAAAGCCTTCATGGGAACCATATAAAACTTTTAAACGAGCTCCTTCTTCAACCGTTAAATCAACAACCAATGGAACATGTGTAAGTTGGCCAAATGACTGAAATATTTTTAAATGTAAAAAATATATATATATATATTTAAAAGGTACAAACTTTAAATGCCATAAATTTATGATATGGTTTTGGAGCCCATGCATAAATGGCAACAGAATTTTCAAGACCAACAACCAAAAATTTAATTCGATCATATCGGACAATTTTAAAATGAATTGCCCCCTGTAAATCTCCAACATTCACCCAACCATTTCGTTTTTCAGATTGTTGAAGCTGAAAAAAAAAGCGTGTTTTATATTTTTTGAATGTTACCATATTATCTCTGTTGTAAAAGTACTGTAGTTATGGGAAAAAACAGTAATAATAATACAGTTTTAATTAAAAGCTACAGTACCATTATCCTACAGTATCCTATTTGTGGTATACTGTAGTTATGCAAATTTAAAAAAACTTACACCTTCAGTTCGAAGAATTTTCTGTTTTAACCAGGATAAATAATATACTCGAATTCGGCGCTTTCTTCCACTAATTGTAATCAAAATATTTTGGCCTTCCAAAACTGTCATTTGATCAAATCTTCGACGAGTGATTAAATGATAAACTTTTCCCTGTCCTGATCGATCTAATAACATTAATCCAGAATCCGTTCCAATCAGCAAATTTACACCCCATAAAGCGGCGCATAAAATTTCACCAGAAAATTTCTTTTTATATTTTCGAATTTCTGGCGCATCTCCTTCGTGTCCCGCATTGGTGCCAGATGGATTTGGATTTACATTGACTTGAACTTGATTATCATCAATTTTTCTTCCTGGACGATTTATTGTTCCAGTACTCGAAGAATTATTATTATTTAATCCAATTCCCGCCCCAAAATATGCCACAAATGATTTTTCACGTTCTCGTTGAAGAAGAGGCGTTTGTTTTGGGGTTCCATTTAATGGGGGTGGTGGTCCCATACCAGGTACAGATGATGGCAACTAAAAAAATTTAATATAATAATTGTGAATGTTTTTAGCGGCTGTTTTTAACGGGGTTTCTTAAATTCATGAAAAACAGCAAAATATAAATTAGGGAGGAATAATTGATTTTTTTTCATGGGAAAAATCTATAAAAATTGGGTTGAAAAAAAGAGAGAATTCATTGCTTTAAATGAATTGAAAAGAATTTATTTATTTTTACTGTTTTTCAGGAATACAATAATGATGGTGGAGGGGGGGGGGGGGGGGGGGGTGATAACAATCAACAATAAAAAAAACCACAAAAACTCAAAAACCAAAAATGATTTGCTACAAAAATAATAAAAATAGAAGGAAAGGAAAAAAAAGAAATAAATTTGAAAAAAAGGGATAGTTTAAAGAAATGATAGTAGGATTTAAAGGTTTTTGGAAAAGTGTGATCAGCTTTCCTTTCATGATAAGATAATTACAGTATATACAGTAACCCAAAAGTTTCGCTTTAAAAACATTTGAATTACTGTAGCTTTTGTAATATTTATCATCTTTTTTGAAAAACTAATCAAAGTTTGAAAAAAAGAAAGAAAGAAAAACCAAAAAATAAAAAACAGAAAGTTTTAGTGTAGTTTTAAAACTCACATAAAAGCTTCCAAAAAGCGATGTAATCTGTAGCATTGAATTATTTAATTAATTTTATTTATTTAATTATTTATTTATTTAAGAGAGAGACCTTTTTTTTAAATGTAGACTTTAAAAGATTTAAAAAACTTACTTCTTCAATGGAATGTGAATCCGCAGATTTAGGTTGATGAGGAAGAATTCGACGACGAGAAATTTCTTCTGGTTCATCATCATCTTCATCTTCGTCATCATCGTCATCATTTTCAACTTCCCCACTAATATCTTCAGGAGAAATTAAATGTTGGGATGAACGAGAAGAAGAGGTAACAAGAATTTGTTGATCCGCTGGAAGAATATCTGGAGGCATCATATGTCCATTACTGGTAGATAAGCCATTTCTTGTAATTCCACCAAGATTTGGTGAAATTGTTGCGGGGGTGGCGTGATGAAGGGAAGGACTTCGACGATTATTTGATGCTGAAGCTTTTGCAACAAGATATGGCTTTCGTTTATCTGATGGTGAATCATCAGGACTTGAAGAATGTGGACGATGATGTGAGCCATTTGAGGAGCTTGAAGATGAGCCATTTGTGCCTTGATGCTTTTGATAATGTATTGCTGCTCCGCCAAGAACAAGTTCGGCGGATCTTGGAATTTCTGAAGCCCGATCTGGTACGGAAGCAGCTTTGCCAAGAATTGAAAGTCTTGAACGAGTTTCTGGACTTTCACGGGTTCGAGAAGTACTTCTTTTTTTATGTGACGCAAGTAAGGTTCCATTTTCGGCAGGCATATCTGCATCAGGGGAATGATCATTAGGTGTTGGGGGTAATGGTTTATTGGGACCTCGAAGAGTTCCATCAATTTCAACAACTTTTGCCGATTCAGAATTGACAAGGGTATTATCACTGCTAGGACTTTCAAGATCACTGGATGATGTGCCATTAGCAGCAGCTGCAGCAGCAGCGGCTAATGCGGCTGGAACGGAAGATATTGAAGCATCACGTGGAGGGGGAGCTGGCGGGGGCGGACTGGACGATGAAGAATGACCACCATTTTGTTGATGGCCCATTCTTGAAAGTTCATTCGCCAAAATATCCAAATCTTCTGGCTGCCGAGGATTAAGCATTGGTTCACTCATTTTTCGAAGTGGTGTTGCTACAGCTGGAATTGAAGCGGTAACTCTTGCAAGTTGTTGGGGGCCACCAATTCCACCATTATTATTTCGAGATCTTTCACTTCTTTCTCCTCTTTCTCTTTCAGATCGTCGCTGCAAATCTCGATCCCTTTCACGTCTTGACATTTCTCGACTCTTTTCTTCCCGCTTTCTTCGATCATAATTTGCCAAAGCTTCAAGATGTGGCGCCGCAGGATTCCGTAAAACATGTGGAGACATTCCACGTTCCATTTGTGTGGAAGATGATACAGGACGGGATTGTCGGGATCGATGATGATGATTATTTTCTTGTGGGGATCCCATTGCTCCGATTCTTGATGATGGACCTGCTGCAGCTGGAAGGGCATGGGTAGGTCGCATTTTTACTGGATCTCGAGACGAAGATTCTTTGATGGGATAAGCTCCTCCTCCAGATCTTGCGGGTTGAATATTTATTGGCACATGATTTGCATTTTGATTTGGAACTCTTTGAAGTGGTTGAGCGCCAGCTTGTTCGAAAGCTCGAGAATTTTGTTGAATTCTTTGAAATCCTTGTCGAAGGGTATCATCTGGAAGGCCATTGGCCGCAGCATGGGCAGCTCCAGGACCACGATGATGATGTCCATTTTGGGGTCCTGGTTCATCATCCTCTGAACCAGAATATTCATAATCACCTTCATCTTTTCGATTATGCCGTTTTGTTCGATCTACGGTTTCTTTGATGGTATTTTTAGTTTGGCGTTCAGGAGGTTGATCACGAATAAATGGATGATTTAATAATTTTTCTGTGAATGGCCTCATCGTATAATCTTTTACCAAAACGGTTTCAATAAAAGCATTAAACTTTTTTGACCATTTTCTTCCATTTCGTAATCGAGGGGGATTATTTCTTGGAATTAAAAATAATGCCCTCATTGGATGCATATCACATAATGGGGGAGATCCATCCGCCATTTCAAGGGCTGTAATCCCTAATGACCATAAATCTGATCGAGCATCATATGTTGCATCAGGATTTTCATCACATGCAATAACCTCTGGTGCCATCCAATATGGGGTACCAATAAATGTATTCCTTCTTCCAACGGTTCGATCAAGTTGGGCTGAAACCCCAAAATCAACAAGTTTAACTTCCGCTGAATCTGTTAACAACACATTTTGCCCTTTAATATCTCGATGAATAACATTATTTTTATGCAAATGTGCAAGTCCCTATAAAATATAATTCTAAAAGTATTAAATTACAATGAACATAAAATTACATTAAGAATTTCTTTACAAATATATGCAATCCATTCTTCCTTCAAGGAACCACCTTTTGTATTTTTAATCAGCTCTGTTATTGAGCCACTTCCACAGAATTCCATAACCAACCAAAGTTGATCATGCTTTCCAGAAGTTGATGGAAGCTTTTGAATAAATGCACCATAATATGTTGCAATATTTCGATGATGGGAATACTAAAAAAGAACAAAATAATTTATTTAATAATAATATTTGAATTTAAAAATGGTTACGGTAGAATTTAAAGGTATTCTACCGTGACCCTATGGTTGTTGTTGCTATTTTTAAAACATTTCTGCATACCCTTTTAAGCATATTTATTTCCATTTTTATTTCTTCCTCTTCTTCTTCATTAATATTCATAATTTTAATGGCCGCCAATTGTTGAGTTTTTACATGTCGACCTTTATATACTTGTCCTATAAAAATTTCAATGGTTTTTAAATTATTTTTATCTTTATATCAATTTTATTTTACCGTATGTTCCAGTTCCAACAACTTCCATGAGATCAAAAATTCCTGCAGGCTCCTGTAAAAATTAATTTTAATTTAATCCACATTTTTTTATGATAATTTTTATAGTCTTTCAAATTTTTATGAAACATTAAAATTTAAAAAAAGTTTTTAATTAAAATTTTCAAACCTTGAGGGCATTTAAATCAATGTCGTCAAGAGCCATCTTTAAAAAAATTTATTTATATTTTATCTCTTTTGGAATAACTGATATCTCATAATAAATTTGAATAAAATTTGATTAAAAATGTTAAATAAAGTTGGCAGTAAATATCAGGATATCAAAAAGGAAGATATAAAAGATATATTGATTAAAAATATGATTGAAGGAATTTTCTTTTTTTCACCGATAGATAATTTAAACAAAAAAAGATGAATATATATTGATGACCACAAAAATATATATATTATTTTCAAAGAAGGAAGGCCGCAGGGCACACAACCACCAGGCACACTTTTTTTTTGTTCCTCCCAAAAAAAAGTTTGTGTTTGTTGATGCTAATGAAAAGAATGAATTTGTTCGAACGCTTGTTTCTCTTTCTTTAATGAAGCTGATGCTGATGATGAAGATGAGCGGGCAATATTTGAGTAATTTTTTTCCCAAAAAAAACAGGCACTGGAAAAATTGCTGTTTTTTTCTTTTTGAGTTGGAGACACACTGGCCAGCAAAAAAATATATATATAAAATAATATTACTTTTGTGGATAATAGATATATATTCAACAACAAGATTGACGAAGGCAGCAGCAATAAAAAGGAAGAAATATATATATATTTGGCACAATCCAAGAAAGAAGAATATCCCCTCTTTCTCTTTCAATGTATTGTGTGTGTATGTTCGTAAAAAGAAGAGAAGAGTGTTTTTTTTTCAGGGATGAAGAACACGAACAAACTCGTACTTTTTGACCCACACAAAAAAGACACACGAATAAAGAAATAATAATAATAAAAGAAGGAATCAGCAGCTGAAGGCAGTCAGATGTAGTAATAAGTTAGCAGGCAGGCAGGCAGTCGGCCAAACAGGCTCCTTCAACAATAATAAAAAGGGGGACAAACAGAGTGGTCACTTTTTTTCGGCAAAAAAAAGGTTGTTGAATAAAATGAATGTTTTTGCGCAGGCAAAATCGTGTTGCACTTTCGTTATTCAAAATGGACCGCTTTCTTTCTTCCGCTTTTTAAAAAAAAAATATTATGAAGAACGGGGATATATTGAAATTTGTTCAAAAATATACCCGAAAAATTCTTTCAAAACTATTGTTGAAAAAATATTGTTGGAGAAAAAAAGAAGATCTTCTTTTTTTTTTTAAATTCAGTAAATGGCAATAACGCGCGCAAACGCGCACGTTCAAGTCTTTTTCCTGAAAAAAAAATATAATTTAATATAAATATAAAAATTTAATAATAATATTAAACTCGTGCAATTAAAATAATGTTTATAATATTTAACGCGTTTGTTTTAAATAAATACAGAAAAACGGTCCACGAAATTTGTTAATTAATTTATTTTAAGTTTCTAAAATTATAATTAATTTTAAAAGTTTTTTTCAATTTTATTTGTTCCCTCCCGAAATTATGCTCAATTATTTTTTCTGTATTTTTGTCCAATATTTCCGTAAAAAAGAGTTATTTTTTTAAAAGAGAATGTTACAACATAACTGACTGATAACACCGAATGATTGTGGGCACCCCCTGATTTTTTTGTTTTTTTCTTATCACCATTTTCATTCATCATTTTTTTAGAGAAAAATAAACTAAAATTTAAGATTTTTTTTGCTAACATTTTTGCAAAAAAACACACATATTTTTGGCGCTAATCGAATTTGGGAAATGTTTAGGTACGGTAAATAAATACCGTATCATTTTTCAAATAAAAAAAAGTTAATTTTTGATTTTTCGATTTTTTAGTTATAGTTTTTTTCTCAATCTTTAAGTGCCCATTTACAAAAAATGATGTGTTTCAAAGTTTTACAACTTTTTTTTTGAAAAAAGGGCGAAAAAAGAATCGAGGTATTTTTTGCATCATTTCTCGAAGCATTAAAAAAAATTGGTAATAAAAGAAATATTTATAAAAATGAAATTGAAAGGTATTAGTCACTCACTCACTCACTACCAGCGACGACGCCGACGACGATACATGTGTTGTATAAAGGAAGGAAAAAGTGAGAAGAAGACAAAACAAAAACGGACCCAAGCAAAATAAAAACAATCAATCGATTAAGAGTTGCTTCTTTTGTTTTATTTTTTATTTAAAAAAAGCACACGAAAAAAAAGAGAGATGAGAGCTTGCTTCTTTGGTGACAACACCTGATCATCACATTGAGGGCATAAAAGATTTGTTGCCATCATTATTTATGGCTGAACATCTTTTGTTTCAACAAGAAAAGATGAAGAGAGAAAAAAACGGATAAAGAGGATAAAGAGGAAGAAGCAGCAGGGAAAAAAGGATGACTTTTTTGAAAATCGGATGGGAGATGAAAAAAAGTATATACCTTTTGGCACCCCCTCACACTCACTCATTCCCTCCTCCTATTTAATATCAAATTAAAAGTAAAACAAAGAAGAAGGAAAAAAACTTCTTTGCATATGTTTTTTTTTGCCAATGGACGCCATCGACATCGACATCGACAATGATGGCGATCATCGATGGATGGATGGATGAATGACAAAGTTGAAAAAGCATCGACGAGTCATTATTCCTGCTTTTTCTTTAAGCAATTTTCCATAATCAATTGAAAAAAAGAAGAAAAAAAAAGTAGTATAAAAAAAGGCTAGCCAAAAGTTAGTTGGAAAAAAAAGTCAATCAACAAAATTATTTTGAAAGGTGAGGAGGAGAAAAAAAAGGGGGGGGGGGGGGGGAAGAGAGAAAAAGCACTTGGAACTTTGAAAAACACACGCAAAAAAAAGAGTGAAAAAAAAGTCATGATACTTTTTTTCTTCAGCAAAAAAAAATAAATCACAAAAAAGTATGAAACAAATTGATCAAGTGGGCGAAACTTGAAAAGTGTAAAAATGATTGTAATCTATCTATCTATCAAAAAGTTTTTTTAGGTGGTGGTAAAAAAATGAATCATCAAAAAATAGTGTTTTTTTATTAAACGTTTATAAACTGCAAAAAGCTTTAAAAAATATTTAAATAGCTTTGATTATCACATTTTCATCGCTAACAAAAAAGGGGGGAAATGGTCAAAAAAAAGATGATCGAAAAAAAAGAAGCGGGATATAATTTGTATTTTTCTCTCAAAAAAAAATTCATTAAAAATCTGACTTTTTTCCTGTTCAACAAAAAATAAACAGCAACATTTTTCCATTCTTTTTTTTCAAAAGCAGCAGCAGCTTTAGTAAAAATAAATCAGAAAAGAAAGCTTCTTGTTTTTTTTCAAAGGTCATTTAAAAAAAAAAGTTTTTATGAATAACAAAAAGCTGCGTTTGTTTTTCTTTGTTTCTCTTTTGGGAAATATAATATATGAAAAGGGAAATATTATTATTATTATCCTTTTTGAACAAAAATTGAAGAACGTATTTGGTACAAAGTTGGTTCAGAACCAACGGCACAAAAAACCCTTTCTTCAAGATGACAAGAAAAAAAAAAGATTTGTTTTTTTTCAACAATATTTCTAAAAACAAGAAAAATAAGTTAGTCATATATCTTTAAAAGCAAAAAAAGAGAAACAAAATGCATGTATTTTTTCACTTTTTTTCCTTCCATCTTTTTTTTACCACTACTCAAAGACTTTCCTTCAAATTCGACTTCTTCGACACAAAAACTTTTATATACATTTTTTTTTCAGAAGCTGCTGCTCTTCTTTTTTTTCTATAAAAATGGGTGTCCCGCAACAGTTTTTTTGTTTAGAAAAAAATGGGGGGGGGGGGGATTCCAAGCTTGCTTCTGATGGACTCAAGGGACGCCGAACGGGAAAGCGTAATTCGACCGGAAAAAAGGAGGCATTACTCGATTCTCCATAAAAAACTGGAGAAGCAGCAATATTGTTGTTGCTCTTTTTTTTGGAGGAAGAAAAAGGCAATAAAATAGTTCAAAAAAGTTTTCCTTTTTCACTCAAAAATAAAAAAAAATTATATCCATTGAAAATGTAATTTTTGCAGTAATTTTTATTTTTTATAAATTTCTAAAATTTCACGATAGCCTCCTTTTTTCCTACACACATACGTAAGAAAAAAATAAACCCTTCAAAAACACTGTTTTCAATAAAAACTTTGAAAAAATTCGTTCATCGAGTAATAGCAGCAATAGTAATAGCAGCAATGCAGTAGCACTTATTTTCTCTTAAACAACAACAACAACCTTTAAGCTTGTTAGTTATTCTTAGTTTTATTCTTTGGGGGGCTTAGTTAGTCGCTCGGTCTATTTTTTTTTGTTACAAAAAAGAAAATTCATTAAATAACTTTATTTTATCAAAGTGCAAAGTAAAAGCAAGCAAGCAAAAAAAGAGTTGTAAAAAATAAAGAAGCAACAATTTTCTAAAAAAATATTCTTCTTTTTTTTGTTAAAAAAAGTTTCAAAACACAAGGATTTACTTTTTCCGTCGTCGCATATTTATGTTCTTTTTTTTGTTGATGCCGGAAATTGTAAAAGTTTTTTTTGCTGTTGCTGATAAAAATAAAAGTTTTAAAAAAAATGGGGTTAAACTTTTTATATTCCAAAAAAATCTCCCCCCTTTTTTGGAAAAAAAAAGAACAACGCTCAATTAAAAGTTATATAAAAAAAATTCAGAGGAAGTTGATTAAAGACAAAAGAAGACGAAAAATGAAAAATGATTGGACATTTTTGGAAGAATAAAAAAAACAGAGCGAGAGAAGAGGGATAATAAAAATGAGAGCAGATGTCCTTCAGGCATTTCAGAAGACCGCCTAGAGTGAAAGAGAGAAAGAGTTTTAAACATTTATGATTCTAAAAATATATTTTACTGATAAAAACAATGGAAGCCATCTGGAATCTTATTTAAATTAAAACTGGACAATCGCAAATAAAAAGTTTGAATTTTTTTTTGAAAAACTTAAATGGTAAACAACTCTTTTTGTTTTCGAAATTTGAATATTAAAATCAAAAACAGGAGCCAACAAAGCCTAAATATTTTGGCGTTATAAAATTGTATTTTGTAGTTAACAAAAAAAATTTGTTGCAGCAGCAGCTGTCCCCCCCCCTTTTTTTCAACGAAGAAATGGTCAAAAAAAGGGATAAAAAAGAGCCAACAAATTTTTAATAAAAAAATTATTAAAGTTAAAATTTGTTGTTTATTATTTTTTTTACGATTTTTCTTGCAAATTTTGCCTTTTTTTTAAACAATAATGCAAAACTATCTTTCCTTTTTTTTGTCTTCAATGACCACTATATTGAAAGTGACAAAAAAATGTGACACTAAAAGAAGAAGAAGAAGGGTGTTGTCCATGGAAATAAAAATAGAGAAGAAAGACTTTTTTGAAGAAAAAAAGCTATTTTCCAAAAACAGAAAAGAAAGAAGGAGAAAAGTCTCAATGGAATAAAAAAAGAAATGGTCGTTGTCCGGAAAAGCTTATACATACTTGTTTCATGCCTTCTTCTTTTTTCTTCTTCTTCTATTTTAGACGGAAGCAACCGTTCCTTTCTTTTTTGTTTGGAAGGAAATGGACTCTTTAAAAAAAAGGAAGACGAAGAAAATGGAGTAAAAATTTGCTTCTAAAATGTATCTGCAAAAAAAAGAAAGAAAGTCAAGAGAGAATTTTTTAAAACAAACATAGCAAAAAAATATAATATCAAAAAAAAGAGCTGAAAAAAAGAAGAAGCAAAACAAAAGAAAAAGTGATTACAGAAATCATCAAACATTTTATATATGTGAGAAAAGGAAGAGAATGAACCATCAACTTGAAGATAGATAGAAAAATTGACGTTTCAGACAAAGAAAAAAAGAGAGAAGATGAATTTTTTTCAATACTTGAAAATTGCCTTTTTTTTCTTTCTTTCTTTCAAGGATGCGTGAAGATTTGAGTTTAGGTCAAAACAAATGAAGAAAGAAAGAAAGAAAGAAGGAAGAAAGAAGGAATCAATCAATCCATTTTTAACATTGAAAAATGTAAAATTTAAAAAAAACCATTTTTTTTACTTTTTACAGACAGTAAATGTCAACACACAGAATTTTGATCAGCTTTCTGATTCTTTTTTTGAAACGAAAAAAAGTTCAATCAAATTTATTCGCCCAAAAAATTTTGAGTAAAGTCCGAAAAATGGGTGATTGAAAAAGAGATAAGTGGAGGGGGGGGGGGGGGACACTTTGTTTATTACCGAAAAACTTAAAAAGCATTTAAAAAAAGAGGATTTGCAAAAATAGCAAAAAAAAAACTAATTTTATTTTACAAAACAAATAACAAACAATGAATTGTAAAAGTACACATCACTTTTACAATTCATTGTCATGTCAAGACTCAAAGCATTATTTTAATATCTCAAAATACAGTCATAAAATCGGTTGTAGCTGTATAATCTTAAATTTAAATATATATAAATTAAATAAATAAAGAAATTTTTCTCAATGTACTTTTTTCATGACTAAAAACCGCGCAATCTCATTTTTTTCTTTAAATCAAAACAAAAGAATTTAGTTCCAATACACAAGAAGAAAACTATTTTTTGGGAGATTCAAATGACAGTTTACGACAGCTTTTTAAAAAGAAAAACAGGACAAATGATTTAAAACCGATAAAAAAAAACCAAAGACAAAAAAAATTGCGCGCAAAATTTGAAAAACACAAAAAAAATTGGATCAAAGATTTTTTTGCAGCGAAAAAAAGTTTTGTTTTACTTGAGTTTCTTTTTTATGAAAAACTTTTTTTGATTATTAAATTTTAAAAAAAAGTAAATTTTATAAAAAAAACTTTATTTTTCAAAACTATAGTGGATGAATTTGTTCGGGAAAAAAAGGAGGGGGGGGAGGGGGAGAAAAAAAGCAATGAACAGTCTTTTTCGCGCGTTTAAAATTGACTAAAAAGCAGCCTTCTTTCTTTTTTCTTGCGAGCTTCAAATTTAAAGCCTTGAAGGAAGAAGAAGGAGAAAGAAAAAAGAGGAGAGAGAAATGAATTAACGCAAAACTAAACGAAAGGGGGACCAGCTGTCCCCAATGTTAACTAAAAAAAAGAAGAAGAGGAGAAGGAGGAGAAGGGGGAAAGTGAGGTGACGACGGATCAGAGACTTAAAAAGAGAGATGAAAAAATAAATTTTTTAGGAAAAATAAAGAAACCTTATATTTTTTTGCGCGCGGAGAGAAAGCGAAAAGCTTCTTTCAAACGGAAACTTTTTTTGGTTTATCTCTCTCAAATATATTCATTTATTTATTTATATGTATATATCCTTCTTAAAAAATCAATGATTTATTTGGGAAAATAAATAGTAAAAGTAATAAATAAACAAATAAATAAATGATTGAAACTTTTTTTCGTTGATTCATGTTTTGGTAAAAAAAAAGGAGGAGGTTGGAAATTTTTTGAAGACACCAATATTTTGAACTAAAAAATGTTAGAAGAAAAAAAAGAAGATAAACTTTCAAAGCAAAAATCCTGATAAAACAAAGTGAGATGATTCAATTGTTCTCATTTGATTTTTCGAATCCAAATCAAAATATTTACGTCAGAATTTCTTTAATTTCACAAAGATCAGTGCTAATCAGAACATTTGTTTGGAGAGAGAAATGATTTGATTTGATTAACTTCATTCATTGATCGACCCTTTTTTATATATAAAAAAGAGAGAGAGATAATCTTAACCACTTATTTTGGAAAATAATTTTAAGTGGACTTTTGTCGTTCAAACTTTTTTACGTCGTTTTAAAACATTTGTTTGCAGACATTGCAAAAAAAAGACAGAGTGTTTGTACAAAATCCGAGAAAACAAAAAATTAAGAATCCCTTCATTTTTTTACAAATGTTTGAAACAAAGTTTTTTCACATTTTTTGACCCCTTTCAAACCAAAAAAAAAGAGTGACCAAAAAATTATTTGGAAAAAAACGCAGCACTTTTTTTCCGTTTCAAAAAAAAAGGAAAAACAAGATGCGTGAGTAATTTTTGATTTTAGAAAAACACGGAAAAAAACCGTACACTTTGAGAGAAAAAAAAACAATGGAAAAAAAAGCGGAACAATGATTTCCTTTACTTTTTTCTTTCTTTGACGACACATTTTTTTCGTGAAAAAAAACTTGGTTTTTTTACCGTCGAAAAAAAGACAATAAAATTTTGCAAAGCTGCTTTTAAAAACGACGATCAAAAAAGTGAAACAAAAATTTCAAAGATTGCGCAAATTTAAAAAAAAGAGCAACCAAAAAATTTTGTCAAAAAATTTTAAAAATGTTCAAAAAATGAGATTAATCTTAATTTTGGGGATTTTCTAAATGGCGGATTGGGCGGCGAAATGGCGGATGGATTTCTCGGAACTTTTGGCCAAAAAAAATTCTGATAAATTTTATTTTTAAAAAATAACGAAAATTCCAAAAAAATCCATCCACTGTTTTTTCGTCCACTCCGCTGGACCCGTCCATCGGCAAAAATGAGATTATTCTTTATTTTACGTTTAAAAAAAGGTTGAATAAATTTAAGCAGCAGCGGTTTTCAAATTTGATCAAAAGTGATAGCAGAAAAATAAAAGTTAAATTATTTTTCCATTAAAAAGGAGGATTTAATTTCGGACAATAATCAGAAATGTAAAAAAGATGAGTTTTTTAAAAATCTGGTCTATGACGAATTTTTTTACAGCTTTAAAGCAATCACTAAAAAAATGAACAAATCTCGATCAATTTAAATCAACATTTTTGAAGGGTAAATGAATCACTAAAAATATTTCTTAAACTATATTTTCAAAAAAAATATCATCGTTTAAAAATAACTAAAATTTTGCAATCACTTCGAACTTCTTTTTCTTAACAAGAAAGAAAAGAAGGAAACCCAATCAACTGATATCATTGAAAAATTAACAAAAGAAAAATATTTTATTTAAAAAAAAGCTTTTATGAGTTTTTTTATTTTTGAGAAAAAAAAAACAAAGTCCTTGAAATTCTTGCTTGGGCAAAAAAAATATGAAAAAGGAGATAGCAATGCCAGGCACAGAATGAAGAAAAAGTTTTTTGATCGGCCTTGGCTTCGCTATAATGGCGATCGGCGTTTTTCTTTATTTTTTTTATTGTCCGTTCAAAAAAAAGAGCGCTAAAAACGGAAGAAAAAAATTCTTTCTTTTTTTTTGGGGGAAGAGCATTTTAGAGCATCAGCAGCATCAGCAATAATCAAAGGTGTGATAAATCAGTGTCTTTTTCGCCTTTTAAAGTTTAAACACATTTCCATCATCTCTTTCTTCTCTACTTTTTTTATTTGAAAGAAAAAAGGCAAAGAGAAAAAAAGACGAAGAAAGGAAAAATCCGTTCTAATTTTTTTTCTTTTTCAAAGAATAAAAGTTTCTGGAATGTTGCAAATCGAAGTAAAATGAAATTGATAAAGAAAATAACTTAATTATGATGGCATCATTCTTTTCTTTTTTTTTCATTATCCCCAAAAAAATGAACAGAACTTTGTCATTAATAATTTTGAAGGAATTTATCAGTATCAGTTTTAATCAAAATTCTTTCAATCAATTTTATCTTTGCATTTCACAAAGGCATATCAATTTTGATAAAACTCTTGGATACTGTAGAAAAAAAAAGAAATTTTAATAATTTTTTTAAAATTTCAAACAAAGAATTATTGAGGGCTATCGAAAAATTTACTGTAATATCAATCACTAATAATTTTTACCAAAAAAACATTTCAATCAGTTTTAAAACAGCTTCAACAAATTTTGGTTTCAAAATCTGAGATCCAAAATAATATTTTCAAACATTCCAAATTTCTTTTTAAACTGCCCAAAAGCAACGAATATTTGAATGACAAAAAAAAGGGTGAAACATTTTTGTAAAAAACAAAAAACTTTTTTTTACGCCAAATCCAAACACAAGCAAGCAAAAAAGCTTCACCCACTTTTTTTTGTTAAAAAGAAAATGAAAGTTTTTTTTGTTATCAAAAAAAAGAAAATACATGGCCCAAAAAAAAAGTTATGATTCTACAAAAAACAAACAAATACATCCGAGCTTTGTTTGTCTACAATTTTTTAGATGCCCGTGGCAAAAGTTTATCACACAAAAAAAGGAAGACAGACAGAAAGAAAGATATGTTTTTCTGTAAGGAAACAATAAACAATAAAAATATTACGCTTAAAAAATTATATTTCATTTTTATTGAATCAAAAGAAAAGAATCTTTTTGTCGGAACACGTTCTTCTTCCATTTTTTTTTCAAATATAAATTTTAAGGAACAAGCTTTTTTAGGATTTAACAATAAAAAAGAAGAGTGATTCAAAAACGATAAAAAAACATTTTAAGAAACCAGACAATCGACTTCAAAATACATTTTATACACTTTTTTCTATTACGACGTAATTGTTCAATTGACGATAAATGATAATGGCAAAAAAAATTAAAGATTTCTGGATTTCTTACATTTGAAGTCATTTTAAAATTAAATAATAAAATATGACTTTTCAAACGTGCTACCGTATGACGTTTGAAATACGGTAGCACAAAAAAATATACAATCAAGAGTAAATTCATCATTTGTGATAATAATTTTGTTAACTGTAATTAGAAAATTATCATTTTTAATTCCAGATTCATTCTGATTTTTACATATAAAAAATAATTACAAATTTTTACAACTGAATGTAATATGTCGCCACTTTATTGTATTAGTTTAAATCTATTCTAAAACTGTAAACAGGCCAATAATAAATCGATCAAAGATATTTTATCATGGAAGATTGACGCTTTGTTACCAATTGTTACGAACTCACATTGGTAACAAAGTGTCGTAGATCTTTTTATTATTAGTTATATGCATTTTGATTTGAAAAAACTTCAAGAGTGACTCCGACTCCAGAGGCGGCAAAGTCCATAGAGTTGACTCCTCCGTAATAATACATGCATGTGCTCCTGCGGGCTAAGCAAGAGATCCTCAGGGGGTTTAGGCAAGCCTAAATCAGGCCTGAGATCACCACCGGGTTGGTGGCCTTAACATTTTTTTAAGAAAATACGCATTTTTTAAATGTATCCTAAGCCCACGTTTGCAGGGACCACCAAAACATGTACGAAAAATTAAACTCGAAATCCTTTTTTATTTTTCATTATTTTTTGTGAAAACTTTTATTTTTTTCCGTGATTTAACAAATACAACTAAATTTATGGAGTTATTAAAAAATGCATTTGTAACTATGTTTGAATTTTTTTGTCGGAGTAGAGGTGGAATGGGATCCGGTGACTCCAGAGTCGGAGTCTCAACATCATTCCATTGATAATCAAGATAATTTTGTTTAAAGCAATCAAAAAATCGTGTTTTTTCTTTATTTTTTAAATTCGCATTGAATTTGATGAATGCTTTTTCTCTTAAATTTTATTTTATTTTTTTATGAAAAATTTCTAAAAATGAGTTCAAGGTAAATTACTTTTTTTCTTTCGTTAAATAAAAAAATGACCCTTTTTAAAAGAAAAAAACAATTGAAAACAATGGATCATTAAAAGTCTGAAAATATTAGAATCTTTTTTCATTTTTCTGTTTCATCAATTCTTTTGTTTGACAGTTTTAAAAAAAGATAAACAAAAAAATATGTTATTTAATTACAGTAGATTTTCGCTTCCCCCCCCCCCCATATTTTTTGTCTTTTGTTAAAATAAAATGTCACATGTTTGCCCTGCAAATTCCAACAATAAACAACAACAAAAATAAGCCCGACATCCTCTTTATTTATTTTTTTTAAATATCGGATTATAAAAAAAAAGGAAAATTAAAAATTCTAAAAAGTATCATCAAAAATTTCGATACTTAAATACCGGCCAAAAGACATACACATTTTTCATAAAAATTGGTTTTTGTGCATAATTATAAGTATACATGTAAAAAAAGATAAAAAAAACAATGAAATAAAACTCTTCTTTCTTTTATAATTTTTTTACGAAAAGAAGAAAAAAAGAAGTAACCTATGTCCAAATATAGCTTATATAATTTTGAGTGAATGTGAGAGTAAAAAATAATAATAAAAACAGATACAAATTTTGTTGAAGAAAAAAATATGAAAGGATAAAAAACAAAAATATATTTCAAAAATAATGGATGATTAAAGAAACGAAAAAAACGGACACAAAAAATAATAATAATTTTTTTATAAAAAAACAGCCTCAAAAGCAGTGTCCTACTTTTTTTCGTCTCAAACAAATATATATGTATATGCAAATATGCAAATTACAGAAAGAAAAGGAACCTCAAACAAGCACAAAAAAAATAAGTTAGCAGCAGCAAAAAAAACAAAAGTGTTAATAAAGAAAAAAAAGAAGAAAAAGCCAAAACCCGAAAAATTGGCAAAAAAGGAAAGAAAAGAAAATGAATTAGACTTCAAAAATTTTTTGTAAATTTTTTAAATGATTAGAAAAAAGATTTAATAAAAAAATTTGTGTAAAAAAAAACAAAAATATCACTTTTTTCATAAAACTTTTAAAAGCTTTTTTTTTCAAAGATACTTTTGTTCTTCTAAAAAATTGCACGGAACAACTTTTTTTTCTTACAAAAAGATTTTCTGCGTGTTAAATGACAGTAATAAAATCATTTGCGTAAACAGCCATCCATCCATCATAGAGGAGATCGACTTCGACTTGGTGGTCTTCCTTGTAACTGATAACAGAATTGTTGTGGATCAATCATTAACTGGGGTTGAGTAAGTTGAGGCTGAGCCAGCAAAATTTGTTGTTGTTGTTGTTGGGAAATTTGTGGTTGATTCAATGTTTGATTTGTCATCAGAGGAAAGGTTGGAGCAGTGGCAGCAGCTAATTGGGCATATTGATTTGCAGGAGCTATTAATTGTTGAATAACATGTCCAAATGATTGTAAGGCAGCAGGATTGGGAAAGATTGCTGCCGTTGGCATAAATGCCATTGATTGTTGGGGTGCAATTGCTGCAACATTTGTTACTGGTGGGGGAATGAATGTTAGCTGCTGATATATTGTTGTTAAAGCGGGAAGATATTGATTTAGGGCATTTTGATGGGATTGTTGTGCTGCAGCCATTTGTAACATTTGGGGGGAAGCTGCAACATGGGACTGCAAATTAATTGCTGCTGCATCATATGAACTAAAAATATAATTAGTGTAATGGTTTTATGATAAATAAAGATTATTGAAATTTAATTAAATACCTAAAGAAATTATGACATTTAGCAACTTGTGGGACAATCCTTCTTTTAGGATCCGTGCATAACATTCTTGCCAGTAAATCAGCAAAATTAAATCTTTCATATTCTGCTGGAAATAATGACGGAGAATTCTCATCGTAATGAGAACTACGTTTATACTAAAAATTACATTTAATTAATCCAATTACATTTTTTGTTGAAATGTCTTACATATTGCATTTCATTGAGATTCCGAATATTATGGCATTGTTTCCTCTTCTCTTTAAACACAGACATTCGATCAATTTGTTCTTCCGGTTTTAGCATTGCAATAACTTGATTGTCATTTCCCAAAAAGAAATTAAAAAATCTTGTACCACTTTTTCCACTTGCAATCAGATTATTTGGTAATGGACCAATCATTTCGATAATTAGTCGAAGCTGTTCATATTCATTATTTCCAGCCATCAATGGATATCCAATATATAGTTCTGCCAGAACACATCCAACAGAAAACATATCTAAAATGGATTGGATTACTGTAATGCTCAAAATATTTCATCTTAGAAAGTACCTGATGCAGTTGTTATCTCTGATCTCACCAATACTTCAGGGGATCGATAATATCTTGATTGCAAATAGCAGCATTCAATTGCTGGTCGATCCGTTACAACTGCAGAACCAAAATCAATTAACTTAATTTCAAATTCTCGATTTCCAGATGTTAACATAATATTTTCTGGTTTTATATCTGTATGAATCACTTCTGAAAATTTATTAATTAGAAGTTTGAAGGGATCATAAAGATATCATAGGAAAACTGAGAAACGAAATCAAAGAACAAGTTAAACACAATGAAAGATTGATTAATGTTGATTCTTTTGTTAAATAAATGTAAATGTACTTACTACAAACTAATAAAAAGTCCAAAGCTTGAAGAAGTTGAAATCCAACGTATCGAATGTTTGAAACTGATAATGGAGTAAAGCGATTCTTTTTAAGATATTCATACAGATTTTCTCGATACAATTCAAAAACCAAACAAAGATGCCCAGTTAATTCAAATGCTTCAACAAGATATGCAACTGGCTGTCTTTCGGCTCCATACTTGAGTAGTCGAAGCAAAACATTCAACTCTGTTTTTCCTTGTTCATAATAACTTGGAGTATTTTTCAACACCTTTACAGCATAAGTTTTGCCAGTTTGAACACGAAATGCTTGAACAACTTGCCCAAAAACACCTCGACCAAGAAAATGTGTTACAATGTAATCCGTGCATTCGTTAACTCGAAGATGGTGATTTGCAACAATCTGGAAGAGAAAGAGTTTTAACTATTTAAGCTTACTGTAGGTTTAAAAATTAAAAGAGATTTTGAACTTTGAACTTTGCGTAAAATAACTTTTTAATCAACTTAATTTGCAGATTTGCTTTTAGTTCATTTTAAAAATCAAAAAACCATTTTTTTATTTTTAAAACTTTTATCAAAAAACGATATCAACAAATTGCAAAACCTACTTTTAAATCACCTTCCCGAGGTGTACCGCAACTGGAACAATTGTCTTTACAGTAACATGGCAGTTTTACTTCGTAAGGTGGTGCATAACTCATTGCCAACATTTTTCACCACGGCACCAAAAATAACAAAAAAGGGGGTTTTAATAAAGGTTCCCTTAAACAGCCTGCATTCGGGGGGTTGAATGAACAAATGCAGTTTATTTGCCGTTCTTTCTTCTTTTGCTTCTTGAATGAGCACACACACACAGCAGTAGGCTGTCGTAACGAAATAGGAATGCGATTTGGGATTGAGAGGGACGACTCGTCGATCAAAAGACACGTAAAAACGCTAAACACTTTTTGCTTTTTCACCCTTCAAAGCACATGTCTTTGTAGAAAAACCTGTAATTACAGTATTAAGAAAAGAGGGTTACAAATGGAAGTTATCAAATATAATAGCGGACAAAAGACCGCAACAAAAAAATGAAATAAAATTTGTTTTTAAAAAATTTAATCATTCAAAAACCATACAAAACAAAATCATAGTAAATAAAAAATAAAACGAAACAAAAAATAAATTTCCCAAAAATCGAGGTTAAAACAAAAACAGATAAAAGAGGAATGTGCCATTTCCGTAATCAGAGTTTAACAAATTGAAAAGCGCTTATTCACTAACATCATCAGCGACGGGAGAAGCACGGCGACGGCTATTTCCATTTGAAACAGGTGAACGACTGCGGCTACGTGAATTTGAGTAATCACGTTTACGGGGAGGTGATCTTGTACGGGAACGGCGTCTGTCATCTCGTCTACCGTAACCACCACCGCCACCACGACGATCATCGCCACCACGTCTGTCGTCATAACGGCCGCGTCCACCTCCACCTCCACCATAACCACCGCCACGATCATCTCGACGATAAGGTCTTGGGGATCTACGGGATCCACGAGGAAGAGCTAAAAAAAGTAAGGATATTACTTTATTAACTTGAGGTATTTTAAGCATACCAACTGTAACTCTTATATGACAATCTCCGATGTATCCATGTCGCATAGCTTTAATTGCATCAGCAGCATCATCACTTCTTTCATAAACAACAAATCCAAAATATGGTGGATATGATGCAACCCAAACATCAGCAAGTTTACCAAATTTTCCAAAGGCATCTTCAACACCACGACGGGTAACCGTTTCATCCAAATCAGCCAAATGGAGCCGTTTGACGGTTGGAGGAGAACCAGATCGTTCCCGGGAGCCACCGCGACCACCTCCGCCACCACCACGGCGAGGACTTGGTGAACGAGAGTCACGTCGAGATGAACGATAACCAGGCATCTAAAATTGCTGCAAACATGTTCCATATCCCATTATTAACCAAACATATCATCCATTATTTATCCATAAAATGCCACGCAACCATCCAATAACATTATCAAATCCAAAATTTTCTATACCACCCATATCCAAACGCATTAACATAAACATATTTACGTACAAATCTCAAGGCTGAAAGCACAAGAAATGTACATTTTTGCCGAAAATAGTAGTGAATACAGCCGAAAAAGGCAAAAAATGACAGTGGCTTTAGAAGTTTTTGGAACCGAAAATGTCATGGCATTTTATGCATAGCTCAATTTACTTATACTTTGTAACGTGTGGCTTTGATGGAAATATTGCACGCAAATGATAAAACCCCAAAAAAACCATAACTCACACTGATGACGTCTATAGAATAAAAAAATACTATTTACGTAATACAAAAAAGGGAAACGATGAGCAAGCAAAAAACTGAAAAAAACAAATTCATGGTTCTGATGATGAAAAAATGGGTAAAAGCATATGGATTTTTAAAAAATTATAAGCACAAAAATGGCTGCTAAAAAGTATCATCACGAGAATAAAAAAACTGAAATTGAAATGGTATCGATAAGGTTGCTGGGGGGAAGAGCTATGGAAGAAGAAAGAAATTGTTGTTGGTTGGCGACAGCGCAAAGGCACATATTTACCAGCTCGACAAAACGACGACTACGAAAGAGAAATATATAAACACACATATAGAAAGAAGTTTAGGAAAAAGAGAAGAAAGAAATGGCTGAGTGTGCACAGACCATACATTTTCCCTTTTTCTCCATTTTTTTTCGCAATGCAGGAAAAAAAAGAGGTTTTGAGCACCACGATTATCGATCTCATTCAATTTTACGGCTACCCCACCAATGCAGCAGAAAAGAAGAAGAAGAAGAGAAAAGCGGGCGCATAAACAGGGGGGAACCAAAAAAAAGCAGACCAAGGAGAAAAACGGATTATGCGAGCAATATGCGATATTCTCATGATGGCCTACTTCTTTTTCCAAAATGACGCTCTAAAAACAAAATAAATTTGAGTGATTTTCGGTTTCTATGTGCGAGCCTCTTTTTAAAATGCGATTACAATCTAAAATCTTAGAATATCAAAACATTGCTAAATTCATACTGTAATTGTATAAAATAAACAAAAAAACTAATTTTAAATTTTTTTTTATTAAATTCTTACACCCTCATTTATCACACACACATTCAAAAAGTCTCTCTCTTTTTTCATCACCATTTATTGTTTTGTTCTCCCTTAAAATGCGTGCATAATATTTGTTTATGTTGAGTTTTTTCTCCGCTTTTTTAAAAATTTTCCATTTGTGTTTTTAATGCTTTAATAAAATAACCTTTAAATTACAAAATATGTTTTTCACAATCTTTTTCTTCTTCCTCAAATATAAAAAGCATTTTGAGATAGCTTTGAAAACGCAATAAAAAGTTATAAAATCACAAAACTTTTCAACAAATAAAATTTTAAAAAAATTTTGTAATACTGTAATGCTTGCATTTGGCAAAAAACCTTCACATCGAATCAACCGGTTTTTGGCATAAATTTCCGTAAAAAAATAGTTGCTATTCCCTGATACATTTGAATCAGAAAAAACATAACAAAAAACGAATTTTAACATTCAAAAACTGAATGCAAACAAGTTTTTCTTATAGCATGAATTTATATACAATTTTTTTTAGTTTCTTCAAAATTACCAGAATCACTGAAAAAATTTGTTTTGTAATCAGAAAAAAAAGTTTCAGTTCGAATCTCAAGAAGGACTTACAATAATGGCCTAAAGCATTGCGGCAAAATTTGGTGTTTAGATATTTGGGTATATTTCTCGCCCGAAAATCTGCTCCCAAATTTCTTGTTCTCCAAAAATCAAAACGCTCGAAATTTCAAAATTGGTGCTGACATATATTTTAGAATCCCTACTTTTTTTGAAGACTGAAATGGATATTTGACACCCTTTTTTCAAACTCAAAATTCGAAGAAAAAATGAATCAAAAAGTACACGCAGTTGTACATTCCGCCAAAAGGTGGAAGCTTTTTTGAATTTTTTTTCCATTTTGAACTGACTTTTTTTCCGAAAGTTTTAAGAACAAAAAAGTGCGAAGGAAAAACGTTGGCCTTTTGTCGCAGTGGTAAACGGCGTTTATCTATCGCTCCAAGGGGGCAAGTTCGATTCCATGAAAATTTTTTTTTAAAGGGAGTGTCGACGACAAGCAAAAAAAAATTTTTTGGCAACAAGTATAGAGATGGGCGAGTTGAAAAAAAAAGTTGAAAAAAATAAAATTTTTTGTTTTATTACAGCACTTTTAGACCTGAATAAAAATAATATAAAAACAAAAAAGTTAAAAAATTAAGTTAAAGCGCCGAAAATGCCATCGGAACAGTGTTTTCCCGATTCCGATTCCAATTCCAATTCCATCGATTCCGATTCCGATTCCGGAATCGATTCCCTTATAAGGAATCTGAAAAAAATGGAATCGGGTGGAATCGGAATCGGATCGGAATCGGAAAAAAGTGGAATCGGGAAAACACTGCATCGGAAAATTTAAAAAAGCAAAATTTTTTGGTTGAAAAAATGACACTTTTTCTTTCCTTTTTTTCCAACAAAAAAATGCATTTCCTTTATGCTTTTGAAGGACGCGTCGCCAAAAACACATTTTTCAACCAATTTTGTATGAAAAAACGACTGTTTTTTGGGTATACCATTTTTGGGGGCATACATGGTCATTGGAAATAAATACCATTGGAACCAGAATTTAATTCTCTATCGAATTAGCTAAAACCCGCTTTTTGTAGTTAAAACGATACAGTAATTTGGCATTTTCGGCGCTTTGTCCTCAGTAAAAAAATTTTTAAGTTGCATTTTCGGAATCAGCGTAAAAAATGACATCTAGTAGGTCTGATAATTAGTTTTAAGTAAAAATTAAATTTTTCATACTGTAACCAAAAAAGTGTCAAAGAAAAGAAAGGGAAAAAGTGTTCCCGCCCGTCTCTAAACAAGTATGTTTTTACACGAATAAGACATTTTTCTATGCTATTTCTTTTCTCTAACTCATTTTCGTGTTAAAACATATTTGTTGTCCACACAAATTTTTTTTTGCTTGTCGCCCACGGGCTCATTTTTTGGCAAAAAACGTATACTTAGGGGGTTTTGGTCTTAAATGATGCCAAATAGCCTAGGGACACTAAAAAATAACATTGGAATGATATCTGAGTCGATTTGGAGGTGTGAGGTTAGAAAAACCAAAATGGCCAAAAACACCTATTTTTGGCACTTTTTATGGTGCCATTCTCGTATCACCAGATAAAGTGGTCTTCGACAACATCATTTTTTGTGCCAATACATGTCCCTGACAACATTCAATCAGCGAAACATTAATACACTTCCTTAAAAAAAAAAAATTGGCCTTTGTAACATGCTGATTTTTGCTCAAAAATGGGGTCGAAAAACGGTTTTTTGAAAGTCCTGAGTGCATTTCCTCCGAAAGTGGTCTTCACCAACATCATTTTTTATTCTTATGGGTCATATAAATGTATCAGAAAAAGCCTTATTACCATAAACAATAACATAAAAAAAAAATTGGCCTTTGAAGAAGATCCATTTTTTACCGTTTTTTCCAAAAACTAAAATTTGACCTGATGGCAAATGGGAATTAGACCTCGAATCAAAAATCCCTCTTTCTAATTTTTTTAAAATATTGTTAGGATTAAAATAAAATCATTGGCAGAAGTATCACGCACCTGATTCTCGACTTCTATAGTTTTTTCGATGTTGGGGTATAAAATGGGCATATTTTTCGATTGGACATAACAATTTAAAGAAGCCTTTAATCAAAAATCCGTCTTTCTAATTTTTTATAAATCACATAAGGATTATATTAATACCAAAAGGAACCATTCAAGTCACTTTGTTCCCGACTTCTATTCATTTTAGTCATTCTCTTGTGCTCCAATACCCCCAACATCAAAAAAAATTTATTTTTTCTATTTTTAATGTCTGAAAATGCTATATTCTGATTCTCCATAATTGATTTAGTCATAATTAATCAAAACAAAGTAAAAAAACAACCGAAAAAAAATTTTTTTCTATGTGAGGAGATTTTTCACAATACCCCCAACATCATTTTGGTGCTATAACTCCAATATTTGACTTATTATAACGCCGTAAACGGTTTATATAGTATTTTTTAGACTTTCTGGACATGTCTGAACTATTTAAAAAAAATTAAATTTTTTGAATTTTTTTTTTAAATATTTTGATTTTTTTTTTGCCTTGGTCCCCCCTGTGAAAAAAAGTCGAAATTTTCGAAATTTTTTTTTTCGACGCACATTTCAGGGAATGTTCAGGGGACTATTAGAAGACGTTTGATCGAAAAATTAATCGTTTAAAATCATTTTACGCGAAAAACCACTTAAGTAAACGCCAAATGAGCCCGTGCGCCGACACTCCCTTTAAATTTTTGTTTCCAATTTTATTTTTTATTACTCTATTGGTTATTATTAATTATGATAAATAATTAATAATAACCAATAGCAAACTTCAAAAACCGCAAAAAAATCAAATAAATTTTTTTTGCTGCAAAAAAAGTGCATTTTTTGAAACGCGACACGAAAATATTTATAAAAGAATTGTGTTCCCCGACTGAAAAAAAACTACTTTTTCTGATTTTTAAACGATTAATTAAACTTTATAAATTATCTTTTTTAAACTTTTCCTTTTTTTATATCCAACAATATTTTTGTTCCGCATCTAATGATACCAAATTTACTACATTTGGAAATCGTTGAAAAAACCGTGCACGTAGCTAGATACAGAGCAAAAAAGTTGTAGTTCTAACGTAGTTTTGAATGAACCAAAAAACAATAAAAAGCATTTAAACAGTTTTATATTTTTACTTTTTACATTTCACATTTATACAACGCAGCCAACTAACAAATGGAAAAAAAATTAAATATTAGCCCATAATTATATTTGCAACCTCTTTTTTATTCTCGTCAAAAATACAGTAACAATAATACAACAAACCAAACATAAATAATGATAAAAAAGAGTGCTTCGATAAAAAATTCTGATAATATAAAAATTTAATCACTAACAACATCAGCAATAGGTGAAGCACGGCGACGACTGTTTGCAACAGGTGAACGAGTTCTAGAATGTGGAGAACGAGAACGATGTCTTTCTCTATCATCACGTCTTGAATAATCACGATGACGATCATCTCTTCCGCTGCGTTTATCATCGTAACGTCCACCATAACCACCGCCGCCACGACCACGATCATCTCGACGATATGATCGGGGGGAACGACGAGATCCGCGAGGAAGAGCTGCAAAAATTAATAGTATTAAATAAAGAATTGTAAAGCAAATAAACATACCAACTGTAACTCTTATATGACAATCTCCGATGTATCCATGTCGCATAGCTTTAATTGCATCAGCAGCATCATCACTTTTTTCATAAACAACAAATCCAAAATAAGGTGGATATGAGGCAACCCAAACATCAGCAAGTTTACCAAATTTTCCAAAAGCATCTTCTACGGCGCGTCGAGTAACAGATTCATCAAGATCACCCAGATGGAGACGTTTGCCAGCTGGAGAAGGTGAAATAGATCTGTCACGACCCCCACCACCACCCCGACGAGGACTTGGTGAACGGCCTCCACGATGAGGACTTGGTGAACGACCACGACGAGCGGGACTTGGTGATCGAGAAGGACGATAGCCAGGCATCTAAAAATTACTGCAAACATGTTCCATATTCCATTATAAAACCAAAAATATATCATCCATTTTTTATCCATAAAATGCCACGCCACCATCCAAGAACATTACCCATATTCAAACGCATTAACATATACATATTTATATACACATAAATCTCAAGGCTAAAAGCACAAAAAATATATGTTCTTTTAAAACATTTCATGGCATTTTGTGCAAAAATTAACTCAGGTTTTTAATTCGTGAATTTAAGTTTTAAAAAGCTGTTTGAAAGAAACTATTCACGCCACTGTTTAAACCCCAGAAAATATCAAAACTTACTTTTAGGATATTTAGAGATACGAGTTAAATAAAGCAATCCAAGAACAAACAATGATCAACCAGAAAACTAAAAAACAAAATTATTGGATTTGTTTTTGATTATAAGGAATAAAAGCTCGAAAAATTATGCAAAAATATATGAATATTGGCAAGAAAAAAAAGGGAGTTATAATAAATTGATACTGAATTTTTTCAGCGTATGCAAAAAGAAACTGCTCAAGATATGACAAAAGTAGTTGGTTGGCACATATTTTATTAAAATTTACGGCTTATTTAAATTGGATTTGAACGATCGATATCCAAAAGCAACAAAAATAAAAAAGAAAAAGCGGTCAAAAAAATATACTCTAATCGCGTATAAAATATCCGTGCGGGATCATGTGAAAATTGAATAATCTCTATTTTTTCGAGTGAGTTTTTTTTTAAAAAAAACTTTTGTTTTATGGTACAGTAATTTACATTAAACTTTAACATAATCTTGCCCACTAAAGTAAAGAAGACCCCAACAAAATCAATGGCATTTTCAATATAAAAATTACTGCATTATGCTGAGCATGATAATTCATTACTTGAATTTATCCGTACAATTTACCGTATCATATTTTAATGTCATGATTCAAAAACGTGAAAATCCCAGAATTTTTTTTGCATGGAAGTAATGATTAATTATGTGGAACTTCTTGGAATCGATTCTTTTTTTCCCGATTCCGCTTCTTTCCAATTCCCTTATAAGGAATCGGAGTCGGAATCAGGAAAACACTGCTATGTATAAAAAAATGGGATATTTTTTCCCAAAAAACACAAAAATGCAAAGAAATGAATTCTAATATTGTTTTTGAACTTAAAATTTTTACCGCATACCAGAATCAGACAATTAAAATAATGCTTTTCTTCTGAAAACTCTCTAATATACCATTTAGAATAACAGTTTATTTATAAAAAAAGCAAAAACAATATAAAGTATTAACAAAATTCGAATGTAAAATGTTTCCATTTAAAGAATACGAATTCCAACATTTCCTCTTTCAATTAATTCTTTACCATATTTTTCGTAGAGTTCACCACCGAGTTGAAAAGCTTAAATAACATTTTTGATTTGCAGGATTAAAAACATATCTTTGATACCCGTCTTTTTCGGATTTTAAAATATGATTTTGTACTATATTCTGTAAAAATTTGCATAGATTTTTCTTCAAGACAGTAAACTGGACTAATTTTTTTTTGGGGGGGGGGGGGGGGGGCATGGCCGCCGAATTCGTGTGTTTGTGACTATATTTCACGTCCTTGTTTTTTGGATACATTTAGCTGAACAAAAATTAATTTTCGTTCTTGTTCTTACATTAACATTTTTAACAAACATATTTTATTTCAAAACACATAGCTCAAATAAATAAAAAACTGCTAATACGAAAAAAATTCATATTCATTATCCACTGTGTACTTCGTTTGAGAATAGGAGTGAATTAACTTTGTTAAAACGGTTCGAGCACGAGGAAGAGGAACAACTTGGCCAGGATAATTAAGAAAATTACCATCAACATAAATTCCAGAAGCATAATAAAATGCCCATGTATGCGAAATTTGCATATGTTTTCGAGCCAAATAAACACTATCCATAGTAGCAAACTGGAATGCGGTCGATGTAATTTGAGTTCCGCCATTCGCAGCCTAAAAAACCGAATTTATACAACATTATTTAGAAAGTAAATAAAACTATCCATCACGTATTTCATTTTTTCTATTTGCAACATTTTGATCCAAAAATTCTAATAACATTAATGGATCCTCTGCTGGCATAGGGTTTTCCTTCAACCAATCTCCAACTTCATTATCAACAATTCCCATTTTTAAAAGTTCATCAAGAGAAAAAACTTTTTCACCATGACTGAAAAGAAAACATGATATTAGTAAGAACCACAGATATAAATTAAAATTCAATAAAACCTTAAACCCGGACAATCGGAGCAATCAGAAACCGACATTGTAATAAAAGAGTAGCTCCCAAACAAATGTTTTTTTCGTAAAGCTTTAATGCAATCACACAGCGTCCACGAGTTAAAGTTTTTCGTCAGTTTACGTTCCAGAAAAAAATGAATAACTATTGCCTAATGAAAAAGAACGATGATATATACAAGTTAATTCAAATAGAGATTATATATACACAAGACAGTTGAAAAATCAATTATCCATCATTTTCTGAGCCAAATTCTCTATTTAAAAAAACCGATGCATTATTGATAAAAAAGGCCCAAGTCCTCTAATAAAAAAAAAGAATGTTCATTCGTGGGGGGGGGGCACATGATGATTGGAAAGTGTCCAAGAACAATGATTAAGCAGAAAACTGAAAAACAAAATTTTTGTAATCGTTTTTGATCGATTGGGGAAAAAAGCTCGACAAATTTTGCAAAAATATATGAATATTGGCAAGAAAAAAGGAAATTATAATAAGTGTTGTTGCGACTCCGACTCCGGAGTCGATGGAGTCGACTCCACATCGACTCCGACTCCGGAGTCGGAGTCACTAATTCCAAAAGATCAAAGAAAAAGATGCCGCTTTTCGGAGTCGGAGTCGATAGATTCGACTCCGATCGAAGTTGACTCCGGAGTCAGGGCCGCAAATTGGTCAAAAGTAAGGGGGTGGAACTTTCCTATAAAAAAACAAAAAAATCTCATTTTATATAGTATGAATTCAATTTTTTCCCTTATTTTTGGTCGGCAAGGGGGGGGGGGAACTTTCCCCAGTTCCACCCCCCCTATTTGCGGCCCTGTCCGGAGTCGGAGTCGATAAAAAATGTCGGGCACAACACTGGTTATAATAAATTGATACTGAATTTTTTCAGTGCATGCAAAAAGAAATTGCTCAAGAAAAGACAAAAGTTGTTGGTTTGGCACTTAATTCATTTAAATTAACGACTTATTCAACTCGGATTTGAACGATCAATATTCAAAAAAGCAACAAAAATAAAAAAGAAAATGCGGTCATAAAAATATTGTAAAACAAAGTTTATTTCAAAAAATACTTTTCCCGAAATCTGGTATAAAATATCCGTGCGAGATCATGTGAAAAATGAGTAATCTCTAATTTTTTTTCGATCGAGTTATGTCAGTCATTTTTTAAAAACAACTTTTGTTTTATGTAGAGAGTAGTGTAAGTCAACCCGACTTGAATTCAAAAAACACGGGTCACGGGTCAAAATCACGGGTCATAAATTTCGTCGGGTCGGGTCACGGGTCAAGAATTTTGTCGAGTCGGGTTGAACGGGTCAACCCGACGGGTCGGGTTGACGGATCAACGAGTCGGGTCGGGTCGGGTCGGGTCGGGTCGGGTCGGGTCGGGTCGGGTCGGGTCGGGTCGGGTCGGGTCGGGTCAGGTTGACGTTCACTATTTAGTACATGTTTGAGTTGTTAAATTTCTTCAAAAATTTGTTAATTAGTTGTTAGTTTATAGGCCTATGAAAGAATAAAACATAAGAAAAGTAAAAACATTTCGAAAAATTTTGACGGTCTATAGAGCCCGATATTTTGTGAAAAAAAAGTTCGGGTCGAAAAATTTGACGGGTCGGGTCACGGGTCAAAATACGGGTCAAGAATTTTGTCGAGTCGGGTTGACGGGTCAACGAGTCGGGTCGGGTTGACGTTCACTACTAGAGACCGGCAGCCAAAAATAAAAATTTGTGAAAAAAATATCTTTTTGTTTTATTCTGGTAAATTAAACCACGAATAAAACAAAAATAGAAAAATTTAATTTAAAAAACTTATTAGAAGTTCCGAAAATGTCTTCTGAAAATTCCAGAAAACAAAAATTTTTCGTCGTCGTTGAATGAAAAGGAACAGTTTTCTCTCAGTTTTTTTCTTGCAAAAAATTTTTTATTGCAGCACTATGGTTTCACTCCCTTATAAAAGTCTTATAAATCTTTGATCGGCAAAACATGAATTGTCGTGTTAAGAAAAACCAAACCGCAGTAAAAAAAAAATTTATTTTTTTTCAAAGAAATTTTTAACTGCGGTTTTATTTTTCTTGACACGACAATTCAGGTTTAGTCGATCAGAATTTTATGAGACTATGAATAGACACCGGCAAGCAAAAAAATAATTTTCGAAAAAATAAAAAATTTTGCTTTTTTATAGTACTTTTAGACCTGAATAAGAATAATTTAAAAACAAAAAAGTAAAAAAATTAAGTTAAAGCGTCAAAAATGCCATCTGAAAATTTAAAAAAGCAAAATTTTTTGGTAGAAAAAAAGACACTTTTCTTTCCTTTTTTTGCAACAAAAAAATGCATTTCCTTTATGCTTTCGAAGGACGCATTGCCAAAGACACCTTTTTCAACCAATTTTGTATGAAAAAATGGAGGTTTTTCGGATATAACATTTTTGGGCTCGTTGGTGCGCATTGGTGATAAAAATCTCGGTAATCAGAAAAGAATTCTCTATCGAATTATATAAAATCCAGATTCAAACCTTCTCAAACCCGAGTTTTGTAGTTGAAACGATACCGTAATTTGGCATTTTCGGCGCTTTGTCCTCAGTAAAAAAATTTTTAAGTTGCATTTTTGGAACCAGCGTAAAAAATTACATCTAATAGGTCTGATTATTAGACAGTAAATTAAAATTTAATTTTTCATACTGTAACGAAAAAAATGACAAAAAAAGGAAAGGAAAAAATGTTCCCTGCCGGTGTCTAACTATGAAACCATAGTGGCAGTGTAAAAACGTGAAATTATTCAATCACATTTTGCCAAACGACAAAAAAATTTATTCGAACAAGCAAAATGAAAAAAATTACCTCATTGTTTACTTCGTCAATTTTTTTCATGTGCTTTTGCGTGCTTTATATTTTTTTATTTAAGTGTATTTTTTTAAGGGCTATTAAACTGTGCCACCAGTTATGCTTACTTGGGCTTACTAAGGGGTCAAAAGTCGAAAAAACATGTTATTTTTGAGTTTTCCACCCTCTGTCCTATGGCAAAATTTTTTTGAATGTCATATTCGGAATCAGGATAAAAGATAACATCTAATAGCTCTGATTATTAGGGAGTAAATTAAAATTTAATTTTTCATACTGTTACGAAAAAAAAGTCAAAGAAAGGAAAGGAAAAAGTGTTCCCTGCCGGTCTCTAGTTTTATGGAACAGTAACATTGAACTTTAACATAATTTTGTATTAAATCGTGCTTTTTCGTCAAAAACATTTGGTTTTTTATAAATTACCTTTCAAATTTTATCCAATCCTTTTCAACTCGATAAATCCATGAGAGCAAAGATTAAATAATATCTTGCTTTATACTTCTTTATTTTATTCATCTTGTATCCTTTGTTTTTTTTTGAATTACGAATAGACGTTTTCAGTATTTACATGTGGTAAATAAAGATAAGCATACATACTATATTATGCTTATTCAGAAACATGTTGTTTCAAATATTAATAGCAGTCAAGCAAAAATTGAATTGAAATATAAAGAAAAACATATCAACAAAATCAATGGCATTTTCAATATAAAAATTACTGCGTTATGATGAGCATGAATTACTTGAATTTACTGTATCATGGTTCAAAAACTTAAAAATCCGGGAATTTATATTTGCATGGAATCAATTATTTAAATTTTGATCGCAACTGTTTTTTGATTTCCAAAAATGGTTACACTCATTTCAATTATATTCTTCATTATCAACATTATTTAACAACAGTTATGCTTGGAACGAAATTAATTCATTTTGTTGTGCAAAAAAAGAGCTTTCTTCTTCAAATGAGTGCTTCAGGTTGGTGATGTTGCTTTGAGTTGCTAAATATATATAAATATTTTTCAGGTGTTCTTTCTGGTACAAGTAATTTCCTTTGTCAAAAATTTGTTGAAAAACAAGAAAAAGTTGATTTTATTCGTGTTGCAAAATTTGCGGGCTTGATTTCGTGTCTCATTGTAAGATACATTTATTTTACATTTTGCATTAACTATTGATTACTTTTTATAGGCTCCCATAGCATATAGGTGGATTCATTTCATTGAAAAAAGAATTCCTGCTACTTCTCTTGGTAATACTACATCTGGAAAATTGAAAGTCGGAGTTGGACGTGTTATTCTTGATCAAACCATTGCAGCTCCAATTCTTACTTTTATTTGCATTTTTTCTTTGAATACTTTAGAAACTTGGTCAACTGCGGCAGCATATGAAAGAACTAAAACCGTTTATTGGACAGTACTTTGCAAAAATTGGAATTTGTGGCCATTTGTTCAACTTGTTAATCTTACATTTGTTCCACTTCAATACCGTATTGTTTTGGTTCAATTTGTGAGTGTCTTTTGGAATATTTATTTAAGTTATGTGCAACATCAATCAAAAAGTGCTGTGTCTCACTAAATTGTAATTTATATTTAAGTTTTCATCATAACTGTAAAAATTTCATTTTTGATTGTTTTGTGATGAAAATTGTTGATCCCAGTAATTAACGTTATTTATTATGATGTTAAACATTTACTAACAACAATATTTGTTTGATTGCAAATAAATAAAGAAACTATTTTAGTATAAAATTTTATTTCTTAAAATTTCTTTGGGGCACATAAATTTTGGATAAAAGCCAAATGAAAATATATTTTTTCCCTTTCCTTTCACGTAAACATTTTTTTCATAAATAAATTTTTAATGTTGTCTCTTAATTTTTAAGAAGATTTGTGTGACTTTATTGATTGCAGAAGGTGACTGCTGACGTCGAAACATTTACAGAAAAATAAAATGTTACGATTTTACAAAAAAGCTTTAGACACAAAACCACTTTTGACACAAATGATTTCTTCAGGTATTGTTTTTTAAATTTCTGCTTTTAATTCAACTTTGATTTTAATTGATTTTAATATTAAAATAGATTTTTATAAGCATACTGTAGTTTTATTATCGATTATTTTATCTTCTATACTCAAAAAAAAAAAAAAAAAAAGTTTTTTCGTAGCAAAAATAATAAAATTTTCAGTTGAAAAAAGTGATCTCTGTTTCCGAAAAACCGACAGATACACTGCCTGACAACACTGGTTTTATTTATATTTGATTGTAGATACTCCCAAAAGGTGGTCAATGTCCCAAAAAAGTATACTGTAGCTTCTGATGAAACACAACATTTTTAATGCCTTAATTTATTAATTACAAATTTAAATTACTAAAATATTTTTGCAATCTTATATTTTAAGAAAAGCAGATAAAGATAATCAAAACCAAAATAATCAACATTTTTTGCCATTTAAATTTTTGAAATCACGTTTTTATCCCCGAATGTTTGTAAAAAAATTTCGGAAAATTAATGTAAATGGAGAAGATTGTAACAATTATATTTGCAGGAGTAATTGGTGCAACAGGAGATGTTATTTGTCAAACATTTATTGAAAAACGTGACCTAAAAAATTATGATGGATGGCGAACAGCAAGATTTTTTGGATTAACTTGTTTTTATATTTCTCCAATTTTAAATCGATGGTTTCATGTCTTGGAAAGGATTAAAGGAAATGCGCGATATTTGCCTTTGAAAAAAGTTGCCATTGATCAGGTAAACAATAATTTAGAATAGCTTATTTTTTAAGTATCAAAACTATATTTTATAAGATAAACTACAGTATCACAATTTTAGATATGTTTTGCACCATTTTTTTCTGCATCAGTAATTTATAATCTCCGACTTTTGGAAGGTTTTGGAATTAAAGAATCTTGGAATAAACTCGTCACAGATTATTTGGAAATTTATAAACACAGCATATTATTTTGGCCGTTTGTGCAATTGATAAATTTTTATTGCATGCCATTAAATTTTCGTGTCATCTTTGTTCAATTAGCTGCATTAATTTGGAATACATTTTTGTCTTTCAAAACTCAAACAAAACTTCCAATTCCACCTTTGGAATAATGAGAGCAATGTTTGCGGAAAATCTCACTTTTGTTTGATTTAAATTTTTACTTTAAATAAATTCATTCCAGAAACATTTACATTAATTAATTATTATAAACAATTTAATTGTTATTAATGACATAATTCAAGAGGATTTTCTGAGTTTCAAAAACAAATAAAATCAGTTTTAAAATTTAAAAACGAATAATTTTTCCAGAGATTCTTTTTTTTGGCAAAATGCCTCTTATTGTATACCCTCCCCATAGCCTCTGATCACGAGCCGACAAAAAAAGGAAAACGGCCATTTAAAAAAAAATGAAGGAAGGTGTTTTCGTTGCGGGTCCACCTTACTTTCTTTTTCAACTTTTTTTTGCAAAAAAAATTTTTTTTGTTTTTTTCGCGAAAAAGGGTGTCAACTTCTGGAGTTTTTTCCGAAGCCGGATTAAATTCTGAATGTTTTTTTTCTTTTTTAACTTATTCCTCACATCCTAAATAACATTTCTGTGTAGACTCAAAACACGAGAATCAATATAAGCAGATATTTCTGTTGTGCAAACTATCCAGCAAATCCGAGCTTATTATTTTCCGCAATTATATATGAATTTAAAGTTAAAAACTGTTGTAACACATTTAATATACTTATATAAGCATGCAAAAAGGGTTTTAGCTTCGTAAAAATGTTTTAAAAGATGTTTGAAATTTGACGACTAACTCCACCTCCAGCATCAAAATAGTCACAAAATTTAATTTTTATATATACAAACACTTCATTAGCCTTATAATACGTTAAAAATGGTATAAAAAATGTTTTCGTGACAAAAAAAAGATATTTTTGCAACATGTGGTATTACGGTAAGTAGCAGCCGTAGACCAATTTTAAGGTTTAAAATCAGTATTTTTATTCTTTCTTGTTCAGTTAATGTCAAGGAACATTGTATTATGTTAAATAACTACATTTAACATCTTTGTTAAGCATTTTTAGTACTAATTATCAAGTTCGCTATAGAAAATAATGAGTTTTTGTGATGGAGAAATATCTGCTTATATTGATTCTCGTGTTTTGAGTCTACACAGAAATGTTATTTAGGGTGTGAGGAATAAGTTAAAAAAGAAAAAAAACATTCAGAATTTAATCCGGCTTCGGAAAAAACTCCAGAAGTTGACACCCTTTTTCGCGAAAAAAACAAAAAAAATTTTTTTTGCAAAAAAAAGTTGAAAAAGAAAGTAAGGTGGACCCGCAACGAAAACACCTTCCTTCATTTTTTTTTAAATGGCCGTTTTCCTTTTTTTGTCGGCTCGTGTGATAAAAGTTGTTAGGATTATTGTTACAAATAATTGCGCAAACTTGCATCATGTCTTTTATTGTTTTACATCACTTTTACACAATTATTTTGTTTCTTATAGCCATCAATATATAGGCTGAAAAAATGTTAAATTTGATCTTTTTTAGTTGTCAAATATGTCTGATCAACCAGATTCATCAAATAAAACTCCTGCTCAACTGCAAAAAGAAGCTGAAAAGAAGGCTAAACAAGCTGCAAAATTAGCAAAGTTTCAAGAAAAGCAGAAAAAGCTTGATGAACAAAAAACTGTCGCTAAACCCAAAGAAGTGAGATATATTTCTGTTTAAGTTTTTTCCCTATTTTAATGTGACATTTTAGACAAAGAAAAAGGATGAAAAGGTAAAACAAATTACGGAATATACTGCTAATACAAAACCTGGTGAAAAGAAAGATGTTACATGTGAACTCCCATCTGCATATAGCCCAAAATACGTTGAAAGTGCTTGGTATGAATTTTGGGAAAAAGAAGGCCTTTTTAAACCAGAATATAATCGAGATCTAAGGTAATTTATAAATCGTTATTGTGTTCCTCATTTTTTTAAATTTATAGTAAACCAAATCCAAAGGGTAATTTTACTGTTGCTATTCCTCCCCCAAACGTTACTGGTACTCTTCATTTGGGCCATGCCTTGGCAACCTCTATTGAAGATACGATTTCTCGTTATCATCGAATGAAAGGAAAAACAGTATTATTTAATCCTGGATGCGATCATGCCGGTATGTATTTATTTAATAAGAAAAACAAAACAACTATAAACAATTATTTAATTTATTAAAAATGTTAATTGTACTTTTTAGGAATTGCAACTCAAGTTGTTGTAGAAAAGAAGCTTTTGCGTGAACAAAATAAATCTCGTCATGATGTTGGTCGTGAAGGATTTGTGGAAGAAGTATGGAAATGGAAAAATGAAAAAGGACATGTAATTTTTGATCAACTTAGAAAAATGGGAGCTGCTGTAGATTGGGATCGAGCTGTATTTACAATGGATCCAAAAATGATGCGAGCCGGTAGGTTTTAATTTGTTGTTCTTATTATAATGCTAACTTTGTATTGTTTTTAGTTACGGAAGCATTTGTAGTATTGCATGAAAAGGGTGTAATCTACCGTAGTACACGATTAGTTAACTGGTCATGTACACTTCGATCTGCAATTTCTGATATTGAAGTAGATAAGAAAGAGATTACTGGAAGAACGTTGTTGCCTGTACCAGGATATGATGAAAAAGTTGAATTTGGTGTTCTTGTTTCATTTGCATATCCTATTGATGGTGTAGATGGAGAAGAAAGCGAACGGGTTATTGTCGCAACAACTCGTATCGAAACAATGTTGGGTGATGTTGCTATTGCAGTACATCCAGAAGATGATCGCTATCATCATTTAATTGGAAAAGTGAGCTATCTTATAGTTACAAGACATTTTTGATGTAAACATAGCACTTTAGTTCTGTAGACATCCATTCATTAACCGTAAACTTCCAATTATTGCTGATACCTTTGTTGAACGAGAATTTGGTACCGGTGCCGTCAAAATTACTCCTGCCCATGATCATAATGATTACGAAGTTGGTGTTCGTCATAAACTTCCTTTGATTAATATTTTGGATGATAATGGAAATCTTCTTGATAATTGTGGTGAATTTTCTGGCCTTAAACGATTTGAAGCTCGTAAAAAGGTCCTTGATGCCCTTAAAGCAAAAGGTCTTTACATTGAAACAAAGGAAAATCCAATGGTTGTACCAGTGTGTAGTCGGTCAAAAGATATTGTTGAACCAATTATCAAAGCTCAATGGTATGTTAAATGTGATGAAATGGCAAAGCGTGCAATGGAATCTGTTGAAAAAGGGGAACTTCGTATTATTCCTGAATTTCATATCAATACTTGGAATCGATGGCTTGGAGACATTCGGTATAACTTTTTTGAAAGTATACTGTACTTTCATTATATTATTTTAGAGATTGGTGTATTTCACGTCAACTTTGGTGGGGACATCGTATTCCGGCTTACTTTATTACTGTAAATGATTCAAATATTCCAAAAGGCGATCCCGCTGATAATAATTACTGGGTATCAGCAAGAAGTGAAAAAGAAGCACTTGAAAAAGCTGCAAAGAAATTTAATGTTTCTGAAGATAAAATTACTCTTAAATGGGGTTTGTTATAGGGTTATAAGTTTTAATTACAAATTTAAATTTTAGATGAAGATGTTTTGGATACTTGGTTCTCTTCTGGTATGTGGCCATTTTCAATTTTGGGTTGGCCGGAACAAACAAAAGATTTGCAAAACTTTTTCCCTACTCAATTACTTGAAACTGGTCATGATATTCTTTTCTTCTGGGTAGCAAAAATGGTATTTTTGTCTCAAGAATTATGTGGAAAACTTCCTTTCAAAGATGTTTATCTTCATGCCCTTGTTCGAGATGCACATGGTCGCAAAATGAGTAAATCTTTAGGAAATATTATTGATCCACTTGATGTAATTCGTGGCTGTTCTTTAGCAGAACTTCAGAAACAGCTTGAAACAGGAAATTTGGATCAAAAGTAAACTTTTTCATACTATGCCCAATACAAATTAGATTTTTTTATTGTAGGGAACTTAAAGTCGCAAAAGAAGGTCAAGCAAAGGATTATCCAGATGGAATTCCTGAATGTGGTACAGATGCACTTCGATTTGCATTAATGGCTTATACAAGTCAAGGTCGTGACATCAACCTTGATGTATTACGTGTACAAGGATACCGTCATTTTTGTAACAAAGTATGGCAAGGATCTCGATTTACACTTATGCAACTCGGAAGTGAATACAAACCTGATCCTGAATATAAACTTACTGGTGCTGAATCTGCTGTTGATAAATGGATTCTTTCACGTCTTGCATATGCTGTAGAACACATTGATTCCAGTATTAGTGAATACAAATTCCAACTTGCTACAACTGCAATCTTTAATTTCTATCTTTATGATTTTTGTGATTTTTATATTGAAGCAACAAAGCCGGTATTTTGGGGTGAAGATAAAGCTGCAATTAATGCTTCTCGTCATATTCTTTATCTTTGTTTGGATACTGCTTTACGCCTTCTTGCACCATTTATGCCTTTTATTACTGAAGAACTTTGGCAGCGAATTCCTAAACGTTCATCGGTAAAAGCTGTCAGTATTCATGTATCAGAATTTCCTGAAGCTCAAAATTATTGTTTCCGTGATGAAAAATTAGAGGAACGTATCAATCTTGCAATTGAAATTGTAAAACGTGTTCGATCAACAAGAACTGAGCATAAACTTTTACCTAAAACAAAAACTAATAGTAAGCAATTTTTTTACCCTTATACTTACATGTAATATTTTTAGTCTTTATTGTTGTTTCTGATGCGGAGCGTGAACTTCTAAAAGATACTACTCAATTTGTTGCCACATTAGCTTCATCAAACAATGCCAAACTTCTTTCATCAGATGAAAAATCATCAATTCCCAATGGATGTGCTGAAGTCAATGTCACTGAAACTTGCACCGTATCAATTGCTCTTTCTTAAAATTATTTTATTACGTTTATTGTAATTTCATTGTTGTTTTGTTAATAAAAAAATAATTATTGAATAAAAAAACCCGTTGCAATAAAAGTAACGCCGAATTCGTAACACGATGCATCATAATGATGCAATTATTTTGCTTTTTAAATTATTTTTGTTAGTTTATACTGTAATTTTTAGTTAATAAATAATTCATTTTTGAAAAAAAGTTATGGGAATTTTTTGAACCGCTTCTGTAAAGGGAAAAAAAGACTCGATAGTTTACATTTTTGAAATGCTTTTTATGCAAATTTTGGTTTAACAATTTTTTGATAAACGATTAAATGAGATTTTGTTGGTTTTTGAGAAACAAAAAAATGTGGTTCAAATATATTTTTTTGGTATTTTTTGTTGCGTTAACATCTTCTCGACATCTTGGTTCCGCAAATGAATCCGGCAAAAATAAAAGTGATAAAGAATTGTTTGAAAATGAAAACATTGGTCATCATGACAATATAAATAATGAAATTTCAGAAGAACAACTGTTATCAAATATTTCATCAGATGCACAAATTTATCGACTTTTAAGAGGTGTTGATAATGGTACAGATTCAGAATTCAATAACAATTTTGCCCTCGATGATGATGCAAATGAGCAAGCCAATCGATTAACCCTTATTCATACAGGATTCTCAATTTCTTTGGCGGCATTAATTTTATTTCTTTTAATTTGTTTCTTTTGCGTTATTGGACTTCTTATTTCATATTTAACACATCATAATTAATTATTTAATAAATGTTGGGTAAGTATTATATTATTTTTTAAATATTTTACGGTAAAAGAAGTTTTAGATCGGTGTCAAAGTGTTTAAATGTATTTTTAATGACTGCAAATTAGAAAACCTTTTATTGATTTGATTTTTTTGTTTATTATTAAAGTAAATAAAGCATAACAAATGTTTTTTGGTAGAAAATTGGGATACGATAGTCTACATTTTTGAAATGCTTTTTATGCAAATTTAAGTTTAACAATTTTTTGATAAACGATTAAATGAGATTTTGTTGGTTTTTGAGAAACAAAAAAATGTGGTTCAAATATTTTTTTTTGGTATTTTTTGTTGCTTTAACATCTTCTCGACATCTTGGTTCCGCAAATGAATCCGGCAAAAATAAAAGTGATAAAGAATTGTTTGAAAATGGTCACCATCAACACGACAATATAAATAATGAAATTTCAGAAGAACACCTGTTATCAAATATTTCATCAGATGCACAAATTGATCGACTTTTAAGCAATGTTGATAATGGTACTGATTCAGAATCCAAGAATATTTTCAATTCAAATCCGGATATGTCTTTAAATAAAGTTTATAAAACGAAGGAAGTCGGAATTGCGGTAATTGCTTCAACGTTTTTGGTTGCAATCATTTTTGCTTCAGTATTTGTCTTTCTTTTAATTTTTTCTGGCATTGGATTATGTATTGCTCATTGTTGTAAAAAATGATAAATAAAATATATATTTTCGACGAGTATAAATTATGCCACATTTTTTTGTTTCTCAAAAACCATCTCATCTTTTGTCCGTAAATGTCTTTTTATTTTTACACAATTTTTACGCTTAGTATTTGTAATTATTTTTTCAGCGTTTAGGCAAATTTAGACTTAAAATCGTGATAACTTGGGTTTCTAGGTTTTCGACCATGCTAAAAAAGATGGCAATAAAAGCTTTTTTAAATAAAGGCTTTTTTTGGGATTGGATAGTGCCTATAAAACCTTGATTTTATAATTATGTCCAGCACTTTTTGATTTTTACCGTATGTATATACCAGAATCAGACAATTAAAATAATATTTTTCTTCTGTAAACACTCTAATATACCTTTTAGAAAAACAGTTTATTTAAAAAAAAACAGAAAATAACAACAACAATATAAAGGATTAACAAAATTCGAATTTAAAATGTTTCCATTTAAAGAATAGGAATTCTAATATTTCCTCTTTCAATTAATTCTTTACCATATTTTTCGTAGAGTTCACCACCCAGTTGAAAAGCTTTTGCTGGTTCCCGCATTGTTAATGCTATCCTTCTGTTAATAATATGATGTGAAAATATACCATGCTTCCATTTATACCGCGCGTCATCAAACATTGAAAGTAAATATCGACGTTGCATAAAAACAAAAACAATTTTCTTTATTTCCGAATTTTCATATGTCATTACACTATCACTTAATAAATTTAAACTAAAATACGAATTCTGTTATAATGGATCAATCAGGGTAATGTTTAAGTAAATACCTAATAAGACGATTACCCCAAATCCACATATCATCTTGATGAAGTTCAATTGCGGATAATCTTGAAGGTTCATATTCAAGATTACAAAGTTCAAAGGGTTGATATGAATCCAAAATCCCATTTGATTTTTCATTCATTTTTTTGAGTAATTCATCAGCATATTCTGGAACACCGATAAATCGATCACATTTAACTTTTTTATGTTTAAAATTGACTTTTGGGCCATAATCCTGTAAAAGACATTGAGTACACTATAACGTAATTTTATAACACATACCTGTTTTCTTCTGCCACTTTGTGATAAAACCCATGGTGTAATTTCAATCTCTTTCACCAATTTGTCTTCTTCATTTTCATTTAAAAAATTTTCCAAAATAAGTAAACCATTTATTTGAAAGGATTCAATATTTGACAAAACATCCGAGGATTGTTGTTGAAGCCAATCAGACTGTTTTTGTATATCAGTTACGCTTGAATTAGTTGAAATATTAGGCGTTAAATAACACCTTTGATTTGCAGGATTAAAAACATATGTTTGATAACCGTCAAAATTATGATTTACATTTTCCGAATTTAATTTTTTTACCCGTTCCGAGTCTAAACAAGATGCACAAAACCGAATTCCTTTACATGCACAAGGCAAAGAAGAGGCAAAAGAATCAGCCATAACAATTTGTAATTAACAAAAACCTAAAAATTAAATTTTACATTGATGAAAAATGAAAAACGGTATAAAAAAATAAAGTTTGATGTTTTTGCTTTGTGTTGGCAAAATGTCCGTTTTGACACCTTTTTAAAAACATTTAAAAATGAACAAAAATCGCTATTTTTTACAAATTCTTTATTCTTATAATTTTGTAAATCTAGAATTTGGTTGCATTTTTAATACCTTTTGATTTTTGATAATTTTACAGAATCTAAGATGGCTGAATCTGAAGAGAATGCTGACATGGGCTTTGTAGAATTGGTTAAGTCATATTGTAAGTGGTTTTTTCTGATTTTTGATAGTAATCATGATTTATTTATTACCAATAAAATGATTTAGTAAATCAAATGGTTGAACCCGATGGATATTATGATGACATCTCCATTCATGAAAGACGTAAGAAGTTATTAGAAGCCGAAGGTTTACCCCTTCCACCTGATGATTGTGAAGAAGATGTTTCTATTCCAAAATCAAAATATGTCGAAAATCCTTCTCCAGATGCTGAAGTACCAAATTTTGATAAGAAACAACTTCCCCCACAACTTTTGCAATACAAATATGGGGATGCAATTCCATTTGACGATGATCAAAAAGAATTCCTTGAAAAAAGTCGTGAACATTGGAAGGTTATTGGTGAAACTGAAAAGCGAATGTTTGAACAACATTACGGCGAAAAAGCTTTGAAATCAATTTATCATCCTGATAATCGTGGCCGATTACCTTATTGGTTACCACAACCTTAAAGGACCACAAATAATTACTATTTTTGTGTTGCATATATTTGTTGAATCGTTGTTAAATAAAAATATGTATGTTTAAAAAAGAACAATTTTATTTGTAAAATATTATTTTCGTTTTAAATGTGCAATAATTCGTTGAACAGAAGCTTCAATTTGTTTTGATTCAATTACTTCAAAGATTGATTGAGAATCAATAAAATCAAGGAATCGAAAATAGTCTCCAGTTTTTCCAAAATATACCATTTTTGCTGCCAAAATACTATAAAAAATTATTATTACATCATGATACCAAATTATAAGCTTTAACAGACATTGTTCCATCTTCTTTTAATGCAGCATTCATTGAATCATGTAAGGAAGCGTAATCTCCTGCATCATAAATTGTTTCGGATGTAAGAATGTAATCAAATCTAAATTATTTTTGGATAATTTAAAATACATTTTTACGTTAACTTACTTTTCATTGCATTCTTTACTAAAACTCTCCCAACTTTTAGCAACTGCCTCAAATTTTGATTCATTGCAAATATTCAATTTTAAATTTGGTTTTGTAACTAATTCTATTACACTTTCATTCTGTAATAATATAAATAATGTATTACTGGATCCATTAATCAAATTATAAATCTTACATAATCTTGACAAACAACTTTTTTGGCACCTTTAAGAAGGCAAACAATTGATGGAAGAGCAGCTCCACAACCTAACTAAAAAAAATTAAATACAGTATATTTAAAAAATAAAAAAGGAAAAACAAACTTCTAAAACTTTTTTGCCATTTAAATTTATATCTTGTAAATGAGCTGCCAAATCATACGAACATTCCCAAATTTTTAAGCCACCTTCATAAACATGCCTTTCAAGATCCGATTTATCAATGGACAAAAATTCTTTTAAAAACTTTTGTTTATTCTCTTCAACGGAATTTTCAATTGCTAAATCACTTTTTCGTTTAATCTTTACACCAGCAATCTCTAATTCAATCACATCATTCATTATTATCTTAAATGTTTTAAGCTACAGTACTTCTTTGACCATAATCAATATTTTACTGTAAGGTAATATAACCAATAAAACAAAAATACAAATTTAAAAAAGTAAAAAATTTATTGACAATCAAAGTAATAATTATAACCATTAAAATATCTAACAAACATTCGAAAATTTTCACTGAGATCATTTATTGGAATAAAGCAAAGAACATCTAATGAAGCCATTTGACGAAGAACATCTTGAAGCAATTGAATAACAATTTGAGATACAAATCTCTGAAATATTGTTAATTTGAATTAACAATTAAATAATTAAATATAACTAACCTTTCTCTTTAAAAGAATGACACTTCCAGGTTTTGGTAGACCTTAAAAAATAATTTATAAACATTATTTTATTAATTTTAAAACGGCATCAGGAAACAGAAAGAAAGTTGTTTAATACCGTAGTTATAACAGTTAAAAAAGCGTTTTTCCTCGCAAAATTTTAAATAATAAAATATTTGCCAAAAATAGTTAAATTTCAATGTAAAAAAAAATAATAAAAACACTCACCATCAAGGTCAAAAGTATCCAATAAAATTGCCATTATAGAAAAAGAAAATCTGCTGACAATTCCGCAAGTTAAATTTGGAACGGATTGAATGATAACTTTATCAGCATCAGATAGAATCATCAAAACTTTATTAATTATCTCTTTTTTCGTTAAAATCCATGGAGTAAAAATGAGAACAGTTGAGCCATCGGAATTTGGATAAAGATTATTAAAATCTTTGAGATGTTGAATTTCAGAAAAATCATATAAAGGAAACTTTTCATCATAGATGGCCAAAAGTGGATTCAAAATTCTTTTTTCTTTTGGTACACTGTCATACGGTACTGCAAGAATTCTTCGTTGCCTCAGCCATGCATCATTTACAAATGGTGAAGATGATAAATGAATTTTTGTAGGATCAACTTTTTCCATTGGAATTGGAAAAAATGGTTTTGTTGAAGAAGTTAAATCAAAAAAGTTTCCAGCAGTTGATTTTGAATCCATAAAATCAGTAACAATTTTTTCTTTTTCTTCTTCCATTCTACATTTTAAATACTGTGATAGTGATAAAGTTTCCAGATTAAATTCTATCATTTCAATTTGTTTGTTTGCAAAAAATAAAGATGCAGCGTCAAGTTTCTGAAACAAAAATTTTTAAGAAATGACAATTGTAGAAAAACAATTTACTCTTAATGTTTCGGTGCTTTCATCTTTTTGCATTTGTCCTAAAAAATAAAATACATATACTGTAAAATTGAAGCAAAGTTTAATTGTAAAATTTTACCAAAAAATCCAAAAGCAATAACATAAATTTCAGAATTACCAGGTTTTGATGGAGCTAAAAATTAGGAAAATTGTGCCTCAAAAAAAATATATTTAAATCTTAAATTACCAGGTTTCCGTAAATGTACTTCTTCAAATGACCCAATTATTCGTTGAAGAATTTCACGAGAATCTGGACGAAAAAATGTAAACATTTTTAAAACAAGTGATCCACCTTTTTCCAAAGCTTGCATTGAAAGAAATGCTTCACGAGCAATTAAAGAACATACAAGCTTTTCCTGCTCTTCAGGATGTTCCTAAAATTTAAGGCGAATTATTATAAAAATTTTGTACAATAATGTAGAAATGAATTACAGTATCCAAAAATCTTACCGTACAATCAAAACTTCCGTCAGAAGTAACGAGATCAACTTTACCCAATTTTTCAAAATCATTTTTTGTTAATTTAAAAATATTTCCACAATTATTTTCACCAAAAAACATTCGATCTTCATTACCAAGAATAAATGCATCTTCCGTTAACATTGAAGAAACAGGATTCCATTCATAATGTGGATTTAAACTATTCATTTTCCATTCAAATGCAGAACTTTTATTCGTTTTTCCTTCCAAAAAATCTGCAATTGCAGCAACAAAATTTCCTGGAGCTTCACAAAGATGTAATGTTCGAAGTTTTGGATATTTTCCAGTCAATAAACGAGGAAACCGATGTAATATATCCGCCATTTTAAGATATGCCCGAGTTTTACCATATTCAGCTGTAGAATATTTTCCAAATGGATGTGTATATTCTGTATGAGCTCTCCATTTTTGTCGATGTTTAAAGCCACCTGTTCGAGCACGTACAATATTTAGATTACTTTCAATTTGTACTGCATTGATTTCTTCTTCACATGGAAGACTTATTTCCCATTGGCCTTTCAGAACAAGTTCTTTATTTGACAGTGAAATTGTAATCTTCTTATAAGTTGCAAATATTTTTTCATCATCATCAACAACCATTTTATTATTATAAATAATTGCTAAAAAAGGAATTATTACTAAAAAACCGAAAATTTGTAAATCAAAAAGTAATTTAAAAATAATAATGATAAAAAAGCGCGAAGTGTTTGAACGAATGCAAATTGAAAAAGAAACTGTAACAACTACTTTGAAGCTTATAGTTTAGCTTTTTCGACTTCGGGAATTTAGCAACAGTTTTATTTGATAGATCTGGGTGATCAGAGATATTTGACAACTAAAAATTATCAAATTTTACTATCTTTTAAAGTATTTATATATATTGATAGCGACAACAAACTACTCAAAGTTTTTGATAGCTGTCTAAAATTAATGCAAAACTTGTAAAGACATGTTACAATTAAATATTTACTTCTCCTTTTTTTCTAAATTTTACAAATTTTAGAATCTAAAATTTTCAGGTTTTTTACAATAAGAGGCATTTTGCCAAAAAAAGCTATATAATAAAATTTAAATTTTCGACGGGACTGACCGTGACCGGGAACTAAACGAGACTTCCAGGTGCATTGCCTACTTTAAAGGCGCTTCGATAATTTTGATTTAAATTGAGATTACTGTATGGATCAGTGCACCAAACGAAAGCCTTTTTTTAAAAGACAAATTTGGTGCTATCTAAAATTAATTAATTTTATCACCCTCCTACTCCCTTTTTAAAACAAATAAGCACAAATTTAAAAATACACAGAAACTGAAAAAAAATCTGAATATTTGTGACTACGGAATTGAGGTCGAAGTAAAAACTGCAAAAAATCGTTTTTAAAACTAACTTTGAATCACATGTTCAATAAGCAACATAAATCTTGCGGACATTTTTTTTAGAAAAAACATTGTTAAGACGCAGTCTATGAGAAAATCAAAATATCTCAAAGGAGGGCGGCACAGCCCAAAATTTGTTTTTCCTGAAACTTTGCTATTAAGTAAAGTGACCCCGGAGAAACCGATTCCACGTAGTAAAAAAGTTTTAAAAAATTCCATACTGTATATACAGTAATTTTTATGTAAATTTTACCAAAATTTAAAGTTAATCGCAAATTAAAGCTGTTTATTTTTTTTATCTATTTCGGCGGGGTATTAGGTTTTTGAGGTGGGGGATACCGAATATCTACTTTTTGGAAGTTCAAAATATCAGGATCACTGATTTTTTCTTATCACCTATCATATCACAATGATAAAAAATCGCGAGAAAAAAAGTTAGGGCTGAAATAACTTCATTTTCTTAAAATTTGGATTTTTTTTTATAATAAAAATAAAATATGGAAAAAAAATCGTTACCTTAAATTTGGATTTAAAATTATTGAAAATTTGAGGTACAAAACAATGTGTCTTTGAACAGGAAAAAAAAGTGTAAACATTTTTTTTTTAAAAACCGCCTTTATTTTCGGATTCCCCATCGTCGAAAGCATATACATGCCAAAAATTAGCTTAATCGGAGATAAAAATAATTTTGATGTCGCCCACCGGGATCGAACCTGTACCAAAATGTGTCTAAGGCTGACTCCAAAACTATTACACATGTATACATGCATGAACAGGTTCGATCCCGGTGGGCGACATCAAAATTATTTTTATCTCCGATTAAAGGGAGTGTCGGAGATAGTGAAAAACTTTTTACGACCGTTTTCCGTCATTCCAAGTGATGGGGAATGCATTCGTTGCGTGCGGGCGGACAAACTTTTTCATTCCCCATCACTTGGAACGACGGAAAACGTTCATAAAAAGTTTTTCACTATCTCCGACACTCCCTTTAAGCTAATTTTTGGCATGTATATGCTTTCAACGATGGGGAATCCGAAAATAAAGGCCGTTTTTAAAAAAAAAATGTTTACACTTCTTTTCCTGTTCAAAGACACATTGTTTTGTACCTCAAATTTTCAATAATTTTAAATCCAAATTTGAGGTAACGATTTTTTTTCCATATTTTATTTTTATTATAAAAAAAGGTCCAAATTTTAAGAAAATGAAGTTATTTCAGCCCTAACTTTTTTTCTCGCGATTTTTTATCATTGTGATATGATAGGTGATAAGAAAAAATCAGTGATCCTGATATTTTGAACTTCCAAAAAGTAGATATTCGGTATCCCCGACCTCAAAAACCTAATACCCCGCCGAAATAGATAAAAAAAATAAACAGCTTTAATTTGCGATTAACTTTAAATTTTGGTAAAATTTACATAAAAATTACTGTAACTACAGTATGGAATTTTTTAAAACTTTTTAACTACGTGGAATCGGTTTCTCCGGGGTCACTTTACTTAATAGCAAAGTTACAGGAAAAACAAATTTTGGGCTGTGCCAAGAGTTTTTGATTTTCTCACAGACTGCGTCTTAAATCTTTTCACCGAAATTTAAAAGTTTCTAGTGTGACCATTCTCAGCGATGTGTAATTTGAGGAGAAACGAAAATTTTAGGGATATGAATGTCGAGGATCGGAATCTTAGGGATTGTGTTTTTGGTAATGGGAATTTTTTGTTTTTGTAGTTTTACGCTGGGTTTAGTTATTATTTTCATTATTTAAATCCCGAAAATTTTAATCCTAAAAATTCATGTCATCGAAATTCTGTTCCCAAATAAGCACGTCCTAAACAGTTTTCTTTTTCGTTAGAGAAAAAAAGACAAGTAAAAAAGAGAGAGAGCAGAGTTTCAAAATATTCGAAACTCTGCTCTCTGTTACGTGTCTTTTTTTCTCTGACAAAAAAAAGTACGGGTAATGATCCTAAAAAGACTTTTATATGTCCGCAAAAGGCTTTACATTTTTTGAAACACCAAAAAAGTTTTAAAATTTTTAAAAACTTCCGCTTCCGTAAAATACGGAATTCCGCCTTTTTTTTAACTTCCGTTCCGCTTTTGTTTAGAAAAGCTACTTCCGCGCATTCCTGGCCTGCGGCCGACTATTTTAAATTTTTTGTATGGTAACAACAAAGAATTTTCTAAAATTTTCAGCTGGCCGGCCGCATTTTTTATCCCTCGAGGGAACTGATTCAACTGAACTGATTTTCTTATTTAAAATGTCATTTGCAAAAGTTTTTTAGAAACTTGGATTATTTTTTTGAGAAAGAAACAACGGAAAAAAATGAGACCCAATTTTCCCACGATCTCGCACAGATATTTTATACCCGATTTGAACAATATATTTTTGAATCCATTTTTTTGCAATCATTTTTGTTGCTTTTTTTAATATCGATCGTTCAAATCCAAGTTAAATAAGCCGTAAATTTTAATAAAATATGTGCCAACCAACTACTTTTGTCATATCTTGAGCAATTTCTTTTTGCATACACTGAAAAAATTCAGTATCAATTTATTATAACTTCCTTTTTTCTCTTGTCAATATTCATATATTTTTGCATAATTTTTCGAGCTTTTATTCCTTATAATCAAAAACAAATCCAATAATTTTGTTTTTCAGTTTTCTGCTTGATCATTGTTTGTTCTTGGATTGCATCACTTAATACCTCGTATCTCTAAATATCCTAAAAGTAAGTTTTGATATTTTTTGGGGTTTAAACATTGGCGTGAATAGTTTTATCAACCAGCTTTGTAATTTAAAATGCACTTAAATTCACGAATTTAAAAAACTGAGTTAATTTTTGCACAAAATTCCGTCAAACGTTAAAAAAAACAAATATTTCTTGTGCTTTTAGCCTTGAGATTTATGTGTATGTTAATGCGTTTGGATATGGGTGGTAGTGTAATTGAAAATGTTCTTGGATGGTGGCGTGGCTTTTATGGATAAAAAATGGATGATATATATTTTTGGTTTTATAATGGAATATGGAACATGTTTGCAGTAATTTTCAGATGCCTGGCTATCGTCCTTCTAGACGTGATTCTCGATCACCAAGTCCCGCTCGTCGTGGTCGTTCACCAAGTCCTCATCGTGGAGGCCGTTCACCAAGTCCTCGCCGTGGTGGTGGTGGGGGTCGTGACAGATCTGTTTCACCTTCTCCAGCTGGCAAACGTCTCCATCTTGCTGATCTTGATGAATCTGTTACTCGACGCGCCGTAGAAGATGCCTTTGGAAAATTTGGTAAACTTGCTGATGTTTGGGTTGCATCATATCCACCATATTTTGGATTTGTTGTTTATGAAAGAAGTGATGATGCTGCTGATGCAATTAAAGCTATGCGACATGGATACATCGGAGATTGTCATGTAAGAGTTACAGTTGGTATGTTTATTTGCTTCACAATTCTTTATTTAATAATATCAATTTTTGTAGCTCTTCCTCGTGGATCTCGTCGTTCTCCACGCCCATATCGTCGAGATGATCGTGGTGGTGGCGGCGGTGGTTATGGTGGACGTTATGATGATAAACGTAGCGGAAGAGATGATCGTCATCGTGATTATTCAAGACGTGATGATAGAGAAAGACGTCGTTCTCGTTCTCCACATTCTAGAACTCGTTCACCTGTTGCAAACAGTCGTCGACGTGCTTCACCTATTGCTGATGACGTTAGTGATTAAATTTTTATATTGTCAGGATTGTGTTATTGAAGAACTCTTTTATCATTATTTATGTTTGTTTTTTTTGATATTGTTTGGTTACTGTGTTTTTTAAAGAGAATAAAAAGGAGGCTGCAAAAACATTTATGGATTCGAAATCTATTGATTGGTGGTTATTTGGAATATTGGGGCAAAAAAGTTTCAATATTTGAGCGAACACATTTTGCATTGATTTTTTTAATTTTCTAAAAAAATCTTTAAAGATTAGAAAAACTGTAAAAAATATATTTTTAAAAAAAGATTAGAGTTCTAAACTTGATGAACGGAAAAGTATTTATATATTTTTAATTCATTCAATTTGAAAAATATCAAATTTCATTGTCTTTTTGAATTTATTACAGCATTTTGTAATGTTATAAAAACTTGAAAAAATCACCTCTACTAAAGTAGAGTGTTAGTTTCTCCGATTTCCGTCACAACTCAAATAAAAGCATTGGTGTTTAGTATTAAAATATAAATAACCCAATGAGGATGATGAAATGGATAGTGGTTAGTTCCGGAAGTGCCCATTTGGGAAAGTTACGGGGCTTTAAAGAGCCGAAAAAAATAGAGAATGAATAAAAATATGTTAATTGCGGGGGAGTAAAAAAAATATGAATGATAATGATTGAAAAGTAGAATGAAGGGAGAAAAAATTTGTATAAAATATGCATGTTATTGCAGAGAGAACTTTTTCATTCATATTATCAACAACTTTGTTGAGGACGGTCGTTTGAAGCTTTTGCTAAAATTTTTAGGTACTGAAAACAAAATTATTCTATTTTCTTAGCTACAGTTTCTTGAGAAACCAAATCAGGGCATGCAAAAAACTAAGAAATGGAGACGTTCATAAATTTTAAAAAATGGCTCTTTAAAAAGCAAGGCGTCAGTTAGCAGTGTTGGCGGTTTACCGAAATGTTAACCGATTTCGGTGATCACATGTGGTTGGGGGTTAAAACAAAAAATATGCATTGGATTTGTTGTTTTGAGCTTTTGTTTATTGATTTGTTCGTCCAAGTAAAAAAAATGCTTCGGTTTTCGGTTCAGTTAACCGAAAACCCGAACCAAACCGAAACCGAACCGAAAAACCGCCAACACTGTCAGTTAGGAATAAAAAGTTAATATTTGAAGCACAGATGTTTTGTTTTAAACTAAAATCACAGTCGTAAAACATTAGTATTTTGAAGTTTTAACAGCCATTTGTTAAGAAAATTTTTTGAAACTTGATGGACAAATGATTAGATAAAAAAAGTTATAGAAAGCGACAAAAAGGAAACTGTTATTTTTGCCCAAAAAGAGAAGATTGAAAAAATAAAGCGGGAAAGTGGTTATGGCTCTTAATTTTGTTGACACTTTTTTTCAAGCCGTGGTTTATCCATGTCATGAAAAAATAAATAGAATAAATGACAAACGAAACTGGAATATCAATGATCAGCTGAATACTGTTTCAGTTGAGATTCTTAATACCGCCGCCGCCCCCGGCGGCGGCACTAAGTTATTTTTTGGGGGAGTTTTCAAAGCTATGAACCAAATCGAGGAATGATTAATTTAAATGAAAATATTATTTTTTTAAACGAAGATGAAGAAAGGGGGATATCAAAAGTTCGTTAGAATGTTGTAACGGTAAATGAGAATTTTTGTTTGAACTTGATAATGAAAGTCCTGCAAGAGATTAGAAGAGTAAACGTGGAAAATGTATACTAACAATTGTAAGTTTTCGCTTTCACATTTTTGTGAAGTTGAATTTGTTTTTTCCTTTATTGGACTTAAATTATCCATGTTTTTATGCGTAATATCAAAAATAACTAAATTAAATAAAATTTTTAAGTTGTTTGTTAAATATTATATCCAGATGTTTAATAAAATATGAATTATAAAAGAAGTTTATTAATTTTGAGTAACCTGTATAAAATATGCGGCCCGAAGGGCCGCCCTTGGCCTAGTTAAAAATATTGCCGTAGGGCATAAAAAAGAAGAAAAAAAGCAATAAAAATTAAGTCAATTTTAATTTTTTGCAATTGAAACCCTTCCTTCCCCCTTTATTTTCTTTTGCAAACAACCGCCGCCGTTACTTTTACTTTTTTTTGATTCAATGCCAACTTTTATATGTTTTTTTCTTCCGTTTTAAAAAAATACACAAATTCCAAGACTCATGACTCTATGAAAGAGACTAAAAGAAAAAAAAAACAGACAATTAAAAAAAGAGAGATTTTACCTTTTGTTCTTTAATTTTTTTTATGACAGCCATGTGTTTTTGTTTTTTGGGATTCAAGCATAAAATTGTATTTATTCAAGCATTTTTTTCTATGTTTTACTAATTTTTAGGATTTTTAAAAAGGCTTAAGTTTTTTTTGGTATCTTTGGTATTTTTTTCAAAGAAAGATGTTTTATGTTTGAAAGGAATTTAACTCTTTTAGGAGGTTACTGTAGAAATCACGTTTAAAAATAAAAAACAATCATTTCTTTCTTCTAGCATTATTTCACACAATCATTTGTAACAATTTTCCTCTGCTTTTTTTTCTCCACCCAAACAAACTCCTCATTACAAAATCCTTCCTTCTTTTCTTTTTTGCTATATTTATTATATATTTTTTTCTATTTTGTATTTGATTGATTCATGCTGAATTTTTTTTTACTCCACCCTTCTTTTTTTTGCTTCTGTGCGTCACTTTTATACATTTAAAATTAAAGAAGAAGAAGAAAAAAAACCATTGATTTCCTTTCCTTTTTTTTATTATAGGGATGGAAAAATGCCTACACCTGTGTACAACAAAATAATTTATTGCTGCTGCTGCCTGCTTTGCTTGTTAAAAAATCTTTTTGGGTTTGCGCAGCCCCCAACGAACTTTTTTTCTCCTCGTTTTTTTTCCGGTCTTCTTCCGCGCAATTTTTGAATGATACACCGGCCGACAAATTTAAAAAAACGATTATTGTCTAAAAATAGTCGCCAAAGAAAAGCTTGGCAAAATGTATTTTTTTAAAGTTGATATATCAAATCTTAAAAACTTTTTTTGAGCATTTGTGGACACGATATAGGCATTTTTAGTATTGAAAATCGTTTTTAACGTCCTCGAAAATGGGTATGCGCCAGCTTTTTTGATTTGGTTGCGTTTGGCCGATTTGCGATCATTTTTGGTTAAGTATACGTAAATGTATATATAAGTTTATCCATAAGCGCTGCCAATAAACATCACTTTTAAGCATTAAACGGGTATATATTTAGCATCTTTAGTTGTAATCTGAAATATATATGCATTAATATATGTTAATAAGCAAAAATAAACATACCAAACTTACCTGTAAAGATACAGACAATACCACGTATATATGTGAAAATATTAACAAATAAGCAAAACATTTGCTAATTAAGTATAATATATCTCACAAAAACCTTAATTGCAAGTTTATTAAGCTTAACTATGGAACAAAAACTTATATAAAGCTTTTAACATAGTTAAAATAGCTGAAAAGTTAATCATTTACGTCTCAACCAAAAATGATCGCAAATCGGCCAAACGCAACCAAATCAAAAAAGCTGGCGCATACCCATTTTTGAGGACGTTAAAAACGATTTTCAATACTAAAAATGCCGATATCGTATCCACAAATGCTCAAAAAAAGTTTTTAAGATGAGTTGCAAAATTAGATTTTAAAAAAGTGTTCCCGAACGGAAAAAAATTATTTCTTTTTTTTTTTCGTTTTTTAAAATTTGTCGGCCGGTGTGATTCTTTCTTTTTTTTTTTGTGTCTGTCATTTTTTCCCCATCTTCTGCTTTTCTCTCTCCTCTCTTTTTTTTGCGCAGTTTAGGTTTTTTTTTCGAAATTTCAATTGATTCATCGGTTTTTTTGTGGCTTTTTTTGAAAAATAAAATTGAAAGGATAGTGACACTTTTTTTTATATATCCTTTCATGATCGATGATCCAAAACGTGATTACTAATTTAATTTAACCCAAAAAACTTGTTCCCTCTTTTTTTGGAACACACCAAAGTTTTTTTTCTCACTGATTTTTAAATTTCTAAAAAGTCTAAAGTTTGATAACCTTTAGTTTTTTCAAAAAAAAGCCACAAAAGAATTATTTTTCTTGAGGAAGTCCTTGAAAGTTGGCAAGAAAATAACAAACTTGAAAAATTGTTTGAAAACATTTATTATTTTTTATTTAACAAAACTACTATTTTCAAGGTCAAATAACTTTTACACTTTTTTAAATTATTGTTTATATTTGTTTTTAATTATTATTCATTTTTTTACTTTTGGGGATTTCCGTCATTGCTCTTTAAAAAACTTTTTCTTTTACTTCCTTTGTGCTGTTTTTGGTTGAAAAAAACAAGTCCTTTTTAGGCACATTGTTGGCCTAAAAAACATTGTTGGCCTAAAAAAGACTTGGTAAATCTCTAATGTAAAAAAAGATTATTTTTTAAAGTATAATAATATATAATATTTTTTTTACCGGTTTTGTAGGAGATTGTAATTTATATCGAAATATTTTTTCTATTTTTATAAATTATAATATCGGATATAAAAAAATTTATTTTGCTTTTTTCCCGAGGGATAAAAAAATAAAGTTTACGTGTGCTTGGAATACAAACTGTCACGGTTATATTCTTCTTTATTTTTTTTTTGTTACCTTTTATGTATGTATAAAATCTTCTTCATAAATGGTACCATTAATGGTGAGGGATGGGAAAAAGCTCAAGATGTTGTCCTATTTTTTTTATATATCTCAATTCTTGCAGCACGAACATTAAATAAATAAATAAATATATATTTGTATAAGTATAAATTTATTTATCTCTCTCATTTTTCACACTTGGCATGTTTTGAGTCACTTTCTTACACTTTATTCTTTTCATGGCCCCCTTTAATTCATTCAAAAACTTTTTGATTGAATGTTTTTAGACAAAAAGAAATCTTTTTTCTTTTGTTTTGATGGATCAAGTGTCAAACATTAATCACCTTTAAAAAATTTATTCCCCCTATTTTGTTTGATGAAATTCTTAAAAAAAACAAAAACAGTTTTTTTGTACAACAAATTTTTTGCATGGAATCTCAAAAATAAAAAAAGGGGGGATTTAATTTCTGCTTTCCATCATCCCCCATTTTTCGCATCCTTTTTCCTTGCCATTGCTGCCTGCCGGCTTTGGCTGGCGTTTGGAAGCGGGGCGGCAAAGCTTTGAACAGCAAAAAGCTTAGCCCTCCAAAAAATGCCATAAAAAGTGTAAAATTAAAACCAAAAAATGGTCAAATTTCTTTTTTTTCTATTTTTGAAACTAAAAATAATTAGACTTTAGTTTTAAAATTTGAAAGATTTAAAAACTATAAAACCCCGATAAATATATATATTTTTTGCTGTTAAAAAAATTTAAATTAGTCTTTCGTTTCTTTCTTTTCGGACATTGCGTGTGGCCATTTTGGCAGCCAAAAAAAAGATGGGAGGGTTTCGATGACATAAAATATTAATGCTTCTTTTTTGGGACTATTTTTTTTAATGTTCCCATCTCTTTTTTTCCCTTAAGTTTTTGCAGCAGCAAAATTTTTAAAAGACTTTTTTTTCGATCATCAAAAATAAATATTTCAACGACGCGATCCACTTCAAAATCGTTGAACAACGTTGTTTTCAATCCTAAAAAAGTTTGATTGAACACGAAGAACGAAAAGTTTTGAGTCTTTTTGAAATGTTTGTTTTTGAGAATACACTTTTTAATCCTCCTTTTTTTCAAAAATTTCAAAAATGCATGCGTGAATTTTGGATTTTATTTTTGTTTGATTTAAAATATAGCATTTTCGTTTTAAGACTGATATTGATTTTTTTCTACAGTACTCTTTTTTTTTGTTACCGTATCAATTAAAACAATATTTTAGTTTTTCAAACTAAAGCGAGCGAAAGATTTGCATAAAAATGAGACATCAAAGACTTGCAAATGAGCCGGAGGATTATGTTGAAGAAGATGATGAATTACATCTTGTAAATCCAGAATCCTCTCGAGAACCCTTGATTGGTCCAACGGCAATTTTAACGACATTTCTCAATGCCTTATTAATGTCCGTTTTTATCGTATATATTGTTAAAAGTGATTTGGCATTTACATTTTTTACATTTTTACTTGGAATTTGTGCTGCCGCTGCTTTTATTGCAAATTGTTTTGTTGCTGCAAAAATATATCAAAAAATTCGAGATGAATCACTTCGAATGGGACGTCCGGAAGAATTTAGGGATTTTGCGGTAATTAATATTATTGTTATATCTCTTAAAATACGGTATTTTTATAATCATTTTTTAGAATCGAGTAAATACGAATGAACCAGTTATCCATGAAAAAGTTGCAGAAGATTTTCGAAAAAAATTTCCATTTTGGCCACGTGAAAAGCGTCCAGTTTACGTGTAAATTTACCATCATTTTTTTGTGATCTCTTTTTTTTATAACGTGTTCTTAAAAAATTTAAGTTTTTACCCGATTTTTTTGTTGGAAAAATTTATTTTGTTATCTTTAAAAAAAATTTAAAATTTACAGTACACCTCATTTGGATACTGTAGAAACTGAAAAGATTACTTTTAAACAGAATTAATCGTTTAAAACCTTTTTTAGTCTTTTGTAAATATCTTTTTCTCCCTCTCTCTCTCCTTAATTGCCTTATTGACTTTGTTTTTTTAAAATATCCGGTACAAAAGGGTTTAAAAGGATGAAATATTTTTACGGATACTTTTTTTGAATCTACTTTTTTCTGATTAATTTATCCTTTGACACTTTTGTACATTTTTAAAACATATATATATTTTTGCATTGGTACTTTTATAAAACACAAAAGCTTCAAATCTCAGATGTTTCTCTTTTTTTTGATTGACACAAAAATTGTTTCAATCAAAATGTGTGCCTTTTTTTAATAAAAATAAAGTTATTTTTCTTTCATTCTGATTTTTTTCTATTTCAAACAGTTTCTAAATAGTCTTTTTGAAATGTTGTTGCCACTTTGCTTTTTTAGGTTTAAAAAACAGTATGAAATATTTTGTTAACCAATTTTTTAAGGGAAGAAAAAAGTACAAAGTACAGAGAAATTTGAAAAAATGTTTTAATTCTTTCAAGCGTAAAATTACGGAAGAAAGTTTTTTAAAATCTAAAAATGGTTCCGGTTTTTTTCTGTGGACTCAAAAGTTTTGTATATAAAAAAAGAGTCAAAAATGGCATTCAAAGAATTTTTGCGAAAGGCCCAATTTATGTGTGCCACGGCAAAATTTTTTCATCCTGTTAACTTTAATATTTTCTTCGATTGATATAAAAATGCCAAAAATGAAATCAAAATCTCCGTTGAAGGCAAAGATGCCACAAACTTTATTTCCACGTCCTCCATCTCCACCATCAAATTTGCCATCGAAAACGAAGTCATCAAATATCAAAAAGCGATCAAAGTCGGCAACTGTGCCATCGACGACAAATAAAATTGTTATTTCAAACTCCGAAATGCCAAAAACCAAAAAAGAATTAACAACGAAAAAACCAAAACCAAATATTGTGGCACCAATTTCGGTGCCAATAAAGCTTCCAAAAAAGATTAAACTTCCGCCAGAAAAGCCACTTCCACTTCCCCCACAACCAAAGCCATCTTCTCCCCCAAAAATTGATGAACAAGAAACAAGTCAAATGTGGATTTTACGGCATTTAAGACTTCATCTTGAAGATATTAATGATTCAATTTTAGCTAATTTTGTTTTACAACAAGTTCGTTACATTTTTCAGTCTTACAAAGTAATAATTGTTTTATTTAAGGATGTAACACCATTTCGAAATTTTATGTTAGATTTTAATAATGAAAGACGATGCATTTTTGTACTTGTTTGTCGACAAAATCAACAGCTTACTGTTCCAACATTTCCGGAATCTTTATTATTTACTGATAACACTCATGTGCATCCTTTAGAGGCTTCTGAAGCACTTCCATCAGATTCCATTCCAAAACTAAATCCATCTATTCCAGAAACTAAATCCATTTCTGGAATCCCCCAAAAACAACCCGGAAAATTAATGAAACCAAGAGCAAAATCTAAAAAACGTTCAAAATCAAAAGATCCAAAAAAGATGGGTGAAAAAGAAAATGACGCGGAAAAAAGGGAAGAAGCAAAGCGGCAAATAATCGAGGAAATTGTTCAAAATGAAATTTCTGGCGTTCCAAATCAGGAAGGCATTTTACAACTAAAATGGAGTAATTCCAGAAGAATCCCGGATGAAACAGATGAATTTGTTTTTGTTGTTTCAAGAGAAGTCGAAAGAATGGAAGAAAAAAGTGAATTAGATCAATCATATTTTGTTGGATACTGTAAAAATTCAAGAAATTTTAAACGTTTAATTGAAATTGGTTTGTGTTTTGTTAAATTTAAATTTTACCTAATTTGAATAATTAAAGTTTATTTTAGGAACACTAATATTAGGTTCAAAAATGTCATTTGAAAGACAAATGGATATGTTGCTTTTCACCAATAATGCCATGGCAGGAAATCCATCAACATGTCGAGAAAAATGGCAATCAAAAGTAGAAAAATTTGAAAATTTTATTTGTGATTCTTTGGGACAAGCTTTTTGGCAGGCGACAGAAAATCATCAATCTCGAACAGATTCAATTTTATCTTTAACGGAGCAATCATCGGCCGTTGAATCAATTGAAAGTCTTTTACGTCCAAGAATTTATGCCTTTGTTAAAGAAGCTGTAAGTGTCGGAGGGGGATTTTGTAAAAAAAGAAGAGTTTCTTTCACAAAAAAAAAGTACATAAAACAAAAATAAAAATTTTCAAAATATATTTGATTAAATTTAATTAATCTTCTTCTTTCATTGATCTTTATTTGATGCTTTTCCCTTTCCTTCTTTAGTTGAATAGGCTTGAGTTTGATCCACATCTTGAGCTTCAGATATTTGAGTTTTTTGTACTAACATTTCTTCAGGTAAAAGTTTATCTTTTGATCCTCCACCACCTTTTGCACCACTACCACCACCACAATTTTGAGTAGGAGATTGTACAGGAGTTTTGACATCCGTGGTTGGAGATGGCTTTGTTTGATCTTCCGTTTTATCTGTTTTTTCTTTTGTTTTCGTTTGATCATTTGTATTCTTCTGCCGTTTTTTATCTGATGCATCTTTTTGTTTTTTTGACTAAAAATAGTTATTTCATTAAAGGGAGTGTCGACGACAAGCAAAAAAAAATTTTTGGCAACAAGTATGTTTTTACACGAATAAGACATTTTTCTATGCTATTTCTTTTCTCTAACTCATTTTCGTGTTAAAACATACTTGTTGTCCACACAAATTTTTTTTTGCTTGTCGTCGACACTCCCTTTAAATATATTTCTTTAATCTCACAATCCCCAAATTTTTGATATATCGATAATCAAAAAATGGTTAAAAAGTATAGTTAGTTAATTAGAATTTTTGAAAGCAAAAATGTTAGATTTATGTTATTTTTTTTAACATTTCGGAAATCTTTATACCAATGCCGTAACTTTAAGGGGGGAATACAAAGATAAAGTTTCATCGCAGAGAATTTTGACATCTTCAAAAATAATGCAAAGGGGAGAATTTTGATTAAATTAATTTTTCGGATGTTTTTGTTACTTATCAAAAAATAGGAAAATCGCCTGAGCGAAGTTGCAGCACTGATTGCAAATTTGTAAAAGATCTTTGCTACCGTAATCCCTTAAAACAAAAAAAATTAAACCAACCTTTTTCTCAGTTTTTTTATCCGTTTCTTTTGAACCTTGAGTTTGTTTTGTATTTTCTAAAAAACAAAATTAAAGTTTAAATTTCACATTTTTTCAAATCCCTTTTAAATAATTGACTTACTGATAGTGTCACCACCTTCGGTCGGCATTTTCATTTCACTTTCTTCATACGGTACATGAATGGATAAACGAACAGAATGTTCAACTTTATATGGTTTTCCAGCTTAAAACAAAAGATATAGTTAATAATAACAGTATAAAAATATTTACCTTGTTGTGGTTGAATATTATCAGCTTGGGGGGCACCAGTTGCAGGAGTTTGTCCTTTTGCTCTCTTTTTTGTTTTACATCCATTTATTCCAAAAATTAAAATTGCAAATGTTGCTATCAGTGATATTACACAGCTTTCAGGTTCTATGAATATTGAAATTATTGAAGCCATTTTATAAATAATAAAAATTTTAAAAAGAAAAATTGAACTTCAGTTTTCAAGCGCGTTTTGAAATTTCAAATATGCGAATGATTTTACAAAAAATGCATCGAATAAATTTTTAAAAAATGAAAAAATGTCATTTTGATGCTTCATAATTTGCATAACGCTTTTAGTTAAGTGCATTTCAGTCCAAAATTTTTAGATAGACGTTTCCCCGAATGTTTAAATTTGGCATCTTTTTTTGATCATTTTCCCTGCAAGACAACTAAAAACAACATTCCTGTTTGATTAAAATTAACTTACTTTTTTTTCCAGAATACCACCACTCGAATTCGTCTATGGTTGGAACTTTCACTTTATGAACTCAAATTTATTAAAGTTGAAGATTCTGCGAAACTAACGACCGATCGAATTTCCCGAATTCATGCAATCTTTCAAACTTTAACTCTTCTTTTGGCCGAAAAAGAATCCATTTCAACAAAGGAATGGCTTCAGAAGGCACTTTTTTATACGATTGAATTAATTGCAAGAATTCTTGGAACAAATTTAAAGGAATGCGTGGGAGAATTAACGGCAGATCTTTTTGAAGAATCTGATAATCCGCTGCTATCAGTTGATCCGTTTGTCAGAGCTGAAATAAAACCAATTTTTATAAAATTTCTTCAAATTGGAATTGAAGATTTATACAGCCAAAAATCAGAGGAATTTGGAGTTTTGGAAAATATTAAACAATGCTTAAAAATTTTTGATTATATTGAAGAAGAACTTGAGGTTGTGATACGTTTTATCAGTGATAAGCCTTATCAAAAAAGTTTCAGAAAATGAGCAAAGAAGTTTCATATCTTCGATCTCCGATTCATGATATGCTTGTTGATCGAACTCCAATAAATGATGCATTTAAAATTCTTAAAAATGTTTGGAATATGTTTCAAGAAGTTTGTTTCTTATCCAGTTACCGTATCCCCCCATTTAAATGATATATTTATATATATATCTGAATTTTTTAGACATATTTTGAATCAGCTTTAGAAAGTGGAAATATTGAAACAATGAAAAGTGTTTGTCTTCAACTTTCATCGGAGCAAGAAAGGATTAAAGCTTTAACGGATGTCTTAAAACATGCTTGAAAAAAATATATTTGTTTTAAAAAAGTTTTTTGAATTTTGAATTTTTTTTGCAAAAACATTAATAGTGTTAGTTTTGTTTAAAAAGTGTTTAAACAATGTTTTTTCGTTACCACATTTATTTTGTCACTTGAATAAATTCAAAATTGTTTAAAAAAACTTTATTTATTTTACACCGGAGTTTTGCAAAATATAAAATTTCGAGAGAGAAAAAAAAGTTTATGCTTGAATGAAAAAAAGTATATACACATTTATCCCGTTTTTGCAAAATGCAAATATTTTTTGGGACTGAATACTGACTCTGGAGGTCATTATATGGCTTCCATATTTTTGAAGGGATAATTATATGCTGTCGTTACAAAAAAATATTTTTTTCATTGTTTTTAAATTTTTCGACTTTTTTCCGTTTTTGTTTTCTGCAATGTTATTTTTGGATTTTTGTTTTTCAGTGAAATTACCTTTGTTTTTAAATATCCGTTTTTCTTTCAATACATTACCTAAATTTTACCCTTTCTCTTTTATTTTCCATCTATAGTTTTTATGTTTTTTTAATGCCGACCTTGTACATATATTCCCAGCTGTTCATTGCGCAACTTTCTTCTTCTCCCGTTCTCTCTTTGCTAATGTTATCGTCGTCGTCGGTGTCGCATCATTTTGACAATTATTACAAGCTTCCATCTTTCAGTTTTTCCCCCTCTCCATTCTTCAATCGGTATATTTATTTATTTGCCGTGTTTTCCTTATTATTCAAATTTTTCTCTCCTGGGATTTTTTTTCTTCTTTTTTGGCACTTTCCTCCTTCATTCATTGACATCCACTTAGATTTGATTCAACATAAATGTGTAATTCTCTTCCTTCTTTTCCCCGCCGTCAAGTGGATAAAATATCTTCAAGTGGAATTCAGAAGTGCCACTTTTTGTTCTGTTTTTTTTATTTTGCCGTTACAAATTTGTTACTTTGTTGTTTTTTTGGCTTGCTTTTTGACTTGAATGGCATCACCGCTTTGTTTGCCACTTTTCTGCAAATGCTTCGTTTTTTATATTTCCGATTCAATTCACGGCCCACCAAAAAAGGCTGCTACTTTTTTCCTTTTTAGCTTTAAATTTGATTAACGAAAAATTGAAGAAGTACCAAATGGTTTCTTTCCTTTTTTCTTTCTGGGATATTTCCCGCTTCCAAGAAACAAAATGAAAGTAAAAATAAAAGCTTCAAACCGGGAAAAAGAAACACCGTTGCTTTTTCTCTGACAGTTATATTTTATATATTTTTTTCTACACGCTTTATTGTTTTAAAAATGCCTACTTTAAAATAAATAATATAAAAACTAAGAGTCACATTATTATATTCAATGTTTTTAATTAACGATTACAATTTGATGTACTTGATTACTGTAATGTAGATAGATCTCGTGCGCGATTTATTTATACTTCTTCAATGTTTCTATTTTTATTATTTTTTAAATGATTGAATTTAAAGTTACCGTATATTTAATATTTTCTCCTGAATTCAAAATTTTCCCATACTTTTCTTTTTTTGTCCATTTTACCTTTTCATTTTTACTTTGATCAAATATAAAATAAATAAATAAATATATATCCATTTTCATATAATTGTATTATTCCGTTATCCGCCCCAAAGAGAAATCTCTTAACCGCTTTCTTTGACTAATCGCTTTTTCCCAAGCATTAAATAATACTCAAGCTTGCAAAAAGAAAAGGGGGGGGGGGAGACTGCTTGCGGGGGTAATTTCTTTCATTACCGACGGCACTAAAATGACCACCACAAAAAGACATTGCGCGCTTTCAACTTTCATTTAACTTTTTTTTCATTTCACAGAGAAATGCCGGATTAGGACTTTTTTTTATTGGCACCAAAGAAGGGGGGCAAGAAATAAGGTTTCAATGTTTCCTTCCCAAAAAAAAAGTCAAAAACCCCTTTCTTTAAAACGAACGACAAAAATAAGGGGGGGGGGGGGGGGAGCTATGGTGGAATGAATGAGAAACAAAATAATTGAAAATGAATTAATTTAGCATTCATACCCCCCCAAAAAAATTCATTTCAACAACAAAGATGGATGACTAACTGAAAAAAAATATATATAATAGAGCTCTATATAATAAAGATATTATTTTTTAAGCATTGAATTATATTTTTTTTTTTGAGTGACGAGCATTTATGAATTTACGTATTATAATTTTTTTGTTTTTTTATCTGTCTCTCTCTCTCGAAACGATAGTATATAATTTTGTTTTTAACCTAAAATTAGCGTGTGATTTTAGTCATCTTTAATGAAAAATAATAATTTTAAAGTACACTTTTTTTTGAAGCAAAAAAAGTTGAAAAAGATTTTTGTTATTTGTTAAAAAATTCCATTAATTTTGACTTTAACTTAAAGATTTTTCTCATTCACGCATTTCTGAGCATGACTTTTTTTTTACCGAGATTATTACTTTTTCTTTCTTTCTTCGAAATAAAAAAAGAAAGAAAGAAAGCAAAAAAAAATGCCCAAAAAAATTTTCTCATTAGTCTGCTGCTTTCCTTTTTTATATACAAAGATATATGTTTTAACGACAACTCCTTCCTTACTTTTTTACTTTTATATACTTTTAACATTTTTAAGGAGCAACAAAAAAAAGTAAGTTGACTTTTGAGCTGCTCACTTTTCATTTTCGGATATATGTAAGCTTGCCCTTCTTTTTTTTTATCGTGCTTTGTTTTTCGGCATCTTTCTTTCTTTCTCTTTTAAACTTCCGTAAAAAAAATGTTTATCCGTGAAAACAAAAAAAAATATTTTGCGCGTCTTTTTTTATTTTTTGAAGCCTCCGAAAAAAATGAAAAAGAAAGGGTGGAGTTTTTTTTGGAGAAAAAAAAATTATAACGGAGGCGGTTTTTTTCAGCTGCATTTTTAGGTTTAATTTTACCACCCTTTTTTTGAGCAGCAAAATATTTTGTCCATGTTTTTAACGCTTTCGTTTTTTTTCAGAAAAAAAAGGAGGGATTAAAAATTATTATTATCATATTTCTGCAATGTCAGCAGTGTTAATGACTTTGGCTTAATTTTATTAAATAATAATAATAATAAATTATTATGTTTAATTGGATTCAAATATTATTCATATATTTTTTTATTGATGGATCAATTTCGGTAATCTTTATACCGACTGCTCCAATTGCCGGTGAAATATTTTCCATTTCTGGATTAAATGGCAATGATTCATTTGGATTTCTCATTGAAAATATTCCTACCACGATTTCGGAATGTTCAAATGCCATCAAAAATGTTGTTAATGGAAGCTTAAAAGTTGATTGTATTTGTTCCCAAAAACTTGCAGCTTCACATAATCCAATTTTAATAAATATCAAAAATTATAAACAAATTTCAACCATTTCTTTTACACCTGTAAATTATTCAATTTCTATAAATTCTACGGGGAACTTATTTTCACCTGTCACAATTTCCATAGCAAAACCTTTATCAACTTGTTCAAATTTTTTGCCGTTGAAAATTTATCTTGATTACCGATCTTTTGAAGTTTTTCCAAAACGGCAAAATCATTGGGAAAGAATTTCAAATATTACGGTAGCTGATAGTGGGAACGCTGTTTTTGGATGTCATAACTTTTTGCATCGTGGAATTTATCGCTTTCAAATTGGGGATTCTGTAAAAGTAAAATTTTAGTTTTAAATAAATATTCCATTAAAAAAATCACTTTTAGGAGATATCTCTTAACACGACAAAAATTCAGCCGACCGTAAACTTTCGAGAAGACAGCATTTTTCCACATTGTAGTGGGGATTTTTCGCTGACTTGGAAACTTCCCGATTGCGCCCTTCCCCCAATTTCAACAACACAATTTCGAATTCGCGTTTTGGCAATTCTTGATGGACCCGAGGGATTGCCGGAAGATTGGAGCTATGTTGAAGAATTTCCGGCATTACCCCCAAATTCTTCAGCTTTATCTTCCATGGCAACAATACCATGTTCACAATTTGATATAATTTATAAAAAGTTTTGTTTTGAACTTGTATCTGTTGATGATAGAAGTCATCGAGTAAGTGAATGGGATCGTCGATGTGTTTTTACTGAACCAAGTAAGTTTCTTTTTTTTTTCTTTGGGGTTGCTTCATTTGAATTCAATTAGCACCAATCATAAAATAATAATAATAAATACAAAAATGGCAAAAGCAAGCATCTGCCATACGTTTGCTTGCCTGTCTTTTTTTTGCGCCGAAGAAGCAAGTGAGCGTGCATTTTTTCCATTTTGTGAATTTTTGAGTTTGTTTTTGTTTTTCCTTTGCTTCCTTTCTTTCATTCATTTTATACAAAAACAATCGAATACAAAAGAAAGAAGAAGCCACAACATTGTTGCAATTATCATAATTGCTGCTTTTTTTTGTTGTTCAAAAGCTCAAACAAAAAAAGTGGCGACAGTAGATGAAGAAGGAAGAGGTTGTGCCAAAACCGTTGTGGCTGTAGTATACTTTATTTATTTATTTTTTGATTAAAACTCTTATAATTTTTTAAGTGCAAAAAACCCATCCATCAGCATACAAACGTCTAAAAAAATATAAAAAAAGATGGGGTTCAATGGTAGCTGCTTTTTAGCACCAATTGTCTCTCTTTTTAAAGCAAGCCAAACCCAAAAAAAGACAATTGTGAGTCCAAAAAAAATAGAAATGGAATTTGAGAAAATATCACTTAATTAAAAAAAGTAAAGAAAAAAGTGTCAATTTATTTTTTTTGAGTAGCAAAAAAAATATTTGTCAACAGAAATTTGAGGTCAAAAGTTAGAAAATGCGTGCAAACTTTTATAATTACTTAAATGTAAGCTTACAGTAATCTAGTGTTTTTCTTGGACAAAATTGCTTTTATATTTTTGGTAAAATTTTTAAGCATAATATTTTTATTTTTAAAAAATATAATTCTGTTGAATAAATCAATCCGAAAAAAATGTGGAAAGGAAGCATATATTTTAGGGGAAAATCTTTAGAAAGATAATTGACCAGTTTTAAATATACGATAGAAAAAAAGCAGACGACAGGTTTTGAGAGATTTGTCTTTTTCCCTTTTTTTCAAAACCTTGCAATTGTTTTGCGCATTTTTAAAAGAAATCTGAAAACAATTGTGCCTCATTTTTGATTCTTTTCATTCAACACAAAAATTTTGGTGCCAAAAACATGGTTATTATTTTTGAAAGCGAAAAACAGATTTTTGAAAATAAATAAATTCTCAAATTTCACTTTTTTAATTTTGACTTTGTAAAAAAAATTGCAAAATTATGCAAATTTGCTTCATTTTCTACGGGGAAAACAAAATCTTGACGGAAGATCTAAGGCATTCTATATTTTATCGGGGCTTTTTTATATAAAATCTCAAGTGCCCCTTCAGTAGAAAGAGAAAAAGGGGGAGCTAGATTTTGAGTTAACAAAGCTCATTAACGCTTTATATTCATCCTTTCCTCCCTCGCCCGGTAATATGGTTTTTATCGAAAAAAAATACACAGACACAGTCTCCCTTTTTCTTTGCTTAAAAAGATATCCAAAATCTTGCGCGAAAACTGCTGCTTACAAAATGAGATATTTCAAAGTCGTAAATATAATAGCTTCCGATGACTTTGAAAAATAAGTCTTTCAATGTTTGCCCCAAAAAATAAGGGGGAAAAATGGAGGGGACCCTGCCAAAAAATAAAGATTTTATTCTTAAATATTTACATTTAATAATTCAGCGAAAAAACATTTAATTTTAAGAATAAAAAAGTTATTTTGATTTAATTTATGCAAAGACACGAAAGCTTCGTTTTTTAAAAAAGAAATGCCGTCAAAAAACACACATTTATTTTTCTTTTAGTTCATCGAATTGACGGAAATTGGGCAGCTTGGACTGCATTTTCGGAGTGTTCAAAAAGTTGCGGAAATGGAATTCAAAAACGTGTTCGAACTTGCACAAATCCTTCCCCGAATCGAGGGAAATTCTGTGAAGGACCACCTTTGGAAACAATGGAATGTAATTTGGCAAATTGTACCGAAGGTAAACAAACAAACATATATATTTACAGTACCCTTTATTTAAATTTTGAAAATATAAAAACATGTAAAAAACGGAACATTTTTTTAGATGAAACAGATAAAAGAATTATGGAAGCTTTAACTTTATCAACAACTTCAAATGATTCATGCCATTGTGGATGTGAAATATTGCATCATAAAGGATTTATTATCGCTTCAAGACAATTTCGTTGCAAAAATAAAACACTTTTTTGGATATTTCAAAGACAAGAATACACAAAATTACATTTACAAATTTTGAAAAGAAATGAAGAATCTGAAGATTTGCTTCGAATTTTACACCGAAATCCAAAGGTAGTAGTTTAAATGCATTTGACAAAATATGTTATTATTATTAAATTATTATAGGAAATTGCATGGTCAAGTGAAAAATCAAAGCTTTCATCCTTGGAGTTATCCCTGGATACAGAAGTTTTGATACTTTTTGAAAAAATTGGAGCCCTTCCAAAACATTTGAAAGAATCTCCAAGCTTTTTTGTTGATTTTACAATCACAAAAGATACTTCAAAACTTATTTCAATTTCACGAGAATATTCGGCCCAATTGGGCTTAAATTGGGCATTTGGGCATTGTACTTCAAATTCTTGTCAGAATACTGTAATTTTGGTATTATTAATTGCAGTGGCAATAGTAATTTTGTCATTGATTGCTCTTCCCCCATTACTTTGTACATATGCAACACAAAAGTATCAACAAAAAAAACGTCAAAATGGTTCACAAGCTTCTGAAGCTTTATTAACTTCATTGAGTCAAAGGTATACTCTTAAAATATTTCATAAGAATGATGCAATAAATATACTTATAGATTGGATGCAGAAATGTTTCGATCAGGTGAAACGGATATGACTCGATTAACTGGAGATTTCATTGATTCTCCCCCAAATCCGCCATATTCTGTTGCAAAGCGTTCCATTGGAATTCAGTTAAGTGTTCAATCAACCCCCCGAACCGCTCGTTCCCCTGCCAGAATATCTTCAACAAATTCCTTGGAAGATTTTGAATATGATTATTATGATCCCGTTGTTCCAGGATCCCTTCTTCGACCATATCTTGTCTCAGACATTGATATAGATTCAATTGTAAATCGGGAAACAAGTGGTTGGCTTACATCCCCTCCAACAACGGATGTCGTCCAAAAGAATGATGTCACAACTCAAGTTGATTCGGTTTAAAAAAATGTTTTTAAAAAAAAATGTTGTTTCTCTTGACACGGGTTTTCTTTGTATTTTTAAATTAAATTAAATTATATATGTTTTTTATTTTTTATTTGTACGTAAAAAAGAAGAAGAAGAAAAAGATAACGGAAGTTGTTTTTTTTTTTGAGGAAAGGCTTCCAATAATAATAATAATAATAATAACAAAGTATTATGTGTATTATATTTTTCAAATATTCATTCCTTTTTTTTTGTTTGATTCAATTATTAAAAATCCACGAAAAAGACCTTTTAAAGAGAAGACTTTTTAAAAAAAAAGTAAACAACAAATTTTCTTTAAACAAAAAACAAAGAAGCCAAAAAAGTTTTAGATTAATCTTTTTTTGATAATTCTTAAAATTAGTTGTTTGTGGTCAGTTGACTCTGTTTTTCGTTTTTTTTCACATAAATGTCCTTGGAATTTTAGGAATAAAAACAAAAATATTTATTTTTGATACGTTGGAAGACGTTTCTATCCCGAATTTCATGGTTTTCATTTGCCCGACAAATTGTTACTGTTATTCAAAACAGATATCAAATTTGTGTTCATCTCGGGATAAGATTTCTTTGATTACAAATTTATCTTATTTCGTAGAAATTTCCATATTCTCCAATAAAAATCGCGATGCTAAAAAATAAATGCTGAATGTTTTTGTTCCTATCTCTCTTTTTCATTGGAACTGATTTTTCAAATTTGAGAGTATCATAAAATTTCACAAATAAATTTTTTCGGTTTTTTGTGAAATTTAATCAGACAATAGAAAAATGTCTAGACTGTTCAAATTTACCTTGTGTTCCGTTAACTTGAAATACAGTGTGACAAAAATGCCCGATTAAAATTAATTAATTAAGCCATAAATTAATTCTTATCAGACGACTCTATTTTAAAAATATTTTATAATTGCCCATTATTATTTCTTTCTTTACATTATTTATTTTTAAAACAAATAAAAGAAAGGAACAATTGGTAAAATTAAAAACATCTTTGTACGTTTAAAGATCCAAAATAATAACACCAAACATTGTTTTTTTGGGAGAGAAAGTTTTTTTCGTCGTCGATGAAATAGTTTATTTATTATTATTTTGTCTGAACAAAAAAGAATAATTGGCCATCATTTCTTTTCATTCATTCAAAGTTTAAAAGCCAATTTTATTTTTTGAATTGTAACGGAAATTCTGGCGTATTTTCGCTTCTAAAATTGCTTCACCAAAAAAATATATAATATTATTTTTGGGATTTCTTTTATATTTTTTCTGTGCCGGAAAAAAACCACAACAAAGATAACAAAAGAGCCTTTCAAAAAAATATTTTGCAAAAAAATACAATTGAATGAATTTTCTGACGTTTAATACTTTTTTGAATTTAAAAAATAAAAGCGGATTACTAAAAAAAAGTGTGTTTCTGCTTTATTTATTTTATTTTTTTGCTGTACCTAAAGTATTAAATCTATATCCCCATTAATAAAGGCAGAAAACAAAATTCAGTCATTTAAAAAATATTATTTTTTATAGCCTCTTTTTAATGCAAGGGAAATTAAAAGTTTAAAAAAAAGTGTCGTTAATTATTTAAATGTCACAGATACTGTAACACTTTTTTTTTCAACAGTTTTTTCTTTTTCTCCTAATTAATTTTTTAAAAAATGTTAAATGTTAAATAAATGTTGGTAAAAAATATTTCTAAAAAAAGGTTATATCATTTTTTTTCAATCCTCTTGAGATGAGTTGGATTCTATGAATTTATATCTTTGATATATTTTTTAAATTAAAAACAATTATTTAAAATTCATGTTTTTTTTTCTTTGTGTGTGATATTTTATTTTTAAAAAAATATATATAATAATTCTCAAGTGACCACAAGTGGGCAATAATGCTTTCTTTCTTTTATTCCGTGCCACTTTTATTTTTGCAAAAAAATTGCAGCAAAAAAAACTACAGCCACTTTTACAGCTTCCGTATTTGTTTTAGGCCTACAAATACAGTATTCCTTGAAAGACAAAGACGCGTTTTTTTCACATAAATATAAAAATGATTGATTTATTTATTTCTTACTTATTTGAAAAAAAATGGCACAAGTCTTGCGAAGAAGAATAAAATATAATTGTTCATTCATGGATGATATCATTCATTTCTTGTAACCAAAAATCTCTTTCTATCTCTTTTGAAATGATTTTTAATTAAGTTTTTAAGATTCTAAAAAAAATTAATTTTGTCTCACTTTTTTAGAAAAAAACTAAATTAATGCCAATTTTTTTTAAAGAATTGGTAAAAATTTTCCACGTTTTTTTGCGCTGTTTTGTAACTCAAAATAAAAGGCTTAACGAGAGTCTGAGCCATTTATTTTAATTTTAGAATACAATTAATTTTAGTTTTTTTTGCAAAAAATACTCTTTTTTTTCCAAAGCGGGCTCATACAATTTTTTTACCAAAAATGTTGCAAATTACGTTTTTGCGAAAAATAATTAATATAATGAAAAATTTAAGAAATTCCCACGAAAGAGTTTTCTTTTTTTTAAAAAAGTATTCCAAAAAAAAGTTTTCTGCTAAAAATTTAATATGCTTTTTTTACGAATATTTTAAAATTTTTTTTGGTGGAGCAAAAATTATTTCAGAAGCCAAAAAAAATAGTTTTCCCAAAATAAAAATACTTCCATTTCCGTTTTTTTCTTCTTGATGTAACTATTTCTGGTCAAAAAAAAAACAGAGTTTGACAAAAGTTTATTTGGTTGCGGCCTTCGGCTGCTGTTCAACGAAGCTCACCGAAAAAAAGTGCAAAGCAAAAAAAAACAAAGTTAAAACTAGTTTTTGCTTCCTGTCTGTCTGTACATTGGCCCAAAAAAAAGGGAGAGAGAGATTTTGGACATCCACGATTTTTTTAAATATCAATTTTATCGGACCTTTTAGCTCAAGATTTCTTTTTTTTTGTTTACTGACTCAAATTTATCCAACAAAAAATTTCGTTAAAATTCTCTTTGATTTTTTTTGCTTTAAACAAAAAAAAGGTAAGTCGGCTACTTTTTGAGATCATTTTTGGATCAAAGAGAGACGAGATCCTTTTTTGAATAGTTTTGTCTTGAAAATGTAATTTCATTTTTGAAGAAACCCGGAACTTTCATTTCACAGCTGAAGTTCCAGGATTACGGTACCGTAACCGACTTACTTTTAAAATGCCTCTTTTAAAACCTTTTATTTTTCTTCAAGCGAGAACTTTGAAATAAACTTATTTCCATTTTTTTGTTGTTTGCAAAATCTTTCTTTTTTTTCTCAGAAAATTTTCCCGCGGTTTAAATTAAAATTATTTTTTTGCGAAATCAAAATTGCCGCCGACGGAAAAAAAGAAAGAAAAAAAAAGAAAGAAGCAAAAAGGTTCAAGAATTTATTTTTTCCGTATAAATATTTTTTGTTTTGCTTCAATTTTTTCTGAGTAAAATTAAATTTCCGAAAGTTTTTTTGAAGAAAGATTTTTCGGTTATTTTTCTTCTTCGTGTCATCATCATCTTTTTTATTATTCCTTGAAAAAAAACATGTAACATTATTTTTTGTTTTTTTTCTCGTTTGTTTGTGACTTCATCATTTCCCCCCCTCCCCTTTATTTTTTTTTGCCCGAAAAACAAGCGTTTAAAAAAATGATGGAACAAAAAAGGGAGGGGGGAATCAAAGCATGCCAAAAAAATTGTTTGACTGCTGACTTTTGTCCAAAAAAAAACACTTCCATCCTGAAGGGAAAGAAGCAAGCAAGGGGGGGGGGGGGGGGGGGGGGAAAGGAAGGAAGGAGGGCTCCAAACTTTTTTAGTTGTTGTCTCCAAAAAAAAGGGCCAGTAAAAAGCAAGCAAAAACTATCTTTTGTTCAAAAAAAACAAAGCTTTAAAAGGGCACGTAAATGGTCCTTTCTTTTTTTTTCTTTTCAAAAATACATTTGAAAATAATAACATCAGCGGCGGCGGCTTCTTCACTGTTTTTTTTTGGACAAATGTTATCTTTTGCTTTTGCTTAGGCTTAGGCTTCTGACATAAAGAATTATGAAAAGATTTTTTGAACATGGACCTTGGGCATTTTGTATAGGGCGTTCACTTTTATAGCTTTTATTTTTATGAAAAATGAAACACCCACCCCCCAAAAAAGTGCCAAAGACGACACTTTTTTTTCTTCCCGAAAAATAAGTTTTTTTTTGAATAAAATAAATGTTTTTTGTTTTATTTGCCTTTTTTTTCTCGATAGATAAGATTGATGTTCGTTGCTTCTTCTTCTTTTTTTTCTTTTTTTTGGTAAAATTCAAAAAGAATAAAATAAAGTAAACTTTTTGATATAAAAAAATAGGCGGGTTTTTAAAAAAAAGATTTTTTTTGAAGATTACATAAGCCTTTATTTGTTTTTCCTTTTTTTATGCTAATGAAGCCTTTCTTTTTCTTTCTTTTTTGCTAATCCGCAAGGCTATCAATGGCAACAGCACTTTTTGTCCTCTAAAAATAAAATATCTTTCAAATCTCATCATTTTAATTTTAGTGGTGGCGGCGAAAGGAAAGGCATTTTGTTTTTTGAATATTTGGAAAAATAAGCAATTTTTATTAATTTTTATATAAGCTTCCACAAATATATATCTTTTTAACAAATATTTAGTGATCCCTAATCAGTCAAAAAATATGCACTGAATTTGATCTTCTTAAAATGTGTTGTTTTTTTTCATTTCAACAGCCTGTATTATTTATTGACCATGAATTGCACTCACTTTTTCAAGGTTTTTAAAGAAAAACAATTGGAAAAAAAACAAAGCGATTAAAGTTGAGAAATATAATCGGATTTTTTTTCCTCCACACTCTTAAAATATTTCTGTCAACTCTTTTTTTTAAATATATTTTTTTGTATTTTTTTCCCGTAATTTTATTTACTTTTCATTTTTTGCCCCCATATCAGTCGGACGGCGTTGCCGCCAAAAAAAATGTCCGAATTTTTTTGACACTTTTTAATTTACATCTTTTTTTCTTCCTTACTTTTTTTGACCGTTCAAAACTAAAAAGACTAAAAACTAAAAAAAATGTATAATTCAATAAGTAGGATACAAAAAAAAGAATCTTCTTTGAACTGGTCATTTTCTTTTTAAAAAAAATCCCCCCAGGAATTTATATATATTTTCCTTGGTTTTTTGTTTTAAAAACTGTAATATTGTGTCAGGTTGTTTTTTTTTTCGCGCCTCCCTAAAGAAATCCCCACCGGAGGTCTTGTGTTTAATGCTGCTGCTTACTTTTTAACGCATGTTTTTTTTGCTTTCCTTCTTCGCTTCTATTTTCTCGCTTCGTGCTTTTAAATTTTAAATTCCCTTTTTTGATGCTGCAAAATAGCACACGATCTGTTTTTTTTCTGCTCTTGTTTTTCTTCGTTTCCTTGTTTTTTTTTGAAAGAAAAAAAAGTTTTATAATTTTTAGTGTGAAAAAAAGCAAAACAAAACAAATGTTTGGTGAAAAGTGGCAAATGCCGTTGCCAACAACAAATAACAATTTTGATCATCGATCTTTTGAAGAATTAGAAGAAAAACGAAAATTTCGAAGATTTGTTTATCGAAAACATTCTGATCCGGTGAAGCTTAAAGCGGCACATGATTATTTTGTTCGGAATTGGAATGGTAAATACTTTTTTTTAAAGTTAGACTACAGTAACCCATTTACATTCTTTTTTTTGCAGGTGAAAATACTCCACCCAGAGTAAATCCAATTTGTGTTTTACGGGCTCGATCTTCAGCGGCAACAGATTTTGAAGAAGTTCGACACGTAAATTGGGCATTTAATTCACCACGTAAAAATCGTCTAAATCAGTTATTAATAGATCCAGAGCTTTGTAAAATTCGACAAAAATATCAGAGACGTGTGGAACGTCGCCGATCCCTTTCTGTTGCAAATCATTCCTTGTATGCCGAAAAAGCGAATCCAAAGAAAAGTGCCGTTATTGAAAAATGTATGTTTGCCTTTTCTTTTCTTTCTTTTTTTCTGACAAAATAACTCTTATCTTTGTGTTTTGGATTTAAATATCAAATTTCGGCATTGTCTGTCGTCATTTTCTTTTCTTTTTAAAAAAATATAACATTTATATAAAAAAGAATGAATCCAAAAAATCCCACGGACTTTTTTTTGTTTAACTTTCATTTCCTCAAATCTTCTTCCTTCTAAAAATAGAGATCTTTAAAAAATGATAAAACAAAAGTGTTCTATTTTTGATAGTATGGGAAAAGATTAATATAAACGTTAAATAAAATAAAATAAAATATAGTTTTACTGTAGCTATCATGTGACACCCATTTCATTAAAACAGTTTTTATTAATAGAAATAATTTAATCCTAATTAAACTTATTTTAAAAAAACGTTTAACGGCCCTATTTTTTTAGATTCTCGAGTACTTCCATTTGGACGCCGAAGTCTTTCAGAAGGAAGTTTGTTGATTCTTTCGGAGCATGAAATTGATGTTGATCTTTTTGGTGTCAAACAATCCAAACGTGTATCATTTTCTGCTCCAACAGCAAAAAGAAAATCTGTGGTTAGTTTTTTTCTATTGAATTCTATCAAACAAATGGATTAGCCTTGATTCCTTCATTCTTTCATTTATTCATTTTCGTTTTCAAAAAAAATTTGAATAAAAAGTGAAAATAACTTTAGCCCAGCATTTTTAATTCATATATTTTTAGTGTCCTGAAACGAATAAACCAGCGCCAATACTTTTGAAAGAGCCAAAACCCGTTGAAACTGAATATCCCCTTTCCCACATGGATTATGCAACATTTAAAGCGTGGAGAAATGGGGAAACGTTTCGGCAATCTGTTGATTCTACGGATACTGAATCGGAAGAAAAGAAGACACCACAAGATTCAATGGTTCAATTTTTAAAATTTGTTATTTTTAGTTGTTTAAAAAGATAATTAATTATTTTATATTCTTTTTTTTTCTGTTGTATCTGTAAAAAAAAGATGGATGGCAATTTGAACGTGTAATTTAATATTTAAAACGCTTAATTTAATTAAATTAATAAAAATATAAAAATATTCAAATACGCATAAAAATTAAATTAACATTAAATTATTTAAATTTGCAAAAGTTTGCAAAAGTTTTCCGTTGTCTGATTTCCAAATTTAGGCGGCTAATTTTAAACTATGAAAAGAATTTGCAAAATACCCATACACATTTGCATAAAATTATCAGGGATTTATTTTAACAATATATTTGGGGTAAAAGTTGATAACATTGATAAACATTGTCTTGTATCACTAATTGTGTCAAATTTAAAAACTATAAAAACAAAATAATGGTGATCCAAAAATTTTTGTTCCTCAACAAAAAAAATTTGTTGCATCGTTGACCTACTTCTGCATCAGCAGAAATCTGAAAAAAAACAAGTTTTTATTAAACTCGATTGAGGTTGATTTTATGAAAATTAGTCCATTTTCACTTTTCTTTCCTTTTTGAATTTCAATTTTTTTTCATCCATCAAAATTCATTCGATCCCACCACCATCATTATCGGCATCAGCATCAGTATTAATGCCATCTCATAATCTTTTATGGATCAAAGTCGTATATCTAATCTGTAAAGAATGAGAAAAAGATCCGGATAATTTTTAAACGCTTTTTGCCTTCCCTTTTTTTTCCTGCATGTTTTCATTTTAGTTTCGCTTTTTTCCTCCGCTCTTTCTATCTTTTCCTTGTTTCTGGAGGGAAAATGAATGAGAATTGGCGATCGACGACGACCTCATTTCATTTTCACTTCTACTTTTATTTTTTTAATTTTTTTTTCACTTTTTTTTCATGCAAGCAGCAGCCTTAAGGCGTCTCAGAAAATATGTATGTAATAGAAAAATTATTTTGCAGAAGAAAATCCATCAATGGTAATAATGATTGCTGGCTTCTATCTTTTTTTTTCAATCCGATCTGTCGCGATTTTATTTTCTTTAAAAAGGGCCACTTGCTGGTTTTAAACTTCTTTTTAAAAAAATTTAAACTTTCACTTTTCCAAAAAAGAAATCATTTCAGATTTTTGTGGAATCGATTCTTTTGAGGAAAATAATTTGAAAAATTTTGAATGATAACAATTTTTTGATCACTGATTTTGTTGTTACCTTTTAAAGCTACTGAAAAATTGATAAAAAGTTTTTGCAAAAGCCATAAAAAAGTTATATACATTTATTTTTGCATTTTTTCTTGTTTATTATTTTTCTCGCTCGAGCCAAAAACTTTTTTTTAGGTCCCAAAATTTTGATTTTTAAATTCCCGTTCAAAATTCCAACCGGTTTTTTTTTTCTGTTTCTGTATTGTATTTTAAACACACAGTTTTAATCCAGTTTTAAATACTCCCACGAAAAAAACTGCCACAAAAATAGAAAATAGATAGTTTTACCCGGCGTATTTTACAGGCGGCCTTTTTTTTGACATAGAAAAAAAAGGATTCAAAGAAGCGCATCCGTTTCGCTTCAAATCTGATTTCCTCCTTTCTTGATCCTCCCTCCTCTTCCCTTCTTTTTTTTATTTCAACAAACAAAAATTTGATTTTTACAAAAAAGTTAAACACAAACTTTCACTTTTTAACCTCAAAAATGTATTTTTCATGAAAGATGAAAGAAAAAAGAGATGACCTCTTTTAAAATCAAGCTGCTTACAACTGCTCCACAAAAAATCCATTTTCAGATGTCACTCTTTTTTTTGGCGGATCACATCTTTTTTTTCCCAACAAAAATCCTGTTTTTTATTTCATCTTCTTTTTTTTAAAACTGATAAAAAGGACTTTACACGTTTTTTTAAATCCTTTATTGAATATCGAGACAGTGATAAGAGAGAGAGAGATTTGTTTCTCTCAAAAGGATCAAAAGAAGCTCTGATCTCTGAAGAAGAAAAAGTGAAAAAAAAATGTGTAACAAAAACTTTTTAATTTTGATGATAACGCGGAAGAGAAAATTAATCTTTTGCGATTTTAATCGTTATCACATTTTTTGTTAGTTTTTTTAAAGATGTTTTTTTGTTACATAAAAAATATGATAGTAACTGATAGCCAGCCTTTGGATACTGTAGTGCTTAAAAAATAGATTATAGTATTTTTGGGGGGATTTTGTTTTTTATAAAATATAGATGGACAACTTTGTACTTCTTTTACAACTGGTTGCCAGAAAAAAACTTTAAAACCCGGATATAACGGATTTGAAAGCAAGTTTTTTACTTGAAATTTATAAACTTTTAATAATTTATTGTCACCATTTTTCTATCTATGATATATTTCTGATTTTTTGATACTTCCAAAGATCATCGTAATATTTTGTGACAAAAAATGAATTTTTTCATTCATTCCGAGTCTAATCTCTTTCTTCTCATTTTTTTTGGTTACGCTACATATTTATTTTTTACGCCACCATTACCAGACGATGAATACATATCCAAAATTTCAGAAATCTTTTATATCTTTTATAATATCCTTCTATAGAATATTTTTTGCAGCTAAATATTTTTATACATTTAATATTTTCAGGCGTTTTGGAGTTGCAAGAATTATTGAAGCGTTGCGGATCAAAGCCAGATTGATTTCATTCACGCCACGGGTTTTTTATTATACATTATTTCGAGAAAAGTGACTGCAAAAGATTTTAACACACAGAAAAAAAATGTATAGAAGCTAAAACTGAAGAATCAATCCCCTCCGGGCTATTATATACATATTTTCTCTTGATTGAGTCACCTTCCTTCCTTCCTTCACTTTTTTTCCTTCTTTAAAATCATTTTTATTTTTGGTGGCCGTGAAAAAAAAATTTCATCAAATCAAAAAACGTTCATAATAAAACTCGTCGGGGGGTTTTTTGTCGTCCAACAAAAGGAAAAGAAAAAGCGGTTATTTTTGGCGGTGGCGATTGTGTTAAACCAGTCAAAGCCTTAAAAAAAGAAAAGGGGGTCCACAAATTATATTTGGTCACTATATTTTTTTCCTTCAATTCAATTCAAATACATATTACTACTTTAATTTAAACTATTTTTTTATTAATTTCGAATGTATTTAATTTATTTTCCAAGAATTATTAAATTTATTATTTCACAATGGTAAATTTAATTATTTTATTTTTACATTATACAATCTCAGTTGTTGTTTGGCATTCGTCTGCGGTTACTGTAAGTTACTTTTTTTTGGTGCCAACAATTTGTTATCACTGATATTGATTTTATTCAAATACATCAGCATTGATTGATAAATTTGATAATTTTTGATTAAAAAGCATTTTTTAAGGCCCTTCATCATAAATTAACAAAGCGTGAATTAATTTATACATTTGGGGTGGAGCATAAATCTCTTGTCCCAGAATATACATTAATTCGAACTCGACGTGTAACAGGCCCAAATGGAAAATTACGAAAAATTAATTTTGATGCTTGGAATTCTACGTATGAAATAGAGTTGATACCAAACAATAAATTAATTAGTCCAAATTTGATCTCAATTATTCGCGACAAAAATGGAACAATTACAAATACAAAAGGATTACCACCAAATATTAAAACAAATTGTCATTATCATGGAAATGTAAAAAGTCACGACAATGTTAAAGCTGCAATATCACATTGTAATAATTTAATGGGCGTAATTGTTATGGATAATCATTTTTTAATGTTACAAACAGTTCCAGAACGATTAAAGCATGAACAGGTATTTTCAGAACACAATGCCAAAATAAATTTTTTGGCAAAATGTTCCCCTTTTTTAAATATTATTTTGTCCTAAAATTACGTCATTTTTATAGGAAGAGCAACATTTGATTTATAAACGTGATGCGGCTTTAATAAATCCATTAGAGCATTTTTCATTTAGTGAAGAACCAGTTCGTGTTGAACTTAATGAAGATGATTCAGCAGAATTTTGTGACGTTGAATTGTCGCTTAGTAAGTCAATTGATGCAGTGCCTGCTTTTGCCATAAAAGGTCCGCGCTTTTGTGCTTTCTCAAGCTTCTATATTTATTTTCCCCTCTCTTTTGTGCTTCACCAAAAAACCTTAATTTTAGATGCCAGTTTTGATTCAGCAAATTATTCAATTCCATCTGAAGCAAAACTTGATTCCTTATTTATTTTTCCTCAACATGATCCAATAACCCTTGAAATTGGGCTATTTTTGGATTCAAAACTTTATGAACATTTTGAAAGAGAATTTTCGAGAAATGCAGATCAACATTTAACAGATTTTGCCTTAGCTTTAATAAATAATGTTCATGTTCTTTATCAACAGCCAACACTATCACCAAATCTTGATGTTGTAATTGTAAGATTTGAAATGTGGAAAAAGCAACCGCCCCCTTTGGAAACTTCAATACATAAAAATGGACAAGCTCAAACTTTATTGGATTCATTTTGTCGATATCAAGCTCGAATAAATCCTGGCACAGATTTATCAGATCCGGGACATTGGGATCATGGGGTATTGTTAACGGGATATGATATTTATCATACAACTACAAGTGTTGCTGGTGTTGCACCAGTTGCAAGGTTTGATAAAAATTAAATTCATTTTTTATAACGGTTTTAAAAATTGCAGAATGTGTGATGAATTATTTGCGTGTAGTCTTGTTGAAGGCTTACATCTTGGCAGAAGTTTTGTTTTGGCACATGAAATGGGGCATAAGTAATATTAATCTTTAACAGTAATATTTTAATAATTAAATTTTTAGTATGGGAATGTTACATGATGGTGTACAAAGTAAAACTAATCTTTAAAATATTTTTGTTGTAAGAAAATGAATATATTTTAGATCAATGTGGACGAAGTTGTTGTTTAATGAGTGCCGTAAATGGCGCGGGTAAAACATCTTGGAGTACATGCTCTGTTCGAGAATTTAATGCCTTTCTTTTACAATTAGAGTATGTTTATTTGCAAATAAAATAATGGCATTTTTGATTAATAATTAAATTTGTAGTGAAAGTGGAAGAGGGAATTGCCTTCGAGATCCGGCATTTTCCATTAATGCCCATGATCATATGAGTGATGGACGTCTTCCGGGTCAAAGATTTACAGCAGATCAACAATGCTCATATTTTTGGGGACGAGATTATCAAGTTGAAATTCCTGTTGGAAGAAATATGGATGTAAGATTCAACATTCTATTTAATTAATGCCATTCATAAAAATATATAGGATATTTGTCGAATTTTATGGTGCGGAAATAGTGGCTCTACAATTTCTACAGCCCATCCAGCTTTGGAAGGATCATTTTGTGGTTCACAAAAATGGTGCCAAGAAGGCCGATGCCAACCATGGCGGCAAGGATTACCTCCACCAAATATTATTCATGGTGGTTGGTCTGAATGGACTTCCGATCAAATGGCTTGTCCCATAACACCTTGCCAAATTTCTGGAAGTATTTCAATGAAATCACAACTTCGAACCTGCACCGAACCTGCTCCAAATAATGGAGGACATCCATGCCAAGGCTCAAATATTCGTGGAATTGTTTGTGGTGAGACATCTTCAAGTTGTCAAGCCCTTACAAGACAAGATTTTGGGGATCGTCTTTGTACTGCAATTAGAAATGATCCAACTCGACCGGATCGCCAACTCAGTGGAAGAAGCTTTTTACGTCAGTTTTGATAAAACCAACCTACAAAAATTTGCATAAAATAAATTTTAGATCAAACTCAACCATGTAAGATTTGGTGCCATGTTTCAGATTCTGAGTTAATTCGAAATAAAGGCCAATTTCCAAACGGTTCTCCATGTGGAATTGGACAATATTGTGTTTCTGGAGCTTGTTTGGTAAGTTTTTAAATTTATAATTAAAATAATTACTGTTCTTTTTTTCAGAATCTTTCATGTAATAATAAAGCTGTTGTGGCGCAGATACAGGATTGTCCGTCGGTAAAAGAAAAACAACCAGCATTAAAATGGGATTCTTGGTCCTCCTGGAGTGAATGCCCTTTGACCTGTATAAAAGAAGGCGATAAACCATTACAAAGCCGGCATCGAAAATGCATGGCTCCATCATCGGTAATGCCAAAAATGCCTGAACTTATCCCATTTAAAACCCTTAAAGCACCGAAATCACCAACACATAAATCTAAAAATGCACACCCAAAAAAAGCCAAACCCAAACCTAAAAAACCGCCACGGCACACACATAGAATTCAAAAGGGTCGCCGACGAGTTAGAAGTGTTGAAATTTTTGAGGTTTGAAATATGCAATAATAATATATTTTTTTTGTTGCATACATTTTGCTTTTTTACTGCTTTAAAATTATTATTATTCAATGCTTCCATTTTCATCGTCGGCGGCTGCTTTGATGCTTTAAATATTTTGTATTTTAAATTAACTTTAAAAGACTTTCCTTAATTTTAAACTCAACAAATTCTAAATTCCGTAGATAAATTGTAACACAAAATATTTATAGGAATGCCCTGGAAAAGCTGAAGAAACCCGGCAATGTTCTCCGATGCCTTCAAGATGTGAAGAATATTCTGAATGGAGTGATTGGTCAGAATGTTCAAGGACATGTGGAGGGGGGAAATCAACTCGTCGAAGAGATTGTCTTTCGGGATCAAATTGTAGTCAAATTTTAGCAGAATCAAAGAATTGTGGAGATGAAAAATGCCCTGAATGGTCAACATGGGAAGATTGGGGTTCATGCTCCGCCAGTTGTGGCACCGGACAAAAAACTCGAACTCGAACATGTTCAAAGGAAGGAGGATGTGAAGGGGAACTTCGACAAATTACCGTATGTACAGGAGATAAATGTGTTGAAGAAAGTTGGAGTGAATGGTTGGCATGCAGTGTCACCTGTGGAATTGGATTTCAGCTACGTGAAAGACTTTGCAATGGAATTCTATGTGCAGAAAATTCTAAACAAGCCAGAACGTGCAATGTTCAAGTTTGTTTATCTTTTAAAAGTTACCCATTTTTATTGTTCCGGTTTCAGGATTGCTCAAAATCGTCATCTTCTGGAGGAGGCCATTTTTGGAGTGAATGGAGTATTTGGGGACCTTGTTCTACAACATGTGGAGATGGAGTACAAAGTCGAAGTCGAAAATGCCTTTCCGGAGATAATTGCCCAGTTGTTGAATCAACAACGGAAGAAAAACGGTGTGTTCTTGGACCATGTCCAACTTGGTCGGCTTGGTCTCAATGGGATTTTCCTTGTGATGAAACATGTTCAGCTTTTGAATTACGGTCACGAGATCGTCAATGTCGAATAAATTTTATTTCTGGAGTTGAGGGTGAAGCAATTGATGCTGAAAAATGTGGTGGTCAGTTTTTAAATTTATTCTTTAAAAAACTTTTTCAAAAACAGTAAACATAAAACAAAAGAAAATTTACAAATTTTTTGTTGAAGAATTTTCACAGAAGTACACCAATATCAGATATCAGCTAATATATTTTTGTAGTTTTTTGACGCTTATTTTGACTTTCTTCAACAACTTTTCCTTTCTAAAAATAGTGATAAGAGTTTTTTTTAAAAAAAAGAGAAAGAACAAACTTCTTTAGATCTTGCCTTCCATTTTGTCCATTCTTCGGTAAAACATGTAAAAGCATAAATTCCAAATAATAAAATAAGCAACGCAATTACAGCCGTTAAAAAAGTAAATGCAGATCGAACAGAATTTGAAAGATCGTCTAATTCTTTTGAAATTTTAAATACTTCTGTTTGAGTCATTGATTGTTTTATCACCTCTTATGTTTGAAAAAGTTTATCAGCTTTGAAACAAAAAGTTTATTAATAAAAAGCGGCATTTATTTTACATAAGAAAAACTAGATTGAAATGAAAGATGAAAAAAGTATGCAAATTTTTAGGGGATAAACAAGATGTAAAAAATTGTGAAGAAATTTGTAAATTGAATCAAATAGATCCTGAAACAGCTGCTGCAATTTCTGCAGAAATAAAGCCATCAATAAGTGAGGCTTTAAATGCTCCATCAAATATTGGAAGCTGGGATGAATGGCAGGAATGGCTTCCATGCTCCGTTTCTTGTGGAGGAGGAATACGGGAAAGGTATGCTTTCCTTTAATTGTTCTGTAACTTTAATCATCGCTGATTTCAGAATCCGTTTTTGTCAAGATGGAAAAGATTGTTCTTCAAAAGGTTTAGGATTTGAATTAGAAGAATGTAATCGAGAAAGTTGTGATTCGGTTAAAGGTTTGATTCTACCATAATCTGTAAGAAGAATAAAATCCAACAGTAATCAATTGCAGCGAATCAATGGAGTCCTTGGAATGAATGGAGTTCATGTACTGTAGCATGTGGAGGTGGCAGACAATTTCGACAACGAAAATGTCGAGCTCTTTTTGTTTTTCTCTGTGATGGAGCTTCTAAAGAGGAACGCCCCTGCAACACTGATGCATGTGGATCTCCCATTTTTCCCCCAACAAAACTTATTCTTGCCCAAGATGATATGGGTACTTATTTTAACATTTAATCATAAAAATATTTACAAATATAATTAATTGATTTAGAACCATTTTGGAGTTCCTGGAGTGGATGGTCCAAATGTAGCTGTTTTACGCTGACACAATTTCGTCGAAGATTTTGTACAATAAAAGATCCAACAGTTCAAGGATTTTGTCCCGGAAGTATTATTGATCAACGACAATGTGATCCAAGTGATTGTCGTAAGGATTATTCAGTATTTATTTGATTCAAATTTGAAAACAATAAAATTACAGAAGCTGAACCAGGTAATTGGTCAGAATGGGGATCTTGGAGTTTATGCTCAAAAGATTGTGGCTCCTCTGGGCATCAACTTCGAAATCGAATGTGCTCAAATCCACTTCCATCCAATCGAGGCTCATATTGTCTTGGATATTCTTTTGATCAAAAACCATGTCAACCTGCATCTCCCATTTGTTTTGCAACTCCGGTGGATGGAGGTTGGACAGAATGGACACCCTTTTCACAATGCTCAAATCCATGTGATGGACAACGTTCTCGTACGCGGTATTGCTTAAATCCTCGTCCATCAAATGGTGGTAAACAGTGTATTGGAAGTGATTTTGAATTAAAATCTTGTTCAGATCCTTCAAAATGTGGTAAATGTAAGTTTATCATTTATTCACTTTTAAAAGAAACAAAAACACATTTGAATGCACATTTTTTGCTGCACTTTTTAGCAATAAAGGGGAATTGGGCAACATGGTCGACATGGTCTTCTTGTAGTGCAACATGTGGAATTTCACATCGAAGTCGGCATCGAACATGTTCATCTCCAAAGCCATTAAATGGTGGAAAAAGTTGTACAGGACTTGCATTTGTTACATCAATTTGTAAAACGGATCTTTGTCCAAGTAATGCACCCTTTTTCTATCCCACATAATATCACTCTTCCTTCTATAGATTCTATTGATGGTCATTGGGGATCTTGGTCTGAATGGACACATTGCACTGGTTGTCAAGACACTGGCACTCGCACAAGGTTTTTTCCCCCTAAAACATTTTTATTTATTTGTCATTACGGTATCTAACAAAATGCATTTCAGAATCCGATTATGCTCAACTCCTTCTCGGGGCGGTTTATCATGTTTTGGAAGATCTCATGAATCAGCTCCATGTCAGCCTGATTTTGCTTTTGATGAAAATAGTTTTTGTGGTAATATTATTCGACATGAAAATACTCTTGAAAATGCTTTCATGACAAAATTAATCCGGTAATCTCCTTTAAATATTATTATTATATTTTGATCCCGTTGTCTTTCAAAAATTAGGTGTTTATAATTATTATATTTTAATTATTATTTGTAAATAATTGTTTAATACATTTTTTCAATCGTTTGTAAATATGTTTTTTACAATTAAGTAATACAGACAATAAAAAATGTTACAAAAAAAAGATAAAACGTTTAGACACGGTGCGTCGAACGATAAGAAAACTGTCCAGTGAGAAAATTTGAGAGAACACTTTTCTTTACATTTTTTCCATACAAAATCTTAAAACCTAACTTCTGAAACGATGAGTAAGTTTAAACGTTTTCTGTAGAAGGGAAATACAAACGTACCCCATTGTTAAAACGCCGGTGCAAGGAAAAGTTAAAAAGTGGATTCTGAATCCATCGGATTCAGAATCCGTGAAAAAGTTTTCTTCAAATTCTACAAAACTACTATCATTTGATTCGTCTCGATGAGTAGATTACATTAAATGTAAAATTAGTTGTTGTTAAAGGGGGAGACCCACCTTGAAGAATTTTTTGCTGCAATTTTCTTGATGGTCTCGACGTGATCACAGACTCATTGGAGCTGCTTTTTTTATTCGTTGGAGCTGCAAAAGGTTTTAAAAAAAGCAGCTCCAATGAACACTGAACAAAAAATTGTTCAAGGTGGGTCTCCCCTTTAATGGATTCTGAAAAAAAATTCATAAATTTGAAAAAAAATTTTTAAATTTTTTCTTTTCGGATTCTACGGCTTCTGAATCCTTTCCAGCAATAATGTTTATATATAATATAATCTACTCATCGAGAAGAATCAAATGATAGTAATTTTGTAGAATTTGAAGAGCATTTTTTCACGGATTCAGAATCCACTTTTTAACTTTTCCCTGCACTGACGTTTTAGTAATGAGGTTAGTTTCTATTTCCCTTTTACATAAAACGTTTAAACTTACTCATCGTCCAATCGTACAGTATTGAATAATGCCAATACTGTGACACTTGTTGAAAAACCATATTTGTGATACTAGATTTTTTTACGGAGTTTTCTTTTTTTTGAATGGAAATTCTTTAATTAACGTTTGAAAACTGAAAAATATTTATTGCTTTTCTTAAAAATGTCACAAAACAAAATTTAAAATTTAAAGGTTATATTTTAAGGTTGTATCGGAACAATCGTCGTCAGAGACAGCGGCGACATGACTTTGATATCCGTTAAAAATAAGGCCGCTTTCGGTTTTAAGTGTTATTGTAACATTTGAATTTTTGAGGCAATAATTTTCATTCGCTCCAGAATTTGTTAGTCTAAAACATACAATCAAAAATTAAAAATGTTTAATATTTCAATTTAAATAACCGTGAAACTTCGTTTCCATCAGCAGTAATTATCAAAACGTCATTTTTATTGCTTAAATTATATTTGATAATTGAAACACTGATCTAAAATAATTATTTTTTTTTAAATTTAAATATTTTTTAACTACCGTATATTTTGGATCAGTAATTACATAAGTTTGGACATTTTCCATATAATTACAGTATAACTTTGTTGAATCTTGGGGAATTGAATAATATATTGGAATTGCATTTGGAATAAGTGAATGTGGATTTCCATTGAGTCGATTGCAAACTAAATAAATAATTAATTAATATACTGTAATTTGGGGTTTTGATAAATATAAATTTACGATTATTTCCATTAAAATATAAATTAGCAAGAATATTTTCTGCATTATTTTCATTTTGTTGATAATCAAACCAATGAGCTTTATTTGAGCCGGTTCCGGTAATCTTTTTTAAATTTGGAAATGGAAAGTTGGCAGAATTATTCGTGGAAACATTGGTGTTCATATTTACAAAAATAAATTTGATATCATATTTGTTGATATCATTTTTAAGCTTTGTATTATCATTTGATAGAATGGCACTAAAAATATTTGTGATTAAAAATGATTATTTATTAAATTTGAAAAATCAATTTTACTCGGTTCCTGTTAAAGTGATAAAAATGCGTTCAGTATTATATCGAAGTGGAAATGCTTCCAATTTGTCAAAAAAGAATGTTTCCAATACCCTAAAATATTTAAATATTTAATAATCAAAAATGGTATAAAATTTTATACTCTGCATAGAGAGAATTATTGCCAGGAAAGAAGGGCATATTGTTTAATTCGGCAGGAAGGGTTTTACTGTTTTGACTCCAAAGTGAAAATTTTCCAGTTCCAGATGCAGCATAGGGATCAAAAGCTATAAAACTTAAACGAACAAAATCAGGTGAATAGGTAAAATATGAAACAATTTTATTGATAACATCTCGACACTAAAATTTCATTTATTTTTAAATATCTAATTTGTATAAATTTTACTTGTTTAAAATATTGTTGATTTGCAGAATTTATATCTAATCCAATTGTTAAATCCAAGCGAGATATTGCAGGATTTGAAACAAATGGCCCAGAATAGGCGGGAGTGATTGGGATGGTTGGGGCAGCAGTTGTTTGTGGGACTTGAAGAATTGGTCGTAAAACAACTACAAAACTGACTGAAAAAAAAAATAGAAATGTAAAATTAAGTTTTTATTTAAAAAAAACAAACTTGGAAAAGTCAAATTAAAAACAAAAGTGAAATTACTGGAATAATTAATTGGAAATTTATAAGTTCCACTTGGACATGAAGAAAAGCTAAAAGGATAAAACATTTTTTTAATTCGGTGCAAAAAATGGTTTTCCCAAAGCATTTACGTTTGTGGTCTTTCAACAAGTGTCACAGTATTGGCATTACTTAAACCAGAACATTGTACAATTGAAATCTAAAATTTCAAGGAACAATTTAATTTAACGAAATTCATTGTAAAAATTTCAAACCTGTGCACCAGCGGGCATACCATTATTCAAATTTCCAGTGAATTAACTCTTGTTGAACAGGTTATTGGTGCACAATCAGGTGAACCAAATCCTCCACTTTCTGTTGGGCCATTAATTGTTACTGCTGCAACCGTTGAAGAAACAATTTGATCGAGATAACATAGACAGGCACTTTCAGCATATCCTAATAATACATATATTTAAAATGTTTAAATAATTAATTAAAAAAAGACTTACCTAAAATGCTTAAAACATTGAGGACAACAAAAAGCAACTTCATTGTTGCTTTGAAAAACGAACAAAATATCTGGTTGTTCGATAAGTCCGTGCACCTGTTTGATTATCTGGTATTTTTTCAGTTTTTGATATAATTAGTTAATTTCTTTTTTAAAGAATGCCCATGGAGGTTCCAAATCATGGTTTAAAGGAGTTTTGGTGGGATTTTAGTTTTGGCGGATTTACAGCGGATATAAGGGGGTTAACCGGGATTTTCAGGTATTTTGCCTAAAAAAGTAACAAAGGTTTTAAATTATTTGAAATATTTTTTAATGATCCTAAAGCATAACATTTGACTCAGATGCAGTGTCTCCACCGTTCCGTTCTGGAACGTCCGTTCTTCCGTTCCGTTCCCGTTCCAGAACGGAACGGAACGGGAACGGGTGGGGTTTAGGAACGGAACGGACGGAACGGGTAAAATTCCAAAAAGAACGGAACGGAACGCGTTCCTTTTTGGGATTTAGACGTTCCCGTTCTTTCTCCCTTTTTTGCCCCTTTTTCTTAAAAATCAGGGTAAAATTACAACTTTTCAATCGGAAAAAATTTTTAAAATCCGATTTTTGCTGTTTTACTATTAAAGTTACACCTTTTACTTTTTAAAATATAACAAAGAAACATTTTTGAGTTTAAAAATAATGAATTTTATTAATTTTTAGAAAATTTTGTAAGAACGGGAACGGAATTGGAACGGAACGCGTTCCTGAAGATTTTGGAACGGAACGGACGGGAACGGGTCGACTAAAAAAAGAGAACGGAACGGACGGAACGGATACGGCCCAAAATGGAACGGAATGGATTGCATTCCAAAAAAAAGTGGAACTTTGGAGACACTGCTCAGATGGTCTGAAATTATTATTTTTTAATGTTTCTGGTGCAAATACCGGAAAAAATAACTTGAAAAGTTAATCGGAAAATTTGAGCGATCTTTGTAAAATTTGCATAAATCAAATCCGGCATTTTAAACTTTGGCAAAGTGTTTTGTATCAGGTCGCCAACATCCCAATATTCAATTTTATGCAAATATTTCTATGTTTTACTATATTTTTTGTTGTTTTTTTGTGCAAAATACTCAAAAATCCCGGTTAATCCCCTTATACCCCCTGTAAATCTGCCAAAACTAAAATCTGCCCAAAAAGCCTTTGAACCATGATTTGGAACCTCCATGGGCATCCTTCAAAAAACAAATTAACAAATAAAATCAAAAAATAAAAAAATGCCAGATAATCAAACAGGTGCACGCACTTATCGAACAACCTGATACATAGAACGATTGTTAAAAATCGGTATAAAAAAAGGGAAAGAAGGAAGTTTTATTACTTTTTTTGGGAGTAATCAATCCCCTCTTTTTTAGATGCTGCTTATGTTTTTTTTTCTTATCACTAAATTATTCCATAAACGTTTCCCTCCCAATTGTTTTATCTTTTTTTTTCTCTCCAGTCGGGAGCACAAGTTAATTTACTGTAATTTTGTAATCTTAAAACACAAACATCTCTTCACTTTCTCAATTTATTCTTATCATTTTTCTTTCTTTCTTCTTTCAACCACACCCATTAAATCCACGTTAAACATTTTTTTCCTTTTTATCGTAAAAGAAAAAGAATTTTGATAAAATAAATCTGATGCAAATAAATGACAACAAAAAATAAATATTGATTTTATTTTACTTTTGTGATACTTTTAAGTAAAAGGAACAAAAATGTGCAAATGATTGATGAAATAAATCCATTCACACGGTAAACTCATTTAATTTAAGCAGGACGTGTAGTCGACTGGTCAAGCGATGGCTCAATAGAAGGTAGGTCTCCGGTTCGAATTGAATGAGCAGTAGAAAAAAGAAGAGACAATATAAATTCAATCGTTTCTGTAGCAAAAGAATATGTATCTGTAAACTTTTATGCATCCAAACCAAATTTTTTGCGATTTAATTCAAATCCAGGGAATGTCATTAATCAAAAGGGGAGGTCTGATCACATGTGAAAGATCAAATGGATTATACTACAATTTAAGCAAAAATGGAAAGTTTTTCTTTGTTTATTCAAATGAGAACATATTGCAATATCATATAAACTAATTAAACAAAACTGAAAAACAAAAAATTTAGGTTGCACAAAAATATCTTTTCACTTTTTTGTGTTCAAAAATGGCTTTTTCTGTCTTCTGTAAGTTACTTCTTTACTTTGATTTTTCTTCAAAGTTGTTTAATTTTAAGAAGAAAAAAAACCTCTTCAAATCCTCTTTCAAAAGGGGCTGTCTATAAGATGGTGTCATATAAGAAAGAAGGGGGATCCCCGGGAGGGAGGGATCACGGCGGCAAAAATGACTTCAATAGAAATGGAAAAAGGTTAACAACTTTTTCTATTACTCGGAGTTACTACTTTTAGCAGATTATCTTTGAAATTTTTACAACTTGAAGAAAAAAAATCAGCACAATTTAATTTATTGTTAACAAAAAAATTTATTAAAAATTTTAAAACATTTTTTATCAATGTCCAACATGAACGATATTTTTCTCGAAGCGAACAAACAAATGTGGAGCGTTGAAAAATATTTGAATTTATACAAATTTAAAATATTTTTTTGATTGGAAGCGTTTGAACTCTCTCTCATTTTTTTTATGTTGGATTTCAGTTGTCTTTGTTTATATTTTCCTTGGTGAGTGTTTTTTTCTATCCTTGTTTTCTACTTTTAATCGTGGCACGGTTTTTATTGCCGACTTTGATTCAAAGATAGGGACTTCACTAAGCGTTTTTTACCCAATGTTTTATATTACCCGCTATGTTAATCCCCTTTTTTCGCCCTTGTTTCTCTAATATCCTTTGTTGCTTGACAATTTTATTTATCGAAACTTTACGCTCGTTATTCTGCGCGATTTTTTAAATCATTTATATAACTTTTGTTTTTTTTCAGTCATCGACAATGACTGCAGCGTTATTCAACAAAGTTGAGGTACATTCCTCTGAAGGTGATACTTCGAAGATGTTTAATCTAAAGTCATCAACTCTATACGAAATTAAGACCGTTCTTGATATTGTAGCTGAAGAAGCTTTCTCTGGTGTATTTTCTCCTCCTCAACTTGCATTTCATGCTGACAAAGATAAGCTTGCTATTGGTGTTGGACCTGTTCTACATGTCATGCGAATTTATCCTGATATTCGCTGTGAAAAAACTTTGACTTTTGCATCAGATGTTTGTGCCATTCGCTTCCTTGCTGATGGAAGATTTTTTATTGTTGTTCTTGGTGATGGATCAGTCGCTTTTGTTGATACTTTCAAATATGATCGGCGTTCACGGGTTTGTCTCTTTTTCTCTTGATTATATCGTTATTCAGCAATATTGCTTTAGAAACTTTTAACTGCTTGTTCCCCTGGCTCATCAATTGATGAATATCTGAGTGAACATTCTCTTCTTTTGATTATCACAGATGTTAATGGCAACTCCAACATTATTGAACTCCCACGATTTGATCGTATTGCCGAATGTGATATTCGTGTTTTGGATGAACAATTAAATGATCTTGCAAATGCTGCCAAATATGTTTCTGGTGTACAACTTTCTTCATCATTAACTTCTTTTATGTCAACTTCTGAATTGGTCTCTTTTTCTTCCTCTCCTGGAACATCATCATCGATATCCCTTGATTCTGATTCTTTTCTTGAAAGTAGCGAATTTATGGAGAGTAAGTTTTATTTTTTACTTTGCTTTTTTAATTTGCTTCTTAATTTTTAGATGAGTATGGTTTTCGAAGCGTTCGAAAAGTTGGATTCTATACTGTATCTTTAACTCAAGATGGAAAGCTTAACTTTTTCGATGATTGCACTGGACAAATGGTTAAAGTATCTGATCTTCGAGATAATAAGAGCTTTAATGATGAGATTCTTTCATTTGAATTCTTGGATGCTAAAGGAAATGAAGAAAATCTAGAAAGTTTGAAGCTTTTGCTCTCCGTTAAAACTGAAAGTGGAAAAAATGAAGTTCAAATTCGTCGATTCTCTGATAATCATATTGAATATAAAGTCCGTACTTCTCAAGATGTTATTATGCTTCCTGATTCGGCTGGAGAAGATAATTATGTTATTTTGATTGATCCTTTCAATTACAAAAATCCTGATTCTGTTCAACTTCGATTTATTAATGAAGCTCATCCTGAAATCCGTTTTGTAAAATTACTTGCAAGTGGTAGATTTGATGATGCTGAAGAATTTGCAAAGATGTATGGATTAGATGTTGAAAAAGTACATATTAAACGTGCTTTTGAATTAGTTAATGAATTCAGTGATGATGATGAAACAAATGTTACTTTAACGAATAAAATTTTATCGTATTGTGATAAAATTTCGGACGATAATGCTATTGGTGATATTTGTATTGATGCATTAAATGTTTTTCCAACTTACAAATGTATTTCTCTGTTTCTTTCGTATGCAGCAAAAAGAAAAATTTCTGGTTAGTTTTCTTTCTCCTACAGTATACCTTAACAATTATTTTTATTCTTAGATCATGATACTGCTGCATTACTTGCAAGTCGCCGATATGATCTTTTGACCTTTGCTGCAATTTCTGATTGTGAAACATGTTTTGATTATAATGCATGGGCAGCAATGATTCTTGATGAAAATGCTGTTTATCGTATCTTTGAATCCTCGTGGGCAATTGGAGAAGTTACAGCTGCTAGAGTTTTTTGGAATAGATATTCAAAACAAATTCAAGACTTTCTCATTGCAAATGAAAAAGCTGTGGAAATTATTGATAATTTGGAATCATTTGTTCTTGATCAGTCTAAATATCTTACGGATGTTATTGAATTTGTTCAACATGATTTTGGTCCATTTTATCTTACAATAAATGATGATTTACTTGAACTACAATCTCGTAGCAATACTTTGGTAGATTTTGTTAAAAATGTGGCCGTTGGACTTGAACGTGTTGATCCTGAAAATTTTCCAAAGAATTCTTTGTTTGCTTGTGAAATGCTTGAACGTATGCTTGATATCCTTCGAGTGGAAAAAACTACACCTGCTCATCAAAAATTGCTTTATAATATTTTTGGAGTTTTGGGGGCATCAACTTCAAATGCTGAAACTGCTGTTGGAGAACTTGCTACTCGAACCGATAATCTTCGAAAGATGCTTCGCTTAAAAGATTCATATCAATGCAAAATTGCTTATAATCAATACATTGTTAGTTTTTTAAATGAATTATTGTAATTTCCAAGATAATTTTTAGGGACATACTGTTGAATCCATTTGCTTTCTAATTTTGGATCGATGCAAGACTATTCAAACTGTTCCTAAACATATCCAAAAGGTCGTTTTACCTTATATGAAAGAGCATGGACTTAAAAAAGATGCAACATTATTGGAGTACATTAAAAAAGTATCTGATCGTGGTGCAGGTGCAGAAACAAATCAACAAAATAATGCTTGGGATGATTTATGTATTTGTTTTGCTGAATCGATTGATAATATTTTGTATCGCTGCCAAGCCATTATCAAAATTGCTAAACGTTCATCAATTCCATGGTCAAGTCGTTTAAGAAAAGCAGTTAATGAAATGTTTAAAGCTAAAGGGATAAGTGCAGAACTTCGGCGTGATTTAAATATTCAATGTCAAACTGAAGAACTTTCTAATTTGATGATTGAATACGATATTAGCCTTAAATATTTATCACGGACCTTTAATCGAACATCCGTAATGGAATTGCTTGCTCGGGCATTTTATACAAGCAAAAAACCTTTGACTGAAAAAATGGAACAATTGACTCGAATGGCTCAACTCTTTGAAATTATTTCCCAAAATGGTATGGCAGTTGAATATACGGTATCACAAGCTGTTGCAATTGCTGCAAGCATGCACGTAAAAAATTATGAAGCAAGTAATTTTTTGCGGCACTTTAAGTTTGTAACACTTTATTTTAGATTGCACCTATAAAAGAAGCATTTGGTATAATCAAATCAGATTACTGCCGGAAAGCTGCTGCCGAAACTCTTGTCTCCATGTGTACATCTACATTGGAACTTTGTGATCCATCATTGGCTGAAAGTCGATTGGCTGCAATTGATGCTTGTTGTATTGTTGCTCGGTCTTATCTTCCATTGTCACCATCTGTTGAAAAAACTCTTGATATTGTTAATCGTTTACTTCAACTTCAAAAAAGCTACAGTATTATGCTACCTTATTCTGAGTTAACTAATCGTAGAAAAGATGCTGCAGAAGGTCGTTTCCTTGAATATTGTACAGGAACACCTTTGAAAACCTTTGAAGAAATTGTTCGTTTTGGAGAACTTTTATCGATCAAAAAAGAAAGAATTTGTGAATTGGCTTTTAATTCCAATATGTTGGCTTCACCTGAAACCCTAGAAACTGCACTTTTGTAAGATTTTTTAAATGTTTTTTTTTCTAATTTTTTTATTGTTTAAATTTTAGCTTGATTGGTGATACTACCGATGAATTGGATAAATCTGCATTGGACAGATCAATTAATTTTATTCGTCAAATGTTCTTCGTCTTGCATCAATATGCTTCAGATAGATGTCGTTTATTTGGTCCACAACATGCGACATTTATTATTGACTTTTTCAAGCGTCTGAAACCTTGTCTTCTAAAACTTACTGATACTGCTTTACAACTTGAATTACCCTTTGAAACAGATCTTTTGTTTTATGTTCAGGAATTTGTTAGTCTTTTTGAACAAACTCTAAAATGTTTAACTGATATGCCAGGCGATGCTGATCGATCTTTGACAGATTCATTCTCAGCTGAAAATGTTGAAAAAGAGTAAGCTTACTCTCTTTTTTTTGTTGTTTTTCATTTATTTTTTTTCAGAGAATCTAAAATTTATGAAATGTCACATCGTTGGGGTGTATTAAATCCTGCAAGAGTTGGATCAATTTTTGATAGCGTTGAAGTGATCAAAGTTTTGGGTCGTGTCGGATATTCAATTTTTATGAAACCAAATGGTGATGACACTTTACTTGATGTAACTACAACTGATGCTAGTATGTTTGATTTTTGGGAAGACGTCTTCTTATGCTGTAACGGAAATCCATATCTTAAACTTATTGCTCAAAATTTTGCTTTTAGACTTCGTAAGTTTTTTTTAATCTGATTTCTCTAAATTTGTTTTATTGCATTTAGCATGTCTTGGCAATACTGTACCTGATCTTAAAATGACCAAAAGTTCAATTGTTGATTTATGCCAAAAGATTCTTGTTGCTGAAAAGATTGATTTACAATTGGCTGTTTCACTCATCTTTTATCTTCCTGATCAAGATATTATAAAAGTTGTCACTGATCTTTTTTCATGGGCGCATGCAAAACAGAATTCTCGTGTTGTCTTTTATGTTTCAAGGATTGCTCAAATGGTTTCTTTTGTGACAAAAGATAAATATGCTCAAAATAAAATTTATGAAAGTTATCGTGGGGCTTGGTGGAGTCGTCGTTTGGCACAAGAAGGCATTACTGCATTAAGTGTCAATGTTATATCTGCTGTTCATGGAGATTTTATTTCAAATATTGGAAGTCCACTTTTGTATAAAGAATATTGTGAAGCTTATACTCTTGATTCAAATGAACAACTTCTTTCTTATGCATTTGATCTTCTTCGTTCATCTGCTTCTGAAAAGGATGCAACACGATTTGATAAAATTCTTGATACTGCTTCATCAATCTTTCAAATGGCTGAATGTAATCCAGAAGCTTTATGTATGCAATCATTTCATATTATCGAATATCTTTGTCCTTACAATTACAAAGCTCTATCTTTATTGATTTCCTACATTTGCCAATGGTCTTCATTATCTGACAATGCTGAACTTGAAGAACGTGCACAAGAATACCGTATATTATTATTGTTTTTGATGTGTTTTGAACGTAAAAATGATTTTACTTTACAAGAAACTCGATGGTATTTGGAACGACAAAAACGGCGTCAAGAACAAACCAGCAATGCATCTGATTCAATGGATTTTGAAATGGAAACTGATCATGATTTATTGAATGTTGATGATCGACAAAATATGCTAGAAAAGAATTATCCACTTCTTGCTCGAAAACATCTTCCTTATCATATCTTTCTTCTTCAACACCAAGATGATTACGAAAAATTGATTGATCCTGTTCTTTCTAATGAACTTGACATTCAGAATGTTTTTGATTGGCTTCAACTTCTTGAAAAAAGTAGCTATATTTGTGTTCCATTTAGTCGTACAGTATTGGTAACAACGGCAATTTCGAATAAAGTCCGTGAAGTTGTTTCTCAACAATCTGAACTCAATGAAGAAGATATAAAAATAATTCAGAAGCTATTGGTATCAATAAAAGTTCGAATTAATATGTTAAAGAAACTTGCAACTGAAATTAATAAGCTTCCACTTTGTATGGCAAAAATTCGTGTTCTTGCTCTTGTTCGTGATGTTGGAACGCGTTGGTTAGAAACACCGAAAGAAATCTCAAAAGAAAGTGAAGCAATCCATGATTTTGTTCATATCTTGAATAATGTCTTGAAGAAATATGAATGTGAATATATCTTGGATCAATACTGTGTTCTTGTCGTTGAAAAATCTTTGTATGATGATGGTGCAGCACTTGTTCAACATATTTTTGCTGAACATATTGATTGGAATGATCGTCGTGATATTCGTAAGCATTTTTTTTGTTTTTTTTATTAAGTAAAATGTAACTATTTTAGAACGAAAAATGGCATTATCGAGAGAAGTTACCCGAATTCATGATATTGCATTGGATGAATCATTAAAAGAAATTGTCGAAAATTGGTTGAAAGGTGGTGAAAGTGTTGCTGGTTATTTGAAACCTGTAATTACTGGACAACTTAATCAAATGACATCAATTGATTCGTCCGATAATCTCTTCCCTCCATTACCATACAATGATGTTGATGTTGTTCGAATAGCTTATATTTTAACAGAATTGAAATCAGTTCAAGTGAATCGTCGTGTTGCTAATCATCTTATTTCTTCCAACAATGAATCAGTTTCAAATCTTCTTCAACGACTTCGAATCCTTTGTGTCTTTATTCGATGCTTAAATGATCAAGAATTCCAAAAATGCTTCAGCTGTTCAATCAATGGTTTTGCCGATCAATTGTTCTCAATGATTCTCAGTTTTGCTTTTAAAGTATGCCAAGTTGATTGTAATTTATCTGATTATGTCAAACTTCCCCCTCATCAATTTGTCAGCTCTTTGGTAAATGCTCAAAGCGGTGTTAAACAAAGTCTTGAAACATTCCAATTGGCTGCTGTCGCAATCATTGATCATGGTGTTAATGATAATGGTCTTATTGAACGAACCCTTAAACGTTTGATGCAATATAAATGCTCACCATACATTGCAATGCTACTCAGATATTTTACTCGTCTTCCAAATGCTCAGTTTTCAAACAGCCTTCCTGCATATTACAGTGGTGTTAGTGATGCATTTTGGGAAGCTCTTCTAAAAGGTATGCATATTATATATTTGTTAAATATTACTTATTTAACAATATTTTTTATAGGTGAAGATATTGCTAATCATAATTATCGTGATCTCGTATATTTTCTTCTTTCGTGTCCAGTTGAAAGTGGAAATGGATTCAAACGTTTAATCCAGAACCTTGGTAAACATGAACTTGTTGTTGCTTGTCGAATGGTTGCTGCAATTTCTGGTTTTCCCGCTTCTAGCTATGGTGGTGTTATTGCACGGTCACGCAAAGATGTCCCACAAATTAATCCGGATTCGATGAATAAACTTGGAACAATGATGAGAACTTTATGTGAAGGTGATGAAGAAACTCAAATGTCAATAAATGATGATCTAGATGATAGCAATATGAAAGAATAAACATTCATTTTTGATACCGGTTTATTTACTGTAATTTTTCCTGTGAATACTTAAAATTTAAATAAATAATTGTTTTACATGCATTTTCTTTGTTTATATTTTACATTTTTTTAAATTACCAAACTCAAATCTTTAGAGTTCATTCATTTTGTTAAAGTTTAGCTCACTTTTAGTAATGATTTCCCTACTGTTTTTGGAAGAACAGGATACATTATTTTTTACCATAAATAGCTTATTTTCTACCGTAATTTCTTTTTCGCTCCAATAAAAAGTCAAGTAATAAATTATTTATTTATTATAAATAAATCTTTTACTTTTTCAAGTTTAAAAAAGGGTGCAACATTTATCATATTTATAAATAAAAAAATATTAAAGTTCAATTATTTAAATGAGTATAAAAGAATTTCCCTTTTACAGTATCGAAATTTCTTCGATACGAAAAATAGTATGGGAATTCCCATGGGAATGAATGATCGATCATTGCTATAATTATATATTCAAAATTTGAAAAATTTTCAAATCGATTAATCTAATCGATTAGATTAATCAATTTGAAAATTTTTCTTAATCGCTTGGCAGTAAATAATAAATCTGTAAAAATCCGTTTTTGTAATAAAAACACAATGTCGAAATAAGAATTTTAATTACGAATTCAATTATTCTTTTTTATTGCACCTTTTAAAAAGAGTCTTCTGTTTCCAATTTTTGGGAATAAAAGTCAAAAAAAATTTGTTAAAACTTGAGAGATTTCTGGTCTCGTTGAAAAGGATTGCAGCCATATCAAAAGTACCAGATTTTGAAACAAATGATAGTTTAATAGAAAAAAGAGATCATCAAATTTATGGAGCAAATCTAGCAAAAATGTATCAATAAATTTTTTGAATGATTATGATTCTGAGGAAAACAATCAGGGTCGTACCCAGAAAAAATTTTTGGAGGGGGCTAACCTTTGATCTTTTCGATTTGGAAGGGGGCTTCAGCCCCAATAGCCCCCCCCCCCCCCCCCCCCCTCTGGGTATGGCACTGAAAAAGATGAAAAACGAACAGTTGAATTGCAAAAAGTTGAATGAATTACAACCAATTCCATTTTTTCCCACTCCGATTCCACTGATTCTGATTCCGATTCCTTCTTTTTTTCATCATTTTTAAAGGGGGAGTCCCACCTCTAACAACTTTTTTACGACGTATTTTATGAAAATTTAGACGAGAACAATAGAAAATTGCGTAAATGATGGGTATTTCCTTTGTTCTCGTCCAAATTTGCATAAAATACGTCGTAAAAAAGTTGTCAGAGGTGGGACTCCCCCTTTAAATAAAAATTTTACTGAATTAAACTGAAAACATAACAAAAAAACAACATAATTTTACCCTTTTACATTTAATTATTGAATTTTAAACAATCAAACGAAATATTTTTCGATGTTTAATGATAGCGAAAAACAGATACTCTCAATAATGATAAGATTTTAATTATTTATAACTAAATATGTAGAAGTTATTGGAATCGATTCTTTTTTTCCGATTTCCTAATAAGGAATCGAAATCGGAATTGGAAATCGGGGTTGGAATTGGGAAAACACTGATTACAAACAAGCCCATTAATAATAATATGTTCACGTGTAAAAAACTTTAGATCGAAATTATGATTATTAAAAGGAGTGTCGACGGCAAGCTAAGGATGGACGAGGGCCCGAATTTTCATGCCCGGGCCCGGCCCGAGCCCTCAAAATTTCGAAAAACCCGGCCCGGCCCTGGCCCTTATAAATACAAAAAAAAGCCCTGGCCTGGCCCGGGCCCTGATTTTTAAAATTTTTGTAAATTTTGTCTTGGTCCTCCCTTTTTAAATTGTTTTCAAAAAATTCAAAAGGCCCGACCCGAGCCCCGATTCTCATTTTCAAGCCCGGGCTTTTCAAAAGGGGCTGTCCAGATGTTACGTAATACAAAAATCGTCATTTTTTGACCCCCCACCCATTATTAGGTAATGAAACATCAAAGCTTTTTGCCGACAAAATCAAAGCGGTGTAATAATTCTTCAGACCCACCCACCCATCGTTTGTATTACGTAACATCTGGACAGCCCCTTACGGCAAGCAAAAAAATTTCCAACATAAACAAGTACGTTTTGACGCGAAAGAAAACACACTATCAGAATTTTTTGATTCGGATTCTAAAGCACTTTTGTGCCGAAAGAATCAATCCCATTTTATTTGCTTGTCGTCGACATTCCCTTTAACGCGAAAGAATTGCTATACTTGTGCGGCAGCAACTTTTCGTTAATCAGGGAATTTTATTTTGCTTGCTTTAAAACACTGTTTTTAAACTTAAAATTTTAGTTTCAAATAAACAATTAAAACTTTATATTCTAAAATTTTTTTTGTATACCTTTTTCACTTTCTTTGTTGTTTTTTGAGCAGTGTTATGCTTCAGTGTCCGCAGCAAACTGACAAAAGGTGACATTTAAAGTGACAATAGTCAGTTTGAACTGACAAAATTTTTTTCAATTTTTTTTATCAATTATTGTTAATAAATGTTTAAAAAATAGTGTAGACTACTTTTTTTTGACTGTATGTTAATTTTAGGGGTGTCAGTTGTAACTGACGCTTTGTCAGTATGAACTGACGTTGTGTCAGTTCAAACTGACACCTTGTCAGTTGTAACTGACAAAGTGTCAGTTACAACTGACAGTTGTCAGTTTCAACTGACAGTTGTCAGTTTCAACTGACAAAACATTTTTTAGGTAAATATTAATTTTTCTTCCATTTTTTTTAAATTTAGGCTTTTTTATTATAATTACACCACTAACAGGCGATAATTTTGCCACAGATTTTAAAATTTTATACCATTTTTTGTCAAAAGTGTAAATAAAATACTTTAGATTTATTAAACATAAGTTAATAAGTTGTAATAATAATCTTTTATACAATACTTTCCCCTTTTTGCCATAATCACATATTATTGCATTAAAATAATACTAAAATAGTGCCCAAAAACAGCCAAACTCCAAAAAAAAATTTTTTTTGGAGTACTATCCCATTTTACCGCAATTAACAATTAAAAATTAATACCATTGAAAAAAATGGAAAAAAACCTAAATTTTGAGAGAGAAAGCAGTCAGACTACATAAAAAAATGATAAAACATTGTTTTGTATAGCTTTAAAAATTAAATTTTACCTAAAAAATGTTTTGTCAGTTGAAACTGACAACTGTCAGTTACAACTGACAAGGTGTCAGTTTGAACTGACACAACGTCAGTTCATACTGACAAAGCGTCAGTTACAGCTGACACCCCTAAAATTAACATACAGTCAAAAAAAAGTAGTCTACACTATTTTTTAAACATTTATTAACAATAATTGATAAAAAAAATTGAAAAAAATTTTGTCAGTTCAAACTGACTATTGTCACTTTAAATGTCACCTTTTGTCAGTTTGCTGCGGACACTGTTATGCTTCGCCCCGATTTTGCCCCGCCCCGGGGCGCCCCGACGGGGCGAAGGGCGGGCGCGGGGGGACTTTTAGAAATTTCGGGGCACGGGGCGGGGCGCGGGGCGAACATTTAATGGACAAACATTTTCGATTTTTATTGATTAAATATTTGAGAAAAAAAGAAATTTTTCATTGCCAAATTTATTTTTTGTCTTGAAGCAGAAAAAACATCTTTTGGACAACAATGTATACACGGCATTACAATTCCAATGTGAAGAAAAAACAGCTCGTAGAAAAACAAAATGTTTGTACTGGCTTGGACTAACTTGATGCCCTCTGAGGATATCAGTCACAAACGAAAATACTTTTTTCCTTTCAAAACAAACAAGCAAACAATTTGCTTCGAGAAATTTTCATAAAAGCATTTTTGTGTTTTGCTCTGATATATTCACTTTTGCTGCAGTTTCTACTTGATTATTAATATTCTACTGGATTCAACATTTCTGGATTGGACTTTTTTTAACATGTCAGCAAAACAAACAACTGATGCTATGGAAAATGTTTTACTTTTAACAAAAGATCTTACTGATTTTACTACAACAATTCAAAGTGATTCCCAACCAACGATTTCATTATTATATCCTGATAAAACTTTTGAACTTCTTTGTCTGTGCTTGAAAATATAAACAAATAAATTTTTTAAACAAAATTGAAAATTGATGAAGGAAAAACATTTAAAAAAACAACGGGGCGGGGCGCGGGGCGGCTTTTAGAAATTTCGGGGCACGGGGCGGGGCGCGGGGCGATGTTTTGAAAAGAGAAGGGCGCGGGGCGGGGCGCACACTGCGAAAAACACAAAAGCATAACACTGTTTTTGAGTTTTTGTTTTCTGCGCAGAAAACGTAGCTGCGCTTTCCTTTCTTTGTCTTTTTTTGCCAAAATGTCAACATTTAAAGGGAGTGTCGACGACAAGCAAAAAAAAATTGTGTGGACAACAAGTATGTTTTAACACGAAAATGAGTTAGAGAAAAGAAATAGCATAGAAAAATGTCTTTTTCGTGTAAAAACATACTTGTTGCCGAATAATTTTTTTTTGCTTGTCGTCGACACTCCCTTTAAAGTTTAAAAATGGTCAACGATTCTCTGCTTTTGATTTTGGCAAAATTCAAAAAATCATTTATTTCATAAAAATAAGTTAGTATTTGTTAGCGAAATAAATAATTTTTGTAAAACATATATTTTATTTAAATAAAGAACGTTATCTCTGTCAGCGCCGTATTTAAGGGGTGTCACTCCCCCCCCCCCTGAAATTAGAGAATTTCCTTTGTCAGCGGCAAAAGATCAAAAGCGTATCCCCCCAAAATCGTTGTGCCCCCTGAAATATTTTTGTTTTGAAGTGTTCTGTATACGGCTTTGATCTCGGTTCCAAGTTATTTGATTTAAATATTTAATTTTATCGTCGAAGTTAAGCGATAAATTTTTATTTCTTTCCTTTCTTCTTATTTTTTGATTTAATCTGTTTTGGAACTCTACTATTTCACGAAAAAAAGTATCACATAAAAAAGCAACACTATTTTGGCAACAACAAAGTTTAACATTAACATTTGTGAAAGAACAAAAAAAAGCGTTTATAAAAAAAAGTAGAGAAAGAAAAATAGAGTATCAGTTTTGAAAAAAAGAGAGCCAAAAAATGTTTACAAATAAAAACACAAATGTTTGAATCGCATAAATTTAAAAAAATCTATCAAAGATGCGAAGAAGAAAAACTCGGCGGATTTTTTCTTCACTTTTATTTTCAATTTTTTACCCCTAAAAATTTTAGGCTAAAACAGCCTGTAATGTGTTATAAGCAAACTATTTAAGAAAAAAAAACTTATTCAATTATTTTTCTACAGTAAATGCTTGAAACTATGTCCAGGGTCAATTATATTTGGGATATCTTTTAATAAACTGTCATCGAAATTAGATTCAGCTTTATTTGTATTTTTTTATGTGATTAAAAGAAACTGATAAAATCTAATCTGTTTGTTGAAAAATTGGTTGTTTTTGCTGAAATAATAAAAGTAATATAAATCGTGTAATAAATTATTACACGATTTATATTTCTTCTGGGAGGGGTGTTACGAAAGTTACGCTATCACAATTTTTTTTCCAATACCTGCATCTTTTTAACGGACAGACAAAGAAAAGAGAAAAAGGCGCCATCGCCGATTTTTTGATTTATCTTTTCATATTTCCAAGCTAGCGATCCGCCGATCAAGATTTTACTTAGAATAAATATATTTTAAAATTTAAAATTATGACTACTTTTGACAATAACTTTTTCATTCCTGAATTAATAACTTTGCTTTCTTTTTCTTTTGTTTATACAAAAAAGAATTCCGTTTTTATTTTTACTTTTTACCGTGGCAATCAATAGAAATAGGATAGAAACAAGAGAAAAATGCTTTATATTATTACCTAATTAAAAATTGTTACAATAGAAAAAATAAAAGAGGAGTATTTTTTGCTATCAGTTATGTCTAAAATAATCACTCTTTTCCATTTTTGTTTCTCTCATGTAATTCAAAAAGGGCACACCTTTTTTTATTTGTGTATAAAGTAAAGAGAGAGAAAAGGGCTTTTCTTCCAAAAAACGGAGAAGAAGAAAAAAAGAGAGAGAGAGTCAGAAATTAAAAAACCGTTGTTAAATTTTCAAATAAAAGAATGTTTCGCGCGTTTTTAAACTGCACCGATCAAAAATAAAGTTTATATTTGATAATTTATTTAAAAAACAACTAGCATTTTTGTAATTTTTTTAAATTTTAGCCTATTATTTTCAATGATTGTACCAGCTTTGGGAAGAATCGCCAAATTTGGTGCAATTTATGATGCAAGAAAAAATGAATTTGTTGGGATCAATGTTTTTACGAGGTAAGTAAGTGTCTTTCTTATATGAAACAATTTTTTTTATATGTTGCTTTTCTGAGAGCGGACGTTTTAGTACTTTTTTCATTATTTGGGTCTCACAACGATCAAAAAATGTCCGACAAAACACTGGAGAGAATGCAAGATCCTGAAAATTAATTTCTGGCATTTTCCGAGTGCAAAAAAGTCAAAACCCGACCGCTCCTTTTAATAGAGGCGGATTTTTGGGTACAAATTAAAACTTTTTAACAAACAACTATATTTTATAAAATGAACTTTGATTTAAAAAAGTATAAAAAAAAGAATCATTTTATTAGCCTAAAAATTTAAGCGGCGCCAAAGAATTTTTTTTTATCAAAAATTAATGCGAAAATTTTTTAAAATTTTAACAACAACTGCACTTTTTTCATGATAAAAACTCTTTGAATAAGATCAAATCAAAGTACGCTTTTTTATCATAGATTTTTTATTGCAAAACTACAGTATGAATTCTGCTGAAAATTTTTATTTTTTAGAAGAATAAATAAAGAACTGATTGATACAGATGAAAATCCGAATACATCATATAAATTTTCATATGCTGTAAGTGAATCGGAGAAGATGGATGCCTTAAATATTCAAGGGGAGCTTAAACTTCGTATTTGGTGTGGATTAATAAAAGTTGAAGGATCAGCAAGTTACATAAAAAATAGTCGAAGTAATCGAAAATCTCTTCAATGTAATTACATTTTAAAAACAACAACCAAAAAAGAGAGTTTTAATTGGAGGCTTGAAGAATTAAAAGAAAGTTTTGACTTTTCTGGAATTGAAAATTTGGGAACTCATATGATTATTGGAATTCAATATGGTGGAAATGGGGTCGTCACATTAACATATAATGCTCATGAAAATGTTGATACTGAAGAAATTAAAGGAAGTTTAAAAGGAAAATTTGTTGGTTTTCCAAGTGTTGGTGGAAGTATTGGAGCTTCGGGGGAAGTGAAAAATAAGCTAGAAATAAATGAAAATGATTTAAATATAAATGTTGAAGCGGATGTCTCAATAAAACCTTCCGATGATATTACAACTGTAGAAGGCACAAAAATCTTTATGAAACATTTAGCTGGACGTTTGAGTGAATACAATGATGGAAAGGGCCTTCAAATAAGCTTTGAAATGATCCCCATCAAAACTGTCACGGATTTCTTCAAATTAAGCCTTGCAAAAAATATCATTTATAAAAGCCTTCAAACTGATATCATTCAAACAATTACTCATAAATTGAATGACGTCGAAGAAATTAAAGATGAATTAAATGAAAGAATTTTTGAATTACAACATAATAAAAAATATTTTACTCGAAAAGAAATTGAATGGTTTGCCGCAGAAGAATTACGATTCAAAAATATTGTTGTTAAAATTCATTCAAAAATTGATGAAATTTTACAAATGTTTCAAGACGAAATTTCATCAGCAAATGAAAAATTGATTGAAGAAAATGATCGAATTGCAGGTAAGATTGATATGATAAGCCAAACGAAATTAAATAAACAGCTTAATTTTTCAAATCTTTAGAAGATAAAAGTGAACTTTTCGAATTTAAAAAAAAGTTGTTGTTTTTCAAAAAGTTTTTCTTGATTTGTCCAGACGTGACGTCACGCATTTTATGAGGGGGGGGGAGGAGTTAACAAAATGTGACCCCACTTTGAAATGCGACATTAAATTAGATAAATGGAGGGAGGGGTTAAAAATTTCGGATTTTTCCGTGACGTCACGTCTGGGCAATCCCTTAATCCCTAATTTCGGAACGTTTTTTAAAATTGTCAAATTTTTTAGATCTTAAAATGAATGTTGGCAATTTTATTTCAAATTCAGAAATTTTACTTGTAAAAGCATTCTTTATAAAATCTGCCGAAGAAAACGGCATTGAATATGTTTTTCAAGAGAATCAGCTTGCAAAATTAAAATTGAAAAATAAAAAAATGTATATCTGTTTTTTTACTGCACAAAATTATCGAAATCAATACAATCTTCTTCGAAATTTTGTAAATGAATGTTGTGATGATGACAATGGAAGGAAGGAAAGTGATATGAAATATGTTATGATTGATGCAGATATTCTTGAAATCTTAGTTAAACAAGAGCTAAGCTCAGAATCTTTACCTCGACATCCATTATATATTTTTGTAAATAATAAATATCAAGAAGATCCTAAAACGAAACCAGGTAAAAAATATTACTTTAAATTATTTGAGAGAAATTACTTTTCTTTATTTTTAAGCAACGAGGAAACATTCGGTTGCTGTTGGAATTGATTTGGGAACAACAAATTCTTGTGTTGCTGTTTACACAACAAATGGCGTGGAAATTTTGGCGAATCATTTAGGTCAGTGTTTTGCCAAAATATTTGAATGTCACATTTTTAAACAAAGAATGTAAAAGTTTGCTGTAGAATCGCTTAAAAATGCATATTTTAGGTCACAAAGTCACTCCTTCATATGTACTTCTTGACGGGGATATACCAATTGTTGGAGATGAAGCAAAGAAAGCAAAATCTGGGCAATACAAAAATCGAATTTATGGTAAGAAAAATAGATGCATGGAAATAAAACTTTAAAAAAATATTAAATTTTTTAGATGCCAAAAGGATGCTTGGAAAAAAGTTTTCACATTCTTCTATTCAACAAGGAAAAAAATGTTGGCCCTTTGAAGTACGAGCAGATATCCATGATCGACCATTAATTCATACAGAAAATTATAAAGATAAATGGATATATCCTGAACAAATTTCTGCATTTGTTTTGGAAAGAATGAAACAAATTGTTGAAAATTTTCATTTAGGCACCAAAGAGCAGATTACTGATGCCGTAATTACAGTTCCAGCTCATTTTAATGATGCCGAACGTGAAGCAACGAAACATGCAGCAGAATTAGCCGGAATAAATGTTCTTCGATTACTTAGTGAACCATCTGCAGCAGGGCTAGCATTTTGTTATCATAAACAACAATTTCTTGAAAGATCTGTATTAGTTTATGATCTTGGTGGAGGCACTTTTGATGTTTCTGTAATGAAAATCAATCAAGGTCATATCAATGTTCAAGCTGTTGGAGGTGATTCATATTTGGGTGGAAATGATTTTGACGATCGTTTACTAAAATACTGTATTGAAAAATTCAGAATTCTTTTCAAAGAAAATCTTTCAACAAATGCCAATGCAGTAAGACGTTTGAGGAATGCATGTATCACAGCAAAAGAGCATTTATCTGGGGCATCAACATATCAGTAAGTTTACTGTAATCAGTGTGTTAAAAAATGAATCAATAATGTTTAGGTTAGAAATTGAAAGTTTATTTAATGGACGTGACTTTGAAATTAGCATCCATCAAACTGATTTTGAAGGAATTTGCCAAGATTTATTTGAAAAAACAATGGAAATTGTTGAAAAAGCTTTAAAAGATGCAAAAATGGCACCACAAAATATCGATGAAGTTTTACTTGTTGGGGGATCATCTCGAATTCCAAAAGTTCAAGAAATGTTAATTCGGAAATTTGGTGCTGGAAAAATCAATAAAACTATAAATGCTGATGAAGCAGTGGCATATGGGGCGGCAATTCAAGCAGCAATTATTACCGGAGAAATTGAAAAACAATGTAATATTGTTTTAATGGATGTTACACCTTTATCCCTTGGAATCAATGTAAAAGGATGTAATTGTTCAACATCTTGTAATTGTCCAGAAAAGTATAGTATTATTATACCAAGAAATTCCAAAATTCCGACCAAAAGAACAAAAACATATGTGACCAGCTTCGATAATCAAACAATTATTGGAATAAAAGTAAATTTACAAATTTCCAACAAAATTTTAATATTAAAAACTTTAGGTTCTTGAAGGAGAATATGAACAAGCAGATAGCAATCATAGACTTGGTGATTATGAGATAAAAGATATACCAAAAAATGGAAAGGGAAAAGAATGTGTTGAAATAACATTTGATTTGGATGCCAATGCAATGTTGGCTGTAACAGCAAAAATTGTTTCAACTGGTCGACAAGCAAGTATGACAATTAATTATGACAAAAAACGATTATCAAGAAATGAATAATAATCATCAAAATGAGAAAAAAAAGAAAAAAATATATAAATTACTCTGCTTTTTGTTTTGTGGTTTTTATGAATAGATTTAATTTTATAATGTTTTATAGGTCCTGATTTTCTATTTTATTTGATAAATTTATATATCTTTTTTGAATGATTGATAGATTTTTAACGGTTTAAAAATACCGTATATTTACTTTTTTTAGAGCTTTAATTGGAAATTTTAATGAGCTTTAATTTGGAAAACTTTTTATTTTAGTATTTTTGATAAACTTTCTTAAAAATGTTTTGGACATCAAATAATAATAAACAAGCAGCAATGGATCCAACATCTGCAGTTTTCAATGATGCTTCAATTCCTCGATTATCTGAAGAAAGTAAGTCTCTTTTTTAATACATCATTTAATTTTATAATATTTAAGGTTCTGATTGTTTTGGAATTGATTTTGGAAATTCGAATATTTGTGTCAGTTATTACCAAAATCAACAATTTCGTGTTGTCCAACTTGAAAACAGTTATTACATTTTCTTTTATTTTAGCAATAAACAAAATTAATAAATTACAGAAACTTCAACAATGCCCGCGGTAATTACATTTCAAGAAAATGACTTTTATATTGGAAATGCAGCAAAAACTTATCAAACAAAAAAAGCAACAAAATCAACATTTTTTGGTATGTTTTTAGGCCCTAAAAACAGGGCTCTGTAAATGCTTCTATAAAAATGATAAAATGTTTCTAAACTTCGATAATTTATGAGGATTTAGATTTTCGTCGAATTATTAGTTCCGGCAAAGTTGAATTTGCAGAAATGCCATTTTGCATTTCAAATGACCTCGTTTTTGAGCCTGCAACATTTCCTGTACCACTTATTCGTGGAATTGCAATTTTATTACAATGGATTAAAAATAAAGTTGAAGCAGATCTTCAATTAATTATGCGCAAAATTGTTCTCACTGTCCCAACAGGTTTTAATCAATATCAACGTCAAATAATGGTAAATGCCGCAAAAATTGTTAATTTGGAAGTAATGCATATTCTCCATGAACCAACTGCTGCCGCAATCACATATTTTGTCGCAAATCCAAAGGAAAAGAAAACTCTTTGTGTTTTGGATTTTGGAAGTTCAAAACTCAATGCTGCAATTATTTGCATTGGTGAAAATGGTATTGAACTTTTGGAATGTCAAAATGATTCTTGCCTTGGGGGAAGAGATTTTGATGAATGTATTTTCAAACATATTTGTGAAAAAATTGCCAAAGATTATCCTAATTCCAAATTACAACAAAAACATTTTACAACACTTCGAGAAAAATGCATTGCAGCAAAAGTTAATCTTAGCACTGGCCCCGAAACAAAGTAAGATATCTTTTTTTTTAAATGTTCAAAGTTTCTTTTTTATATAAATAATTTTTTAAGTATTGAAATTGAAGTGGGAAATGAAGAAATTAGTTATCCAATTGAAAGAAGAGAATTCGAAATTCTTTGCAAAGATTTATTTAAACGTGTCGAAACTTTGTTGAATGAAATGCTACAAAGTTCTAAAAATTATAAAATCTCTGATGTTCTTATGATCGGAGGCTCAACTCGGATTCCAAAGATTCAACAAATTGTACAACAAACATTTCCCACAGCATATCTCAATAAAACCTTGAATGCCGATGAAGCTGTTGCACGTGGTGCAGCAACATATGCAACATTTCTTGCAGGTATGTATTTTTTCAATGGGGAAAAACATTTTTTTATCCTATCGTTTTTGATTGATTGAAAAATTTTAAAACACAAAAAAACTTTGCAAAGTTGAAAAAAAAAGTTAGGGGAAGCTGCAAGATTTTCAAATTTTAATTTTAGGCTTAATTGTAAAAAATAAGCTCACTGTTATCGATCTTCTTCCATGGAATCAACAACCTGTCTGTAATGGTACAAAAATGGAATACATTGTTGACAAAAATGGCAAAATTCAAAAGCGTGTTTATGAATTTGCGGAAGATATTGAAATTGATTTTAATCAAGAAAAAAGAGAAGTCGAAAAACTTTTTGAAAAAAAGAAAAGTTTAGCTCCCCCGCCTCCAAAAGAACCTGAAATTGTTGTTAAAAACAATTTGCCAAATGTTGAAGATGCAGAAAATTTGTTGAAAAAGGCAAAGGTAATATACGAGGGTAGTTAGTTTGTTAAGTTTAGGAAACAATTTTTTGGGTGTTGATTCATTCATTGGACTAGTTCCATTAGAATAATGGGATTTATTAAAAATCAAATGACCTTGATATTGTTAGACGAAAAATTGAAACATAAACTTTATTACCAGCGTTTCAACGTATCTATGTCTTCATCATCAAGATAAGGTAGAGTTTAAAAAAATTTTTTTTTCTGGTTACTTTATAAACTTTTACCGTATCCTGATGAAGACGTAGATACGTTCAAACATCGATAATAAAGTTGAAGTCTCAATTTTTTGTCTCACAACATCCAAATCTTATTTTAATTTTACATTAAAAAAATTTAAGAGTCAAGAATTTCAATATTATGCTCGACAAATTAATGTCCTCCTTGAAAATGCTGGCATTCATTATCATTTATCAATGGTAAATGAAGGTCGTGACCATGTAGAAAAGTTAGGATCTCGTGTACCTCGTATTAATATATTTTTGCAATCATTGGAATTATTACAAAAATGCAACAATAAGGTAAGCATTCAAATATCAAAGATATTTGAATTAATTAATATCATTTTAATATTTAAGGGGTACAAAAACGAAACAAATGATTTACAGAAACTTAGTAGTTCGTTGTACAACATTTGCTTGGATTTAACAGATGCAGAACTACAGAGCTATTTTATGCATTTTGAAAATTATAATTATTGGCTTGAACTTGAAGATAAAATTGTTGAATTTGAAAGAAAAGTAAATAATTTTCTATAATTAAAGCAGCTGATTTGTTCCATATTTTTTAGAGACAAACTCGAGCTACTCAAAATATTATTTCTGATATTAAACGGGCAAAAGATGACATTAAAAAGTCATTAAAACAATTTGGAAAAAGCAATAAGCCTGTTGCTTTATTTGATCAAGAACGAATAAATCAATTAATTCAGCGGTTTCAAAGTGAATTAACCTCTCCAAATCAAACGTATTATGGTTGATCAAAATAAATATTCATGTTTTTTTTATACATTTTTAAAGTTTTTCTTTAACTCATTTAATATATATCATATATAATCATAACTGAAAAAAAACTGTGCCAAAAACCCCCTCATCAGTGACGAGGATATGTACCATTGATAAGTGCTTTTTTATCACTGTTTTTTCTATCCTTTTTTATCTAATATTTAAATAAATCTGTAATCATCCGTCTGTAAAAAGTTATAAAAAAGCTTTTCCTGGCTTTATATATTTAAAAAAATTTGATGACTTCTTTTTTCATTTATTTATTGTTATAATTTTTCATGTGTAATTTGTTACAATGGTGGCAGTTGGGATTGATTTAGGGACAACAAATTCATGTGTTGCCGTTTATTCCACCAATGGTGTTGAAATTATTGCAAATGATGCTGGTAAGTCTTTCAAAAGATTATATCAAAAAAGCTAAACTCATAAAAAGTGTAGCCAAAAATATATTAATTTTTTGTGTTTTTTTCGAAATTTTATCATATTAAAAATTTTAAAAGTTTCATACTTAAAAATTGTCCTTGCACTTTTTATTAAAAAATTTAGGGGATCGAACGACACCTTCTTACGTTCTTTTTGTGGATAGAAAGGCAATTGTTGGAAAAGGAGCTAAAACAACTTCATCAAAAAATAGCAAGCAATTGGTTTATGGTAAGTTTGTGAAATCTGACACTCACTATAAACGTATTAATTAATTCTCAAATTGAAGATGCAAAAAGAATGCTTGGAAAAAAATTTACTGATGAAACATTAAAAAGTGATATGGAAAAACTTAAATGGCCTTTTACCGTAAAATCAGACGCTTCACAACGTCCTCGAATTCATATTGATAAATTTCAAGATAAAAGTCATCAACTTTTACCTGAACAAATTTCTGCATATGTTTTACAAAAAATGAAAAAAATTGCTGAAGAATTTCATCTTGGTCCTGGAAAAATTCTTGATGGAGCAGTAATTACAGTTCCAGCATATTTTAATGACGATCAAAAGCAGGCAACAAAAACCGCCGCAGAAATTGCCGGATTAAAAGTTCTTCGATTACTTAGTGAACCATCTGCAGCAGGGCTAGCATTTTGTTATCAACGATTAAAACAAAATCTTCAACAAGAACACAGTATTTTGGTTTATGATCTTGGGGGTGGAACCTTTGATGTTTCAATCATGAAAATTTATAATGGACAAGTTGAAGTTAAAGTTACAGCGGGCGATACACAACTTGGTGGAAATGATTTTGATGCAAAACTTATGGAATATTGTATTAATAAAATTGAAAATGATACCGACGAAGATATTTCAAAAAATAAAAAAGCATTATGGAAGTTACGATCTGCCTGCATTATTGCAAAAGAGCATTTATCAAATGTTGATAATGATAAATATGAGTAAGTTTGAAGTAAAAAATAAATAAATTTGAAAATGTTTAAAAATTTTAGCCTTGAAATTGAAGCCCTCTATGATGGAGAAGATTTTGAATGCACAATTACACGACAAAATTTTGAAGGAATTTGCCAAGATTTATTTGAAAAAACAATGGAAATTGTTGAAAAAGCTTTAAAAGATGCAAAAATGGCACCACAAAATATCGATGAAGTTTTACTTGTTGGGGGATCATCTCGAATTCCAAAAGTTCAAGAAATGTTAATTCGGAAATTTGGTGCTGGAAAAATCAATAAAACTATAAATGCTGATGAAGCAGTGGCATATGGGGCGGCAATTCAAGCAGCAATTATTACCGGAGAAATTGAAAAACAATGTAATATTGTTTTAATGGATGTTACACCTTTATCCCTTGGAATGCGGACATGGAATTGTGGTTGCAAGTCTTCTTGTGATTGTTCACCAATAAGCAAAGTTATTATTCCAAGAAATTCCAAAATTCCAACACAAAAATCACACCCTTTTCGAACGAAATCAGATAATCAAACATCTGTAAAAATAACAGTAAATTTTTTGTTTGAAAAATATATTTACTTAGATATTTTCAATTTTTTAGGTTCTTGAAGGTGAACATGAATTAGCTGATAAAAATCATAAATTGGGTGAATATACAATTACTGGAGTTCCAAAAAATTCGGCTGGTAAAGAATCGATTGACGTCACATTTTCCATTGATGCTAATGCAATTCTTACTGTAACAGCAAAAATTATCTCAACTGGAAAAACAGCAGATATGGCAATTAATTACAACAAAACACGCTTAAATCCAGATGATGTCTCAAAAATGTTGAAAGACCTTTCTATGTCATAAAATTCTTTTATCAAAATATTAATATCTCATTCTATTGTTTTTAAATAAATATTTTTTATTACTCACAAGGGAACCACGTCAGATGATATTTGAATTAAGACATCCCACATAGTTTAAACCATTCATTGGGGGTCAGAAACAAATCCCAAAAAATATTTCGCCCCACTTTTAAGATTTACCCATTTTTCGGCACTTTAAAGATGCGCGCGCTCTTGGAGCACATGGTCCCCCTTTGAAAAAAATACGTTGAAAAAAAAATTTTTTCTGATTTTTTTATTTTTTCCTAGAATGTTAGTATTATTTCTACTGATGATAACTGTAAAGTATTTTTGCCTCAATACAACGCTAACCTACTTTTTAGCGTTTTACAAGCTGGCCACGGGCTCATTTTTTGGCAAAAAACGTATACTTAGGGGGTTTTGGTCTTAAATGATGCCAAATAGCCTAGGGACACTAAAAAATAACATTGGAATGATATCTGAGTCGATTTGGAGGTGTGAGGTTAGAAAAACCAAAATGGCCAAAAACACCTATTTTTGGCACTTTTTATGGTGCCATTCTCGTATCACCAGATAAAGTGGTCTTCGACAACATCATTTTTTGTGCCAATACATGTCCCTGACAACATTCAATCAGCGAAACATTAATACACTTCCTTAAAAAAAAAAAATTGGCCTTTGTAACATGCTGATTTTTGCTCAAAAATGGGGTCGAAAAACGGTTTTTTGAAAGTCCTGAGTGCATTTCCTCCGAAAGTGGTCTTCACCAACATCATTTTTTATTCTTATGGGTCATATAAATGTATCAGAAAAAGCCTTATTACCATAAACAATAACATAAAAAAAAAATTGGCCTTTGAAGAAGATCCATTTTTTACCGTTTTTTCCAAAAACTAAAATTTGACCTGATGGCAAATGGGAATTAGACCTCGAATCAAAAATCCCTCTTTCTAATTTTTTTAAAATATTGTTAGGATTAAAATAAAATCATTGGCAGAAGTATCACGCACCTGATTCTCGACTTCTATAGTTTTTTCGATGTTGGGGTATAAAATGGGCATATTTTTCGATTGGACATAACAATTTAAAGAAGCCTTTAATCAAAAATCCGTCTTTCTAATTTTTTATAAATCACATAAGGATTATATTAATACCAAAAGGAACCATTCAAGTCACTTTGTTCCCGACTTCTATTCATTTTAGTCATTCTCTTGTGCTCCAATACCCCCAACATCAAAAAAAATTTATTTTTTCTATTTTTAATGTCTGAAAATGCTATATTCTGATTCTCCATAATTGATTTAGTCATAATTAATCAAAACAAAGTAAAAAAACAACCGAAAAAAAATTTTTTTCTATGTGAGGAGATTTTTCACAATACCCCCAACATCATTTTGGTGCTATAACTCCAATATTTGACTTATTATAACGCCGTAAACGGTTTATATAGTATTTTTTAGACTTTCTGGACATGTCTGAACTATTTAAAAAAAATTAAATTTTTTGAATTTTTTTTTTAAATATTTTGATTTTTTTTTTGCCTTGGTCCCCCCTGTGAAAAAAAGTCGAAATTTTCGAAATTTTTTTTTTCGACGCACATTTCAGGGAATGTTCAGGGGACTATTAGAAGACGTTTGATCGAAAAATTAATCGTTTAAAATCATTTTACGCGAAAAACCACTTAAGTAAACGCCAAATGAGCCCGTGTGGCGCCATGTTATACATGAAGTCGAAAAAACCATTTTCCCTTGCGTCAGCAGAGCTTTTATATAAATATTTTTATGCCCCCGAATATTAGTGACTTTAAGGAACATTTTGGGCGTAAATTTGAAAAATTTAAAAAATTAAATTTTTTTGTCATTTTAGGGAGCACAGGGGGGACCAAGGCAAATCGCGCATCTTTAAAGTGCCGAAAAATGCGTAAAACTTAAAAGTGGGGAGAAATATTTTTTGGGGTTTGTTTCTGACCCCCAATGAATGTTTTAAACTATGTGGGATGTCTTAATTCAAATATCATCTGACGTGGTTCCCTTGTGAGTGTTTTCTTAAGATTCATTCAGATATATTACAGTACACCTTTAAAATGTGCAAAATATTTTTAAAATCCTTTTTTGACACAAAAATTCAAAGTAATAACAGTTTATTTTTCACTATAAAATTCAAAAAATCAACAAACAAATAAATATATGAAAGAAAGAAAAAAAAACAATAATGATAAAATAAATAAGAATACGGTAAAAAATTCAATCAATGATAAACATTTAAAATAGGTTGCATTGGGTCGGGTAATGGGGTTGAAGATTCCATTAATGACAAAGCATCTTCTTCAATCGGAAATGATGGTAATAAAGTTTGACTTAAACGAAATTGAAAACGTTCACCATTTTGAGAATAACATCTTTCAATTGAAGCTTCGGAACTTTTTAATGGTGGACTTGAAAATCTTTGTTTTGATGAACTAATTTTTCGAATCATATTTGATTTTCTTGCCTAAAAATATAAACATAAAATTAGTTTTAAAATTTATAAGAAAACGTACTCTAACAGGAGCATATTCTTCATCTTCTTCAGAAACCGTTGAAGATGCATTTCCAAAATATTCGTTTTCGAGAGAATTTTCAGGTTGAAATAATTGTGGTGGAGGTGCCGTATATGTGTATCGATAATGTCCGGGAACTTTTTCATTCGAAGATAAAGTTTTACGTAGTTTTGCCAGACTTTTATCAAGTTCTTGCATCGTACATTGTCGCTTTAATTGTGGTGGTCTAATTTCTTTTAATGAAACATCAGAAGATGGTGTTGATTCACTAAAAATACAAATTTAAATAATTTAAAACTTTAATAGAAAGACAACTTACTCATAAGGATTAAGTTTAATAAGATTAACTTTCGGTTTTTCAGGAGCCGGAAGAACTCTCCCAGAAATTCGAGCAGTTTTAGATTTTTTAAGAATTTTTCGGATAAGTAAAAACATCTTGGATTATTTTATTCGTTGTTGACTGAGGTCTAAATGAGAAAAACGGAGAGAAACTTCAATGAAAAAGAAAGGTGAATAATAAAAAAAAATGTAACAAAAAATTTTTAAAATGTTTTTTTAGAGTAAACGCGAAAACACTTGAGATTGGGCCTTGTCAAAAGGAAAGTATGAGAACATTCCCTTACAGCGATAATTCGCATGTAAACAAATAAGCCTTCATATCGTTATCATCAAAAGAAATAAAAAGAAAAAGAAATTTAACCTAAAAAGATTGACCCTTTTCAAATAATTGACTGACCACTCTTCGATTGCATCTTCTTCTTTCTTTTTTTCTCCATCAGCTTTTAAAAAATAAGTCTTGACACGAAAACAAATTTTCAAATAACTTTGAATTTTTTCTTCTGAAAAAAAAAGTGACTCAACTTCTGATTCTGCAAAAACAGCTTAAACTCTATCAATCTTTTTTTTTCTACCGATATTATCACTTATCAAATGCCTCCAGCAAATTCAGAAAAGAAAAAGAAGAAACGTGTAAAAAAGAATAAGAAGAAGGCCAAGGATGAAGATTTTGATGAAGCTGCTGGAATTGTACAAAAGCTTAAACAACGGTACCAAAATAAAAAGGTATTAATAAATCTTTTTTTTCTCCCTTTGTATTGATTTTGCATGCATGTTTTAAGGAAGAAAGTGAAATTGTTAAAGATCCAATAATTAGTAATGGGAAAATTGTTCATCCAACTCGATATCTTTCAATTATTGAAAGGGGTCAAAGAGCTCAACAAAGTCGTTTACAAGCTGTAAGTTTTTTATTTAACGCTCTTTTTCAAACTTATTTTGGTATTTAATTAGCCTGATCCACCGGAAAATTTAATTGAAACAAAATGGATTTGTGCATTATGTCAAAGATATTCATGCTCTGATAATCTTGGGGACCTATTTGGACCATATTATATTGAACTTGATAATACAAAACCAGTTCCAACCTTTTTATTGGCCGATGATGTTACAATTTCAAAAACAGAAAAATCAAGCATTGCGTGCTTTTTACATGGTCGATGTGCCCTCTGGTCAGAAAATCTTTATTTCTTTGGCGGAAAATTTTCTAAACTTGATGAAAGGCTTTACAAATATTGGGATACTTTATGTGAATTGTGTAAAGAACGCGGTGCATCAATTAATTATAAGGAAAATCTTCACAGTCATTTTTATTGTTTATACATTTTGGGTGAGTTTTTTTAAAGATTTGTTTTAAAAAAAACCTCATCATATGGGGTTTTCACTTTTTTTCGTATTTGAGTTTGAAAAACAGAAAAGCGTTTTTTTCACTCTGCTTTATTGGCTTTTCAGAAAAAAGGGTATTAAAATCGATATATTATATTAAATTTAAAAAGCTACAGTAATCTATTTTTTATACCGTATACTTTTTTTTCCCCATATTTTTTCATTTACGGGATTTCAGGATACAAATTTGATAATTCAAATCTTCGAATCACTGCCAATCCCAATGCTGAAATTATAATTTAAATTATCGTATCATTTATTATTTTTATTTTTTTGATCGAATTTAAACATTTTACAATAAAAAAAGAGTTAAAATTAGATAAATTTTGTTTATTGATGTTATTTTTATAATAAAAAAAAGATAAAAGAAATAAGTATAAAAAATATTTTAGATGGATAAAATAAGTAAGTGCAGTAGTAAAATGGGGCAAATGAGGACTAATAATAATAGTAATATAGTTTTATTTTAATTTTAAAAAACGGGATATGTGAAAAAGGAGAGAGATTTAACAAAAAAAATGAATTCCCTCCTTGAGGTCTCACAACCGAAGCTAATATAATAAAAATAAAAAAAGTTTTATAAGAAAAAAAGTAGAAGCGAAATGGTCCACGAAAGAAAAAATAAGGAAAGGAAAAAAAAATGGCAGTCTTTGGAATAATAAAAAGTTGCTTTGTCATTTTAAAAGATAAATGCGTAGATCACAATATAATATAAAAAGGGATTGGCGATGATGATAATTATAAAAAAAAGATATATGTATTTAGAAAAGGGGTTGACGATTTGGAACCCAAATTCGTTGGCGTGATTGTTCGTTAATTGTTGAAATAATTTTATGAAGAATATCTTCAAGATTGTATCCACCAATGACGGCTAAAAAAATAGAGTTTAATGTAATTGGATGCAAATAATATCAAAAAGAGCATACAAGTAAAAAGATCTCCAAAGTTTTGTTCAATTCTTTGAATGCGTTCAAAAGATCGTTGAGCTTCTGCTTCATTTTGAGTTTGATCCCATTCTCTATAAATAATAAAATAAATTTGCATATTTTATTGTTTTGACAAAAAAAGTTAGTTTTAATTACCTAATTTGATGAGGATTTTGTGGTTTTACAAGAATTGCAATTGGATAAATATTTGCAGTATTTTGGAGACGTTTAATTGCATTTGCACTGACATCAAGAATACAATGTCGACCTGCATTTGCAACATCTCGAACCGCTTTAATACTTGTTCCACTGAAAAAAAGTAAATGTTTTAAGGGCTGAAAAAAAGGGTTGAAAGAACATACTATAAATTATCTTGAAATTGTCCAGCTTCAATAAACATATTATTTCGGACATCTGCTTCCATATCAGTTTTACTAACAAAATAATAATCTCTTCCATTAACTTCATTCTCACGTGGTGGACGTGATGTATCTAAAAATGGAGGGGTACTGTAGCTCTTTTGAACAAATATTTAATTACATTTCTCTTTTTTTGTACAAAAATGATTCATTGAGTCCATTTTTTTTTCGATTTTATTTTTCAAACTTTATAAATTATGACTCACGGTAGCGTAAAAAAAATAATTTGAAGAAAAAAAAAGTATGAATCATATTTTTCGTAAAAAATATTATTTTTTTAAAAAAGAACTTACGTGGAACACAACTACTAAAACGTTCAGGATATCTTCCAACTAGTTCATCATTAATTCTATCCTTTAAACCACCCAATACAATAACAGGTCGAACATAATTGACTGAAAAAAAATATTGGAGATTAGGATTAACTTTTGGAAATTTGGGACTTTAAATAAAGCTTACTATTTTGTAATTCAACAGTTTCATATGAGAAGATTGGTTCATCCACGGTATTGACTAAAGAAAAAATGTTGTTAGTAATCAAAAAACAAATTTTTTAAGATTTTATGAAAACTACAAATGTGAGATTTTTTAATTTCAAAAATGCTTGTTAAAAAAAACTACAGTAATTTTGTTATGTTTAAAAGATTTGTAAACTTTTTTGTAGAACGGACAATTCACTGATAAAAACTTTGAACCGGACAACGACAATCATAATTAATAAGTAATTATTTCACTCTATTTCATCACAATGATGCAATGATTTTAAACTCACGATAATCGCTGTCCGATGTGCATGTATATTCAGTTGAAGTGAATTCGGCGGGAACCCCTATTTGAAGAAAATTCGTATTCCCTTTCTTTACCCTTTTTTTCCATCGTCTTCCCCACTTACGTTCATTATCAGTGTATTCATTCAGCTTTTCAGTAGATTTTACGAATGGGAATTTTCTTGAAAAGCTTAGCTGTGATCGTGAGCCTCGTCTTCCTTCAAGTCCACCGCCCATACTTGCATTTCTTCCAAGGCTTTGACTTCCTGCATTAAAATTAACTTGTTTTCGGCGTTGTTTTTCACGTTTTTCAACACGTTTCTTTGATGGAATTACGCCTTCTTGGCCTTCTTCCCCATTTTCGGTAACTCTTCGAGCTGTCCACCAATCATCATCATTGGCATTTACAACATGCAAAATATCTCCATATGCAAATGGTAATGCTCGATGTGGAACTCCTGCATCTCGGGAGGGATCATTATCAAATAATGCTCGAACATATACATCTCGACGTTGTGCCGTTATTACGCCCGGAACAACTCCAACTGCACCACCTGCCCCAGCTTGCTTTGCTAACATATCATTTCGAAGTTGTTCAACTTTTTGTTCAAAATTTGCATATGCATCTGGTTGATAGTGAAGTGTTAAATTAACAAATGTATTAGGAGGACAATTTTTAAGTGCCAAAGCTGCATGATTATGTGTGGAATTTCGAAGTTCTACATCATTGACTTGTAAAAGAACATCACCCTTTCGAACATTCCCTGATAGATCTGCAACACCCCCGGGAAGAACATGTGAAACATAGACAGGTTCACCGTCTTCTCCTCCAACAATATTAAAGCCAAGTCCACCATCCCCCTTTCGAAGGGTAACAACACGCGGTTGAAGTTCTGGTTGTTGGATATAGGCAAGATGAGATTGGGAGCCACCATATGGGGGTTGATGATCAGGAAATTGTTGAGAAGATGCTGATCGATTTCCTATTCCAATTCCAGTTATTGATCTTGAGGAATCATCAATTGGTGGAGGAACATAATCAGGATATGGATTTTTTTCATAATAAATTGTTACTTTATTTCCTGTTGATTTTAGAGTATTTACAGCAAATTCATGTGTAACATTATCAAAGATAATATTATCAACAGCTAAAATTTTATCCATTGAACGAATTCTTCCATCATAATATGCGGCAGAATTTTCAATAATTCTTGTAACAAATATTCCATTATCTCCTGCAACGTGTTGATTACCATATCCCCCAGCGATGCTAAAAACATATTAAATGTTAATTTTTTGGGGCAAAGTTTCGGCGCAGACTAATTTCAAATAATGAAATTACTTTTTTAAAGTTTATTAACTAGGTCTTTGCTTGTACTTTATTTTTTAAATTACCTGAATCCAAGTCCTGATGGACCTTTAATAAGTTCAAGCTTTCGAACATTTGGATTAAGCTCAAGTCGTTGAATTTCAATTGGAATTCGGTGTTGAGGATTTGATGAAATGGGTGAATGATGATGTGAAACAGGTAATGGAGGAGGCGCGGAGGTTACCGTTTGACTATATGATGAAAATCCGGTTGTTCCGGCATTTGTTTGGGGATATCGATAATCCGTTAAATTTGATTGTGAAACTGATCGAGATGGCTTAGGTCGTTTTACAAGTAATCTTACAACAGGACCTGATGATTTTAGAGCATCAACAGCAATTTGATGATCTACGTCAACACAGTCAACATTATTCACTTTCAAAATAATGTCATTTACTCTAAAAAACAAAATTTAAATTTAAATTTAAATGAGAATAAATTGAATGAGAAACAGCTACAGCATAATTTCTAAACTGATTACTGTAGTATTTTTAAGTTTTATTTTTAATTTTAAGTCTATTATTTATTGTCCAAAAAAATGTTCTTACTTAATTCTTCCATCTCTTGCAACGGCACCACCCGGTGAAATATCTGTTACATGAATGTGATGATTATCAGTTTCAATACGATCCCGGCCACCACTTATTGAGAAACCTAAAGATTAATTCAACAGTATGTTTTTGTTTTGTCTTTTTTTGTGTTAAGGATGTGACTTACCTAATCCAGTTTGATTCTTTTCAATTACAACATCTACAATATCCCATTCTTGTCCATGTGCATCAATTAAATTACTTGCCTAAAAATTTAAATAAAATAATTACCTTTCATTTAAAAAAATGTTTAATTCAAAAAAAATTCAAGTGCTTTTTTCACTTTTTTTGCGGTTTAAAAAAAATTAATTTTTGATCTTTGGAAATAAAAGTTTTTTTCATTTTTTTGCAAAATAAAAAAAATACACGTTTTTTTACGTCCGCAAATTTTGCTATTTTCAAAGTTTTTGGAAAAAAAAACTGTGTCATTTTGATGACTTTTTTGAATTTGAGAGGGAAAAAATACACTTTAAATTGTCTGTATTTTTTTTCTTCTATGAATGAATAAAGGATGATTCATTTTTGTTGATCCAATTTTTTTGTTATAGAAAAATTCAGATAAAAAAAATAGTAGCAATAGGAAAAAAAAGAAGTTGAAAGTAATTGGAAATGAGAAAAATGCTCTTACCGAAGTTGTTTGAGTTTGAACTCCACCAGGTCCATCGACGGTTTTAGTTAAATAATCTTGGGTTGCCCAACCATCTCGAGTCTAAAAAAATTAAGCAAAAAAATATTTAAGCAAAAGATTTAAGAATTATGGCATAAATTTAAAAATATAGTTGAAAAGTTTTTAAGAGGCATAGAACTTAAAAGTTTGTTTGGGCATTTATCTCCGTTAAATCTTCCTTTTTTAAATCCATTTTTTAAAGATTTGATCCAATTTTATTTTATTTTGTGGGAAAAAAAACTAACCAATTCACGTTTTTGTTCTTGAAAAGTGTAAGAATGGGAGGATTGATTGGTAGGGGCATGGGAATGTGTATCAAATCCATTGGTATATGGTCTATCAAAAGTTCGATCAAGAAGTCCCCCTCCACCAGTTGTTGTTGTTGTACTTGAAAGACCTCCCCCATCTAATAGCGGAGATTTATAGCTTGTTGCTCCAAATGGGGGATTATTTTCCCATCTTTCTGCAAAACGTTTTGTTTCTCGAACTTTTTCATCAAAAGAAATATGTTCATTTAATAAAATATCATCTTGAAAATCGTAGATTGCTAAAAAATATATTTAAATATCACAAACAAAAATAAAAACAAACCACAAAGATTTCGAAAAAGTTGTGATTTAAAAATTGCAATAATTTTTTCAATTTCACGTTTTAATTCTCGATCGCTTGATCTCGTTAATTCAGCATGATATGCTTCAAGTCGTTCCAAAGCTCGATGAGCTTCTAAAATTTTATTTAAATATTTAAAATATTTATTTTCATGAATCCTTCTTAATAAAAATAGAAAACTTGCCTCCAGATTTATGTGACATTATTATTATATTTTTTTATTCTTTTATTTCTTTGATTCTTTATTTCTGCTAAATCTGTCAATAAAAAAAAATATGAAAGGGTCAAGTTTACTCTTGAAGAAGAAAAAAAGAGAGAGAGAGAGACGCTGCTGTTGATGGTGCTTCGATCACAAAACTTCTTTTTTTTCGTTGATTGTTGATGAATTGGATCGAGAGAGAGAAGAAAGCAGCGAAGTCAAGTTCGCGCACCTCGTTGAATTCCTCACTTTTTTCTTCTTTTTACCTCCCTTTTAGCTTAGCTTGGGCTTGCCTTGCTGAATATTGTTTTTGCTGCTGCTGTTTTTAGTTCGTTTTGAGCAAAAAAAAGGGTGGTTGTTGCTGAAAAATATAAAAATATATTTATTTAAGAGTAAATAAGTCGTAATCGGCCGTTGTTTCTCGACTTTTTTTCGCTTGCTTGAAGAAGAAGATCGGGAATGTAAAGACGCTGGTATTTAAAGGAGAAGATGGGGGAAAAAGAAGAATAAGAAGATGGGTTACCTATGTCTCATTTGAGAAATATGTTTATTTATTAACTGTCTTCACAAAAAATATTCTCCAAAGAAAATGAGGGAGGTATAAGTGTTGATTCTCTTCGGTAAAAACAGTTAAAGCCGCCTAAGGCGGTAATAAAACAGGGAGAGAGAGGGGGGGGGGGGGGGGGAGTTGAGCAGCAAACATCGATAATAAAGGGCAAAAACAAAAAAATAAGTTGTAAAAAGAATCAAGAAAAAAAGATAGAAGAAAAAAAAGTAAACATTATTTGAAGTTTTTTTTGTTTGATTTTACTTATGTTTTGTGGCTACTATTTTGTTGGAGCAAAAAAAAAGAAGAAAGAATTAAATTTAATGAAGTAAAAAAAACTTAAACATTCAATGGTGGTAGTTAAAAAATGTTATCTTTGTTGCATAGGAATTAAAGGGTCCTCCTATATATCAGAAGCAACAACACTTAAAAGGTATCAACAGAATTGAGATAAAAGGTTAAGTGGACACATTGACCATGGTTGTTGACCTCTTTTATAAAACAATTTAATCCTTAAACTATCTAATAAAATTTTTTATGTCTTTAAACTCTTTATTTTAACAAACAAAAAAAAAAGGAAGAAGAAAGGGTCATTGAGTTTTTCAATGGGGACATACATGAAATGATTAACCCCTATCAACAAAAAGAAGATCATGCGACGACCATGTACATCGATGAAACAAGTAACTGAAAAAGAGAATATATTTTTTGGAAGGCGTGAAATGTAAAATTCTATGGATGGTTCTCTCAACTGTTTTTCCCATTCCTTTTTTTGGAAATATTTTATTTTTTAAAAAGAAAAACCCCAAATAAAAAAAAATATATAAAAATTTTTAAAGGCAAAAAAATCGTACAAAAGAAATACAATTTTGTTTTCCTTCTTTCTTTCTTGTATTCTTGTTGCTTAAAGCAAGAAAACAAAAATTTGTATGCAAATAGCAAATATACAAACGAACGAAGCAACGACGCCGTGCTTCAGGAGAAAATATTCTTACAATTTATTTCTTCGTGGTGGTAAGTGAAAAAAAAAGTAAGAAAAGACGATGTTAAAAATGAGGGCGAAGAAATGAAGGAACGAACGATGAGCAATCACGCTTAACAAAACGATTAGAAGAAAGTCATTGAGGGAAGAAGAAGAAGACGACGACGAAGAAGAAGGTGGAGGAAAAAAAGAAAGAAAGGGCGGCGTGGAAAGCGCGAAGAAAAAGCTGTTTCACGCTTTTTCCCTTTTTTTTCCTTCAACAAAAATAAAAGTTTTATTTTTATTTTTATGGAAAAAAAATAGAAAAAAAGCAAGGATAGGAATAGTTTTGAAGGAAGCAAACTTTTTACTGATAACACTTTTAACCATGATGGAAAAAAAAAGAATGAATATGCCTTTTAAAGAATGTGTAAAATAAGGCGTAACAAAAATGATTGTTTGTCGTCGTAAAAAGCAAAATTCTGAAACTTTGACTTTCTACGATCAGGAATTCAGGATCAACAAAAGGAGTTTATTGGAAGCAAAATAAATGGCGGTCATTTGACCTTAAATTAAATGTTTCAAAATACTAAGAATCTTACAAAGGAAATTCTAAAAAAAAAATCAAACAATATATTTTAGTCCATTTCCGATAATTACTTTGGATTGGCTACCTTTTTTTCCCCTCAAATTTGCCTCTCATATTTACAATCTAAATCTAACATGACAGATGGCAAATATGTTGATGCCTTAATTAATTAAATTCTAGAATAATAAGGAAACCCTTCTAAAAAGCCAAAACAATCCAAAATAGCCAATCCTTAAACGTTCATTTATTTTCAAACAACTAATATCCCTCTTTTTTTTTTAAAACTAAAATCAACAATCTTTTAAAAAGTGGTGTTAAAAAAAAGTGTTTTTCTTATTGATTCTTTTCGTTGTCAACTATTTATTTTAATAATAATAAATATAAAAAGAAACAACAAAAAAAACAATAATGAGAAAAAGAACACCAAAAAAAATAAAAATATAATTTCGATGAACGAAAATCACGCGGCTGTCGTTTATGTTTGACTTTGAAAATATTTTTGAGGAAAGACGAGAATCGAAAAAAAAAAGTTGAGGGAAGACGAAGATGAAAAAAAAGAAGAGAGGGAAGAGTGTAATTGCCGACGATTGATCCAGTAAAAAAAATTATATTTATTGAGGATGAAAAAAAAGAAGAAACGTCAATATTTAAAAGAATTTCAACGACGACCACGACAACCACCTTTTTCTCTTACCTCCCTCCTGGTCAGTTTTAATATATATATATATATATTTGTAGTAGTAATTCTTCCCTTAAAATGTCCTCTTAAAGAAAAAAATATTTTTTCCGTCAAAAAAAAAGTTTTTATTTGATTGAAAAAAATTTTTTGATTGAAAGCAATAAAAAAAGAATTAACAAAAGATGAATATAATTAATGAAAATTTTATAATCAAAGAAATATTAAAAATGGCAAAAATTATTCAATTTTATTTTACATTTTAAAATAGAATTGATTACGGTATCCTAAAAAAATGTGCCATTGAAACCTTAAAACACAAATCAAACTTTTTAAAGCTGTCTCAAAAAATATTTAAAAGTTTTTGTCACCATAGTGAATGAAAGTTTTTAAATAATGTAGGGGAAAAAGAAGTAACCAAAAAGTGCAAAAATGTTTTATAAAAAAAGGTATTCCAAAAATCAATTTTAAATATAAATTTTATTAATTAACGAATAAATCTTTACAAAATCTGAGATATTTGCATAGATGAAACTTAAGAATCTTAAACTTTTGGCACCGTCTTTCTTCCTTTCCTGTTCCACAAAAAAAAAGAAGAATCCTCAATTGGTCAATCAAGTGTTTCTATCACCTTTGAAAACAAAAAAACCTCTACACATTATAAATATTTTTTTGCCGACAAAACAGAAACCCTCTTAAGAAATTTTTCTTTTGATATAAAAAAAAAGAGTAACAATGGCCACCCCGGAAAAAGAAAAAGGAAAAAAAAGGGGGGGGACCATCCCGAAAAAGGCCCTCTCAAAAATATATTTTTTTATTTTTTCATTTGTTTGCAATTTGTGCATTCACCTTGAGTTTTACAGCAATGTCTTTACAAGGGGGGACTCACAAAAATGAAGAGGGAAGGTGAAAAAAAAAAAGAAAAGGAAAGCGACGGCCGAGAAAGACGAAAGAGGCAAAAACGACCAAGAAAGAAAGAAAAAAAAAGTAACGTCCGCTAGGTGGGCATTTTTTTGTTTGGTGTGACAACAATGCGTGTGTTTGAAATGAGAAGAAAAAAAAGGAGAGGAAAAAATTGAACGCACAAAAATGATTTTATTTATTCCAAAAAAATGACAGTGTCAAAGCAGCAGCAGCAGCGACGACAACGCTTAACCCCCCTCCAAAAAAGGGGGGACAAAAAAATATAGTCTCATTTGTCCCTAACCTTTGTTGATTCGGTCAAGGGCTTTTTCCCCCTTTTTTTTGCCTGCTTGCTTTTTTGCGCACGTTTTTTAGGGGGGAAAAAGAAGGCGGGGCAATCCCAATGAGCCAAAGAGATAAACCTTTGCCGCCAACCTTTATACGTATGAAAAAAAGGGAAAACCCAGGTGGTTAACGGTCTCGTTTCCAAAAACAAGTACATACAAAAAAAGGGAGGTTTAAATAAATAAATATATATATTTGCATAAAACTGCAAAAATAAAAGGAAACAAAAAATCTTTAGAGTTTTAGGTAAAATTAAAGGATTTATAAAAGTAAAAATTCTCCGAAATTGAAATTGAAATGAGTCATAGCGTTTTTGCTTTAGGAAAGAAAAAAAGGAAAATAATAAATTGGTTTCTGCTCCTTTTTTTAGAAATTTTGTCATTTGTCACAAAAAAATGTAACAAAAATTTCGGAAACTTCAAACGAAAACAAAAACCTGCTTTTTTGGCAAACTTTCCGTTTGAGAGCCAAAAAATAGAGCGATCATTCTTTTTTTCTTTTGGCATTTAACCTTGCCCAAAAAGAAAACTCTGATATAAAAACACTAAAAAACATGACCTCCAATATAAACTAAGCACGATAGAAAAAAAGAGAGAGAGGAAAATCGTAAAATCATGATCGCCAAAAATTCTGTCAGAATTTTGAAGGAAAAAAAAGATTGTTTTGGCATTTATCGTTGACGAAAATCTTTCAATCTTCTTTTTTTTAACGGCGGCGGCGCAATGTTTAACGACAGAGGAAAAAAAGATGTACACAGAAGAGAAAGAAAGGAATGCCATTGAGGGAAAAAATATATTGGAAGAAAAAAAGGTAGGTGACCTTGAAAGAAGTTGAACGATTGTCGAAAAATAAAACCGGTATTGTTTATCGTTATTTTTTATATTATTATTGTTGTTTTCATACAGATCAAAAAAAGAGGGGAATAAGTTTTTTTTGTGCGCGAAGAATAAAAATATAACGGAAACATTTATTCTTCAGCAGCAATACTTTTTTGTTGTATTATAAGTGTGCGATATCGTTGACCCCCCCTCCCCTTTTTTTTCATTCACCTTCAATGCTCCGGTCATTTAATCGGATTTTATCTTTGTTGAAGCAGCAGCAGAATTCTATATCGGCATATTGCCAAATATGGCAAAAACAATTAATGATTCTCAATCCTAGAGATTCAATGCTGTAAATTTCTAAAAAAATTTAGAAAAAAACAACAAAAAGCCGTTTCATCATGATTCAAAAAACCTTAAAAAATCAGTCATTTAATTTTTCAAGCCACATTAATGTGACTTAATTAATCCAACATTTTAATTACATAATTAAAAATGTAAGAGTTTTCAAAAAAAAAATCCTTTAACAGCGCTGTGCTGCAGCATTTAAAAATTTATTCTTTGGATCAACGCAAAAATAAACGAAAGTTTTGGAAGAAGTTTTTTCACTTTCAATAACAACAGTTTTATGTCATTTAAAAAAATGTTTATTTGCATTAAATATCTACTTCACGTATACCAAAAATTCATGTTCAGACGTCTAACATGATTGACATCGTAACATTATGTTACATATTTTAGACGTCAGGCAACACAAAATCAATAAACGAAAGTAATTATTGAATTTACAACATTTTCTTTTTATTCCACAAACATTTTCTTTTTTTATTGTAGAACCTTTCACACTTTCATCAGGAATTTTTATTAATCCTTCTATTTTTCATGATCTTGAAGTTGGTAATGAACTATAAATAAAAACGAGGATTTGTAAAAGAAATCGGAAGCAGCAAAAACTTTGAATCCTTTATCAAATTTACAATTTGCATTTACTGATTTAAGTAAATTTGTTTCCTTTGAATTTCTTTAGAAAATGAAAACCTCCATTGTCTTTCAAATTCTACAATTTAAATCATCTCAACGGTTCTTAGTTCCAAATAATTATCTTTTTCTGCAATAATAGATTCCAAAAGATTCAAAGTTTACATGTGTCTCTAAAATCTGAAATGTACGGTAGTTTCTAGATTTTTGAATTTCTTTTGGAAATTCGTTGGCACACTTCGCCAAAAAATGAATGCCAAAAAAATAAATTTTTACCAGAAAAATGGATATTTTTAAAACTATTTTGTAAATTATCAAATACAAACATTCTTTATATTAATTTTATATTTAAAAAATACCAAACATTAATTAATTATGAATGAAACTCGTCCTGAATCACCATATTTGGAAGAAAGTACTTCTGGGCATCAAAAATACATAACTTCAAGAGAAAAGGTAAAATAATAAATTTAAACTAATTTAATTATTTATTACGCCTTTATTTGTTACAGATTCATCGAATTCGATGCATGGTTGGATATTATGCTAAAGTATCGGCAGTTTATTCACCAAATGAAATTTGGCTTCTAATTCCCAATAATATTGCTGATAAACTTGTTCTTTCTCGAGAGTATGTCTTATTTGAAATGATTTACTGCATTTAAATCTATCTACGTCTTTATTTTAGTAATCCACCTCCATTAGAAACTGAAATTCAACCAAATTCATATGTTATGACTCCAATCAATGAAAAAAAACTTGCACGTGCTCGTATTTTATTATCACAAAATCGTGAAGTCTTTGTTAGGCTTATTGATAGCGGAAAAATTGAAAAAAGATCTTTTGATCAATTGTATGAAATGAATGATGAACTTCGTACACATCCATGGCAAGCTATTCAAGTTTCTTTGCATAATGTTCATCCACAAAATGATGTAAGTATTTATATTTGAATATATTAATATATGTATGTGTATTTTTCTTACTTTTAGGATGCATGGTTACCACACGAAATTGAAACATTAGAATCTGTTTTAGCTGATTTTCCATATGTATGGGTTGATCCTCAACTTACTCAAAAAGCTATTAATAATGATTCTGAACCCGTTAGAGTTTTATTAAATGGTTTATCAGATGAAGAAGTAGAAATTATTGAAACAACTCAAAGGACATCTTATGATGATTTTGGTGAAAGTATTGTTGACAAATATTTAATCATTCTTCCACAAGTTACATTAGCTCCTAAACGTATTATTGATGCAATGGCTTATAACATTTATCTCACTCATTCTGATCTTTAAAAGTTTTTGTTACTAAACGGTTTGTTGTTAATAAGTACTTTGTTATGTTTGTTTTTTGATAGAGATTTTTTATATGTTACAGTATTCACAAAATATTACTAAACAAATTGTTTTATTGGGTAATTTTTTTTACATTTTTAAAACATCAAATATTTAGACATAAAAAAGGGGGAGAAAAAGAATGGAGAGTAAGTGAAATTGTTTCTAGCGAATACACTTTTTTGTTTAAATTTTGGGAAACTGAATTTGGAATGAGAGATACGTTTTGCAAATTTTATTTTAGTATTTAGGCTTTTTCATCGAAGTCCTGAGATTCGGCCTGCAAGCATATCTTGTCGTAATCGATCAACTTTATTTTCGAATTCAGCAAATTCTGTAAAATAAAGTTTTTATTAAATTATTAATTGAGCTTTATAGACAAACCTCTTGGACGAAATTGTAGAGTTAAATGAACGAATGGGCCAGGAGTTCCGCGAAGGGCAATTGCCGCAGTTTGATGGGTTGCAGTTCGAAGGTTTGTATCATTTACTTGTAAAAGGATATCACCTTTTCGAACATTCCCTGAAAGATCAGCAACACCCCCCGGAAGTACATGTGAGATATAAATTGGTTCACCATCTTCTCCTCCAACAATATTAAATCCAAGTCCACCATCCCCCTTTCGAAGGGTAACAAGTCGGGGATCATAAAGATTAAGCACAACATTTGGATCAACAATTCTTCCAGGTGGGGTCGGTTGAACAAATGATTGATATGATTGATTTGCAACAGAAGATGATGGTTGATGGGGTAATTGATGGAGGGATCTTGACCGAAATGGTGCGGGTGAGCCATATACTGATGGAGGTTCTTCTCTTCGAAGATGTGAATCAGCTAAATATGATTGTGATAAACTTCGATTTGCTTTTGGACGTTTAACAATTAATCGAATAAATCCTTCTGAAGCAAAACTATTGATTGCATTAACAGCTGTTTGATGTTCAATTGAAGTACAATCAAGATCATTAATTTTTAGAATAATATCATTGATTTTAACTCTTCCATCTTTTGCAACTGCACCATCTTTGAGAATTTCAGTAACCCGAATTAAATGATCCGGGTGCTTATCAATACCTCCAGTGATTGAAAATCCAAGTCCAACAGATCGGATATCCAAATGAACTTCTTCAATTTCCCATTCCTTTCCAGTTTCATCAATAAATCGGTTTGAGACAGCAGAATATGGTCTCTGTTGAATTTCTGTAACTACTGGGGGAAGAGTTGTGGTACTGTAGATGGGACGAATTGATGGAGCAGAAGCTGCAGGAAAATATGATCGCAAATTTGATCCTGTAAATGGTGGAATTGATTCCCATCGAGCTGCAAATTCTCGTGAAGCAACACTTTTTTGATTAAATGAAATTCTTTCATTCATTAAAGTATTATCATAAAATTCTTGAATATCACACAATGCATTAAATAAACGTGATTTAAAGGAATTTAATATTTTTTCAATCGCATATTTTAGTTCAATATCAGCTGGTCGGCTAAGTTCGGCATGATATTCTTCCAATTGTTCCAAAGCTCGATGAATATCTAAATTAAATAAGCGGATTAAGGGAAGATATTGTAAGAGAGGAAAAAGTTTTATTAAGGACAGTGCTGTCGGTTCGCCTGGTACTCGGTTTTTAGTTTTTCGGTCATAACTTTTTTAAATAGTTTAAATTAAAAAATCTATTATAGCATATCGGTCCACCCTATCACAAGTTGATTCTAAAAAAAAGATGAGATTCTGAAAAGTTCTCATTGTCTCAAAATCAGAAATTAACCGAAATCAAACCGAATTATCGATTGATTTCGGTTAATTACCGTTTCTGAGGTATAGCTTATTTTTCAGAATCTCATATTTTTTTTAGAATCAACTTGTGATAGGGTGGACCGATATGCTATAATAGATTTTTTGATTTCAACAATTTAAAATAGTTATAACCAAAAAACCAAAAACCGAGTACCAGGCGAACCGACAGCACTGATTAAGGATAAGGTTGTCAAAGAAAAATTCCCGGGAAATTAGCAGAAAGATTCCCAACTTTTTTGATTTCCTCGAAATGTTGCAACCATAATTAAGGATTATGCAAATTATTAGGATTCTTGAAGCTCCCGTTTTACCGTAATAAACATAATGTCTTACCTCGAGGCATGACTGGAATAATTAAGCCGAATAATTTAAAACCAAACAGCTGTCAATAAACAGCAATTTTGTTTAATCTGTAAAAAATGAAGACGAGTTAAAATAAAACAACAACAATCGATTGAATAAACAAAGAAAAAACGTGAAAAAAAGTGCGTGAATCAAAATGTTTTTTTTTGACTCTTAAAACTAGGGGGTGCAGCGTCATTCTTTTTTTCAAAAAAAACGCAAAACGAGTGGCAGCGAAAAAAATTTCGGGGAATTGCTTTTTGCCGGGAAGCATAGTGGTTAAACGCGCGCAGCCAACAGTCAAGGTGCAGAGATAAGAGAGGTTCGATTCCACTCCAGGGCAAAAAAAAATTTTAAAAAATGCAAAAAGCTAATTTTAATCTTTAATGAGTGAGACAATATTAATGCGGCACAAATTAATTTATTTAAACACAAAAAAATATTAATTTTTTTTTGCACTCCAGAGGAATCGAACCTCTCTTATTGCCGCACCTTGACTGTTGGCTGCGCGCGTTTAACCACTATGCTTCCCGGCCAAAAGCAATTCCCCGAAATTTTTTTCGCTGCCACGAAAAACGGAAGCGCGCGTCGTAGATGCTTCAGAATTCTTAATCTACTAAAAATGAATTGAAAAAAATTATTTTATCAGATGACGAAGATCCGGAACTATCCGAATATATAAAAATCAATAGCAAAATCGAAAATTTATTTTTCACTCTGCGCCCCCTACTTAAAACAAAACAAAAAATTAATCGAGGTGAAAAATTGCGCAAAAACACGTTTAAAATGTTTAAGAGGTTTCTCTTTAAAAAAATAAAAAGAAAGGGGGGGGGGCAATAAAAAATATGCATACACATTACGATATATAAATAAATAAATATAGAAGGCAAGAATATTTTTTTTGGTGTTATTGTTCAGTTAGTCGTCCTCAAAGTGGTGAAGCGGAAAAAAAATATAAATATGAAAGAAAGGTGAGGTGGACTGGTCGAAACATTTCTCTCTCCTCCCCCCTTTTTTTGCTGCTGCTGCTGCTGCAACATTTGCATTTTGCCTTAGCAACGAGGCAGCCGGTTGTGGCGAGGGAACAACAACAAACTATCGATGCTGATGATGGACTTTTGCGGCAGGTCTGCGCGCATTACGCAGCATTCATCATCAACATTAGTACTACCTACCTACCTTCCCCAAAAAAAGAAAGAGAGAGAGTAACGTTTTAGGTGTGCGTGTGTTGTTCTCCTTCTTGTAATATTTACTTTTATTTTTAGAAAAATAACAAATGAAACGTCCTTTTACGCATTTTTTTTTTGTCGTCGTCGTCTGGTCAGTAGCGGTCATTCTCACTCATTCATTCACCTTCTCTATTCTCCTTTTCTTTTAGCAGCATCTAAAAATGAGAGAAAGATGACGAAGCAAGTCATCGGCAGCAGCAGCAATTTACCGCACAAAAATAGAAGAAAAAGAAAAAAACTTTAAAGCTTCAAAGGAATGCAGAAAACAAAAAAAAGATGTTCAAGAATGGAAAAAAAGCATTTTAAAAAGTGAAAAGTCAAGAAAGAAGATCCACGCTTGAATGCAAATATAAATAAATTTTTAAAAACGAAAAAGCAAGTAAAACTTGTTTTAAAATTTTGATGTCCTACCATTTTTTTAATGGTCAAAAACAGATATAATAAAATTGTAAAGTTTCCACAAACTATAGCCGTTTTTTCACTAATATTATTTGTATAAAAGCCATGAAATTTCCGAAAATTTAAAACAATATTTTTATTTTTACAAAACGGATCTATGCCTGATTGAAAAAGAAGCAGCAAAAAAAAAGAAGTTTTCTTTTTTTAAAACAAGCAACGATTAAAATTTCTTTCAAAAATCAGGTTTTTGAATCTTCAAAAAAAAAATAGTAAAAAATCAAGGACAATATTTGGCATTGCTTGAAACGATGATGGCAAAAAAGGGGGGGGGAGAAACGAAAGAAAAAAAATAAAGAAGGCGGAAGATCAATAACGACGTTAAAATTAAGATATCGGCGAATTTCGGCAAACCCGACAAAGGTCAAGGATTCCATCACTACATTGAAGAAAGTATATTTTCACCCTTTTTTGCCGAAAATAAATGATTTCTTAATATCAGACATATATATATATATATATATATTTAAAGGGGGTTTAATACATACATACATATACATATACATTTTTTGACTCGGATCTAGTTTTACGAAATTAATATCATTCGTTCGATCCAAACGAACACATTCTAAAATTGGAACAATACAGAGAAGATTAGCATGGCCCCTGCGCAAGGATGACACGCAAATTCGTGAAGCGTTCCAAATTTTTTTCAAGCAATATATTCTCTTCAAGCAATATATTCTCTAAACAACTCTGAAATTCAACGCAAAGATATGACCCGTGATCTTGGATTCTTTATTAGAAACGATGGCTCCATTAGTCAACATCTAAATGTTATTACTCGAAATGTCAACAGGAAAATGTTTTCCATCTTAAAGAAAATCACCATAAAAGATCCAAAAATGCTCATCTATATTTACAACACCTATATTAGACCAAATTATGAATATGGCTCTCAAATATTCAATGTTCAGAAAAAAAAGTATACTGATCAACTGGAAGGAAATCAAAGACTGTTCACAAGAATTGTATACAAAAGAAATCATCCAACCACTACAGTAATCCCTGATTATTCTGCTAGACTCAAATTATATGAAATGGATTCCCTTCACCAAAGAAGACTGGAGGCTGATATCCTACTGGCGTATGACATGTTCATTGCTCATCCTGATTCGACTGGTATTGACTTACGATCGAAATTCAATGAAAGGTTAAACGAATGGTACTACTCCACCTCTTTACTCATCAAAGGCAAGCATTCAAAAAATCATTTCTCAACTCGTGTAGCATCTATCTTAAACTATTTCAAAATTAACTTGCAAAGTTATCCATCATCCATCTATCTCAAGCAACATATCTCATCTATAAATCTCACAAGAAATGACAAATAATATAAATATCTCTTTTTTTCTTTGTTTAATATGTAATAATTTTCCTCTGTTATTTTTCATGTAAAACTTTACTTTTACCATACTTTTTTTTTGTTTTGTCATTATTATATATCTTTTTATCTGTTATACTTATCTTTTATATTGTATGTACTTTTCTACCACTTTTGTGGAATATTCTTTTTTGAATAAATATAAAAAAAAAAAAAAAAAAATATCATTTTTGATTAAGAGTTTTTTTTTCTTTTAATGATTATATCTTCAATACTTTTCCATTTACCCTGAAAGGCAATATTCTTATTTTTAGTATTTTTTTGGAAGAAAAAAGTCACTTTTCGCGCAAATTTTTGGAGTCACGCAGAGATGACAATAAATTGCATATTTCTTCGGAGAAAAATTGAAAGAAGAAAAGAAAGAAAAATGAATAACTTGAAAAAAATTCTGAAAAAAAGGGAATACAAAAAATTATGAAAAAAAGGGGGGATGGAAGATTTTAAGCTTTGAAAAACATATTATTATTCAAAGGAACGAGATCATCCACTTTTCTTTGAAAGAAAAAAAATGATAATTGAATTTTTGAATCAAAAAAAGCAAATCGTAATTACTTATTTATTATTTCAAAATAAACAAATTACATCAACATTGTTAATACAGCTTCAGAAAAATTTTTACAAGCTGATATCACATTCTTTTAGAAGCTGATCCATGAAAGTTTTATGATCTTTAAAGATATTAAAAATTTGATTTCAATTTGGTATAAAATTGGATACTGTATTAAATGTTTAAATTGCAACATTTGAAAAAATAAAAAGAAAACGTAAAATCTCTAAAAAAAATTTGCAAAAAACTAAAAATCAGGGAACAATTGGATTCGAAAAATCTAAACAAATTCAAAAATTAAATTCTTTTATCACTAAAATTTTGGCCGATAGAGCGATAGATTAAATCAATTTTCTAAAAAATATACCTAAAACCTTATAAAAGAAACGGTTAAAAGCAGTTTATTTTTATATTTTTGCCTAAAAAATATTATCGCATTTTTCAAAGTTTATTTGTTAAAAATTTTAAGTTTTTTAAAACTTTGATAAAAAGTTAGAGTATTCTTTAAAAAATGGCTATCAAAAAAAATTTTAAGGAAAAAATGGTGAACAACAATTTTTTTGTGTTAAAATTCTAATTTTTTAAATTATTTTAAAATAAAATTTTTATTTAAGAAAAAAAATTTACAAACAATGAAAAAAGAAGTTTAATTTTTGATAAAATTAAAAATAAGTAAAAACGTTAAAACAATAAAAGATAATCCAACTGAGACCGCGGAATTGCAACCCTTTGGTCCATATTCATCCAATTTGTGATCATAATAATGTAAATGCATATCTGCGCCTCTATTTGACACAAAATTTAACGCAAAAGTAGCTGGTGAAATAGAATTACTGCATTTTGGATCTTCTCCGTCACTGGGATCACAAGTTGTGAACTTTGAATTATCCATTGTTAAATCGTCATTATTATACCTAAAAATAATTTGCATACATTAATACAGATAATTCTTCGCATTTTTTATTAAAAATTACCAAATTTCTTGAGGTTGATGATATGGACTTGCGGAATCGTCTTTGCATTTATCCGTTAAAGCTCCAGCACAAAGTGGCATATGTGGTACAAGATCTTAAAAAGAAGATTATTTAAATTTTAAAGAATTTTAAAGTTTTATTTTTACCGCTGTTATGAATAATTCGATAAGATTCTTTAACATAGGTTCTAAAATTTGTAGCAAATTCTTTATTACCAATTCTTGGCTCCCCAAAAGTATACAAACTCATATTATTTACAAGGCCAAATTTTTGGGCTTTGAAAGCTATTAAAGATGCAATTGCCCCGCCTAAGCTGTGTCCAGTAAATGCAAATTTGTAAGTTTTATAAGTTTTTAAATAATATTCAACTTTGCCGCCCCATAAACTTTCAGAAGCATCAAAAAAGTATCGATTTACATGTCCAACTGATTCATCGTATTTCCATGGAATATAACTTTTCAAGGATGCACTAGTTTCATCTTTCATTTGATCTTCTCCTACAGTACCTCGAAATGCAATAACCACTAAATTTAATGGCACTGAACGGGTAATAATTAATTGGCATTCATCGTTGAAATATCCGGCACATGGTTTGATACTGCTATGTTCAGATTCTTCCCATTGTCCATTTGGAAAACTTTTTTCAAAGCATTGTTTTGCCAAAACCGTATTATTAACTGTTTGAGGAGCAATAAATGAAGCAGCAGCAAAATTTATCATTTGTTTTGCATATGTTTCATCAAAGGCGGCATTGCTAATTCCAAAACAGCAAAATGCAACTGCGACAAAGAAAAAAGTTGTAATAAAATATTTTTCACCAATCATAACGGCTTTTTTTATGGAACACTGTCTCGAATAAAAGAAGTAGAAAAGAAATAAAATTGAGTGACTGATTGATTGTCGAAGGAAGTATGGTATCTTTCTTTTATAGAAAGCTTATATCAAATGATTCATTGCCTCTCCTGATAATCACAGAAATAAAAGGGGGAAAAGAAAAGTGTTTCTGATAAGTTTAAGCGCAAACAATAGACTTTTTTGGAAAAAGTCAGGAAAAAAAAGATTATAGTCAGAAAAAAATGACGTGAAGATTTTAGTTTCATTTCGATTCAGATGATGATGACTATTAAACAAGGAATGCACTTTTATCAATTATATCTTTGGGATGTAAATCTTCCCCTCGTCACTGATAGGCTATCAATGATAGCTGCAACAAAACAAAAGACAAAGGATTCGTCATTTGTTTTTTTTTAAGGTTTTTATCTTTCCAATTATTTTTTTTTGCTGCAGATCAAAAAAAAAAGAATCTTAAAAGTTTAAACAGAAAAAAGAAAGAATGTTAAAAGTTTTGAAATCAGTATTTACTTTTTGCATTATTTTTTTAAGCTTTAAAAAAATTTGTTAAAAATGATTACGATATTCTAAAAAAGAAGAATAAATTTTGTTTATTTAACGGACAACACTATATTTTCAATTTAAACAAAAATATACAGTAATCATTATTATCAGCTTATCATGGTTACGGTATCGCTCAAGTTTCAAAAACAATGCTGATTTTTCGTCAATAGTAATTAATTTGTAATAATTAGAGTATATCAGAGCTAAAATGTAACCCTTAAAAGACTATATTTCTAAATATTTTAATTAAAATTGCACTCTCAATTACCACGTATACTGTATTTTTAATTTGAAATGTATTTTATTTGATTAAAAGTGACACCCATTTAATTTATTATAAAAACTTATAAAATTGCGGAGGAAACACAATCGAGAGAAAAAAAACGTGTAAATTTATTTAAAGGGAGTGTCGACGACAAGCAAAAAAAAAAATTTTGGCAACAAGTATGTTTTTACACGAATAAGACATTTTTCTATGCTATTTCTTTTCTCTAACTCATTTTCGTGTTAAAACATACTTGTTGTCCACACAAAATTTTTTTTGCTTGTCGTCGACACTCCCTTTAAAACGTGAATCATCCATCAAACGTCTGTTGTTGGCGATCTGTTACTCAATTTTTTAATAAACAATCAGTTTTTTTTTCCTGAAAAAAAAGCATGAGTTGGATTTTATTGAAAAACCTTTAAAAAATCTATCCTTTTTTTGTGCTATAATTTTTGTGCTATATTAAAATTCATTTCCTTGTCATTTGTACAACAGCTTATATTTGCCTTTTTAACTGATAATCAAACAATAAAAATGGCAACTTTATCAACCACAAGTACAAAAGATACAACTGGAGGTAGCTCGGAAACGGCCTCAACATCTTACAATGCATGTAAGTACATATTTCTGTTCTTTTTTTAAAATATAAATTATGATATTAAAAATACCTATAATTTAGACACGGAGATGACAGCCGAGCAAGAATTCTTTTTATATGAACTTGAATCAATGACTGATTCAAGTAGCATTGGATTAGTCCTTCGAGCAATATATGATAGTGGTGATGTTCATAAATTTGCACGTGCACTTGAACAAAGAATTGCACATTATGATAAAAATATTCTTAAAGTTTGTACTCATCATTATCAAGGATTTATTGATTCAATGAGTCAACTAAAAAATTTGCAAGGTCGATGTTCTGAAATTAAAGTGGGTGTCTTTAAACATACAAATATATATGTAAAGTTCTAATGGAATATTTTTTTATAGGAAATATCTGTTGCAATTGATCATAATATCCAACAAAAGAGTAAAGAGCTTGTAAAGAAAGGATCTGAAATTGTTAGGTATCGTAAGTTGCAAAGAAATGCCAATACCGCCATTGAACAAATTACAATGTGTTTGTACGTTTATTCTGATTCTCAGAATCGCCACAAAACTTTAATTTTTTTATTTTAGAAGTGTACTTGAAAATTTTGCAAAACTTCAAAATTTAATGAAACAAAAAAAATATTATCAAGCTTTGAAAGTTTTGGAAGATTTGGAGCATACTTATGGAGATGAAATTAACAAATATCGTTTTACTCAATCATTGGCAAAATCAATGATTCCAATTCGGGAGGAAATTAAGAAAAATTCTTATGATGAACTGAGATGTTTCTTGGAAGATGTTGCAAAGATTTGGAAAAGAATCGGGGAAGATGCAATAAAAGCTGTAAGCTTTTGTTGAAGCTTTTGTGGTTGGCTATTTATGAAGTACTTTTTTTAGACAGCAATTCAAACTGGATTTTATAAGCCATCGGGAAAAAAAGATTCAGACATGGAATCTCGGAAATCTTTTGCTAAAGATGATATTCAACTTTCAAAGGATGGTACAATTGTTCAACGAACTCCTCGAACATCTGATATGGAAAAGAAAAAAATTGCAGAACAATATGAAACAAATTTATCAGCAACGGATAACATTGACTTTGCTCCGATTCATCGATGTTGCCAAATTTTTAATGTTTTGGTATAATCTTTTTTAGTCAGTTGTAATTTTGGTATTACTTTAATATTTTTAGGGGGATAAAGAAGCATTTGAAAATTATTACCGTGATGAAAGAAAAAAGCAAGCGGAAACTGTTATTACTCCACCAACAAAATTGCAAGAATCAATTAAATCATCCGTAGATTATTTGGATAAAATTCTTGGATTTTTTGTTGTTGAAGATCATATTATGAATTCACAGCCCGGACTTGTCACAAAAGCATATCGAGATCATTTATATGATATGGCCCTTCAAAAAATTACTGATACAATGAATACACATTTTGGAAATTGTTTGGATGTTGAAAAAATGATAAGGTTTATTTTATATTAATTTAATCCTCCCTTTTCTTTCTAAATCTTTTTTTTTTCAATATTTGCAGGATGAAAAAAGTTATTCTTTTATTTGCTTTAACAATGAAATCATATGGTTACAATATTAATTCACTGTATTTGTTACTTCAAAATTTTAGGTTTCTTCCATTCATTTTTGAGTGTAAATGATTTAGGAGATTTTAGAGATCAATATAATGAAATTTTGATGAGTGAATATTGTGCTCAATTTGATAAAGCTTTGAAAGATGATAATTATACTCCAATTACTGTAAACAATGAAGAGGAATACAAATCTATTTTAATTGAATATCCACATTATAAGAGACTTTTGGATAAAGAAGAATATCCAAGAAAATTTCCATTTTCTCGATTTGTTCCTACGGTATTTAATCAAGCAAAAAGTTATCTTCGTTCATGTATGCGATTTATGGAAAATCTTCAATTATCTCCTTCTGATGTTGATGATACTGTACGAAAATATGGAAATGTTTTACTTGCACGTTGGTCAGGATCTTTAAAACATTTTGTTAGTGATCGAAATGTTTCATTTGGGTGCGTACAGTTTTATTTTTGTATCTTAACTATTGTACATTTTTGACGATGTTAAAATTTGCTTTCTTTTAAATTTCGGTAAAAATTTATAGGGGTTTTATATTTTAGACAATTAGTTCAAATTACAATTAATATGGGATATCTTGAGAGATCTTGTGAATTTCTTGAACGATATATTACTGAATTAACAAATCGAAGCGAAGGAAATCATTTGGTCACCCTCAATGAACAAGTATTTCGAGATGCCCGAAGTGAAGTGGAACAATTAATTGATGCAAAATTACATGAAAAAGTTGGAGAGTTTTTGGAATTATCAAATTATGATTGGGAATTACCACAATCTAGTGGAGTTGCAAGTGATTATATTGCAGATTTAATTAAATTTTTAAATACAACATTTATATCTTTTACCCAATTACCGGTACGTTTCTTTTTCTGTTTTATATTTAATAATTTTTAATTACTGTAATTCTTTTAAAGTCTGTTTTGGCCCGGCACGTATGTATGCAAACTTGTAAATATCTTGCCGATCAACTCCATTCCGCACTTTTATCTCCAGATGTTAAAGCAGTTTCTATGGGAGCATTAGATCAATTTTCACTTGATGTAATGCAATGTGAAATGTTTACTGCTCAATGCCCTGTCGTAGGATTTGATGATGCAACTCTTTCAATAACTTTTGCCCATCTTCGACAACTTCTTGATCTTGTTATGCATGCTGATTGGACAACATATCTTGCAGAACGAACTCAACAAAATAGTAAATATGCAAGAGTTAAAGCTTCAGATGCTGCAACACTTCTTGAAAAGTTTGTTTTTTAATTTGTTATTTTAAAGAAAATCTTGTAACTTTTTTAAATTTAGGATGATTGAATTTGAAAAGAAAAATTCAAGCTTTTTCTCTCGAAGTGGTGATCGTAAAAAACTATATGATACAATTTTGCGACAACTGCGTACTCTTGCTTAACTTTATTTTTTATGGAATAAATGGTGTCGCGGTAGAAGTTACAGTATGCTTTGGCATAAATAAGGTGCTTTTTTATAGATGCTTTGCTTTGTATTTCTAAAAATGCTTTATATTTATTAATTATTATTATTATTTTATATGATTATATTAAATAAAAAAAAATGAGATTAAATTAAAGCTATTTTGATTTTTTAATTTTTTCGCCATTATCTCCGATCATAAAAAATATATAGCATCGATAAACAGATGCAATTATGGTCCAAGTAGAAAAAAGGGAAATTCCAACCCAATGCCCTTTTCCCCAATCTCTTTCATATGCAGCTTGACTCCAAAGTTGTGCAGCTAAAATTAGAAGGCATACAACGGTCCGAGTTTCAGCAGCAACGGAACGATCTTTTTGAAATTTCCAATGTAATGAATGTGATGAAATAATATGTCCTGCAACGAATAGTATACCTAAAAAAATCAAATTTTTTATTATATCTCTCGTTAATATAATTAATGAATTATATATACCCATAACACGGGCACAAAGATCATGGGTTTCATTAAGGGTAACATTAACTTGTCGATGTAAAAGCCATTGTGGACAGGCAAGCCACGACATTCCAATAAGGATTGATGCGAGGGAATCTAATTGAAAGAGGCCATTTCCACCTTTATGATGTTCATAAAGGGTTCCACCAATGGGCCATTGAAAAGCAAGAATTAAAAAAATATATATTGCAACAATTGCAAATGATACATAAATGATTCCATTTAAATACTATAAAAAATTATACTGTTACTATGTACATTTAAACAAAGGCGCTTACGGTAGGATTAATTAAACCAGGATTTGTTGAACGAATATTAAAGGCAAGCAGCAAACCAAAAATGAGGGACGTAATTCTTAGAAGGAAACATGTGCTTTGAGTTTCTGGTGAACGATTTTTAAAACGCCAAAAGAAGAATGCTGATGCAAAAATATGTCCTCCAACGCATCGAATTAAATGCCAATGAACGCCATCAGTTTCTTTATTCTAAATTGATGATAATTTTATAGAACAGAATTTTCAGAAGCTGTGAAATGTTTAAAAAATTCGAAAAGATTGCATAAAAATATTCATACTTTTGTTACAAAACAGTTTTACAGTTTTTTTTTGAATCGATTCATTGTTTTTGTGTAACAAAACATAACTTTGGGTAAACAAAGAACTTTCCTGAATTGTTAAAAAGATTCTCGAAAGTTCTTTTAAAGTTAGCTACCGTAATGGAAGTAGCTTTTTTAGGCCAAAATTTTTTCATTCCAAAATCATTCATTTTTTAATGAAATATTTCAATTTAAAAATATTATTAAAAAAAACTTACAAAAACAAAATTTCCAATTTTATCTGGAGCAAAAAATAGTACGGTTCCAAGGATTGCAGAAATGAATGCATCAATTGATAAAATATTCTTCGCACAGACTATCATCTTTCTTTCTTCCTTCATTTTTCCTTTCTTTAAATAAAATTACCTACAAAAACAGAAAATATTTTATTGGATATTATTCAACAAGTAAAAAATCTCGAAACAATTGAAAAAACGAAAAAAAAGAAGAAGTTTGGTGTTTTATTTTTTCTTTCTTGAAAAAAAAAACTTTTTGGATGCGCCGCGTGGCGACCTTGAAGGTCGTCGTCGTCGACATCATCGTCGTCGGCGTCACGTTCATCATTTTTGGGTATGGAAAAAAAAATTGTAGTATCAAAAAAAAGAATGAGAGAAGATTTCTCTCTTTTTTTTTGGTCAGACAACATTCAACGTCCATTTTTAAACGGCCTTTTTTATAAATCGATCTTTTTTTTTCGATGGATATAAAAAAATGGAAGGGAAGATCCGATTGGCCTTTTTTTTCTACGCAACATTTGAGTAGGTCGATTAAATAATAGTATATTCCTTTTTTTCAATGGCTTTTTTGTAGAATATTTTTTAACGCCCCAAATCTTTCTTTTCTTCTTTTTTTTGTAACAACTATTGTAAAAATTGATGTTTTTTTAAAAGCTTTGTTTTCTTTTTTAATGTTTCCGTTTTTTCTTCGAAGAATAAAATTTTTTATTATTAAAAAAAAAGATAAAAATAACAAAATGCTTAAAAAAAGAAATCCTTGTTGAAATCTGAAAAGAAGATCATGCAAAAAACGATAGCAAACTTTTTTTTAAATTTTATTCACCACACAGCGGAATCGCTATAGGAGATTTTGGAAATACGAGTGAAAACTGGTGCTTTTCGATCCGCTTAAACTCAACCGCATCACATCCAAATGTCGTAATTGAAACTAAAAATGTTTATATGACTATCAGGAACATGCCAGAAAAAATTCAAGCCCAAATATGCAAATTTAAAAATATGGCACCAAAAGTTAATTTCGCCAAAAACTCGGTCGCGCACCTTTAATTGGTTACAACTTTGCGGATATGCTTCCAATAACCTTGATTGAAACCTAAAATATAGCAAACATCTTGGAGAACATATTGGCAAAATTTTGGGCTAAATGGGTTAAAATTGAAAAAATGGCATCAAAAAGTTTGAACGTTTTTCATTTCAATTTCCGAAAAATTCCGCTGTGACCACTTTTGTTCGTCTAAAAATAATTGTTTACGAAGTTACAGTATACCAAACTTACTGTACATTATTCCCCCTTTCGAACAAACAAAAATTAAAATATTCTTATTTATTTATTTTTAACAATGTTACAAAATATATAAAAAAATATAATCTAATGTTTCAAAATATAAAAAACCAACAATAATATCGTTTTTGTTCTATTCCATTCTGGGATGGATAAAGAAAGAAAAGGCACACAAAGAAAAACAATTGATTAAGACACTTTTTTGTTTTTTAAAAGCTTTGAGCTTTTTTTTTATTCTTGTGGTTGCTGTTGATGTTCTTTTGAATGTGGTTGTTGTTCAGATGATTCAGCAGATTCGTGAGGGCTTGAAACTTCAGGAACAATATTTTCAGTGACAACATCTTTAATTTCTGGATCTGGTGATGGAAGAGGGGATTCAGGACGAAGAGGATCCGCAGCAGCTTCGGGTAAAGCTTCATGTAAAACAGATTCAATTTGTTTTTTAATAAATGAGAATGCATCACGTCCTTGATAATCTGGTGCTCCTTGATCCCATGCAGTATAGCGTTCTTCATCAGATTTACCAGATGCACCACCTTCCTTCTAAAAACAAAAGTATAAAATAAAAAAGATTTTAAAAAAGCAATTCAAAAAATCCACACTGCAAAATTTGAAAAAAATTTAACAACTCTAAAAAGCACAGCAAAGATAAAAAAAAACCAAACAACACACATATGTTGATTCAGATTGTTGAGCTTCTAATGGATTTTGGATAAGACCTGTTGCTTCCGATTGATGCGATAGAGAAGAAGAAGAAGTTTGTTGCAAATGCATAAAAATAGAAGAAGCATTTTCATTACCACCACCATAAAACACATTAGAAATAGGATTTGATTTTATTTCTACATAAGCAGGAGTTTTTGATGGACTATAACGAACCTCACTAGACTGCCTTCTTGGATCAAGTACTATCACTGCTTCCAATGGACCAATATATGATGGATTCTAAAAGGATATTAAAAATCGGATGTTAGTAAATGTATTTGTAAATTGGGAAAATCTTGAAAGAGTTTTTTTGTAAGTTTTCAAAAGTTATTCAAAGTGTTCAAAAAAAGACTTTTTTTTTAAAAAAATTAGTCTTTCAAAATTAGATCAAAAATCAGTGCAAAAATGTTTGTTCAATCAAACTTCAAAATTATGTAAAAATTTTCAAATGTTCGTTAAAAAAAATCACATCAGAACAAGAAAAAACATACCAATCCTTTTGGCAAATTAATGACAACATCTTCATTGAAAATTTGTTGCCAATATCCCCAATGATCAGTTTGATGTCCATGCTTTTCAGAAGATCCACGATGCCATGGCTTTACAGTTCCCAAAAAGTGAACAATTTTAACTTTTCCACCAAAAAGTTGATATGCTGCTTTATAACTATAAATAGAGCCAGATGTGACGTTGTAAATAAATGGTAAACGATGTGATGCATCCATTTCACGCCAATTTGAAAAATATAGATTTAATAAACCTTGATCTCCACCATCAAAAGTTCCATGTTGGGTACCAAATTCAACAAGTTTTTGATAAGTTTCATTTGATGGAACAAAAACAAATACCCCAGAATTAAATAAATCTGGCCATCCAATATCGGGGGCTGCAGCAAATTCTGGTCGTTCAAAAAGTTCATCACAATTTTGAATAATTAGTGTATCAGCATCCTAAAAAACAATACAAATTTAAGATAAAAAAACGTATGTATTCCATTTTAAAAAAAAGAAGCATACCAAAAATACACATTTTTCGTATTGTGTTAAACGCCAACAATGAAGTTTTGTAAATGTAATACCAAGATCAGGACGTCCAATAAGAGCTAAATTTTCTGTATCATTACTATCCAAAACATCAACACGAGTAGAATCATGAAAGACAGCTAATAATCGAGATCTCATTTGAGCAGATACTCCATCAGTGTAAAGAATATGAGAATGATGCTTTGATTTTGCACGTCTTAAGGAATGAGCTAATACCAATGCTCCCAAGGCATATCCATCATTTGTTGCTAGTGTAACCCATGCGGAAGGCATTTTGAAATTGATAAATCTGTAACAACAACAAAAAATTACTGTAAAATTATAAAATCTCGAAACAAATCGAACAAAATAAAAAACAAAAATTTTAAAACAAAAAAAACACGAAAAATTAAACTTTTTAACCGCGGTATTTCAAAGTTTAATCTGTCATTATTGTTTTTCTTTTTTTTTGTTTGTTTAACTTGAAATTTTAAGCTTAAATTTTTGAACGAAAAACTTTTGTTTTGCAAATACAAACAAACAAATACAAATCGATGAAAAAAAGTAAAGTAAAAAAAAGAATTAAGTTTTATTTTAACAAGCTTAAAAATGTAGAAAAGTACCCAAAAACATTATTTTTTGTTTCTACATATTTTAGAACACCAACATCGGCTGCTATATTTATGATAAAAGAATATTCTCAAGAAAACAATGCAAAAAAAAAGAGGAGCAAATATTTTGAGACCCTTGAAGGGGGGAAGCGAGAAAAGTAAAAAAAGTGGCGCCGCTATCAATGGGTTTTTTTCTTTTGTTGCAAAATGCAATTAGACTTTTTTTTTATTTCTTCTGATGCTTGCATTTTTACACATACCTTCATTTAAAAAAAAGGTATGTGTAAAAATGCAATACGGGAGAGAAAAAAACTCTTGGAAGCATTTTTTTTAATGTTCGTTCAATGAACATCAAAAAAGAGTCATGCAAAAAAAATATAAAGAAATTTCGGCACTTTTTTTTTAATCTTCCAATCATGAATCGAAAGTAACAGAACAAAAACTTTTTTGTTTATTTGTGTTTACTTTAATTTCTTAGATGATCGGTTAACCACTATTTTGTGATAAGAGACAACATCAATCAATGCGGTAAAAAAAGGACAACAATTTGGAAGCGAAATTGGTAAAAATAGAATTTTCATTTTGGTAAATCTTCTTGGGGCTAAAATCTCTTTTAATCTTTCAAAGGTTATCCTTAAGAAATTCCACAAAGTTACTTTGCACAAATTTGCAAAAAAATATTTTAAAAATAAAAAAATAAACTAATTTCTTTAGCAAAAAATGTATGACACCTATTTTCTTAATATCTTTTTTTTTTTAAACATACATAAATAATTTCATTAAAAACAAAAAAAAATGAAATCATTTTTTGATGTCTGAGAAGGTCTTCAATAAAATTGATCAAACTCTTATAAAAAATAGCAGAAGATAGGGTACAATAAACAGTGGGACAAGAACGAAAAAAATAGAAGAAGAAAGAAAGAATGTCGAAAATTTGTTTCTATTTTTTTCTCGACAAAACGATCGTTAATATTTATATTGAGCCTCTAATATTATCAATTTCATTCTTGTTCTTTAGTTTTTTAAATTGGTTTTAAACTGGTTTTTTTAGGAGTTTTACAAAAATTTGTAAAAGAATTAAGTACATTTCTTTTTATTTTTGCTAAAAGACAACGACGAAAAAGTTATTTAAGAAGCTAAAAAAGTTTATAGGATAGAATTTAAGAAGTAATAAAAAAAAGGAGGATTGCAAAAATGCAGACATTTAAAAGATTTTTTGGAAAATACTAAAAATATTTGATAAAAAAAATATACGAGGAAAATAAGAAAATGGCGGCGGCTGCTGCCGGTGGCGGCGGCGGCTAACAGCAATGCCAAAATTTAACTACTTTTTTCTCCCCATTTGATGAAAAAGCCAGCAACCGAAAGGGGGAAAAAAAAGAGGGGAGGCAAGGAAAAGGAAAGCAGTAAGCAAAAAAAAAGTCTTGTGTCATTTTCAAAATGAGGCAACACACAAAAAAAGCAAGAACAGCTTTTTGCTTTTCCCTTTTTTTAACAATGTGTTTTTTTCTTCTTCTTCTTTTTTTGCCGATCGGACTCGAGTTTTTTTGGTTCATCAACTTTGCTTTTTCGCTTCTTCCTTCAAAGTTAAAGGTAAAAAAATATAAGCAGCAACAATATTTTACTTTTTTTCAATGCTGACTGCGGCTGCCTGCTACTAATGTGGTGATCGACCGATGAATGGAAAAAAAAGGGATGAGTAAAATGAGTCCCATTGTTTTTTATGCTCTCCTTTGTATGCTTGCTTTTTTTTGTCAAAAGAAAAGATTGAAAAGATAATGGATGAGATTTATTTTAGGCAGATTTAAGTTGGGAGATTTGCAAAAAGAAACAAAAAAAATGTGGGCGCCAGTGAATGTTTTTTGATAATAATAAAAAAAAGAAACATTTTTTTAGGATTCTTTTTTTTTTCTCGTTCAATCATTTTCTTTTTTTGTTCGTTAAAAATATGTATTTCAATTGATGAAATAAAAATGAGTAATTATCATGTGGGATGCTATAAATAAATAAAAGTTTTTGAACAACATTTTTTAGGTTTAAAATAAATATGATGAAATAGAATTTTAAATAAAATACAAAAACAATAGTGGCATTGCAAATAATTTATTAAATTTTTGTGCTTTTTTTTATTGCCTTTTTTAAAAATTAATTATTTTGGATGAAGGAGGTCTTTAAGGGTGCTACAAAAGATATGAGATGCTTCAATAATTTCATCCAAAAGTGGATATGCAACAGCTAAACGAATTCCATTGGCAATACTTTTTCGGAATATATCATTTGGATCACCAGACCAAAAACTAAAAATAAATGATTACTTTGGTATTTTTTGAGATTAGATTAGACTAGAGATTACCTTTGTCCATTAAGAGCTAAAAGTTCATGATTATTTCGAAGTGTTGAAATTACATTTGTTGAAATAAGATTATCGGGTAATTTAATGTAAACAAAATAACCGCCCTTAAAAAGGTTTATTTAAATTTCTTTTCAAGAATGTATATATCCTTACAGTAGGTTTATGAAAAATTTGGCATTCTTTCGGAAGTTCATCCGATAAAATCATTAAAAGTGCTTCCATTTTTGCTTTATTTTCAACTCGAATTTCTTTTACCAATTTTGAAACTTGGCCATCTTTTAATAATTCCGTAATAATTCCAGCTGTATACGGATTGGCAGATCCCCCAGATCTCATTATCCAACTATGAAAGATTCTCTCTTTTATCACCACTTATCCAGTGATATTAAAAAGCTCAAACCTTTCCGACCAAAACTTCTTTTTATGTGCCATTGGCATTTCAATCCATCCAATTCTTAATCCAGGTGATAACAGCTTTGAAAATGTGCCATTACTAATTACATGTCCGCTACCGTAATCCAAATCTTTTGGATTATCATATGCAAATAATCTTCGATTTACTCTATCATTATAATGTAAAATATTATAAACATCATCACAAAAAACTAAAATTGAATATTTTCGTGCAATTTCAATAATTTTTTGACATTTTTTCGGTGATAATTCGGTCCCAGTTGGATTATGATAATGTGGAACGAGATAAAGGACACCAAGGAATTGTCCAATTTCTTTGGCTTCTTTACATTCTTCTTCAGAATATGTGGAAGACCATTTATCTTCTAAATCCTTCAAATCAATTCCATCATTTTCAATTTTAATATCTCGAATTTGAAATGCAAGACTTTTAAGCATTGAAATTGCAAGAAAATAACTCAATTGTTCCGCCCAAATTATTGTTTTATGCGGAAATATTTGTGATAATAAATATATAAATCCGGATGTTGCACCTGCTGATAATACAAGATTATCACTAAATATATTAAATCAAAAAGTGTGAGATAATATTTATTTATTTATTAATTTACCGATTTACGGGTTCCCGATATTCGACACTTAAAAAGGCACTTAATGCATCCAAAAATTCTGGAGGACCATCAGGAGTGCCATATTGAAGAAGGGCACCATTCATGGTTAATGTTTGATGTTCCATGGAAATTGCCGTGGCATCTTTCATCATTGTTGCAACCCTTTTTAAAATATGTGGACCTGGGGCTCCCGCATTTAACATATATTTACCCGTAAATGCCCCATCAAAAAGTGTTACAGCCCGAGAAGGCTTTAAAGCAGAAGAAGAAGATGAAAAAGCAGCATCCATTTATAATAGAAAAAATCTGCAAAAATATCTAATCAATTTTTAAAAAAAGAAAGAAAAGAGAAAAAACATTTTTTATTGTTGCAATTTGCAATAGCAGCAATAAAAAAAAACACATTACAACAAATAAGACAAAATTTTTGGGAAAAAACGAACGATTGAAATAAAATATTATTGGGGAAAAAAGAGTCCAATGTTTTTGCATTGCTTTAATCGGTTTAAACACATTTTTGTCTCTAACCATTTTTGAAAATCAATGTTTTATGGAAAAAAAGGAACAACAGAAAAATCAACACCAAAAATTATTAATTTTATTGAATAACGTCGCCTTGGGAGCAGGGGTTACACGAAAATTTCGTAGACCACATTACCGAAACAAGCGCAAAAATAGAGGAAAATTTTTTCCTGAACTTTTTTTAAATTTAAATTTAAAGCCAGTTACACAGTTTAATATGACCCAATAAATCATTTAAAACATGGTTAATATATTCAACTAAAAATTTTTCCTCTATTACGGGGTGTTAAAAACAGTTATGAAATAGTTTCGAGCAATCCTGATTCAGGAACCACGCTCTTCATTTGTTGCTGCTGCTTTTAACAGTTAATACAGAATTAGTGGTTGTTACATTTTGAGCATCATGATCAAGGCTATCCCGTATCCCGGACTCCCGGGATACGGGATAGCCGGGATTTTTGTCCTGGATTGGATCCTAAAAAACAAAAAAAAAAATGTTTGTTTTTTCTAACAAAAAGCTGTTAGAAAAAACAAACATTTTCTAACAGCTTTTTGACACTTGTTTTCTTTTAAAACATTTTGCAAAACACAAAAAACTACAGTGTTTTAAAAATAACAGCAAAAACAGTGAATATCAAATTTACAATGTTGTTTCTATTTTAAAAATTCTGACTGAATTTTTTTGTTTGTATCTCTTACGGTATGTTATGTTGAAAAAATTAATATACAAAAAACGTCAATTGAAAATGAATTGACCTTTTAATTTTCAAGCTTTAAATTTTTTCAGTCGTAGAAATTTTTTTTATTACAACCGTGAAAAAACAGGGGGCAAAAATTACTGTCAAATGAAAATTTTTCCTTTTTTAGTATTACATAATTTTAAATTTTATTCATTCATTGTTGCCATTAGCATAATTATTTAAAAATTTTGTTTGCTACTTTAATCTTTAAAAAAATTTGCAATTTAAACCGGAAAATGTCGACATTTCAGACCGATTATAAAATCGCCTTAATCAACACATTTTTCTCTGATTTTTTTTAAATCAATGTTTTATGAAAAAAACGAACAACAAAAAAATCAACAACAAAAATTATTAATTTTATTCAATAACGTCGCCTTGGGAACCACGTTCTCCATTTACAGCTGATGCTTTAACCGTTGCTGCAGAAGTACTGGTTGTTGCACTTTTAAAGATACCATCACGATATGATTGATTTTCATAGCAATCTGATTTTACAAATGCATTTTCACCATCATGAGGTTCACGAAGTTTTTTATAAAGTAAAAGACGCCTAAAAATTTAATCATTCAAGTCTCTCTCTCTCTCTTTTTCTCTCTCCTTTTTTCCTTACCTTGAGCCTTTATTTGTCAATGATTGTTCACAATTTGCAAGCATTTCAAGCGCATCATGTCGGGGAAGAACATCTTCTGAATATCTAAAACAATAAAGAAATTAATAAATTTTGAAAGAATTTATTTAACAAATGTTTTTTTGGTGTTGCTTTTGTTGTTAAATTTTCAGCTAATCAAACTGATCCTACTTTGATCAGCTCCAAATTCGTGTAAGCTATGATGAAAATGTAAACAAAGAAAGCTAACTGGGAGACAATCCCTATATTTCTTTTTCTGCACCCGGTTTTAATAGAACGGAAATAGAAAGATGTTTAAACACGAGAAATATTAAAAGGCAGTTCCGTGATGACGCTGCTTCAAAACAATGTTTAATTTCGTCAAACAAAGAAATGCCAAAAATATTTTTATGTATAAAAGCAAAAGGTTTGGCTCAAAAATGTATGATATTTTTAGACTTTTTTCTTTTCCTCTCTTTTTTTCTTGGTACTCACGTAAGCTTTATTTTAGAAAGCTCAAAAATTGTGGTCACCCTTTTTTTATTACGGACAAAAATGAATACAACTTTAACTTTGGCTTGTTTCGTTGCACTTTTTCAACTTACTTATGCAGGTAATATAATCAATTAACTACAGTCAAGGCCGTATACAGAAAAATATTTCGGAGGGGGCACAGCGATTTTTGGGGGGGGGGGCACGCCTTTGATCTTTTGCCGCCGCCAACACTAAGCGGCAAAAGATCAAAGGAAATTCTTCAGTTTCGGGGGGGCACAGGTCCCGAATCCCCCCCCCCTAAATACGACCTTGACTACAGTATACTACTACAACCATCTTTTAGTTCCTGAATGTTATCATGCATGGGCTGAAGTCATTGCAGGAAAATCTTGCAAAGTTGCCTCTGATTGTGGTGAAGCAGCTGCTGATTGCATTTTTAGTGTTGCAACAAATTCAAGAATTTGTTGTAAACCAAAAAGTGGAGCAACTCTTCCAAGTTTGTTTTTTTTACTTTTTTTTATCCTACAAAGGCTAAACCCCCGTTTTTAGCATGTCCATCTGGTATGCAAATTCTCTCAGTTGGTAAAAATAGCGGAATTGTTTGTACATCAAATGATCAATGCCCGGATGGATTTAAATGCGTTGAAAGTACGACAAATTTTGATAAACTTCCTGGGCAAGGAAATAAAGTTTGTTGTCATTAAAATGTATTTAATCTACAACTACCATATCCTTGCATTAACAAGCAAAAGTCCGTAATATTTAAAAAATTGTAAATAAAGCTTTAATAAAAATTTGTTTTTAATTTAAAAAAAGTAACTTACGTTGCTTTAATAACAGGAAACCAAAATGCAACGCGACCATTTACAGTAAGACGAGCAGCTGAAAGATTTAATAAATCCAAGAAGACTTTATTAAGGCTGTATGTTGTCTTTTCAGGATAATGACTATCACTAAAACAAAATTTATTTGTATTTTTATGTTTTAAAAAAAGCTTATAGACTTACTGTGCAGCAGATGGAAGAGTCCAATGTTCTTTACGAATTTTATTTCCAACTTTTCTACCCTTTTCTCGAATACCATAGGGAGCTTAAAAAGTGGTTTTAAATGAAACTAAAATTTTAAGGAAAAAAGATACTTACGATCAGCAATAATAGCATCAAATCGAGCACTTTTTCTCCAAAGTCCATGTCGACTTGCATCACCAATTACAATATCAGCAAAATATTTTTGCAAATTATATTGAGCAAAATTTGATGCAACATTTTGTTCTTTTGTAAGAAATTTTTCACCTTGACGTGCTGATTTTCCTTCCCCTCTTGCCACCATATAATTGATTTCTGTTCCTAATACGGTAGAACCGAAGTGCGCACAACTTATCAAAAGTCCACCTAAAATACTGCATTTTTAATTTGCATAAACAACATGCAGTAAAGTAAACTTTATTTTTTCATTTTTGAATGAAGTTTATTTTTTATTACAAAAATCATACATCATTTAAGAAAAAGTGTAAACGTGTTGTTGTTATAATTGTGGTGCGCTCTGTTCTCTTGAATTATCTAACACATTTTTTACAAAAACATGGCTATTACCGCGGAAGATTGGGCACAGATAGCATTTTACATTGCAGTAAATGTAGCTCTTATCGCACACATTCTTTTATGGGCAGGACTTTGGAAATTACAAAGAGTAAGTTTAAAGCATTGTTTTTATTTCAAGGGTATAAAAAACATCAAATTTTAGGTTTCAAAAAGTTTGGAATCAAGTGTACATAAATTAAATTCATGCATGCAAGCTTTGGATGGTCGTGGATTTAATTATGCTGTTATGCTTCATCTTTCAAATTTAGCAAATTTCGATTTAGACGATAATGAAGAAGAAAAACGGTTGGAATTAAATCGTGTTCTTTCAAATGAAGTTTGCTTTTTTTTTGCAACAAAATGGATTTATTGTAACAGATATATTATAGGCAAAATCAAAACGTATGACTCGAACAGATCGGAAACTACCACCTGCAATTGATGTTAAAGCTGGTGCTGCTGGTGCACAAAAAACTCCTGTTGAAGATGCTGGGGATGCACCTAAAATGGTTGGAGAAACAGCTGAAGAACCTCCATCAAAGGAAGGCGGCGCTGCGGGACATAAACCAGAAGAATCTTCTCCCGCAGCAGCTCCACCCCCACCAGCAGCAGAATTCAAGGTACCTCAAAAACTTGGCAAAGCTGATGCCAAAGATCCCCAAGTAAGTTAAATCTTTTGATACTGTGAAACATTTGATAAATTCATTGTTTTAGTACCAAACTCTTATGGGATTAAATAATGATATCTTCGGGGCAAACAAGGAAAATGATGTCAAAATTAAAGCTCCAGAAAAAATGGGTGAAAAGGCTGATGCCAAAGATCCACAATATCAAACTCTTGCTGGTCTAAATGGTGATGAACTTTTTGGTGGTGGTCCTGTTGCTGCTGCAAATAAGAAAAAGAATTTTAAACCTCCTAAAGAATTTGCTAAAGCTGATGCTAAAGATCCACAAGTATGTTAATCTTTCCCTAATATGTCACATATCCTCCCTCCTCTTATTTCAGTATCAAACACTTGCTGGACTTAACAATGATGAACTTTTTGCAAAGGATGAAAAGAAGAATGCTGCTCCTCCAAAAGATAAAAAGAATTTTAAACCACCAAAAGAATTTGCAAAAGCTGATGCAAAAGATCCTCAAGTAAATTTTCCTTTTCTACTGTATTTTTTTTCTAATTCATTGTTGTTTTTTTCAGTACCAAACTCTTGCTGGACTTAATAATGATGAACTTTTTGCTAAAAAATAATATTTTTTGTACAACTGTTGGGCTTAACTTGATTCACCTTTTCCGTGTACTTTTGAATGCATAAATAAATTAACACTGACTCACCAGTTCCTGAAAATGGGTCAAGAATGATAGCATTTGGTTGAGCATGGATGAGATTTGCTTGGATAAAGGCCAACTCCGGATCCATCGTTGAATTGCCAATATATTTTCTATCTTTTAAATTGTATCGAGATTTTAAAAATATTTGTCCATCACCAATTTTTCGACAAAAATACACTTTTCTATCAGTAGCAGGTTCAGTAAGAAAATCTTCAATAAGAGTAAACTCATGAAGTGGATTAACAAGGTCAACAGGGGCACTATAATTTTTTAATAAAGGTGTAAAACGCTAAAAAAAGAGTACTGTAAATAAAATGTTTTAAAAGTGCAAAAATCAAAAAAACTCACTTCTCGAAGCTCATTAATTCTATCACTTCCAGGCCGTTTTCCTTGTGGTCTAATACGAAATTTCCACGTATCAGTTTCATTATTATATGCCTAAAAGTGTATTACATTTTTTAAGCACTGATAGAAAATTATAGAAAAAGTTACCTCAAAGACTTCAGGATTATTCTGCATTTTAGCTTCCAATTCATCCAAATCTGAAGCTTCAAAAAATAATTCATATGCAGCTCTGAGAAGTGTAGCTCTGCTTAAAATTTGTTGAACTTCTTTTTCATTTTCATATTCAAAAATATGCAAATGTGCCTAAAAAATTTCATTCATATAAAATTTTTAGAAATAATTTTTAGTATTTCATTCGTGAAAATTTTTGATTGCAAGAATGTGTATTTTTTTATATTTCACCACATCTTTTTTGATCTCCGCTATTCTAACGTTTACGCTCTTCAAATGCGCTAATAAACCAACGCCATCAAAAGAAAAAGAAGCAGCAGCAAAAGATAAATCAAAAATTCCATTGGAGAAAACAATCCTAAAAAGTCAACCCCCAATTCCACAAAATAATGCAACATTGAAAACAACAGCTACAACAACAACATCTGGAGAAAAAGTTGAAAAAACGATGATGACAAAATCACCTGGAGCAAAAACAATGGAAAAGAATACAACAACAGAGGTTAGTACATTTTTTTGATTAGGGATTGTCCGGATCTGACGTCATCGAAAAATCAAAAACTCTGAAACACCCCACCCTTTTTACCTTTGATGTTATGCTCACTTCAAAACATTTTGTCGTACCTCCCCCTTAAAAGAGCGCACGTCAGATATAGAGAATCCCTTAAATTACAGATTTTTTTAAAAAATTTATACATTTTTAGGTCGATGATCATGGAGAATATGAAAATATTACTTTAGAAGAAGATCACCCTGGATTGAAAACAACATCAGCACCTTTGATTCAAATGGTAAAAACACCTGGCGGTAATTTTATTTATCTTTTTCCATCTTGCAAACTTAATTTATATTTTTTAGGCAATTTCACGTCATCACCACATCCAATTAAATCTTAATTTCTTTTGCTCTTTTTTGCTATTAATCTGATTGATAATATTTGATAAATAAATACTTACATTTGGTGAAAACTGTTTTTCTTCAATGGGAATTTGAAACAGATCACACACAGCTTTGAATTCCGTAAATCGAAAATTGGCATGAGTTTGATTAAAAACTAACAAAAAACGACACATTGTTTTTTGTCGTTTTATTGGTGGAGGCGATGGCATTACCTAAAAAAAGTATATCCATCAAAATTAATTTTAAAATTAAAATAGCTATGCAAATGTATCACATGTTTAAAATGGCGCTATGAAGAGCAAAAATAATTAAGACTACCGTTTTTTAAAAACCTGAATTTTGTATTGCGTAAATGCTGCTTAAAAATTCATTGAATCTTCCCATTCCTCTTATCAGCTGGCTGATATCAGGTAGCATTTACAATACTTTTCGAAACAATTTATTGAAACTGTTTAAACGAATTCTTCAAAAATTAAAAGGTAACATTTGCTGCAATAAAGCTTCATAAAATACTGTATGAAAAAAAATTAAAGCTCTAAAACATTTATTTAACTAAATGCAGATATAATAGAAATAAATTAACAACGAGAACGCAATGAAAAAATTACAAAATAAAAGAAAGAGATCATTATTATTTAATCGAGTTCAATAACACTATTATCACGAATTCGAACATCATATTTTGTGCCGGTGGCATTAAAAATCTCACCAGTGGATGTTTTCCTCAAATAAGTTCTATCTGATGTTTTTATTACAAAGACTTGTTCCCCTTTGAAAACCCTCCCGGGTCTTCCATCATATGTTGGTAAATCAAAATCTATAATTATTATCATTTATAATTAAAGCAAATATTTGAAATTTATTTACCTTCATCAATTACAGAAACCGATTTTTGATTTTTTGGAAATTCTCTTGTAACAGGTGCATTATTCATATGAAAAAGAGATCCACCATTTTTGCCATGTATGGGATGATGAAGAGGTATTTGAAGAGGTTGCGCAAGTGCAGCATTTGGATTTGATATTTTATATTGAAGAGGATTTAAACCAAGTTCTGAATATTCCAAACCACCTTGAAGATCTCTTCTAAAATATTTGCTATATTAAAATTAAACTGAAACATTGTATCTTACAATGAGCCACGATAAGCCATGCTTTGTTGATTATATTCTCTTGTCATCGCTTCAAAATCAGGTCTTCGAGCAATATTAATGCTACCGTTATATGAAGATGCACTTCCGCCAAACGAAGAAGTTTCATAGCCATAACCATTTTGCAGTTGTTTTTCTTTTTTCATCAATAGTTCAGCTTCAACCTTTTCTTCAGGAGTTAATTTTTCCTCAGCTTCCAAGATCATTGATTCATGCAAAAATGGTGCTTCAGCAATAAGATGTGTATATCTGTATGCAACATTTTTTAATACTTCATCCTCTAAATTCATTTTTGTGGCATCCAAACTTTTTGTTATAACATCAAGAGATTCATCATACTGTAACAAATCCTCCAATTGTTTATTCGTAATGTTAGCTTCAACTTCTAACTCGTCCACAACTTTTTCTAAAATTAAAAAAAGTTAAACCAAGTCTTAAAAAAATTACACATACGTTGCAAGCCATGTTTAGAAATTTGACGATAAAAAATAGCTTTTTCCATTGAATTATGCATTACAAGCCGATACACAAAAGTTTTCCTTTGTTGACCATACCGATAAACACGACATACTGCTTGAGCATCATGACCTAAGAAGATATTCTAAGAATTAAAATTATTGCAATAAAAATTGGGCCTTACAAGGGTTCCATGAGGCATCGAAAATTATTACTCTGTTTGCAGAAACGAGATTAATGCCCAAACTTCCAGCTTTTGTAGAGATGAGGAATAAATGTTGTTTCGGAGATGCATTAAATCTGTTGATGAGCTTTTCACGCTCGATCGCAGGGGTACTCCCATCGAATTTACAATAAGTAAGACCTCGACGCCATGAAATTTTTGTTCCACTTTCATCTTTCATATCCAAATCAACGGTTGATAAAACATTTTCAATTAAATTCAAAGTCATTACACTTGAACTAAATAAAAGCATTTTTTCTCCTCTTGCAACAGTTTCTTTCAAAAGTTCAAAAGCAATTACAAATTTATTACTGTTTTCCATTCTTGTGAGTTGATAATTTGAAAGAGATTGTCCAGCCCATTCATAAGAAATTTCTCCACCAACATCATCTAAATCTGCATCATCAACATCAATAACTTCTGCCTTTGGTTCAGCTTTGGGTGTGACGGGATTATTCGAAGAAGAATTTGGGAAAATTTGAAAATAATCAGTTATAGGATGTGTTTGTAGAATTCTCATTCTTTCAGCAGATGAGGATAAACTCATAGAATTTACAGAGGTGCCATTTCCATTTACGCAACTGCCATTCCCCTTTTCATTCCTTTGTTTTTGATAAGCAAAATACAACAAATCAGGATGATTCCAAATCTATATTTTTTATTATAATTACAATACCTTGAAATAATTTATATAGATTCAAACCTTTGTACCAATTGAATAAGCTTTAAGGGGATTGTAATACTTTGTTTTGGCTGAATACATTTCTACTTTTGTGTATAAGACAAAAGCACGATATAAAGCATGTTGAACTGGAGTTTTCCTCAAAATAATAACATATTCAAGGTTTTGAGGTAATATTTTTTTTAATAAATGAGCTGATCTTCTTTGAACAAATCCTCGTAAAGCTTGAGTTAATAAATAAATTTTTTGTTGAGCAATTTTAATATCTTTTGGTGTAGAATCCAAACATTGTCCATTTTTAATTGGTCGATCATACATTGCAAAAAACTCTTTTTTTGAACCCAAATAATTTGGTCTCACAAAATTTACCATACAGTAATATTCCAAAAGATTGTTTTGAAGAGGATAACCAGTTAAAACAATGCGACGCCTGAAAAAAAAGTCGATCAGTGAAAAATGTACCATTTCCCCTCATTTTACTACCGTGTTCGAATTTGATTCAAAACATTTGAAACTGAAGTTTTTAAAGATTTAATTCTATGTCCTTCATCACACTAAATTAAAAAAAGATTAGATACTATAAAAACGGTATTTATATATAATATATATATTTTTTCAAATACTTACGACAATTAAATCAGGACCCGGTTCACAAAGGGCTTTTCGAATTAACCGAGTATCATTGTCATCGGGTACAGCTCGTTTCAAAACCTTTTTATTTTCTGCTGCTTTATTCTGCTTTCCATTTTCAGTTTTAAGAAATATTCTGTACATATCGTAACCCATAAGAAGCACTCCACCACTTTTCCTCCAACTTACTAAAAATGCATTTTTAGTAATTTTTTTTTCAAAATAATTTTCAAAATAAAAAAAACACTTACAAATCAAATTTTTCCTATCTTCAAAGCCTTTAACACTATCACCAAGTAAAAATACAGTAAAGTTTCGTATTTTATTTCCATCAGAATCATGAATAGGAAGCCATCGATTAAATTCGGTCATCCAATTTTGAATAACATTTACAGGACAAATTATTAATACATGCTTTGCTTCGACTGTACGGAAATAAATATCAACAAATGCAATAATTTGGAGAGTCTTTCCAAGCCCCATGGAATGTGCTAAAGTAAAATGCCAATTACAGTACTTTCAAACTCTTTTAAAAACAAACCTAAAACACAACCAACACCCGTAGTTTCTTTATAAGTTTGAATTGATTCAATAACATTTTCATACCTAAAAAACAAACGAAATTGTTGAAAATTAAGTCAAAGTTGACACTTACATAAAACGAATGCCACCCAATTGATGAGGTTTCAAAACATGAGTTAAATGTTGTGCAACAAAAACATCCGGATCTTCGTCGGGTTTACCAAGATTTACAACAAGCCTTCCCTGAGTAAGTTCAACTGATTCGAGATCTTTATTATGCTTTTTTTGGCGCTTTAATCGCAATTCTTCATCTTCACGTGCTTTATTTACACTTCGAGTTCTTGAATCAACATAACTGGAAATACCAGTATTTACAGGAATATAGCTAGGAGGAAAACCATTATTTACAGGTAAATTGTTAGGGGGATATGGATATCCAGGGGGAAAGCACTGATTATTATATTGTGGAATCATAGGTGCGGAAGGCATTGGTGGTTGAACACGATACGGATATCCATTAACTGAAATAGACCCATAAATAAATAAAATCATAATAAAAAAAACAAACATTTGACTTCTGCTTTAGGATTTTGAAAGACACCAATAACCTCAGGCATATCATCTTCGTCATCACTATTAATTTCAATAACATCAATATCTTCACATTTATTAGTAATTGGATCATCTTTAATAACAATTGGTTCTATTGGTACTTGTACTGGCATATAAGTATCATATATTGAAGCCTAAACAGTGATTATTCATAAAAATAAATAAAATTAATTTCTCCATACATTAGTTCGATGTTGTTCAAATCGTTTAAGACGTTCTTGTTCATTTTTTTGTGCCCTCAAAGCTTCACTAGATTGAATCTCATTGATGGTATGTCGAAGTTGTTTCCTCTTTTTAGATTTTGATGGATTTGAAGAAGTGTTATTCAATAAAACAAAACCATCATCATTGACTGAAATTACTTCATTAACAGGAGATAATTTTAAGACATCAGTTTTTGCTTTCTTTGCTGATGGACCAGGATTTGATATATCGTCTTTGACATCTGGTTTAATTGCATTATTCATAAGCGTTTGAATTTTTTTATCTTCATTGCTGTAATCCAAAGTTTCTTCTTTTGGCATCATCAGAAGAATCCCTAAAAATTGAATACAATCTATAATGGCAAGCGTGGGAAAAAAGGATTAAATATGGTAAAAACAAAAATTGATAAAATTTGCAAATTACAACAGCGATGGTAAAACATTATGGAAAACAATTTTCTAGACGCCAGCAGCTGATTTAACAGAGGAAAAGAAAAAAAACAAGACCGATCAAAAAACACCCAAAATGGTTCTCAGAGCGAAACGTGAATACAAAATTTCATCCATTTTTTTACATCCAGTCAAAATCCAAAAAGTGCCATATAATTATAATTATATTATTATTTATCGTATTTAAACTTTACAGTACAACCCGTATTACAATGATATTAAGAAATATTTACAAATCATTTCGTCCAATTCTTTTTTCAAATGCTAAACGTAACTTTGCTGAAAAACGTAACCTGTAATTTTTTCTATTTCTTTTACACTTTACAATATTAAAATTTTAGAGATAAACTTCTTGTAACTTTTAAAACTGCAGGAGATACTTTTGAAGTTGAAGGTACTGTTGGTGACTCATTATTAGATGTGGTAATCAATAAGGATATTCCCCTTGATGGTTTTGGTGCTTGTGAAGGTACTGTATTGCTACTTTACTACAAATTAATATTTATACTTTTTCTTTGTTTTTAGGTACACTTGCATGCTGCACTTGTCATGTAATTCTTCAACAATCTCATTTTGATAGATTAGCAAAACCAGAGGAAGAAGAAATGGACATGCTGGATTTGGCACCAGAATTATCGGATCAATCAAGATTAGGATGTCAAGTTATCCTTTCAAAAGAAGATAAACCTGGTATTACTGTTTTTGTACCTTCTATTACTCGTGATGCTCGAACAATTTAAACGGGTTTTTAAATATTTTTTGTTGTTGGTTTATAAAAATCAAAAAGTAGAATACAATAATAGAGAAAAAATAAATAGGTATTTTTTAAACTTGAGCTTCAGTTTTCTTTTGTTGACGATTTTGAAGAATTTCTTTCCGGGTTGCATCTTGAAGTAATTGAGTATCAACACTATCAACGGGTAAATGAACATATCGAATAACAGAACCACGAATAAATGCATTTTTTACCGAAATCATATATGGATATTTTTCTGGATTATGTACAGTAATGTCCGTTACTTTCATATTGAGGTATTGATCAACAGAATGTAAAGTTCCAGTAAGCATAAAATCATTCTTGAATTCAACAATAACTTGTTTTCCAACAAGGGATTTGAAGAAAGAAAAGAACAACTGAAAATAATTGTGATTAAAATAAAAATTGCAATAATATTGTACACTTACCATAATAAAGAGATCAAAAATAAAATAGCTATAAAATAGTATAATTGTAGTTACAAAAAATTATGCCAAAGCAAAAAAAAATAATAAATATTTGTTTCAAACAAATAACCGTTAAAAAAAGACAAATACAAAATTCAACAAATTTATTAACTTTCTAAATCTTCCCAACAAGTTGCCGTAGCTTTTTTATTTTTATCAATAAAGTCTTCATAACAAACTTCTTCCTGATTAAATGGTTTATGTCGTTTTGGAGCTCCTTTTCCCATTGAAGATTCATTCCAATAAGACTGTTTTTGATAATACACTTCACCAAAGTCATCAACAAAAGCAATTAAGATTTCTTTTTTAACAGATTTTGCAATTCTTCCATGCAGCTGCATCCATTTAAATGAGATATTATCATTAACAGATTTTACATGACAAACATATGAGCTATGAACTTTTCCTGGTTGTCCTTCATAAACAAGAAAATCGCAAGCAAATTTTAATCCACAAGATAAATAAAAGCCACGTTGCCATAGATTCTTAAATACAAGATTTTTTCGCCGGAATGCTTCTGTTTTTGGAAAACATGATGAATCTTGTGGAATTAAAGAATCCGACAAACTAACTAAAATATACAATGTCAGTTAAATGATTACAAATCAACAACAAACCGAGCGGCGTAAAAGGCCTTTTGCCTCTTTCTTCCAAAAATTGATTACAAGTTTCGATAATTTCTTCATCAGTAACTTCAATTTGATCATCAGAAATTTTAGGTCGTTTGGCTTTTGGAACATCTGCATAATTTTTCATAATGGCTTTTCTTTTTCTTCCAATAGTTGCAGATCTAGCTCTTCGTAACTCTTTTTCATCCTAAAAAAGAGAAAACAAAATTAAGAAAGAAAAGAACAACTTACAATTTCTCTAAATTTATCATCTCCTTTAATTTCATAATGAATTGCATCTTGCCGTTCTTCATGTGCATTTCGTAAAATTCGAGCATGACCTGCATGAAAATAAAATATATATAATGTATAACCAAATACAAAACTAACCAATATCTTGCAGCAATCCGACTTGTTCAGGTGTATATATTACAGGAGCATATGGATTTCTAGGTTCCCGAGATATTGCTACTGCTATACATGGATCTCTGCAACCAAAGATACGAAAATGTCTTGAAATTAAACTGAAACCTAGAATCAAATAAAACAAATGTATAAGAATGAAAAGCTCACAGTCAACTTCAAAGCACGCAAATTCTTCTGACGGAAAACTGATAAAATCAAAAACTTTATTAGCAATAAAAATTCTTTCAGGATCATCATCTGTTAATGGAATAAGAGATAAAATTTGATTTGCAAAATAATCATCTTCAACATTATCATTTTGTGCTGAAGAAGATGATGGTCCAGGAAGTGCTTCTGAATCTACTGACAGTAATTTAGGGATTACTGGATCAGCTTCCATGTTTTTTCATATCAGTAAAAAAGATTGTGAATGGCACTTTTTCTTTTGCCGCCTTCAGAATTTTAATTTTTTTCCGCTGCTTTGCTTTTTTTCGTTGTGAGACAGCTGCATTGTACTTTGGCATAATTATTTTTTCTCAGGCAAACTTGCGTGTAAAATTCAAAAAACAATATAAAAAATTTTGTACTTTCTTTGAAATGTATTATTAATTTTAATTTTTTAAATAACATTTTTTCATTAACGAATTAATTAAGCTTTTTTATTTAAAGCTAAATACAAACTTTTTAAAATGCGCGCGCACTACCGTACCATAATTCGCCAAGAGTTTTTTTCTCTCTCTTTTTTCATCGACCCGCATGACAACAAAAATTCAGAAGTTGGATTTATTACAAATCTCCTTTTTTTTAAATTAAAAATATATTTTTTCTTTTCCTTATAGTATTATTAGCTTTTTGCGGTATCGATCTTCTTTTTATCTTCTTTTCCCTTCTCATTGTTTTGAATTTTAATAAGCCTCTGACATAAAAAAACCAATCGATATTCTCAAGAGGAAATGTGTGCTATGCTTTATTGTTGCCTTTGGCGTTAATTGTAAAATTACAGCTGTTGGAAAGGTTCCAAAATTTTATTTTAATGCTTTTTAAATAAAAGAATATTTTTATTGATCATTTTTTTCAAAGAAAAAACAGCTTTTGCATTTTCTGCACATTTCGTTTCCGTGAAATAAATTTCGTTTTTTTCTATTCTTCTTCGATTTTCCCTGTTGGCAATAGGCGCCCCTTTAATCCGTTTTTTAAAACACATTTTACTTTATTTTTTTCAACATTTTTGTAATAGTTTTTTATAGCAATTTCCCCAAGTCAATTTAAAATCTGACACGTAAGCTGCGTGGGTAAACGAATTGTTTATTAAACAATAAAAAGTAACTGGAAATGATTGCGAAAACGTGCGTTGTTACGCCAAGATAGAATAGTTATTTAAAATTATTTATATTCATGAATTCTCGAGGTTGTTCACCAGTAGCTGCGACAACAACAACAGCAACATCCACAGCACCATTGTTTAAGCCTTCAACCCCATTTGACCCTGAACAAAATTGTTTTGATCTTGATCTTCGTAAAGAATCTGAAGGTAAAATTGCTTTATAAAAAAAGATGTTGAAATAATTACCGTAGTAAAATCATTTTAGCATACAGAATTGAACTGCCTTTAAATGCCGGTTACTCTGATATGAGCATGCAGCTGGAATACGACAAATCAGGAGATGTAATAAGTCCAGGGAGAAGTGGCGTTGGCACTCCAACAACATCTTCTTCAGATGGAGAATACATAACAAAGTTACCAATCCCATCTGAAATTGCTGCGTCTAGTTCTTCTGGCTCACCCGAGCTGGAATTACATACCAATGGCATTCATTTATCAAATATGGGTTATCAAAATGGCACTTTAAACACACAAATCAGGGATTCATTTTCATCAAACATTCTTTCGCCAACAACAAAAACAGAATCTTTAAAATCAGAAACTTCTGGTATTTTAACAATTCCATTTTTGTCATCTCCAAAAGAAAATGGAGCTTTACATGTTTCTCCAAAATCTCATGAAGAAAAAGAATCAGGGCAGTCAAATTTTGAAAATACGGGTACAGATGTTGTTGAAACATCAGAAGATAACGTGCAAATTGATGGAAAAATGGAATCTCAAAAAGATGAACTGGATTCATCTTTAAAAATTGAAGAGAAAATTGTTGTTGAAAAAATTTCTTTAAAAGAGGCTGAAAATGCAATCGTTGAATCTGAAATGTCAGTTGAGGCGAAAGAAGAAACTGCTGAATGTGAAACTGAAACGAAAAAAGATTCAGTAGAGGATAGCAGTGAAAAAAATGGAGCTGAATTAATTCCATTAAATTTGGATTCATTTGAATCAGGAAAACCTAAAACCCCGACAAAAACATCTCCCGCGGAATCTCACGTAATGGAGACGGATTCTGAAGCAAACCCTGAATCTTTATCTACTTTTCCTCAACCAGAAGAAGGTCACCAAGCTCCTGAAGCTCCAATGAATTCATTGCTGTATCCTCTTTCAATGAACGCTATTTCAACAAATTCAGAAGCAGCTGCAATCCCAGATAATTTAATAGTTCAAATCTCAGATTCTCATACAAAAAATAATCCCGGTTGTGACGACGATATTCAAGTCGTTGAAAAAGATAACAAATCGCCATTATTCTCAGAAACAGCAGTAAATGCAGAAGAAGAGGGAGAAGTTGCACCCTTTTCTCCTTCATCTTCAGAACCACCATCGTCGACCATCGACAACATAATTGAAAAAGTCGCGTTAAGAGAAAAAGAATTTGCAATAAAACGTGAGAGAGAAAAAAATATGGAGGGAAATAATCAGACTCCGAATAAAAGATTTCGTAGACAGCATGTTAAAATGGGTTCGTTTTTTTAACAAAAATAATTACAATACTAAACTACTTTCTTTTAGTTCAATTAGAAGAACCACAACCAGAAACAAGTACATCAAATTTAGCTGAAGAAAATGATTTGAATAGTGCTGCATTACCACCATTGGAACCAATTGATACAAATACAAATGTTGTTGATAGCTCAACTCCATTGGTAACTCCATCACAAACTGATGCAACTGCATTAGCACCAAAACCAAAGCCTCCAAGAAGGCGAAGAGAACGTGCAACTCCATCAGTTTTTTGTGGATTTGAAGATCGGGAAAAGGGAAAAGTAATTAATATTTATTTATTAATTTTTGCTAAGAATTTGCTTAAACTTTTAGTGTAAACAAAGAGCAATATTACAATTTCAATATTGTATCCGACATATCCTTTCTGATCCAACTGCTCCATACAAAAGTAAGTAAATCATTAAAAGTAATAAATTGTTATGTTGAAAAAGCCTTTGTTAATATTATTCAAATTTAATAAAAACTTATTTGCTTTTTTCCAGGATGTCAACATCATCGACGTGCAAAGTCTAAGAAGGAGGAACCTGTTCAATGTACAAATGCAATTGCCAGAGATCAAGCAGAAATTTATTGCACAACACATTTGATAATGAAAGGACTGCGAGAACCAAAAAAGAAGAAAAAAGCTTTAAATAATGATGATGCAAGTACAATATCTATTGATGGAAGTGAAAGTTTAACAGAGCCAAGTGTAGCAAATCAATCTCAATTGATTGAAGAAATTTCTATGCATTCTTTTAATGATGAACAAAATAATTCACCTTTTGAACAACAATCAACATTCAGTAATAATACTGGATATGAGCATTCCCAAGAACAGTGGTCTTCTCAACCATCTCAAAATGGTAATGAATTTTCTCAACAATCTTTTGAACATCAAAATCCAACAACATCATATTTTACACCAGATTCTCAACAACCAATGTCTTATACACCAAATAGTGAAATGTCACAATCAATCCCACAATCTCATACATATCAGTTGATACAAAAACAAAATGGTGAACAAATACTTGTTGATGAATTTGGTACAGCTCAAGCACCTGGAAGTTATAACCTTATACAAGGTCCAAATGGAACTTTACAAGCAACATTTATTCAAAATGGTGGCGTTGATACTCCACAAACACCATCTTCTGGATTTCCAGCTCAAACACCGCCTGGTTCAGCTCCGCCAACATTTAATGATCAAAATGGCCATGAATTTAGAAGACCGTCAATTCCATCTCAGTCCCAACGGTTTCATTCTATGGATTCAACACCTCAAAAGGTTTATTTTTTAAATTTAGGATTACTGTATTTAATGGTAAACATTTTTTTAGACATTCGAACATCCACCTTTTCCTCCTACACCCTCTGCGGTTGGTTCTGTGTTACCTCCTCAACATCAACAGAATCAACTAGCTAAACAACATCCACAGCTCTCAGCAAGATTAAATTCATCTTCGCATTCTTCAACAAGCTTTGAAGCAACTACTCCAATGCCTCTACAACATCAATTCATCGTGCAACAACCACCACCTTTTCATACACCAAATTTTCAACCTGCTCCAATATTTAATGGTGCTTCGTATAATGATATTCTGATTCAACAACCTGATGGAACATTTATTCAAGCTCCCCAAATTATTGATCAATCTGGAATTGAAATGCCACCTCCACCATTACCTCCAAGTCGAGCACAATCTCGTTCAATTTCAACTTCAAGTGCAATTCCACCTTCAAATATTCGAACAATAGTAACGTATCCAAATGGACAAACACAAATATTACCTCCTGGAACAAGAATAATAACAACAGAAAATGGAACAACAGCAATAATTCCTGGACAGCCACATGAAATTGAACAATCTCCAATGCCAATAATTCAACAACAACCTGTAGTGATAAACCCTGAAAATGTAATTATTGGAAATCGTGCTCCTTATCCATTTCTTTCATTTGAACGGCCGCCGAAATATTTAAAACCAGAAAATGTTGAAACTGATTCTGAAGATGAAGAAACAAAGATGCAAAAGGATTACGGTAATCGAAAGAATATTGCACCAAGAAAAGATAAAATGATTTGTTTGCGGCAGAAAAGACAAAGGATGAGAATAGGTGGATCATTTCGAAAAATTCCACCTATAGATGGTAAGCGTTTAAAGTGGAGGGGAAAAAATTATATTAATGCTCTGTGTGGAATTTCAGGAATGGCAAAAGTATTAGAAAATCATGATTTCGATAAAACTGATTTATTTCCACTTGGTTTGGAGCCATCTGATGATGATGTTTCAAGTGATGATGATTGCCTTGAAGTTGGACCTCGGTGGTGGCCTGCCAATAATAATGGAGCACCAAGAAATACTGCTGTTGAAGTTTATCTACAAAAGAAAGTTCTCAAGTTGGAAAAATCAAAGTTAATTAAAAATGCAATTATTACTGCGCCATTAATGAATGCAGCAAAATTATTTCCAAATTCTGCTGGAGCTGCTTTAAGAACTCGTGATCATACTCGTCGAGGATTAAGTCGTCCTGAAAATAAACCATTTCGTGAACGACGATGTTATCACATGCAATCGGTTTCGGATTCTGGAGCTAATGCCAGGCGAACAATTCGTTGTACGAAGCCATGTCTTCCACGGGCAAATCATTGTTCTGATCATATTTTATATAATATTGATCAGAAATTATTTGATTACTGTAACCGTGAAGGATGTAGTCGTCCAGTGCTGCCATCTGAAGCTGCAATTACAGATGGACTTTGTCGGCATCATTATGATCAACAAGAAACTCGAAAACGTGAACAGCAACAACAACAAAAACAGCAACAAATCCAACAAGAACATTTTCAATTTCCACCAAGTCGTCCATCATCTGCTCGATATATTATTACACAATATCCACCTGCACCAGCAAATGTTACACAATTTGATAATTCTCCGACAGTATTAAGTTCAGTAACTGGATTGAGGACTTCTGTTAATGCTTTTGCAACTTCAGTACATCCAGAGATACGGGGTCATCCACATCAGCAACGAATTGCATCAATTCCACTTCAGCAACAACAACAACATTGTTTTGATGAACCCTCTTCGTCTGTAATGTTTTATGATCAACATCACTACGATACAAATCATGATAATGATGGTAGGTTCTTTCCACTGTTTATTCTGTAGCTTGGATTACGGTACTTTTATTTTTAGATGGTGATGTTTCACTTGCTTCAGTTGCAAAAGATTTGGGAATAAATAGTGAAGCTTTAAACGAAGTTTTGGCACAAGTTGGCGAAGATGAATCTATGGAATGTGATGGTGAAGATAATCTTCTTGGTATGTTTTTTCTATATTTTTTTTGAATTTACATTAGTTTTGTCATTTATTTTAGAAGACGATAAAGATGATCTTGATCTGGGACATAATTGGGCGGATGTTGAACAATTTCTATTATCTGAAGGTTATCATGTTGATAATACAGTTGATGGAGATGTTTCTGGAATTGCGTCAATGATGGATGATCCATCACATTATGCTTCAAATGGATTTGGTTCATCGTCAAATGCTTTTGATTCGTTAATCTATCACGATCTTCGTTAAAAAGAAGATACATAAATTTATCCCATCTTTTATTTTAGTTCAAAAATCCTAAACCAAAAAATCCTCAAATTTTATTTTTTTAAATAGTTTTTTAACAATCTTTCTTTTGTTTTTTCTCCCTCTGTTTGCGAAGCGCGGTATTTCTTTCTAACTTTTCTCTTTTTTTGTCTTTGATTATTTAAATTTTTTTTTGTTATTTTGTTTAAAATAATTTTATATCTTTTTTTTTATTTTGTTGGTCATTTTTATATCTTTTTTTAAAAAAGTGACCAAAAAACACTACTTGCATTGGTCTCAACTTTTCTCGGTAAATCGGGCTTTGTCAAAGTGATTCGTTTTTTTTTTGTTTTTTTATTGTAAATAAATAATTTCAAATGTTTTTTGTTGGGTAATTAATTACAAAGAAATGCAAGAAATATTGTTTTATTTGTTTGTTGGATGGAACACGATAGTAATATGTCCAACATCTATGCATAGCGCGACGAGTGGTCACTTTTGCAAAAAAAGAGTCAAAAAAAGGAAGAAAAAGGTGCGTATTTAAAAAAAAGATTAAATAAGTAAATTATTATTTTATTGAAATGTTTTGGTCACAAATTAAAGTAGAAGACCTGGGGAATGCAATGATACCAAATTTATAATTTTTGGTAAATTTTTTACAGTAATTTTTTCATGTGGTAAAATGCGATTTTACCAGTCAAATAATACAAACACCTTGCCTTTTTTTAAAAAGATAACATTTCCATCGTGTTCAGCATGTTAAAGTGTGCTAGAAAATGTGTTTTTCTAGAAAAAAAATCGTTAAATTTTTTAAAATTTCATTTTGAATATTTTTTTATATGGGAAAATTACTTGTTGAAAAAATTACAAAAAAACCAAGACCTAATTTAAAAAAAGGCTCTAGGATTCGGAATCTGCATCCTCGAATGTACATATGGGCAAATTAAGGGATTTTTAAACAAAATATTCGCAAAATTATTGAAACTTTTCATTTTTGTATGGAAAACTCTGTCTCCAACATCGTCAAAAATTCATAACTTTCGAAATATGCAATGAAATGCCTTCCGGTGACTTGTATTATCAAATATTATGATATTAGTGCATTCTGGGCAAGGTTTCTCTTTACTGCATCAAGTTTTTATTTTGCTCTGCTTCATCAGCTACAGTATGAAAATAGAAAAACTTCGAAACTCTGTAATGTGTGTGAACCAATATTAGAATGATTTTATCACTTGAAATTTATGAATATAATGTTAAGAAATAGTTGCCAACAGTTTTAACAGTTAAATCCACCATTTTTCAAAAAGTTGTGATTTTTTATGTTCACTCATGTAATGCAACATCAATTATTAGTTTTGGTATACTGTAGAATCAGTTGTCGATATCGCATAGTAAATTTATGATCTAGCTATTACAAAACAATTATTAAAGGACAAATAAAATCCATATTTGGATTAATCACGTCTGAGAGAATCATTTTATGACATGTCTAACATATTGTTCAATTTATGTATTTCAAGTTGATCAAAAACTCTGTGTTTTTATGCAACAGAGTTGAAACTTGCCCAGAATGCACTAATATCATAATATTTGATAATACAAGTCACCGGAAGGCATTTCATTGCATATTTCGAAAGTTATGAATTTTTGACGATGTTGGAGACAGAGTTTTCCATACAAAAATGAAAAGTTTCAATAATTTTGCGAATATTTTGTTTAAAAATCCCTTAATTTGCCCATATGTACATTCGAGGATGCAGATTCCGAATCCTAGAGCCTTTTTTTAAATTAGGTCTTGGTTTTTTTGTAATTTTTTCAACAAGTAATTTTCCCATATAAAAAAATATTCAAAATGAAATTTTAAAAAATTTAACGATTTTTTTTCTAGAAAAACACATTTTCTAGCACACTTTAACATGCTGAACACGATGGAAATGTTATCTTTTTAAAAAAAGGCAAGGTGTTTGTATTATTTGACTGGTAAAATCGCATTTTACCACATGAAAAAATTACTGTAAAAAATTTACCAAAAATTATAAATTTGGTATCATTGCATTCCCCAGGTCTTCTACTTTAATTTGTGACCAAAACATTTCAATAAAATAATAATTTACTTATTTAATCTTTTTTTTAAATACGCACCTTTTTCTTCCTTTTTTTGACTCTTTTTTTGCAAAAGTGACCAAAAGAAGGGAAAACGTCGCGCTGTGTCTATGCAACGTTCTGAGAGACAACTACCGTACTTTTGTTTGTCAATTTTTTATGCATTAATGCTGTTTTCAAAAAAATGAGACATTTTGAAAAAAATGTTTTCTATTGTTATATTTTTTGGCACTAATCTTAACTAAAAAAAATTACGTCACAAGATTTTTTAAAGAAAAAACCAATACAAAAAAAGCGTCCGTTATTTTTTTTGTTTAAAAAAAAGAGTGAAAGCTTGAATGCCATTGCCGAAAATAAAAGAAGCAAAGAATAGAGAAAGAAGAGAACGAAAGACCGCCTATGGCAATTCTTCTTTTTTTCCAACCAAATTTGTCTGTGAATTTTTTAGTTTTAAAAGCCTTAACATAAGGTCGGCGAAAATAAAGAAGGCGAAAGAAAAAAGGAGAGAAAGAAAATGTATGCAAAAAGTGCTTATATTTGACTATGGATGAATAAGCTTCTTCTGGAAGAAGAAGAAGAAGAAAAAAACACTCTGTTATTTTTTCTCTTTTTTTTACTACTACTTTTTTTGCTGTCCTTTTTTTGGTTAAATAATTTTTTGTCTGGTTTTTAAAGACAAAAAAAAACAATTTATTTGTTTTTCTCCATTTTTAATAAAAAAAATATTATTAAAGCATTTGAATTAATCTCAAAGGTTTTTTTTGTAATCCCTGTGAAAGCTCTTTTTTTTGGAGTCTCTATAAAGTAAAGTATCACTAATAATTTTTTTACATTTAAATAATAAAAAAAGTATGGCACATTTTTTTTTCTGCGCATAGCAACAACCTTATCATATTTTTAATTCTCAAATTTGCCATTTAAATTTCCCAACCTAATTGTATAACTTGAAAAAAGTGCCAGTTTTTTAACATCCAATTATTCACCAAAACATTTGTGATAAAATTGTAAAATATTTTGTGGCAAAAATTACTGTCATTAATGAAATTAAATTTTTACCGATACAGTATCCCTCTGAGTTCTATCATATAGGTTTTGGTACTCTAAAAAAATAATTGCTGTTTTTAGTAAAAAATATTATAAATTTTGTTGACTTTTAGTTTATGTTTTTTTTGGATTTGCGTGTAAAAAAATGCAATGGTTTTTGAAAAGCCATATTTTTCTGTGAAAAACCTTCCCTCTTTTTTTTCTTCTTCCTCATTTGAATTTACTGAATACCTTTGAAAATAGCCAAAAAATATTAGTTTTTCTTTTTTTTCGATGGCATTTAAAGGAAAAAAAAGAGTAATTTAGAGCTAACATTTGTTTGTTGGTGGTTGTTTAAAGCAGAAGAAACATAATATTTATTTATTCGATGCAGCAACAAAAAAAGGAAGACTTGAAAAAATTTGGAATAATCATTACCCCTTTTTTTGTTTGCATTTGTTTTACGTAAAAAAAATTAATGGACTTTTATTGTTTTTAAAAAACATGTCGGCTTCGGTTGCTGCTGCTTCTTTCGTATAAAAAAGACTTTCTTTTTCAAATACTCTCATTTCGAATTTGGCACGTTTGTAATATCTCCAAAAAATATATAGTTAAAAGCTTGCATTTAAATAAAATAAATTTCAGTTTCATTAAACCGAAGATATGCCAAAGCAACACTTTGAATATTATGATTACCTCGGTAAAGAAAGAAACCTAAATAAATGATACATATTTTTAAATTACAATTATTTTAGGTCCATTGGCAGTGGCAGTCATCTTTGCATTGGTTGTTCTAATTCTCAGCTTTTTCTTGTTAAACTTTTTATTGGTTTCAAAACATGATGAATTGACTGTATTTGAAAGGGTAGGAAAAATTATCAAGGTTTAAAAATTGCAAAATTACTGTATCATAAAGGTTACGGTATTTTTGTTTTACTTTTTTCAATCATTTTTGGCGTTTTTATTTTTTACTTTCAAACAAACAAAAAAAAACACTTACGAAAATGAAAAAATTCTTAAAATCAAAGTGCCGCGCTTTGAAAGAAGACTTTTGAAAGAAGAAAAAAAGTTGTGTGAGGCGTAGAAAAAAGATTGCCTAAATTATCCAAAGTTTTTCTTTCAAGAAAAAAAGTGCGCTAAAAAGAAAAAAGAAAAGTGGCAATTTTGAAAAAAAAAATTCCTTTTAAAATTTTAAAAGCTTAAAAGTAATTTTCATATTTTAAAACTAAAATTTATAAAATAAATTTTTTAGTTTGGCTCTCGACACAATTTAAGACTTGGCCCACATCGACTTGATTCCATTCGAAGAATTAATGAGCACAAAGCTGCCATTGAAGCTGCAGAAAAGGAAGGATTGGAAAATAAGCATCATGATCAATGCCCAATTATAACAATTCCAAAAGTAAATGTTGAAGGGGCATCAATTTCATAAAATTATTATTTTTTTCATTTATTAAAAAACCTCATTTTTTATTTTTTTAGGATAAATAGCTGTTATTATAAATTTTGAAAATATAAAAAATAAACATACAAAAAAAATGTTTCAAATAAAAATAACATTAACAGACCCGTTTTAAAACACGAATATACAGTATGAAAGAGAAAGTCAAGCGTTTTTTGGTGGAATTCGATTTGCAGTTTCTTTGTAATTTTCTAGTTGAATTGCACCAAGTTTGTGAAAATCTTTTGAAATTCCAATTCTTTGTGATTGTTTAAGTAAATTTAAGAACGCATTTTCAACCAAAACTGTCATCATTTCCATTGCACAAAAATTTAAAATAATCAGCATATCATGGGTGAATTCTTCTGGAGCTTTTGTATAATATCGAAAACCAGCATCATATAATTCAGATCTATAAAAATGATTTAAAAACAAATACAAACTAAAAAGCCAACAAACCTTCTACCACCAACGAGAAGAAAAGAATACGAACTAGCTTCCGCAAATCTTTGATATTTTTCAGTTGACATTGAAGCGGTTCGAGCTGCACATCTTTTTGAACGTTCTATCTTTGAAGCATCTTCAACATTGGATGTCATAAAATCAATTAGTTTACCATCAACATCTAATTTTTTAATAGCATTTAACACTTTTTCTGCGCTAAAAATTGCATTATTGTAAGAAAAAAACAAAAAAAACAACAAACATTGCAGAAGTTGTTGTAACATTATCATCTGGAGCAGAAAGATCATCGTTATCTTCATTAACAGAATTCGTTTCAACATTATATACTTTTCCCATTCGATATGATGCGTTTACAAGTGAAACATATTCATACAGTCGTTTTAAAAGTTTTGGATTTTTACGAAATTGAAAAATAATATCAATAATTTCTGGCACTTGACTATTTCGCTTTTTTGCTGCTTCAACAGTTTTTTGAACAATATTTTTGACATGTGAAAAAACAAGATCAGCAACAAAAGTAATACATTCTTCAACAGGATATTCAGCGTCACCATTCTTAAACATTAAACATCGAAGAATTTTTCGGACTGGATAATCCGATATTTTTATCGCTGTTGACTTTGGTTGAACCATTTTTATATTATATTTTTAAAAATTACTGATATAAATTATTAGTAAACAAAAAAAAATATTGATGATTCGAAATTTACAAATTTTTTTTAAATGTTAAACATGTTTTTCTTTAAGGACATTTTGCCAATTCTCTATCATCGAAGTTTCAATTCAATTTATTGTGCAACATGATATTGCCTCTTTCTCAGCATAGAGAAAGAGACTAATTGAGGTTTCAAAGCTCTCAGGGAGAGAGAATGAGAATGAATGATGACACCAGTACCCATGAGCGGATTTAACCCGACCGGAGTGGACGCGCACACTCATTTTTAAAGTGGCTAACAGGAGCTGGGACTCGAACCTGCGAGGGAAGGATTGATGAACCAGCGCTAGACCACTCGACTATGCGGCCACTACAGACTATTACAGTACACAAAAATAATATAAAAAGTAATTTTATTATAAAAAAAATATGAAGAATAATTCAATTTTCATCTTCAGAATCTTGTAATGGAGGTGGGCCATAAATTTCCCAATCATATTTTTGCATTAAATCTACATTCATTCTTTTTGCAGCTTGTTCAATCAATGTCTTCAGCAGCTGATAATCCGGTATATCTTCATATCCAAGTTTATCAACGTATAACATAATATCACGAAATTCTTTTGGCAAATTTTCACTAAAACATTTATGATTTCCATCATTTTCTCGTAAATCATTTTTCAAAGCAAATATTAAATCTTTCTCACGAGCACGCCGCCAAGGTAAAACTGTCTAAAAAATATGGTATTTTTATGGTAAAAATTTAATAACATATTGAATTTTTACCGAATTATAAATATCACATATAAAATAAAACCACGATTCAATATCACCTTGCCGTCCTTGTTCTTCATTTCGATGGCATTTTCTCTAAAAAAATTACAATTAATTAAAAGTACAGTAATCTCTATAAAAATATTACCGATGCATATCTTACTGTTCCCAAAAATTTCACTTCTTTTCTAGGTAATCTAAAATAAATGCTTAGTAATTAATCAAAAATTTAGAATATTATACCGTATCATATTATCTTTAGTCATAATTTTTCTTGCAATTCCAAAATCAATCAATATAATTTTTGTAAAATTTTTATTATTTCCAATAGTAAAATTTGCAGGTTTAATATCTCGATGAATGTAACCAATTTCTGAATGCAAACACTGAAAAATGTATATATGTAACAGTTATATTACAATATCATTGATTTAAAAAAACACCTTTATAGATTCCAATGATTCCAAGGCAATTTTAAAAGTTGTTGCGGGTGTAAATTCTTTATGAAGTATATTATCACGAATTAATTGAAGTGACGGACCCACTAATGTCATAATAATAAAGACAAAATCTTTTGTTTGGCCCCGATCAATCATTGTTGCAAACCTTTCACGAATTTTTTCTTCACATCCCTGCAACGCTATCAAAACTGCTACTTCAATTTTTAGCCGATCAGGAGATTTTATTCGAGCTTCTGTTTTTAAAGCAAAAACTTTGGTTGTACAATTTTTTGGTTTTATCTTTGCTTTGACTTGATAAACTGCACCAAAGCCACCTAAAATTTTTAGTGATTATAATTAAATTAAATCAAACAGTTACAGTGGCGTGCAAAAATTCTCGGCCAATCTTATTTTGTCACAGATTTTGGTGATTTTTAGATATTTTTTCAAAGTGAAACGCGATTCTGGCAGTTAAAAATAGTTTGTTAGTTGACATGTTCCACGGTTTTTGTTAATTTCGATTTTCGGTGATTTCGCAGCAAAAATGCAAAATGGCCTAACAATCAAAATTTCGGTATACTGTAGTTTCGAAAATTTTAAAAAGTGCATCTGATAGCCCGTGGCTTATATAGTCATCTGCCAAGTCTCAGGATTTCTCATCAACCCATCTCTTCAACCCCCTGAATCAAAGTTACTAAAAATGGCCTAAAATTGACAAAAAGAAATAAAAAAACGGGAAAAAATTGGCTTTTTTTCGGCTGTATCTACTTTCAGTACCATTTTTTTAGTACCACTCTTTTGAACACCAAAAAACGCTCTTTTGAGTACAACTTTTTTGAGTATCAAATATGGGATTTTTTTTAATATGCAAATTTTTTCGAGGATTCTGCCTTCAGAATCCTAAAGAAATCAAAAAATCAGATTATCCATACACGCGTGTACACGAGAACGTCGAATCAGACAATTTTTTTATCTTTAACCGTAAAAATCCCATATTTGGTACTCAAAAGAGAGGTACTCAAAAATGTGGTACTCAAAAGAGCGTTTTTTGGTGCTCAAAAGAGCGGTACTAAAAAAAGTGGTGCTCAAAAGAGTGATACTAAAAAAAATGGTATTGAAAGTAGATACAGCTCTTTTTTTCGTAACTATGATTCAGGGGCTTGAAGAGATGGGTTGATGAGAAATCCTGAGACTTGGCAGATGACTATATAAGCCACGGGCTATCAGATGCACATTTTAAAATTTTCGAAACTACAGTATACCGAAATTTTGATTTTAGGCCATTTTGCTTTTTCGCTGCGAAATCACCGAAAATCGAAATTAACAAAAACCGTGGAACATGTCAACTAACAAACTATTTTTACTGCCAGAATCAAGTTTCACTTTGAAAAAATAACTAAAAATCACCAAAATCTGCAGCAAAATAAGATTGGCCGAGAACTCTTTCACGCCACTGTATAAATTGTAATTAAGGTATAATACAAACCTTCACCAAGTTTCCTTCTAACAACATATTTATTCGTCATTGAACTCACTTCATCCAAGGGTTCCAAAGTTAAAACAATCGCTTTTGGCTGCTTTTTTTCATTATTTTTTGCCTCTTCTTCCGAATTATTTTCTTCTTTTGATGATGAATTCTTTGATCTTTTTCGTTTGCTTTGTCTTTTAGGTTTCTTTACAGTTAAATCTTTCTGAAATATATTATATTACACTTTTGACAACTTCCTAATTTCAGTAATGATAAAAGACACTTACGGCACAAATTGGGCCATCTTTTGATCCTTTTAATTTTGCTGGTAAACTTGCCACCTGTCTTGTTGGTTGATGACATTCATTGGATTTCATATTTTGTTATTTTATCAAACAAATTAGATTTGTAATTGTAATTTGTAACAGAAGTGTGTGATACTTAATACGAAAACATTTGCATAATTCATTCATTCACCTTTTTTTGTTGCAATTTTATTCATTCTTTGTTTTTGTTTTTGGTATTGATATTATCAATACCTTACAGTGTTAGGCTAACACAATCTTTTTTCTGTTTTTAAAAGTCCCCTAAAAGATAAGATTATGAGTTGGAAAAGTTTTTCACGGCAAAATTATTTTAACATAAATGTAAACAATTAATTATTTGCTGAATCAGCAATGTCGATGAAAATAGGTCTTTAAAAAATTTTGTTCTGAAATAAAATGATGCCCGATATTTTCGAGAACATAATTAATACAGCGTGATTCAAGTCCCAACGGTATATTTTGGAAGTTTTTTTCTATTAATAGCAATTGTGTTCCTTTGTTAAAAAATTTAATATAAAAATATTTGGACTTTTTCTTATTGTATGATACAGTATCTTAGTGATTCATACAAGGAGAAAAACACTTGAAGTTGTTGTATCACACACTGTATTTCAATGTTTGATGCTAAAACATTAATGACCTTTTGCCAATATTCAAACGTAACCTAAAATTTTTTTTACTTCAATCGAAAAACCTTGCATCATTTTTATTTCAGTCATTTGTAAATTAAATAAAGTTTCTTGAATCGTTCAAATTCAAGAAACTCTATGAACTCTTCCGAGCGTTGCTGTAGCAAAAATCTGATATTCCTATGGGATATTAAATTTTTTCTTCAGATACCGTTTTTTGAAAACTCCATAAGATAAAATTTTGGGGGTTTTCATGCCCACGGACGTAAGGGGGGTAACATCGAAAAAAGGGATCTGCGGGTAATCGTTCGGAAGAGTCCTTATTATTTGTTTCCCAAAAATTTGCTCAAATTTAAAGATGAATTCTGAATTCCTTGCTTCTTATCGTCATCAAAACTTTTCTTTACCGGATCCAATAATTTTTTATATTGCAAAAAATGCAACAAATCCAGAAATTTATCAAAAACTTATTAAAAGCTGCAAATATTTTTTTATAAAAAATCCAATTCTTGTTCTTTCTTGCTTGCATTATACCAATGATGGATGGAAAACTTGTGCATTCAAAACAAAGAAATGTGCATCAAAAGAAAATGAAATGCAAAGTTTGGATTTGGAAAATATTTCCAGCAAAATATGGATTACAGAAAAGCTTGATTTGCTTCAAATTGGATCTTTAGCTCTTGCATCATTGTTATCAAAGATGTATCTATGTCAAGCAACAGCTTGTTTTTTTTGCCAACACTCACTTACTTTCAATCAATTATTATCTTTGTCTTCAGCTGCTGAATACTGTTGTTTCCATGAATGTATTGTAAATGATGATATTGGAGATGGTTCTCCACTTCAAATAGAAACAGTTGTTGCTAATCTTCCTCTGCTCAAAAAATTATTGGTGTAAGTAATTCCTATTTTTCATTTTTACACTAATAATCGTATTCTAACATTTTAGTTACTTCAGTGCAAATGCTCCCAATATTTCATCAGAAACTGTTAAAGAACTTTTAAAGCTTCCACATTTCTCAAATCTTAAAACCATTGCCTTCTTTAATACTCCGGGATCTCTGGATATTAAATTACTTTTTGAATTCTTAAAAGTAATTTTTTTTTGCTAGGCAATTAATTCAGATACAGATATTTTTTCTAGAAAACAACAAATGTTTTACTTAATGTCACGTTTCGGGATACAATTTTTGAAGATTACAAAACTCTCATTGATGCTATTATTGATGAAATTCTTGAAACTCCATCTCTAACTTATCGCATTCCATTTTTATTGTATCCAGCACAAAATGAATTCAAAGTCTTGTGTCTTTCTGAACGTTATATAAAAAGTAATTCTTAAGTTTTTGTTGAAGCTTGTTAAAACTTAGTTATGGTCTATTTTTATATATGTGTGTTTTAGTTGTTATTGTATTTAAAATAATAATTTTTGTTTTAATAACATAAAGTTTTTGTTTCGGTAAACTTTTTTAATCCTGCTCTCTAAAGTTGTTTCACATTTAAAAAAAAGGTGAAACTTGTTTTGTCTCTTTATTTACCAAAACGAAGGCAACAAAGTGTTATTTACAATAAAATAAAAAGTTAGATAGAAATATAATAAAAAAAATTAGAAGTTGAAAAAGAAACATTTGACAGTTTTTGAAAAGAAAAACTAAAAAATGTTTTTATGTAGCTAAAAGAAAGATATAAAAATTCACAACTATCAAAACTATGATAATAAAGAAAATACCATAATCGTGTCAAACATAACATAACAAAGAATAATGTCAGCGGTGAAAGAAAGAAAGAAAAAATAAACATCCCGAATTAATAATTTGCTAAAAAATAACCAAAAAAAGAATCTGATTTGAAAACTTGGCACGATTAAACGTTGTTAGCGATGATGGAAAAAAAGAGATAGAGAATAAAAAAAAAGCATTGAGGTAGAACATGTTGATGATAGATTTACCATTGATCTGTTGAAGGATCGTATAATGAATGAAGTGCATCATTATCATCAAGCCCATAAAGATATGCTGGAGCTTCTTGGATGGGATCTAATGAAATAAAGGCATCATGATGAGATGTAATATCATCCATATTTGATGAAATTCCATGACCACCCATATAATGCGTATCTGTCATTGTCATTTTAAGTGGTGAAGCAAAATGTAATGGATAATTATGAGATACATGATGATGATGATGATTACCCGTTGAATCCATAGGAGTCATAAAATCAAAATCATATTGATTTCTAGGAGTTTTCGCTGGTGATACAAGATATTTTGATGGAGTTAAAGCAAAAGAATTATTTTGTGATAATGGTTTATAATCAAAATTATGCACTTTAAGATCCTATAATAATATTTAAATAAATTACTCTTCTCTTGTACGAATAAACATACCCCAGAACCATCAACTCGAGCTGCAGCAGAAGCAGCATGCTCTTCATTCATTTCAATAGGATCGGCAGTTGGAGAAGGTGGCAAGTAATAAGCATTTAATGGATGATTTTGTTGATTTCTAATTCCTATCTCAAATTTACCCGTTTCAGATGGATCAGCAACTTCAATTGCAGAAACAGAATCTTGTGGAGCTTTTACCGTAATAACAGTGTTACCAGCAAGGGAAGGAGCTTCCCGTAAACTTGAAAATGTTACATAACTAAAAAAAAGGTAGAAGTTTAACCGGCTTTGTAAATGATAAGATGTATGCGAACCAGTAAGGTCTGTCAACAGGATTTTCCTTCATCAAATTCAAAGCATTTGTAATATTATTATAAAGCATATCAATGTGATCCTCTTGTGCACGTAATTCTTCAACTTCAGTCTTTAAAGTATTTAAAGATTCATCATTTTCATCATCAGATTTTCTGAAATCAGCTTTGATATAGTGCAAATGACAAAAAATGATCCTACTTCCAACGAATACTATTCTTTCCGACTTTTTCAATAAGATTAATTCCTTCAAGAACATTCGTAATATCATATAATCGACGCTTTTGAACCTTTAATGCATCTGCAGCTTCATTCAAATTAACTGTTCCTTGATCATCGGGCATATTTTGTAAATTTAAAAACATTTTTGTTAATCGAAGTAATGAACTATCTTGTCGTCCAAAATCATCTTTAGCATCTGAAAATTTAAAAAAAGCATTAATATCAACAAATAAAGAAAGAAAAGAGTAATATCCCCACTTATCCCAATATAATTCCCTAAAGTTTTCCCATTTGGTTGTGAATGATATTCTTGTGAAGGTTGAAAATCAAAAAAGCCTGGCTTAAGCTCAAGCAGATCATCTTCATAACATGCATAATTCAAATCATAGATATAATTATTTTCATCTAATAACTCCTTTTTAACTTTTTTCTTTGGCACTGAAGAGGAAGAAGATATTTTTGTTGGAGCCGATCGTTTGGTTGTAGTAGAAGAAATAGTTTTAGTAGTAGTAGGATTATTAATTGAAGAAGGTTTTTCAACCATTGTTGTTAAACGTTGAGTTTTAATCATTATTTAAAATAAATCAAGATTTGTTAAAGAATATTCAAACTTAGAAAGAGTTAGAAATAAAAAAAAGATTGTTGTTGCAAAAATTGTTGCAAAAAAAGAAAAGACGTTTAAAAAAAATAGGTATCTCTCTCACTCTGTTTTTTTTGGGGGGGGGGGGGGGGGGATGAGTAAGAGCCCCAGCAAGAAAATTTACAAAAAAAACAAACGGTATGGAAAAAAAAGTTACTTATTGGGCAGTAGTTAGTTATTACTCGAAGGTACTCTTTGAGCATGAGAAAAATCTTTTTAGGCATACATGAAGAGGACTTTTTAAATATTTATATTTTTTTCTGAATGTCTTTCACTTTCAACACTTACCATCTTTATCACCTTTGGCACTTTTGGGTGTCCTTCGAACGGGTGGTTTTCGTTCTTTGGGTGTTTTTTCCATTGAATTTGTAATTTGTGAATTCGGGGAATCAAAACCTTTGGTACTTGAAGGTGTAACATTTTGGGATTTTCTTCGATACTAAAAAAGTTTTTTATTTTTTATTTTAATTATAAATGGGAATGGATAAAAAAAACCTTTCGAGATACCGGTGTCGTTAATCCTTGTGCTCTTCTCTTAGATTCAAAAGTTGGACTAAGCCGAGTTCTTTTAGGGGGAGGATATCCTTCAGAAATTTCACCAATTGGCATCAATGTTACAGCTGATCCGTTATCAGTCGGCCAAAATTGTGATTCTGGAGGGCTATCTTGTCTGTAAAGGAGATGGATATAGATTTTTGTGAACAAACAAATTTCTTGCTTATAAGACTAACTTCATATATCCAGCTAATGCCCCACCAGCAGGACTTCGATGTCCAGCCATTCCAGAAGAACTGGAGCCAGCCGCTTGTGGGCAATACTCTTGAAATGCAGATCCAAGAGATTTTTGAAATGCATGATCTGATGCAGTCATCATATTTGATCAATTGTTACACGGGGGGATCAGTAGTAGTACAAACGTAAAAATCAGCTTCAAATTAAAAGCATATCCTGCTTTCTCCTTTAACAAACAAATCAGTCTAGAATTAATTTGACAGTTTAAAAAATGTGATAATTAATTTCACCTTTTTTTGAAAAGACACGAATATTAGAGCTTTGACATAAACAACTTCTTTCACGCGTTTGTGTGTAATCGATTCGTTAAAAAAAGGGGGGTAAAAATGAATTAGCAAAATGACTTTAGGGCCTAATTCTTTTTTTTAATACAGATTTTGAACATTACATTTGACATAAATATTGACAAATATTAAATCAATTAAATAAAAAAATGTAAATAAATATCAAAACTATTGATAGGTTTTTTTCAAAAATTTTTTTGCCTTTTTTTTTCTCCATTTTCGGCGGCAATTTCCCGCCCAATTCAACCATAACAAACGTTGTTGTTGAACATTAATGAAACACTCTTAACCCGAAAATTATAATCATTGAAAGCAGGCCTTTTTTTTGATCGTGTTTAAAATTTGGAACAATTCCAACTTACTTTTTTGATAATTTCAACAGACATTTTACATTTTAATTACATTTTTTTAGTAAAATTTTAATACAAAACAATTTTAGGGTAACTTTTGGTTAAACTTCAATGAATCAAAAATGTTAGAACATCGTTTATGGAGTCTTGCAGCACATGCTTCTAAAGTAATTTTTTTCTAAGTTTTATGAAATTTTTATGAAATTTATTTTTTCAGGCATTTTCCCGAAGGCTATTATCAACAGCTCAATCTGCTGTATCAGCTGAAAAGATTAGACCAGTTGAAAAGATTAGAAATATTGGTAGGTTTATTATTTGAAATATACAATTGTTACAAAAAATAGTTATATTGAAATCATTGAAATGTAACATTTCAACATTTTGTTGCATGTATCTCAACACTGTTATTAGTAGTTCGAAGAACATTGATAAAAAGCATTAGAACATTGCAGGTATTTCTGCACATATCGATTCCGGAAAAACTACCGTAACTGAAAGAATTTTATTTTATGCAGGAAGAATTAGTAGCATGCACGAGGTTTTCATTTTTGCCATACGCCAAAGAAACAACTTTTAATCTATTTATTTCAGGTTAAAGGAAAAGATGACGTTGGTGCAACTATGGATTTCATGGTATGATTTCGGCTTTGTATTAGTCAAAATGATGATTACTGTATTTTTATAGGAGCTTGAAAAACAGAGAGGTATTACAATTCAATCAGCTGCAACATATGTTGATTGGCATGGAACAAATATAAATATTATTGATACACCTGGACATGTCGATTTTACTGTAGAAGTTGAGCGAGCTCTTCGAGTTTTGGATGGTGCTGTTTTGGTGCTTTGTGGGGTTGGAGGAGTTCAAAGTCAAACATTTACGGTTAATCGACAATTGTCTAGGTACAGCGTACCTTTTATTACCTTTGTAAATAAATTGGATCGTACTGGTGCAAATCCTAATCGAGCTTTGGATGGTCTTCGAAATAAATTGGGTCATAATGCTGCTTTTATTCAAATGCCTATTGGTAAGAATTTTTGTGCTGTATACCATTGTTAATTCTGACTGTTTAGGTATGGAATCAAATTACAAAGGTATGATAGATTTGATTGAAGAACAAGCAATTTATAACGAAGGCGAAGATGGATTAATTATTCGTAGAGATGATATTCCTCAAGAATTACGCGCACAAGCAAAAGATCTTCGTCAAGAAATGATTGAACATCTTGCAAATGCTGATGAACATATTGGGGTATGTTTAATCATTTATAAACGAACCCGAACTTTATTACTCAAAAATAAGCACGAATAATAAACATTTATTTTATAGGAACAATTTTTAAATGATATTCATCCATCCGTTGAAGAAGTCCATGCTGCTATTCGTCGATCTGTAATTAAACGAGCATTTGTTCCCGTCTTGATGGGAACTGCCTTAAAAAATAAAGGCGTTCAAACCATGATTGATACGGTTGTAAAATATTTACCTAATCCTTCTGAAGTTGAAAATAAAGCAAATGTCGAAATGTGGGTTTTATCATTAAAGATATTAAATAAAACTTATTATTTTATTTTTACAGTAATGGTGAAGAAAAGAAAATTATCTTAAACCCAACGAGAAGTTCTAGCCGTGAAAATCCTTTTGTTGGTCTTGCATTTAAATTAGAAGCAGGAAAATATGGACAATTAACATATTTTCGTGTTTATCAAGGACAACTTAGTCGGGGTGATACTGTATATGCTACCCGGGATGGCCGAAAAGTTCGTGTTCAACGCCTCGTTCGTATGCATGCAAATGCAATGGAAGATGTTCAAACTGCTTATGCTGGAGATATTTGTGCTACATTTGGTTTAGATTGTGCAAGTGGTGAAACTTTTTGCTCTGAAGAAAAGCTTAATCTTCATTGTGAAGCAATGCACATCCCAGAACCCGTTATTTCAATGTCTATGAAACCTCTTAATCGTAAAGACGGTGATTCATTTATCAAAGCTTTAACACGGTTTACAAAAGAAGATCCAACATTTCGAAAAGAATATAATGCTGAAGCAAAAGAAACTGTTGTAAGTGGAATGGGGGAACTGCATTTAGAAATTTACGCTCAACGAATGAAAAATGAATTTAATTGTCCCGTTGAACTTGGAAAACCTACTGTTGCATATCGTGAATGTCTTGCTGCACCATATAAATTTCATTATCGTCACAAGAAGCAAACTGGTAAGTAGTTGACAAAGTTACTGTAACAATGTATTTCTTAAATATATCTTTACTTTAATGGGTTATCAATTTTTAGGGGGACAAGGACAATTTGGTCAAATTGAAGGTGTTGTTGATCCATTACCACCAGAGAAAAACACAACTGTTGAATTTACTGATGAAACTTTTGGTTCTGGAATTCCAAAGAATCTTTTCCCTGCATTGAAAAAAGGTTTAGATGAAATTGTTAAAGAAGGGCCATTAATTAAGGCTAAAATTACGGGTATTAACGTTAAAATTCAAGATGGTGAAAGTAAGTGAACATTTTTTTAAAACTATCAATAAAATATTAAAAAATTTAGCGCATGCTGTTGATTCTACTGAAATTGCTATGATTAATACAATGATTAATATGATGCGTGAAAGTTTTGAAAAAGCTCAATGGATTTTACTTGAACCAATTATGAAAATTGAAGTTGTTGTACCGACTGATTTTCAAGGCTCTGTCGTTACATCTGTGACACAACGAAATGGTGTTATCTCAAATACAAGTGTTGCTGAAGGTTATACAACAATTACAGCTGAATCTCCATTATCAGAAATGTTTGGTTATACTTCTGAACTTCGTTCATTGACAGAAGGAAAGGGGGAATTTACAATGGAATATTCACGATATGCTCCAACATCATATCAATCTCAAGAACAAGTAATGTATGATTGGAAAGTTGCAAATGGTCTTATTGACCCTTCAAGTGAAAAGGGTAAACAACAAAGAAAGGGCCGAAAATGATTGATTGCAAATATATAAAAATAGCTTAGTCTTTAGAATTTTTTTTGAATTTAGGATAATAATAATGATTAGTCTCTTTATTTTTGTTACGTTATTTTTTATTTGATTGTTGATTAAAAATAAATTTTGGAACAAATATTTTTATTTAAAAAAATTTTTAGCTCTCAAAATATTTTTTTAAATTTTGAGAAAAACTCTCTCTCCCATGGGAAATGCTACAGTATGATTAATTTTCTCAAAATATTTTGTAATAAATTATTCACAAAATGGAAGAAAGGCTTCAATGATAGATTTACTGTAGAATGGGTATTTAAAATGATTCCAATTAAGTTTTAAATAGTTTCCGCTTGGATAAAACTTTTTATTTTATATTTTTTCCCTTTCCAAAAAAAATATAAATAACGGACATCCTTAAAACGATAGAAAGAAACAGAAAAAGAGTTGTTTGAATATGTTTTTTTTCGGAACCGCAGTGGGAGCCCCCGAAAAACGATGGACTTGTATTTTTGCTGCTGCTTTTTGCTTCTTCATTGTTTTTGTCGCTTTTAATTGCCTTCCGGAAGCCCGAAAAAAAAGTTTTTAAATAAAAAAACATCACCAAAAAAAGACGACAAAAATTGAAGCAAAAAAGAAAAATATGGGGGGCATTCTTCTGTGTTTATTTATGCCCTCTTTTTTTTCCTTCTTCCTTTAAAATTTCAAGCATTCTCTCTCTTCTTTTTTTGGCATCTCAAAAAATATGTGTTTGATATAAATTTTATCAATTGTTTAAAAATAATATCCTTTTTTGGTAAACAACAATGTTGAAGGAATCTGATAAAATTTTGATTCGAAAAAAATTATTGGATTTATTTAATTAATTAAAGAATCGATAAAAAGCATGTCGCGACATATCCGCATCGATCAAAGTTAGCCCCAGAAAAAAAAAATGAGAAAGAGTGAAAATGTTTTGTCTATTAATCGACTACCTTTCCCCCCCCCCTTTTTTTTTCAACTCCACCTTTTAAAAAGCAATAAATATAAAAAAAGAAGCAAAAACGAACAACAAAAATTCCATTCTAAAAATGACTTTTGAATTGTTTTGAACTGCTTTTTTTTCTTTTTCATTTCTGAAAATTACATAGTTTTTTCTTGATCCCTAAAAATTTATTTTCGTGCTAAGATCAAATAATTTGTGGTGAATACAGTAACTATTTAAAACTATTAATCACTTTTAACTATGTATAAAAACTTTAAAAAAACTTTTATAATTTAAAAAAAAGTATTATTGTTTCTAAAAATGAAGTTGAAAACCTGCCAATTATAATTTCAACTTTATATTTTACTGCGTCACTTGCCTTTCAACTTATGACACTTTTTTTTTCCTTCAAAATTCTCATTCTTCTACTTCTCTTTCTTTCTTTCTCTCTTCTGTTTAGAGGAAAGGTGACAAAACCACTTTACCAACTTAATCAACGAACTACCTCTCCCTTTATATATATATTCTTATTCTTCCTTTTCAAATATTTTTATCTATCGTTTTTCCCCCGGCTTCTCTTCCTCTAAAATTCTTCGGACCAGTCAAAAAAGTTCTTTATTTTTTTTAACACAAAAGCAGCTGACACCAAAGAGGAGCGTGTTCTTTTGCGCCGTTTTTGTCAAGAAGAAGACGAAGAAGAAGACGACAAAAAAAAATAAAAGTTGAAAGGCAAAAAGGACAAAATGCAAAAAGATCTCTCCTTCAAAAACTTTTTTTGAAACAAAAAAGTGGACGAAGGTTTTCAGTTTTTATTTTGCAATTTTAAAAAAATGAATATTTTCATTGTTTTTTCTTTCTTTGATTTCACTGACCATTACTTATTTCTTGTTTTTAACCGAAAATATACGGTAGAATGGCACTTTATTTATTTTGTTTACGGTATTCAAGTTTTGAAAATTTTGTTTACTATTTATCAGTTTTATATTTTTGTTTGGGTTTAAATTGTTTATAATTTTCAATTATTTTTATCAATGATTTTTGTTCTCAAAATAATATTTTATCAAAGATATCAATTTTTGTGTAATATGTATAACTTTAGTAGTGCCGAAAAATGGTGTCTGTTTTTTTAAAAGTTGTATTACCTGTGTTTCTAATCGATCGATTTTACCAATTTAAACTCAACTTTTATTTGTCATTTTAATCACTGCTTTAAATTAGAGTCTTTAAATTGGATACAAATTTGTTTTTATCCTTTTTTTTCATTTGTTCTTAAAAAACAAAGAAGCTTTTAAAACTTTTTCTTTATTTTATTTTGTTATTTGATATATTTATTTTTAAGAAAGATATCTCAAATTTCTACTAAACTTGTCACCCACTAATTTAGTTAAAAATCAACAAATTCTTACAATTTTTTCATATTACAGTTTTTTGGGTTACTGTAACTTTGATTTTGTTGATTTAATTAATCAAATTTAAATCATTTTTAATATCTTTGTTTTAAATTTGCAGATTCTTTGTAATTTTAATAAAAAGGTTTTTAAAAACAGAAAAAAAACACATGTTTTTAGGATGTTTGTTTATTTATCTTTTTTTTGACCATTAAATCATGTCTCATTTTTATCTTTTCTTTCCTTCTTTCAACGGCATAAAATTTATTTTTCAAATTAATGTCTTTCATTTCTTTCTTTTCTTTCATTGCAATTGTCTTTAATTTTTTTAATATTATTTTTCAATTTTTGAGTGTTTATTCAAGCGTGGCCAGAATTAGTTAGAGATAGCGAAAGGAGGGGACTCCTCAAAAATAAATATCACTGATGCTTTTTTTTTTATTATTACCCCATCTATCTTTTATCGGACAATGGCGGGCATTCAATTTTTTTTCGTGAATGAACTTGTGTAATATGTGTTAATTTAGTAGTGCCGAAAAAAGCTTCATCCTTTTTTTTTCTGTTCTTCAAAAAAAATTTGTTTTCTTTCTTTCTGCTTTTTTTTTCATTACCGCCAAACAAACGCTTTATGATCAACTACCGGAGTATGAGAGAGAGCCAGGAAGCGATGATCAAGAGAACAACAACGACCACGACCACGACGACGATGGCATTGATGATGATGAGAGAGAAGAGAGAGAGGACGTTGAAAATAAAAAGAATATATATATATATATATATATATCTATATCTATATATTTGCCAATCGTCGTCACCATTGTGTTTGTTGTTGACGCCGCCACTATCATCATCATCCACGTTATCATTTGGGGGTTACTTTTTTATATTAGCGCATCTTCTTCTTTCTTACCTGCTTAAATATCCCTCCTTCCTTCCTTTCTTCCTTTCTCTCTTTCTTTTTTTTATCTTCAGCTTCCAAAAACTTCTTCCTCATAGAAAAAAAAATGAGGATAGAAAGGAAAAAGAGATTTGAACGAAGGAAAAAAGGTGATGACGACTGTTGAACGCTTAAAAGCTTTGCATCTTTTTATTGATTGCCAAGATTTGACGAGTTTTTTTTCACGGCGATTTTTTTCCGCCTTTATTTATTTTTTTATATATTTCCTTAAAAGCTTTTTTAAATTTTTATCTTTTCTGAATAATTTTGTATTGAAAAATTCGGTAAAAATGTATTTTTTTTTGCCTGAAGCTTTTTTTAGTAAATATCTGTCAATTTTTTTTGTTGCATCTTGTCATTTTCAATTTTGACCCAAATTTGACTTCTGATTGATGACCATATTTTTTTTGCCTCTATATATATTCTAAAATGAAGATTCAGCCTAAAGGCATTGAAAAAAGACATTATTATGTATATTTTTTTTTCACATAATTATTGTTGCGTGTCCACTTTTTCGCTTGATTTGTTTGACTTTTCTTTTCTTTATTTATTCATTTTTTTGTTTTGTGCCGAGCGTGGCCCCCCTCTTCAGAAGGTCGTTAACGGCCACGGAAAAAAGAAAGCTGTTGAAGAAGAGAAAGGCAAAACTTTTTATATTCAGAATTTTTCGTGTTTTTTTTTCTTGGCGGTGATTCAATTATTGCGCTCTTGTTGCTTTTACTTTCTTTTTTTTCAAACAGGAAACATTCAGTTTTTATATATTCGGTTATTTTTTTTTTCAGAAGGCGTACCTCTGCTTTCTTTCATCCGCCGTTGCTTGCATCCTCCATCCTCCTCCTCCTTTTTCCTTCCTTCAAATTTATTTTTTCATTTTTCCACAGTTTTTCTACATTTTCGAGTTTGCTGTCGTCGACGCCTCGAGCATGCGGTCCCCAGAAGTAAGTTCTCCTTCTTCTTCTCCTTCTTCTTCAAGAAAGAAAAAAAAGAAGAAGAATAAAGTAACATCTTTTTTTCCCTTCCTTCCCTTCTTTTACTTTTGCCACCTTCTAAAAACGAGGCAACCAAAAAAATATTATTTCTTTTTTTGGGTCTAAGGGTTTTCTTTTTGCCTTCATCAACATCATCATCATTTTTTTGTGCTTTCTTTTTTGGCTTTTCATAAAAGAAAACCCCGACCCAAAAAAATATTTATATTTTGTCTTCTGACTTTACACATATATTTTTTTCCATTCAATTTATATATATTATATATTTTTGGATGGAAAAAAATATGTTTACCCCCTTTGTCATTAATGATTTATTGTTGTTGACAAATTACCACACCTATTAAAATTTTATTATTACTTATTTAAAAAAATATAAAAAGAATGGAAGCTATTATGGATTTTGTAGGCCAGTTGATTGGCCCACAGGCATTTACACGACATCGGCGGCAACGGAGTATGCCATCAAAGCGTCGTGGACAATACGATATTATTCAAGACGATCTTTATGATTGTCGAATTCCACTTCATAATGAACTTGCATATCAACATGGAATACATTTTGAAGCAAAGGTATGTCTTTCTTCAAAAATAAATATAATTTTTTTTGTTGAAAAACAAAAAAGGAACACATTTTCTCACGATTTTATTTATTTATTTACTAAAGAAATTGCTGCTTCCAAATATTTTTTTTTAAATAGAATTTTATCATTCATTTTTTTGTTTTATATAGTTTTTTACCGTATAAATTTTGTTTTTTTTTGCAAAAAACTGATTTCTTTCACATATTTTTTTTGAATGAATGGAATCCTAAAATAGTCGTCTGCTTTTTGGCTTCTTCTTTTTTTGATGGATTCTTTTTGTTTCCTTTTTTTCTTTGCAAAACCAAAAAAATAGGCAAAAATCTTTTGTAAAAAAAATAAGAACAAAAATTGCCGTCATTAAAATCCACGATAAAATTGCCACTTTAAAGCTGAAAAACAAAAGAACTCCAAAAAAAGGCATCCTCGGAAGTGCCCAAACTGCAAAATTGCCATTCAAAAAAAGACGGTGTCAAATGCCATTGTTTGAAACAGATATAATTTTCAGAGAAATGTCTCTTTTAAAGCTTTAATGAATTTCGATTACCCATATTTTTTTCAGCTAAAAAAAATTCTTTTAAACATTTTAAGAGAGTTTTGTGTTTTTTTGGTAATTTAAAAAGTTGACCCTTTTTTTGGGAACTTTCGATAGACTAATTTTCTTTTCTCTCTCCTTTTTTTGGAAGAAACATACTTGAAAAATACCACCACACTCAATTTGCAAAAAAAGGAAGAAAGTTAATTTTAAAATACTTTCTTTTCTTCTATCTTTTTGGCATTTAAATGTGTTCTTTTTAGCTTAAAAGACCCTTTAAGTACTTGTACGTACAAATCTCCCTTTTTTTTCTTGAATAAATTAAAAATTTGGTTGTTTTTTAGTACATTGGAAGCATGGAAATTAGTCGTCCATCTTCAAGAATTGAAATTGTTGCAGCAATGCGACGAGTTCGATATGAATTTAAAGCACGAAATATTAAAAAGAAGCCCGTTGATATTGTTGTCTCCGTTGAAGGCGTTAAAGTTGTTTTACAAAGAAAAAAGGTATCTTTTTATCATCTTGATAAAATGATAAAATGATATTTTAGAAACAACAAAAAGAGCAAACCTGGGATGAAAGTAGACTTTTGGTTATGTCCCATCCAATTTATAGGTAAATATATATATTTTTTTAAATTTATTACGTGTTGGGTTTGATCTGAACGATGTGAAATAATAGTTTGGTTTAATTCATTTATTTATGTCTTATCACAACTCTGATCAAATAAATACCAAACTATTATTAATTTATTGCAATATTAAATAAATAATAAAACAGTTTTTCGTTTTAGGATATTTTATGTTTCCCATGATTCTCAGGATCTTCAAATTTTTAGTTATATTGCTCGAGATGGAGCTTCAAATACTTTTAAATGTAATGTATTTAAATGTTCTAAAAAGGTAAATATTTTTAACAAAATTATATTCATGTAATATTTTTGTTTGGGACATAGGGACATATATCATATTACATTTGTTATCATACATTGATCATACATTGTATCTCTTTTCTTTCTCTCTCTCTCTCTTGATCTTGATCTTGTCGAACTTTTTCCCTTAATATTTTTGTTGTTGTTGGATGATGAAGATGAAGAAGAAGAAGATGTTGTTAATGATGATGCATGTTCGTTTGTTAAAAAAGAAGTGCTTGCTTTTAAGTATCTTTTCTTCCCTCTCCTATCATCTCTTTCTCACACGGATTTTGTTTATGTTCGAAAAAAAGGAAGAAGGAAAGAGATAAAAAAAGTCATTAACAGAAGATATCATATTGGAAAAATAGGGGATACATATATAAAAAAAAGTGGATCAAACGATGGCAGCAGCTGTTTGTGTGTCGCCTATTTTCGTTTTTATAATCAGCGAAAAAAGATGTTTGAAAAAGATGCAAGCCGCAAAGAAAGAAAGAAAGGAAAGATGCGACAATGGCCAAAATAAAAAGTTGAACGAAGAAAATTATAACGAGATGATTACGGACGCGTTTTTCTTCTCCTATCTATTTTTCGTAAGCATTGCTGCTTTTAAAAAAATACATATATATATTTTTCGCTCCTCCTTTATATACTTAATTCTTTTTTGAATTTTTTTTTTTGCCTTGCTTTTTCTTCTTCTTTTTTCTCTCTTCTCCGTCACGATTTTATCTGCTGCCAAAGCAGTTTGTCTCTCTTCCTTCCTGTGTTTCCATTCAAATCAATTTTGTTTTACTTTTTTTTTACTATAAATTTTTGTTACATTGTAAATTTTCTGAATCACTTATTATTGTTATTATTCAAATGTCTTACAACGCAAAATTCTTCCTTTCAAAAACATTACCGTAATAATTAGTCATGAGTACAAATAATAATGAACAGCAAAAACAATCGATGGATCTTCGAAGATCACCAAAACCATCGACGACGACAATTGCCCCACCTTCTCCATCACCATCCCCTCGACCCCCTTCAACAACTCCATCAACATCAAATATTCCAATTGCGGCACAAGCCTTAAATCGTACAAAATCTGTTGGATCTGGGGATCGACCAAAGCGAAGTCAACAAGTTACAATTCCTGGAAGTGATTATGGCACAATGCCAAGATCTCCAAATCGTCTCGCAATTCCTGGTGCTGATGAACAACAACAACAACAGCAGCCATCGACAACATCCCCAAAATTATCACCAAATTCAAATCGCCCTGATCGAGCTACAATTGATTCTTTCAATGAAGAAGATGTTGCAGATTTATCACCCGAACAAAAATTCTATTATTTAAGGTTAATGGCAAAACCAGGAAAGCGTCCAGAACCAATTAAAATGAAATTTGTACGATGGGCGCCCCCAATTGATCGAAAATTAAGTGTTGATGATGAAGCAACTTTAGAGGTTCTTATCTCTTTTATTTCTTTCTTCAGAGGGGGGGGGGATACATGAAATCCAAAATAGCCAAAGTAATTATGTATTATAATATTCTTTTTATAGAGTCAAGCAATGCGAGTTGTTCGCACAATTGGACAAGCCTTTGAAGTTTGTCATAAAGTTGCCCAAGAACAAATGCAAGAGCGTCCATTTGAGGAAAGTAGTGGATCAGGTGGAAATAATCCATCCGAAGGAATTCGTGCAAAAGGTTCGTTCTTTTTCTTTCTTTAATATGTCAATATTACTTTGTCATTCATTAATTTTTTTCTCGCATTTTATTATCTTTAAAATCCTTTTTTTTGATTGATTTTAAAAATGATATCCCCCCTTTCTTTTTTAAAATTCCGTTAAGCTTTTTGGAGCTCTTTTTTTTCAAGCAAAAAGTAGCTTTTTTTGTTTAATTTTTCTGATCGATTGTCATCATTTGAATTTTTTGGGGCAATGAGAAAGAAAGGGAGAGAGAGAGAAAGAAAGAAGGAAGGCACAAGGATTGACGCAATCATTTTGCTTCTGTTGCTTTTAATTTGAGACTTAAAAAAATAAAGAGAGGAAAGAAAGCCCGAATGTGCCATGAGCATTTATCATTACAACTTGACGAGAGGAAAGAAAGCTCTTTTTCTTCTTTCTTTTTTCTGTGCCCTTCTCCCAAAGTAAAGCCAGGTGTCTGCTTGTGGTTTATCTAAAAAAGCCACTTGTTGATTCAAGGATCGACTGGGGCAAAATTTTTGCCTGACTTTTTTCGTTCCTTCGAGAAAAAAAAACAAGTTGTGACAAAAACCATCATATTTTTTTTCCATTGTCTAAAATTGCACTAAAAATAACTTTAAAATTTGATAAAAAAAAGAGAATTACCAAAAAAACATTTTTAGAATCCGCAAAAAAAACTTTTGACATTTCAATAAAAAAAAGCGCGGTAAGACAAAAAGCGAAAACAGCAGTCCCCCGGGAAAAAAAAGAAGTACCTATTTAACTCATCATAAAAAAGTCATAAAAATGCATTTTTACTTTTGATTCTTTCTTTTTTTTAGTTTCGGCAAGTTCAGCAATTGGCGAAGAAATTGATGCTCAAACATTAGAAGAAATGGTTGAAGAAAGACTTGCAACATTGCAAGAAGTAGAAGTTCCGGAATCTGATTCCCCTGGAACTCAAATTCCTTCAGCAGGAATGAGCAGTAAACGGCAATCAATTGTTAGTTCCCTTCTTTTTCTCAAACACATACTTTTTAAATTTAAACAAACAAAAAGCCATTTTGCAGATGTTTCCTCGTAAAATTAGTTCTGAAGTTTCTTCACTTGGCGGTGGAATAATGAATGAACAACAACAACAACAATTACAACAATTTAATTCACAAATTCCACAACAATTTATGCAGCATCAACATTTTCCTTCTATCTCATCAACGGGTATTCCATTTAATAATAATAATAATCAGCAGCAACAACAACCTCAAGGACAATTTCATCAAAAACCTTCTTCATCTTCTATACAAAGTCAACAGGCTCCTTCGACATCGGGTTTTAATCAGCAACAAGGGTATGTTGGGGGAATATAATATACACAGTCAATAGACGAAACAATAAAATATTATTATAGGTATTTTGGTGGTAGCTTTTCTTCTAGTACTCTTCCACATTCTCATACATGGAATGCTGGACAACAATTACAGCAACAGCTGCAGCAGCAGCAGCAACAACAACAACAACAATTTGGAGGATTTTCACAAGCACAATCTCTTGAACAAGTAAATCAATTTAATCAAATGCAACAACCACAACTTTCACATCAAGCATCTCAGCAATCAATACAGCAACAACAACAACCTCCACCTGGTACATATCCTGGATATTATCCAATGATGCCTGGATCTGTATCAGTTCCATATGGACTTAGTTCACCGGTTATGGTCTCCCCATATGCCACCCTACAACTTCCCCCACATCTTCAACAACAAGCAAACCAACAACAACAACAACAGGGTCAAGAAGGTGGTGGGATTTCATCTGATCTCGCTCAAACAGTTCCAAACATTCCAGCGGCTTTACAAATGAGTCGAAATCTTGATCAATATAATCAACAAATGCTAAGAAATCAATATGATCAACAATCTCAAAATATGCAAGTTGCAAATTGTCAAGTTCAGCTCTTACGAGATCAATTAACTTCTGAAACTTCGGCGCGACTAGAAGCACAACAACGACAAACACAGTTGTTAAGTACAAATAAAGAACTACTTGAACAAGTTCAAGCATTAGTAAATAGGCTACAAAATTTAGAAACTAAAATTTCTGGAGAAATTCATTCAATACCTGTACGCTTTTGAAAAACCATGTTTCACTGATAATAATCTCATTTTTAGGGAACTTCACAACAAATACCGGTGACAGCTGGAACGAATATTTTCAATGCAAATCCTCCAGCCCCTCCCTCCCATGCCACTTCCGTTCCCCTTCTATCCCAAGCTACCCCCATTGCACCGAATGATCATCATCAAATGCATTATTCCTTTCATGAACATGTTATTTCTCCAGATGTTAGATTACCTGGTCCAGCACCAATTAATCCACAGCGACCTTATCAACTTCAACCATTGGCAGATATTCGAGCTGGATCTCTACCCCCCGAAGAACAATCAGAATTATCAAGTCCAAAAAAGCGAAGACGACCCGCTGATGATTCTGGAACAAAAACAGAACCGGAAAGTGCGACCGAAGATACAACTGATTACAGTAGTTCAGGTACTAAAAATATTTTTAACCACTGTTGCGGAGAACGCGAAACGAGCGTAGTTTGCACACTTTATGCTTCCCCCCTAGAAATTTGCATAACAATCGCAATCTCCGCGACAGCTACAGCTAAAGCAGTAATAAAAATTATAAAAATATTAATTTAGATCAATATGAAAAAACAGGAGGAATTATTCGACCAATGGCTGCACATCCACCTGAAAATTTAATCCCCCATGGAGTTTCATATCCAGAAGCATTTCAAGGTCCACATTATAATGTATTATTATCAAATCCCCAAGCAGCTCAACAATATCCACATAATCCACAGATGGGCAGCTATTTTCAAGCTTCACCACCATATGCTGGAATGCCTCCACAACAAGTCATGCCACGGCATCCCTCATCCCAACATCATCATATTGGAGGAACCCCTTTACCAATGCAACATAATCCTATAATTAATCCTCTTCAAGGATATCCCACACATGAACATCCAGGATCAGGATCATCAACTCATCATCGAAATAAAGATGATAAAGAGGATGGCAAGTTTGCACTTATTTTTAGTTGGGGCTAACAATTTAAATAACTTTTTCAGAACCCCAACCAGGACCTTCACATCAAAGTGAATCTCCAGAAGCGGGAAAAAAGAAGGTATTTAAAGTTGGAGTATTGAAAGAAAGAGAATTTAGTCGAATGTCATTTAATACACGACTAAATCGGGATAAAAAGGATAAAGACAAAGATAAAGAACAGTTGGAAACACTTATTGAACAATCAATACCAGAAGAAAGTGGACATTGTAAGTGTTCTTACAAAAATATTGTTATAGGGATTAAAAACATATATTTGTATTATAGCTTCTGGAACTCCACCCCTTTTACAAAGATATGGGAATAATAATGCATCACCATCGCCACCCCTTCGAAGAAAGATAACACAAATGCAATTTGAAAATCAACCTTTAAGAATGGATCCACAATCTTCTCCTCAAAAACCTACAACTACACATGTTTCACAACTTAATCGAGGATGGATGAATCAAGCTTCTCAACAACAATTTCAACAACAACAACAATTTCCATCTGTCCCAGCTAGTTCATCCATTGCAACTGCCATGTATCCGCCTGTAAAAACAAAACCTTTAAATTTAAATTCAAAAGTTTGTTTTAATTAATTAAACAAATATAATTGGAATATATTATTCTTTTTTTAAGGTTCAAGATACGGTTAAAAAACAACGAGCTCGAGCGTTATCAGTTGATATGGAGCAAATTCCATTAGGAAATTTATCCCTACATGATCCATTAATAATGCCATCAAGAAAAAATCGACAAATTCCATCCACTTCTTTTCCAACAACATCAATGGCACAGCAAAATGCCGTTTCACCACAAATGCCAATGCCATTAAATGCTCCATCAAGAAATATGGCTGCAGCATTGGAGAGATTAAACAGGACAGAAATGAATTATGGTAAACTTTTTTTTATAAATTTTAAGATAATGACGAATGGCATTTATTTTAGTGTCGAATAATAATCCCGGAGATGTACTATTTTATCCACCTCCAACAATACAAAATCGACAAAATTCACCCCGTCGAAAGATGACTGAAATCGGGTATGATTCTCGTCAAAGAAAAAGTTTACAACCTTCATCCTCAATTGAGCTTCCGGGTATATCTCCAACAACAAATTATCCGAGTAATAATAATAATAATAATGGAAATATTTCACATGGAATTACTCCACTTGATCCAGATTCTGTTAAAGGGTAAACAAATATTATATATTTTATATATATATATATATTCTATAATTATATTTAGTCGTACCTTACAAGCTTATGAAGCTCAAATGTTAAGTGATCCATCACTTTTGGCACGTTTAACTCGATTACCTGCACATATGCAAGCACAATTCCCTCAACCTTCATCCCATCATCATCATCACCCCCAACAACATCATCAACATCAACAGCAAAATCAAGAATTAACAGGTTCTGGTGGTTCAAGCTCCGGGGGTGAACTCGATAAATCTACAGTAACCGTTCTTCATCTTCCAAATGGAGTACCTTAAAAGAAAGAGGTCCTTCAAACAAATTAAATTACATTTTTTATTATTACAAAAAATAAGTCATTCCCTTTTTTTTGTCTGTCAAAAAAAATTTTAAGTTATTAAAAACATTTGCTATTTTTTTCATTTTTACAAATTTTTACACCGAGTTTAGTCTGTTTTTTTTCTTTCCTTCTTCCACTTTTTTTTGTTTTTTAAATAATTTTCAAATCACAAAAAAGTCTTTCGGTTTTCATTTTTTGTGCCAAAAAATTAAACTTTAAAAAAAAATAAAGCATTAAAAAATTATTTCTACAAAAAACATACATACAAAAAAATTACTGTGGTTTTTTTTACAAAAAAAAATTGTTGAAAGAAAAATTGCCCGTTTCAAAAAAAAGTGCACTTGTGCGAAGAAAAAAAGAAAGAAAAGAAAGATAAGCATAAAAGAGAAAGAGTGTTTTGTGGTGGTTGGTGGTGGTAGTTGGTGTGGATAAACAAATTATATATATATATATATACAAAAAAAAGAACTAATTAACGGATAATTATATAACCAATAATAAAAATGATTGAAAGAAGAACAACAACCACGCCATGAATGGCTAAAAATGCGGCTTCCCAATCAGATTGATATCGGCTGTTTGGATTTGATTCCCCGGGTAATCCACCCTTTTCCATTTCAAATGCACCATCATTTTCATCAACCGAATTAAAAACACATACAAATCGATTGATAATTTGTGAAGCTCTAAAATATATTTTGTGATAAATAAAATGTTTGTTTTTTTAAATAAAATGTTTATTTTTTTTCAATTATCAGTACTGATAAGGATAAAATTTTAATATTATGCGATTTTTTAAAATTTTGATTGATCCCAAAAAAGATTTTCATTTTTCAGTATATTTTTAATGCCATTAGAGAAAACGGATCAATGAAATCCTTTTTTTTCTTTTCAACTAAATGTTTATATCCCTTTTTTCTATCTATTCCATTCACTCTTTTATTTTTCTGGATTTCTATTTTCACACTTACCGAATGAGCCATCCCCATGGTGGGAGATTTCTTTTAATGCGGCTGAGCATCCATACAATGACCGAAGCAACAATTGAAATGGTATTCATGATCATTGCAAATTCATGAATTGCCACTATAAAAAAAAGTTTAACCATTTTATTTTAAATATAAAAACACTTACAAATGACTGGTGTTGCAGAGGCGGAGCCTAAATGTGGTGCGATTCGATTTGAAAAAAGTTGTAGAGCCATAAATTGGAGTAAAAGAACAAAAAGTTTTACAAAAAATTGAATACGAATTTTTCCCATAAATGGTGTAAATAAAAAGACGATTGAGCAAATCCATGTCGGAATTGCAAGCTCAATTTTAACGGCGGATGAAGAGCGTTGAAGATTAATACAAAAATTGAGTTGTGAAACAACGGCGGGATCCGCGGTTACGGTAGGAATTGTACCAGAGACAGACCAACCGTAATCACGGAAATATTTAGGATCTGTAAAAACTGGAAGTCCATCAACAGCAAATTCAATTACCTCTTGATTAAAATGTGGTTCTAATTGATAACAACATTTATAGATATCATCAGGGAAATGCCGAAAATCTTGATCATCACAGAAAGTTTTAAGGCTGAAGGATACTGTAGCAGAGATATTTCCCCTTGATGCAGCTTCAAGGCGTCGAACTTCCATTGCATCATCATTACGCAAAGAAGTGTCATAGGATTGTGAAGATAAAACTGGAATCCAAATATGATTGGCTGAATGAATTTGACTAAAAATATTAATAATGTAAATAATATATTTAAATAAATATGAATTCTTACAGTTTATCAAGCTTCCACTGATTTGAATCCCATGAAAGTCGATTATCAGACCATTGAAGTTGCATATATCCAACAATATTTAAATCTTTTAAAAATTCATTTAATTGAAAATGTTGAAGAGTAATTTGTCCAACTTTAACCCTTACAACCGGTTGAGAATTTTCACCATATGTTGGTGGAAGGGTTGCAATGGGATGAACGGCACCAAACTTTGCTGAACTTCTTTGAGCTTTATTTGCCAAAAAATAATATACGCATTGTTCAAATGCAACAAATTCATGATGATTTAATTGTTGTACATCTAAAATTAATTAGATAGGGGGGGATATATCCAAATCTCGATTGATTAAAAAAATGATACCTGTAACATTTTCAAAATATTTGCATGGATCTAAACTATTTACATTTGATGCAGGTGAAAGTTGAAGTTGTTGAGCAAAAATTGTTGTTCCCAAAAATGATAGAGGAATAATTATCAGTAGGGCACGTAAAATCATATTTATTTTTATCCTGCAACGAAATCAAAAATTATCAAGATTGTTGTCAAAATATTTTTTGTAAAATAGTTTTTAACACGAACATATAAAAAAAAGATGTTCTTAAAAGAGCGGTAGTTTTTTAAAAAAAGATAGAGATAGATAAAAGCGGTAGCAGCTTGTAAATATTTGTATCAATGGTCAGTCACTTTTCTAAGCTTGTTTTCTCACACCCCCCAAAGAAAAAAAAGAAAAATGGACTACAACAAATGAAATTATTTATTAGATGATTATAGCGGCTGCTACGGCTACGGCTGCTGCTGATGATGATGATGGGACACCTAAAAACCTTTTTAATTCCGGTTTCTCGATCCATTTTCTGTTACTTCTTTTTTTGATCATAAATAAAAATCTCGTTTTCTTTCCCCCCATTCTTTTTCTTCTTCTTAAGAGGTTTCAAAGCAAAAAGGGATATTTTAGAAAAAAAAATAGAGAGATAGAGAACCGGGGGGGGGGGGGGGAGTTTATCAATGTTTTTTTGTTCTCAAATAAACATATATTTAAGAGCTTGCGCAAATTAGAACATTATCGAAGAAAGAGAGGCAGCAGCAGCAACAAACCAGAAATCTCTTTTCATTCGTTTCATTCAAGGACCCAGGAAGAGCATGAAAAAAAAGAGCTTTTAAACATCAAAAAAAAGCTGCTCCTGCAATTTACACATTTTTTTCTTCTTTTTTTGCACTTTTAAGCTTCAATTGGATTAATAAAGAAAAACTGGACATAAAAAGTCGTGGTACTAAAAAGAATGTTGCACCAAAGTGATGGTATCACCTAACTTTAAGCAATTCCGACGATTTACCCATTTATGTGTGACGTGACAAATTTGTTTTTCTCCAAAAACAAAAAAAATGACCCTCACTTTTATTAAATAACAAAAGGCAAAATAAAATAGAGAAAGTGTCAAAGAGAAACATAAATAAATATCATTTTTATATAATATAATATTCTAAAGGGCGTTTCCGGGCCGATATTTATAAAATGGGATCATAAATAATAAAATATCCTCTCTTTGGAATCAAATCAAAATCTCATCCACAAATGGAAAAAAAATGTGTAAAACACTAAAATTGATGAGGAATAAAAAAGGAAAAAAAAGAGATGGAAATCAAAAAAAGACCTCATTAGCCCTTTTTTTGTAGCAGCAGCCGTAACCACAGCAGAAGCACGCGGTTAAAAAAACAGAGGATGGACAAAATCGGATCGCGCTCCAATTCCCCTCACTGAAAAAAAGAAAGAGAGTTTTCAAAAAAAACGGATGATTTTTTAACGTTACCGAAAAAATATCCTAGAAATCAGTAAGAGAAAAAAATGGTTGTGACAGTTATGATCCCCCCAAGAGAGATATGTTTGATCATGATGTTTGGCTGCATTTGATTTGGGTTAATAATGTTAAAGCTTTAAAAAGTAGTTTTAAAATATAAATAAATATATGTCTGAACAAAAATGAAAGCCAACAACCGTTCATCATTTTAAATGGAATAAATAAACTTTAGAATCTGTAAATGAAAGCCCAAAAAAAGTTATCACCGCCAAAGGCAAAACAAAAAGAAGATTTAAAAAGAGAACGATAAAAAAAAGAAAAACTGGCTAATTTCAATCCTCCCTTTTTTTGAAACAATAGAATTAGTCCCAAAAAAACAGGAGTTTATTAATCTTCGCTAAATTATTTGATTTTTATTGTTGTCAGATTTGATTAAACATTGTAATTAAAGAAGAAGAAGAAGAAAGATTGTCCATGTTTGATGACGATACTGATAATAATAATCATTCCTGTCCTGTCCTGTCCAATTGATCCCCTCAGGCAAAGAAGAAGAAGAAGAAGAAAAAAGAGATCATTGTATTAAATAATGGAGACTCAATTTCCCCCCGATTTATTCCCTTTTTTGTATTCTAAAAAAGAGAAACTCAATTAACAATTTTTTTTGATCAATTCAAAGAACAAAAGTTTAAATAAAGAAAAAAAATCACTGAAAGCAATTACTTCTTTTTTTTCAGTGTTCAAACAAACGAAAAAAGACGGAGGCAAAGAAGATAAAAAAATAGAAACACAAAAAATAATGGAACTCTTTTTTGGAAACATATCTATTTTTTTATTCTTGGAAAAAACAGAATCTAGCAAAATGATAAATACAAAAAAAGAGCTCATTTTTAGCGTGTTTTTTTCAGCTCTTTTTTACACATTGTTGTGGTCAAAAAACTTTTAAAGATTTTAGATTCTTATTTTTTTTATTATTATTATTTCTTTCAAGTGTTTGAAAAAAGAAAAGAAAGGGCGGAGGGAAACCTGTCTGAACCGGATTTTTTTTATCCCCCCCCCCCTACACATCGAATCCAGCGTTCTATTTTTCACGCCGATGTTTGGAAAAATGTTTTTCAATGCCATGTGGGAGAAAAAAACGTTTTTTTTCGTTTTTCACTTTTTTTCGAACAAAAAAAATACGAAAAAAAACGAAAACTTTTTTGGTCACATGGCGTTGAAAAGCATTTTGCCAAACATCGGCGTGAAAAATAGAACGCTTACTTTGCTTTGGATTCGATGTGCCTACACTTTTTTCAAAATATATCAAACAAAAAAACGCTCAATCCACCGCGACTGACGACAACGTGATTTTGATATCGATGTTACTTTCTTATATCCCCTCTGTTTTTAAAAAATATAGAGTTTAAAGCAACAAAGTTTTTTAAGACATCGATATTTCAATTTCTAAAAAAATTAGGTTATGAAATTTATGTTTTAAAAACGTAAAAATTTTAAATACACAAATATTCAAATTAATTTCGAGGAACCATAATTCTCAAAAAATGTGTTGCACAAATACAGGCGATCTTTTAAATTTGTTGAATTCTCATCAATTTTGGTTCTTTAATAAATCTTTTTCATGATTCTGATAGTAAAACCAGTTTGTTAATTGAAACTGTTCTGTGTTTTTGGATTTTCGGTGATTCCGCAGCAAAAATAGCTAAAAATCAAAATTTTGTTTCGAAATTTTGTCCAGCAATTAGGCCCATGACCTATATAGTATATATTCAAAGTTTAAGAATGTTAAATGAATGCATCTCTTCAGGCCCGAGATACCAAAGTTGCGTTGCGAAAAATGACAATCTTTTAGAATTTTTGCCAATTTTAGATTTTTTCGCTGCGAAATCACTAAAAATCTAAATTTGGCAAAACACTGAAAAGTTTCAATTAACAAACTGGTTTTACCATCAGAATTCCCAAAAAGAACCAAAATTGGCGAAAATTCATTAAATTTAAATTATTGGCTATCTTTATTCAAAAATAACTCATAAAAATTTTCATAAAATTTTTTTTGCATAAATGCATACCGTAAGACAACAAACAACAAAGCCTTCATTCTCCAATTTTACTTTTAACATTACATCGAAAAAATCATTCACAGTGAAAAAATTCAGTCGTCACTTGTTTCTTCTCTTTATCATTATCAACAACAACAATAACAAGTTGAACAAAAATGATGAAATCTGATGATGAATTGGAGGATGAAATAAGAACATCTGAAAAGGAATCTTCTACAAAGGGAAGCTTAAAATCAAAAAAGAAGAAGGCTCAACGAAAACGTAAATCTTCAACAACTTCTCGAACTTCAAAAGTTTCAAAAAAGTCAAAACCGGTTAAAGTTCATCTTGTTAAAGTTGAAAAGCTTGAAGGCAAGCATCATCCTAAGAAACATCTCAAGCAACATTCTGAAGCATCTCAACAAGAAGTCGCTGAAACCGTGGATGCTGCAAAATGTTGTTTTGTATTTGCATATATGGTTCAAACTGCAATTTTTATTGCAAATATTATTGCTGGTATTACCGCATACTATTTCATGAAGAATGAATCAATATTAGATGCCTTTGGATATTTAGCTTTTGCACAATTTGAATTTTCAATGGTTATCATGTTTGGAATGTGTGTTTTATGTAAGTTTATTCTTTGCATTACAGTACCTTCTCCCTCAAACAATATCTTTTCAGGTTGTCGATGCTTTTCTGTTGTGAATTGTATCCTACTTTCACTTTGTGAACTTGGATATGCTGTTTATGTTACAGTAATTGATATGCATGATGAATGTCAAGAGTATGATACATATATTCCACATATCTTATCTTTTATCATTGATATATTTTTAGATTTGGTTGCACAAGTTTAAAAGGTGATATTTTACATCGAATTATTTTTGTTTCAACTTTATTAATTTTTGGTACAATTCATGCAATTATGGCTGCTTCCATTCCGGCTGTAAGTTTTTTCTTCATTTTTTTTTGAACAAAGTTTTCAAAGTTTAACAAAGTTTAGGCTTTATGTGTAACTCCAACAAAGGCCAAAAGTACAAAAGTTGAATCCATTCAAAAAGTTGAACCTGTTCAATCTCTTCGAAAACGACGTCAAAGTGTTTCAACTTCACGCTCTCGATCTCATTCAAGATCAGTATCATCAAAAAGAAGATCAGCTGCAAATCCTCGACATATTGCTAAAAAAGTTCCCATTGATCATGAAAGTACTTTATCATGGAGTACACTTCCATCATCAAAATTTTTATCAACTTGTCCTTCAAATTCTTCACAAAAATTGAGTTCTAATTCTTCTTGCCCATATTCTGCTTCAAGTGTTGCAAATTCACAAGCCATTAATCAACAGCAACAACCACTTCAACAACAACAATCATATCCATATTATAATTATCCTGGATCTGATACTATTGCTGTTACATTCCCATCTGCAACATCTGTTAATGCTCCAGAATATCAATCTGTTACTGTACGAGTAAGTTTTTGTTTGATTAAATTTTAAAAGAAATTTTTAACATTTTTATAGATGCCTATTTATGGTTATCCACCAGTTTATTATCCACAACAACCTCAAGTAGCTTATTATCCATCACAAGCAGCTTCAGGAGCAGCATCTCAAAATCAACATGTTCTTGTTTCTTTTCCATCTTCTGCTATTGCACCACCTCCACCTCCACATCATGCATCAAATGTTTCAGCAGTTAGTATTCAAACTGCAAAATGTATTCCAAATGAAAGGTATTTTTTAAAAAGATTTATTCAAGTTCGATGGTAGAGTTTTGATAATGGCGTAACACTTTGCCAAGTTTTTTCACGTGGCGTTATGTCGCCAAGTGAAAACTTGGCAAAGTGTCGCCACTTTTTGTTTGCCTAAAATTTATCGGACATTTTAATTAATGTAATTTTATAATTTATATTTTAGTGATTCATCATTTTATAATTTATCTCAAACATCTGAAAATCATTCAATTGTTTTACCAAATTCTTTTGCATCTCGTGATTCAATGAATGGTTCACAAGGAATTTTTACCGGAAATACTCCAAAACATCAAAAATGAGGTGCTTCTTTTATATTAAATAATAGTTTTGTTTATTGATTGATTAATTCTTCTTATTTTTCTTTTTGTACGGCAAAAAGTCTTTGTAGAATTGTAATAAAAATGGGATTTTTTTAAAACAAGGTTTTTGGAAAATAAGCATTGCAATCTCGACGACAAACAAGTAGCAACAGTCCGTCTGTCGTTAATCAGGCAAAAACGATAAAAAAAATGAAAATAAAACGTGGAACTTGGGTCCTATTCAACCGAGGGTACTATTTTTCGGAAAATATGCAAATTAAGAAAAAATTATCAGAGTTTTCCTATTTGGATTCTGAAGCATTTCCGTGTTGAGAGAGTCAATCCCGACAACAATGCACAACATCGTTTATATTTGACTTTTATCGTATTTTTCAAAATTAATTTTAAAAAAATTCTCTTTTTTTTCCAAAACCAATATTTAATTGAAAAAATCAATTATTTATGAATATTTTATCCAAAACTTCTCTCTTTTTTTTCTTAAATGTTTATCGGTAATCTGAATATCTCATCTTTTAAATATTGAGTTTATCCTCGTTAAATTCTTCAAAATATTTTCACACTCAATTATCCTCAATTAATTTTCCCTTAAAAATAAATGTCAGTTAGAATTCGATTTCGACGAAATATTTTTGCTTTTTATCGTCTTGAAAAATGGATTTTAACCATTTATATTTTTGCTAAAATTCTTTCAACTTTTTATTCAAGGTAAAATTAATTAATCTTAGATTTATCCCTTTTTTCATTACAGTGCCAATTACAGTATCCCATCAGATGAAACAGAAATTTTAGAGCCATATTCTTTAGAAGAATTGTTACAGCTTAAAAAAAGGATATCTGTGCCATTGGATATTTTGCCGTCATTTCGTGAAAATGTTTCATGCCCAATTCTCTTTAATCCCAGGGATCACAGATATCCGTCTGCAAAAGTCAAAGCTTCAAAATGGCATTTTGAAAGTTCTGATTGGAATTTTTGGAAACAATTTGAAGCAACTCCAAATATTTGCCAAACTTTGCAACAAACTTTTTCCTTTTTTTCAAAACCTTTAAGTCAAGAAGAAGCTGAATATCCGATTGCCTATGGAATGCTTGTATACAAAGATATCAAACAACTTTTATATGTTTTATCAGCATTTTATCAGCCACAAAATGCCTATTGTATTGCCATCGATGGAAGATCTTCTGGAGCATTTAAAACACAAATGCAAATAATTCAATCATGTTTTTCAAATATTCATGTTTTTGTAAATTTTTAAAACATGTGTCTTACAAGAAAAGGAGGCAGGCTCTTTGCTACTTTTTTTGGAGGAACCTAAAAATCAGGTTGATCCATGTCGAGTGAGTTGAATAATCACTGTGAGACCTCCTAAATAAAAAAGTATCAAAGAGCATGTCTCCTTTGAGCGGATTTTAAAAAATCCTCCAAATTTTTAGGTCACAAAACGAATAGAATATTGTGGCCCACAAATTCCAGAAGCTGTTTTGACATGTGTTGATAAATTAAATGAACGAAAACATCCATGGAAATATTATCAATATTTATCCGGGGTTGATTTGCCACTAAAAACTAATTTGGAAATGGTTCGAATTTTTAAAGCTTTAAATGGCACTTTTAATGCCGAAGTAACTCTTATTGATTCATATCGATATGCAAAAAGTGTTAGTTTACAAGATAGTAAATAACTTTAATGTAAAAATATTTTTTAGCAATTTTCAAAGCCACCTTTACCACTTTGGAAATCTTCATTATCAGCGACATTTTCACGAGAATCTGCAAATATCATTGCAAAAAGTCCAACAACATTTTTGTTATTACTATATTTAAGGCATACCCGATGCTCAGATGAAACACTTTGGGCAACACTTGGTGGAAATCCTAATTGTAAGTATAAAAGTTCGTTACAGTAATAATACAACAGTAACAATACAGTATCCAAATTTTCAATGAATCTTAAACTTTTCAGATATCCAAATGCCTGGAGGCTTTTCAGCTATAGAATTTTTATCAAAAATCATGTCAGATTTATATGGCCCGAAAGATGCTGCCGCCACCTTTTCACCCCCAATTTCATCCCCCTCAAAACCATTCCCCCTTCGATCATATTACATTTCAAGATATCAAGTTTGGGATGGAAAAGATGAACTTGGAACAGATTTAAAATGTGAAGGAAATTTTTCAAAATATTCATGTATTTTTGGTATTGGAGATCTTCCAAATCTTGTTATTCGTCCAGAGTTGGTTGCCCATAAATTTTATGTTGATGTTCATCCAGCGGCATTCTTTTGTTTATATGAAAAAATTCGAGAACGAGCTTTAAATTTATTAAATCAGCAACGTTTTGATGCTTCTTATTATTCTCAACTTCCACAAGTTCAACTTTCTAAAGGGAAGCCTCTTAATGAAGTCAAATTCTTCTTTTAATCTTTTTTATCCGTTTTATCCTTAAAAAATCACTTTGTTGTTTTTTTTAATAAACTAAATTTATTTATTTTTAAAAAAAATATGGTGCAAACAAAACGTAAATTTTCGAAAAATTTTTTATAAGTTAAAAAAGACCATCGCAATCGTTCGATAGCTTTCTTGCAGAAAAAAAACGAACAACATTTTTTTCCCGTCAACTCGCGGTTACTTTCTGTTTCATCATTTTTATAATTTTATAATTTTAGTTAAATTTAACTATGTTTGAACGTGACGGAAACATGTGCAAAAATAAAAATGGTAAACAACAAAATGGAATGAATTCATCAAATGGTAAGTAGTAAAGTTATTTGACAACTCATATAAAAAACTTCATGCAATTTATTATAGGTTGTGAATTTGAAAATGTGATTCAAGCTTTTGGAAGAAATGCAGGAATTTTGGATGAATTAAGTGATCGCTCATCTCAAGTAATTGTAGACGTATTGGATCAAGAAGAAATTACTCATGAAGAAGTTGAAAAAAGATGTAAAGAAATATGTGAGGCAGAATATTTTCATTTGGTAAGTTATCTTTTGCATAACAGTTTTTATATATATGTATATTTTGGGTCAGAACATGGGCAAGATGGTCTGACCCAAAATAAATATTTTGCGGCAGCCAGAAAAATGCTAAATTTGAATGTAAAAAAACGTTTAAATCATTTAAATTTAATTAAATGCACCCAAGGAAATTCTTAAATTTTGCGCCACCCAGTATTTTTTCATGTGCTATTAAGCAGGCTAAAGTCTTACCGAGCCGCACAACTTGCCCACGTATATATATATATATATAATTATCTGTTTTTATTATAGAAAAATGCTCCTATTCGAGTTGAAGATCTTCCACCTAAAATTAGTATTGAAGATTTCCGTCAAAAGCTTTATGAATTACAGAGTGCCAAAGTTGAAGAGAAGAAACGTGAAGAAATTGTTAAAGAAGAAATTGCAAAAAAGAAAGAACAGATTTCAGAAATTGAAGAAATTATTCGTAAAAAGCTTGAAGTTATTAATGCTGCCAAGCGTTTACTTAATTAAATTTGTTTCATCATCCATGTTGGTTTTGTTATTCTTTTTAAATAAAAAGAATTCTTAAACAATTTTAATTTTCTTTATTGTTATATTATTTACACACATATATATATTATATTTTATTAATACAAAAACAAATATTACTCACAAAAAATAGTTACAACAAAAATGCATCTTCCGGTTTCATAATTTCATTATCCCCGGAATAATGAATTGCAATAATTTCATCTGCAAATTTGATGGTCTTTTTTCTTTTATTACAAAAATTTTTAACATAATGTTTTAAAGTTCGACGAAATTGTGATCCAAATGCATAATAAATTAGAAAATTACATGATGAATTTAAGACCACCATTAAATTTGATAAATCAATCATATACGTATTTTCAATGGCAAATAAAAGTTCCAGAAAATTTATTGTTAATGGCTGAAAAAAAAGAAGTTGTTGTTTTTTGAATTTATATTTTTTTAAGAAAGATGTTTTCATTGCAAGACAAGCACATTTTTAATTGTTACAGTAATATTAAAAAGTTGGATTTTATTACAAAAAAATTACTGTATTGTTTTATGTTGTCTCCCACGTCTTAAAAAATATTATTTATTGTTTGTTTTTAAATTTAACCTTCGACCCTTGAAAACCAAAAAAAAAAGTTGGATGATGTCAGAAAAAAATGTGAGAATTTTTTAAAAATAAATTTAAAATTCTTTCTGTGAGAACTTTTTTGTGTCAAAAAATAAATTGTTTTATTTAATTAAAGTTCAAAAATTTAAAGATTCTTTGGTTTTTTTCGTTAAACTTTTAAACTTTGTTTAATTTTTAAAAAATTAAAAAATTAATTATGATACTTACCAAAATATTACATGCAATAAAAAGACAAATCACCAAAACTAAAGTAATTATATCCGATTCAGGTGCCGTTGAAGTTGTTGTTGTTGTGGGCGTTGTTAATGTATTATTATTATTATTATTATTACGTGGCCATGGATTTCTTAAAAATATAACAATACATGAATTAATTATCAGCAACAAAATCACTGGCCCTAATGCCATAACAATTGTATACAAATATGCGTAATAAAATTTTATATATGTTTCATTCATTCGCAGAGGGGTTGGACATACGTCATATGTTAACTCCGAATATGGGATACTCCAACAATGTATTACATAAATTTCAAACCAATGTGAAAGATTAAATATTATTGCAAGAATAAATACAAATACAATTACCTATAAAAATGAAAATGTTTGTTAAATTTTATATATATATATATTTGATTACTGTACTTTTTTAAAAAAAATGATTTAAAAGGTTTTCAAAACATTTTAAAATGGACGATGTTTGATAAAATAAAGAAGGGATTCCAGGAATGTTTAAAAGTTTAAAGCAATTGCATAATTTTTCGCAAAATAGAAAATTTTAGAAAGTTTTTTGGAAAAATAAAAGTGGAATTTTAAGTAGTTTAATTAAATCTTTTAAATGCCATTGCAATATTCCAAAGATAAACAATCTTTAGTCATTCAAACAAAAAACCAAAAATTACTTATAAACATTTGTTTAGTTTACCAGATTACTGTAACTAATAAATAATTTACTGTATTATTATTTTTTCGTGTCAGTTTATGTGTGTTTTTTTAATTCCATGAGAATTTTGTTGACGAAAAAATGCGGAACAAAAAAAATATAAGGAGTAATTAAAATGTCATTTTAAACAAATTTAAACCATAAAAACCCATTTGGGAATTATCATATTTTTTTAAACATTGAATTTTATTAATAAAAAAAAACTGACGAAAGCATCGCATTTACAAAATTTGACAAAAAAAACAGATGTTCTGTAAAAGGTTTTAATTGCCTTAAATATTAGTGCCTTTGAACTTTACAGTATCCAAAAGGATTATTTTAAAAAATTGACCCCAGATGTTTGCAATTTTTTTTCTAAAAATATACATTTTTTGTTTTTTGCTAAACTTTATTTGCGTCAGCAAAAAAAGAAGAAAGTTTTTTTGTGTCTTTGCGCGCTTTCCTCTTTTTTTCTTGCATAAAATTTATGATCTTTCATGAAAAAAAAAAACCGAAACGCTTTAAAAAAATGAAAGGAAAGAATGATGCCGGCGGCGGCGGCTCCATTATTTAAAACCAATTTTTTCTTTCTTTAAAAAGCTTTAATAGAAATTGAAACAGAAAAAAAAGGAAAAGAGATAATAATTTACATTTATTTTATTTAAAATAAATGTATTTTCAATTTTTTTAATAGAAAACATTGAATTTGACTAAAAACCAAATGAAGATGTCCTCTTACCCTTTTAGCAATTCTTGGAGTACAAATTCGCTGTTTAAAAGAATCTGAACCAATTACAAGAATGAAACAATCAAAGGCTCCAGCGATTGTTAAAAAGACAGACATGGATTGAGCGGTTAAACCAAAGGGAAATGTAACAGGAGCAAATAATGCAAAAAATCTTGATGCAATTGAACTTCTTTTTCTCATTGATTCCAGGAAGAATAGAAAGAATGAAGTTGTAATTACAGTGATATCACTGAAAGCAAGGGCACAAAGATATGTATTGATTGAAGATTTCATGGATTTTCGGGAATATATGAAAGCCGATATTGAATTACCAAATATTCCAAATGTACCCATTAATGGAAGAATTATACCAATTACAAGCTAAACAAAAATTGTTAATAAATAATAGGGAAACAATATTTTGGAAACATGTAACTATAAAAGTTTTAAAACTACAGTAATCATTGCCATAGTTTAGTCCAACAAATTAAATGTTTTAAGTTTTAACATATCATTACATTTTGAAATCCTTTTAAACCACTCACCAAATTATATAATTCATATGCGGTACTCGGATGTCGATATAAACCCATATCATAACAAAATCCACAAACGGGCATTCCATTGCAATATCCATTTGCCGTTGAAATATTATTACACGGTAATGAAAGATTCATCGCTTTTGCATTGACCTTTCCTGAAACAAAAAAGAGGCATGAAATTAATAAATGTTTTTTGTTTCTAGTAAAAAAAACACGAAAAAATATATGATGAAAGAGCAACAACAACAAAAAAAACGAGCAGCAGCAGCAACCCGCATCAATTGATGCCCTCCTTCATTTCCTAGAAAGACAAAGAAAAAATACACGTAAAAAAGGGAGGGACGGAAGGCGATCCAAAAAATGAAAGAAAAAAATAAAATAATAATAAAGAATAAAGAAGATGAATGACAAATGCCCTAAAAAAAATTTATGTATGTTCAAATTACATCTCAAAAAAAAATAAAAGAAAAATATATTTTTTTTGGGGGCATTAATGGTCTTTTTTATAAATAAAAACTTTTTGAATTTAAATGGAAAAGAAAAAAGACACGCGAAAAATTGATTTTATACGGTATCAAATAAGAACAAGTTGGTGTTTGTTAGAGAAGAAGAAGAAAGGGACATATGATTTAAAAAATTTCATACTTTTTCTTTTTAAATTTTCTCAAAATGAGACATATTTTTGAACACTGAAATAAAATGCAGGTGCATTTTCACACCGCTTAACATTTTAAGTATAAATCCCAAAAGAAACGCCCCATAAAAATATTTCTCCCTTCCCCTGTGGCATGTCTCATTTCGTTGCATTTAAAAAAAAGGTTGCAGAAAAAAAGTGTGAAACAAAACTACAAATATAATTTTAACAATATTCCAATGATAATTTAAATTAAGCTACATAAATCTTTTTATCTCATTCACTATGGTGATAAAAATATAGAGGGATTCTGTAACAAATTTGAAAAAGCAAAAATCAAATCTGTTTACATTTTTTTTAAATAAAAAAAGTTCAGACGCCAAAATTTAAAAAAAATAAATCGAAAAAGCATTAGTAATTTAAACAAAAATAAAAATAGAATTAAAAAAATGAAAGTTCTTTTGTCGGTTTTTTAGGCGCCTTATAAAGTTTTAATTAAAAATGTTTGTGAAAAAAATAAATGGAGTTAAGTTTTAATTCAAAAAAATTATTTTATCATTGTCGTGGTAATGAATACCAAAGGGGGGGGGGGGGGGGGTAGAAATTTGAGGATGATTTTTGGAGATTTTATGTTACGGCAAAAGAAAATTATAGGTGATGATTTTTGAAGACGGGGGTGTAGGAGAAAAGGCCGTATATAGAAAAAAAATTCGGAGGGGGGACAGCAATTTTAGGGGCGCCTTTGATCTTTTGCCACCACCAGCATGAAGCGGCAAAATATCAAAGGAAATTCCTCAATTTAGGGGGGGGGGGGGCACATATCCCAAGTGCCCCCCCCCCCTAAATACGGCCTTGGTTGGGGATAAGAATTTTGGGTGTTACAGAGATTTTTAATTAATCCCAAAAAACAGAAAATAACCAAAATTCCTTACCCCAAATTTTTGTCCCGAAAAACGGCTACACCACCAAAACTTGAAAACACTTTTTAAAAATTTCAAAATTTGCTTAGTTTAAAACTTTAATCACGAAAAGAAATGACACCAATGAGAGAAAGCTCACATTTAGGGGGGAGATAAAAAGACTTGAGTATGTTTGTATTAATGATGAGAAGGAAGTAATAAAATCTCAAACTTTCCCAAAAAATTCTTTTAATTCAAAAATGTTTTTATATGTGGTGCCAGAAAGTTGAAAAAAGAAAGAAAGAAAAAAGCCATTCAAAAAACCCTTAAACATCTAAAGCTTTGGCGAGACAACGGCATTTTCGCCATTCAAAACTACATAAAAATATTTTCAGATAGGCGACGTCAACTTTTTTAATTCTACCATTACTTATTTTTTTCCCATTGACTGAAAAATATGTAACCCCAAATTTTGTTTCCCAAACATGCAATTTTGTTGCTTCTTTTTGAAAAACAAAAGATTTTTTTAAATATTTCATTTTTTTGTCTAAACCATAATTATTTTTGCCATTGAAAAATTTTTAGGCGTTGGGAAAAATTGAAAATTTAAAATTGTTCCATCAAAATTTAGAAAAAAACGTTTTTGAGACCGGAAACCTAAGAAAGAAAAAACGACAAAAGCTATTTTATTTTGGCAGAATTTCTTTGGCGCTGTTTTGCCACCCCAGAAAAAAAGACATTTTATTCTGAAAAAAAAATTAATGAATGCAAACCCAAAAATAAAAAAGCAGGTTTTTGATTGTTTAAAAAAGTATATTTTTACATTTCCAAAAACTCGGGGTCCAACAAAATAAATAAACAACAAATCAGACATTATAGTTTTTGATGTAAAAAAGGGATAAATAAACAAATCAAAGACAGTAATAAAATATTCTGAGAAAAGAAAAACAATGGCACTTGAATTTTGTTTTTCTTATGTCATTTATTAAACAAGTTTTTTCTGCACAAAAAAACTTTATTTAAAAAACAAAAAATATTCAATTTTTAATAATTTAATTTTTGCAAATGGTTTTTCATCTTTTTGGTTTTATAAGAAAAATTAATATAAAATTTTGGAGGCCGCTGCTGTTTGGCATGTCAAAATAAATTTTCATAAACATTTTGAAGCACCTTTTATGATTGGTTTTGCTCGTATATAAATTTGCATATATATGTATTATGATGATTAGCCATATTAACATCCGCCATTTTTTTGGGAATATATTTAAAAATAATAACTTTAAAATTTATTACAAAAATGCGTACCATCGTTTTCTTACTTTTTCAGAATTTGGTGTTTCGGCAAATTTTGCACATTACGAAATTTAAAAAGGTAAGAATCTTACCGTACTATGGTTTGTTTTTACGATTTCATAATTAGATGCAAATGCGTTGGAAAGTATGGTTTATTTAAAATTGAATTGATTAGATATTTTTCGCCGAATTATTTTTTAAAGATAGTTACATAAAAACAAAAATAAAATGTTTGTTTTGTATTGTTTTGTTTTGTTTTGGGCACTTCTGCAGTTTTGCACCCAATTTGTTTTTGTTGAAAAATTCACTTGGAAATTTGCATAAAAACATTGAGTTTGCATTGTGGGCGGGTTGAATGGACGGTTGCTTTTGTGAATGAAAAAACAAATTGGGTGCAAAACTGTTTTGTTTTGTTTACTGTCATTGTGACGATGAATGAACCAAAAAAGGAAATCGAAATTTTTATGTGATTCTTCGAGAACTGCATTCTGTTCGCCAAATTCAATCAGAAGTGTTGCATAATTTATTAAAGTCCAGAAGGGGGGGGGGGATACTGATGACGCCCTTTGATCTTTTGGATGCACTTAAAAACAGCAAATATGACGGAAAAGGGGGTCTCAAAAATGCCAAGCCCCTAATATACCGGGCTTAACTTTGTTTTTTAATTAAAATGTATTTATCGATAATTATTGTCATATAAGGGAACGCCCCCAGATATGTTCAATTTTTTTTCCTTTGATCTTATGCCGCACTTCAAAGGGCACCCGATTTTGGATGATCTCGTTCTTCCCCTAAAAAGTTGGCTTATTTGTACACTGCCTAACTTCAAAGCAGACCGAAGAATAAAATAATTATTTAAATATTTAAAAATAGCAATTATTTTATTTTTATATATTATTGCATCCTGTTTTTTTTATCATTGAATTTTATTTTTGCAAATAAAAAAGTAAATAAATGAAGTAAGTTTCAATCATGCGGGTTTACTTATCACCATTCTCAGCTCATTCTTTTGGCAGAATCATCATTATTATCATTAAACAACTTTTTAAAAGAGCCTTCATTTTTTTGATGATGAACAAAAATTCTTTATATAATAGTCAAAATTAAACGCCCAAAAAAATCTATCTTTGACGTCTTTCAAAAGAAAGGTCTTTACCCTCTCTTTTTTTTCTCTCTCTCTGATTAGAAAACTCCTAGAGTTTTTACGACTTCTATTTCACGCTTTTGTATAAGCTTTTTTTTCTTTATTTTAAACATTATTGATTAATTTTTTGTTATAGAGTTTTTGTTCAAACATGCGGGGTTTATCATTTATCTTTTTTGCTGCTGCTGCTACTTCTATCATTTGCAACAACGTTTTTGCAATTCAATGTAAGTAATATATATATATATATGCTCAAAAGTGATATCCAATAGCTACTAATTTTATCCGTTTAGATCCATGTCGAACTGTATCAGTTTTTGCATTAGATATGTCGAGCAATATTGGAAATATGCAAGATCAAACAATGTTTCATAAAGTTTGCCCTTTTTTGAAAGCTAGAAAATAATTGAATTTATTTTTAGCAAATTGATGTAATTTCGCAAGCATATCATCGATGGCATTTAGGTAAGGAATTTCATCATTTTTTGCTATAACAAAAGTTTTAAAAATACTGTAGGATACAATGATGTAATGATCGGAATTCCGACACCTAATGGAGCATATAATGGAGGTTTGCATTTTTAATATGTTCCTTTTATTAATGGAAATTAAATATTTGTATCTTTTAATTTATTTGTTTGTTAAAAGTTTTAGGAAGCTATGAACTTTTGGATGATATTCCAACAATTGATGATGTTTTAACAAATATTGAATACAATTATGACAGCGCTTTTCAACAATCTGATATTTCTTTGTATGATATTTTTTTCTCTTTTCTATCATTTTATCAGTTCTTAAATTTGGGATAGACAAAGGTTCTTCTTGTAACTGTCATTTCGTCGCTTCCAATGATGGAGAATGCATTTGTTTGTTACGGGTCATTAATGTTTGACAAAAAAACAAATGTATTTTCCGGCATTGCAACTTTCGTGCTAAAAGCACTGGTCGTAAGAAAAAAACTTTGTCTTTCCCGGACACTCCCTTTAAAAAAAATGAGTCATTCCATGATAAAACAATAGATTCTAATAAGTGGTTGCAATAATGACCTCTTTAATGACTCAATATTGTCAATTACTCGATGACTTGATATCTTACTTTAAAAAGTTAATTTAGACAACTTGAAAATATTGCAAATGAATATTTTTGGTCCCAAGAGCATATTGAAAATGTCTATTATAATATAATACTTTTTACCGGCTCTAACGATGCAACAGAAATTTCAAAGGCAATAACAACAAGACAAAATTTATTGGATCGTTTTAAAACTCGAGTCATTGTTGTATCCCTTTATCAAAATCAACCTCAAGAACTTCAAGATTTACAAAAAGGCGGATTGATAAATATTAATGATGTCAACTTTTATTTTACTCTTACAAATGATATCTGTGGGGGTGAAATTGAAGGTGATCCCACTGATATCCCAACCCCGGTACCAATTCCGGCATATCCTGGAAATGTTGATATCTTTGTTCAATTCAGCGCAATCGGATGTCCAAATCCAATTAATCTTGATGATGTAAGAGATTTTCGTTGTAGGACCCCCTCCAAATAGTATACTGTATAACCACTTTTTTTGTAGCAAATTTTGGCAATTCAACATCTCTTCCAAAATTATACCTTTGAAGAGAATGGAGTTCGAGCTGCAATCCCAAATCCCATTGGAATGTCCTCTGTTGGAAATAATATACTTTTATACACAAAAGAATCCGTTTTACAAACAATCAAAACTGTTGAATCATTTTCAAAATCTTCAGCTTTTTGCTCCCAAGCAATTACAATCACAAATGTCCTTCAAAATATTCAAGGCTTACTTCGAATTAAACCAAATTCTTCTGCAGCTATGATATTATTTTCTAATAGCACGTAAGTGGTTTATAACTGATTGATTTTATCATTGATTAAAAAATTTTTTAAAATGCTCCGAAAAATTTAAAGGAGGCCGGCTCTTTGATACTTTTTTTATTTGGAAGGTCTCACAGCGATTATGCTGCAATTTATGCGACAAAACCTGATTTTCAGGTTCAAAGAGCCCGCCTCCTTTAAATAAATAAAGAATATTTAGGGATGTTGCGGATATTGCCGTTGCTGCAAATTATCGACAACAAAATTTGGATCCAATTAATTTTTTGCTTATTCCAGTTCAGTTGCCTGGAAGTAAGTAGGGCTTTTTACTACCCCCTTTTTTTGTCATCACAAAATTATTCCATTTATTTCATTTTCCCTCATTTTTTCAGGTGCAAGTTTAAGCATTTTAGCAACAAATAAAAATCAAACTTTCGCTATCACTGATTATGATCTTGGAAAAGAGATAACTGAAGCATTACAAACAGCAAAACCTTTTATAAATGCCACCCGAATCGGAAATTGAAATTTATGATATTATTTAAACAAAATAATCTGTTTTTTACACACACATATATTTTTATTACCAAAAACAATAAAAACAATTTTTTTTCATTAAATTTTTTGTGTTAAAATAAAATTTGTCTGCAAAAAAAACTTATATATTATAATTATAAGCAGCAATAAAAATGGCAAACATCTTTCTTTTTTTCTTTTTTCTTATCAATCCTTTCTCAATATTTAAAGAGAGAGAGAGTCTATGAAAGCGGAATCTCCAGAAAAAAAAATAGAAGAAAAAAGCTTGTTTGTTAGTGATTATCGGTCGTGTCCCATCACACTTTTTCTCCACATTTTTTTTTCTCCCAAATTTTTGTTTCATTTTTTTCCCTCTCTTTTTTTTAAAGAAGAAAAATGGAGAGAAAAAAACTTTTTTATGGAGGTTTGGGAACTCTTTTTGGAATTGGATTATTACTTTTTATTTTGGGTTGGATTCTTCAATATGTGGCATTTCCGGCAATCCTTAAAAGTCAAGTTAAAAAAGTATGTGTTTTGATTGACAACTTTTAGGGAAACAAACAACGCACAGGTGTTCAAAGTATATGACATACTTTGGATGCAAAAGGGAAGATTTGGGTGGAGTTCCAATTTTATAGTTTTCATCATAAATTCTTTTCATGATACAATACCCCAAACTAGATTACTGTATAAATAATTATGATATTACCGTAACTTGGAAGAATTTTAGAGTTTAGTTTTGGGACACAATGGTGATACATTAAATGAATTTGCAAGTGATTGGTTAAATAGTAAATATTCTGTTCAAATGCAATATTATCTTTATAATTATACGAATGCCCTTGAAATGCTTAATCGTGGAATGAAACCTGATGCAATTGAAAGGGGGCCATATACATATCGGTGAGAGCCAACCTGCTTTTAAAAGGGAGCCGGACAGTTGCTTACTTTTTATGACAAAATCCTGATAATCAGGATCTTGCATGTTCCAACAGACAATCGTTGCAAGACCCAAAAAATAAAAAAAAGTATATAAACGATTGCTCCCTTTAAAAAATGTCCATGTTTTTTTATATCAAAAATTATTTAATTTTAGACAAGTAAATGAATATGTTTATCAAAACTTTAAGGATGATGATAACTTATTTGAATATATTGAACAAAGTTCATATTATTTTGATCCAAAATCATCTTGTGATGGATGTGATCCAAAAAAGGATTTTGTTACAATTCCTGATATGCAATTTTTTGGATTTTTTAGTACCCTTGCTGGATATGGCCTTCCACTTTCAACAATTGCCCCGCTTTTAGGTCTCGCACAGATTCCTTTGATTGGTTTCAAATCTGGACCATTTGTTACTGTCGTAAGTTAATTATTAATACTTGTATGTTTTAAAACATGTATGTATTTTAGAATGTTGATGATTTGATTATGCGAAAATATCTTTCACCATTTGTGAAAATGTTGAAAGGAATTCAAGGAAGTGTCAGTAATGCATCCGTTCCATTATTTGGATTTCCAATGCAATTATCAGATATTTTGGAGCTTTTTATTGAACAATTAGAAAGTCAATCGGTTGCATTAAATGTTTGTGTTTTCTTCCAACAAATGAATTTATTTAAAAGTTTCATCTAATTTTTAGGAAAACAATGGAACCACAACAAATACATTTTATTATACAATTAAAACGGGAAAAGATGATTATAAAAATGTTGGAAAAGTTATGTATGAACGACAATTTTTATCTGACAATGTCTCAGATACAATTCCATCAGATTGGTGGAATAACTATGATAAAAAGAATTGCAAAAATCCGGAATATGCTTCCGCATTTCGTGGCACAAATGGAGATTATTTTGCGCCTTTTATTGATAAAGATACAAAATTGTCGGCATTTATTGAAGATGTTTGTCGATCCTTGGATTTTGTGTATTTAGAAGAATCAAAGGTTGGCGAAATTGATACATATCGATTTGTGATTGATCCAACGGCATTTAATTATACAAAAAAAGAAAACTGTGGATTTTGTACTCCACTTGGATTTGATATGTATGGAAAAAAAGCGGGGGATTATTGTTTACCAACTGGTTTGTTGGATGCTTCCGGATGTAAGAAGGGTCCAGTGGCATTTAGTTTACCGCATTTCTTGGAATCTGATAAAATTGTTCAACAATTTTTCCCCCGTTCAAAACCTGATCCATCAAAACATCAAACATATTTAGATATTGAACCAACTTCTGGTACGGTATTTGCAGCAAGAAAACGCTTACAAATAAATGCCGTTTGTGGGGGATTACCAACACCGTAAGACTTTTTTTTTTCTAAAGATACTGTATATAGATATTATAACACATTTTTTTTCAAAGTCGAGCAAAAATGAAAAAATCGGCAAAAAAAAAGTTGGATTTTGAGATAAAAAGCTGAAACTTGGCAAATAAACTAATACTGGGCCAAAAATGACCAAAATAGAGGCCATTTTCGTTTAAAATGCCGTAGGGGATTAGGGTGGATATCATATATCCCAAATCCGGATATCCCCCAAAAATTTTTTAAAAGTATCAGGATGTGTTCTCCTAACCTATTTCTACTATTTAATAGTTAAAATTTCAAATTTGGTCTTGTAGAGGTGAAATGCCATTAATTTGAAAAATAAAAAAAAAAGTACATATTTTTGAACAATATCTTGTGTGTACTTTCTATACTTGCTGATAATTATGTTTTTTAAGTTTCTATATCCTTTTTAATAATACTATTATTAAAAAGAACCTTGACCGAATGGCGGATTGTTTTATAATTTTGGAATAAAAAAAATAATTTTTCAAAATTCAAAAAATAATGAAGCCGGGCAGGCCGAGATTTTTTCGGCCTCAGGCCGGCCGGGCCGTAACTTTTCCGGCCTCAGCCCCAGGCCGGCCGAGATTTTTGGCCCTATTTTCAAGCCCTGCAGGAGGGCAAAGACAAATCAAAATTTTCGAAAAAAAATTTTTTTCTAAAAATTGTTGGATTACCTATATAAACAAACACCTATAAACATGATTCTGATATTTTTTAGTTGGTAAAAACTATTTTACACTCTATTTTCAATGTTTTAATAAAAGCATATTTTTATGAGAATTTAATTTTGATTTTGAGGCAATTAAAGATTTTTTTTTCCAACTTTTTTTTTTGCCGATGGCCCTCGAATTTGAAAAAAAAATGTGTTTTATACAATCATTTTTTAGATATTCATTACTTCCTGCTGGAGCATATCCCCTTGCATGGGTAGATAATAGTTATTACGCGGATGATGATACCCTGAAAAAAGCTAAAGATGCCCTTGTAACTCCAAAAAAGATTGTTTTATTAGTTAGTTTTATTGTTGGAGTTGGCTTTGGGGCATTGTTAATGATAATTGCTGCATCCATTTTTATTATTCGAAAAGTTCAAATTGTAAGTTTAAAGGATTACTGTAATCACACATATATATATATATTTTAGCGAAATCGAACTCCATCATCCCTTGCATCAACCTTAAATCGACAAGCAGAAACAATGGAATCTCCACCAATTTATCGACCCCGAGAAGATGGAAATTCTTTAGTGACCCGAAGAATTCCTCGACCAAAAGTTGATAATCCTGAAAATGAATGGTAAAAAAGAAGAGATCATCAACTCTTTTTTACAGAGACACTTTATTATTTATTAAATTAATTTAAATTAAAACAAAAATAAAATAACCCGCAAAAAATATGTGATAGTAACAAAAATGAAAATTACTAAAACTTTGTTTTAAAAAACAGAGATCAAAGTTATTTTTTAAAAACATGAAATTAAAGCTACAGTAAAAATACTAATTTTAATCACTTTTAATTCTTTGTGCCGGAGAAAGTGGAAGTGGAGTTTGGAAAAAAATTTCTTTTAAAAGTAAAGCAATTACACCAAAAATGCAAAGAAATGTTACAATTGTAATTTCTTTAACGAACGTTGAATTTCCAATTGGAACTTCAACTTTTGCATTTGATGAAGAAATTGTTGAAGGTTGAGCATTTAATTTCATGTAACTGCATCGAAATTTTGCAGGGCCACATGAACATGGAATCTAAAAACGAGGAGATTTTCACATATATGTATACAGTAGTATTGTGTTGATACTATAATATAAAAACAAACAAACTTTTCGAGCAAATCTTTGACAATTTTTATCATTAAAAATTATAGTATCATTATTTTGGCAAGAAATAAAAATTTCTGGAGTTTTAAATTTTACAGTATCTACGGCATTCATTTCAGATGGAGAATGATATCGAAGATGAACTGGAAATTCTAAAGTATCTTCAATAATAAAAAGTTTACGAATTGATTTTTGTGAATAAAAATAAATTGCTTGTTCTCGAGTGACATTCGAGAATTCAGGTTGTTCAACGTCAAATAAATTTGGAGAATTATAGCAATGTGCTATTAAATTTGAATCAAGACTTAAAAGCATTCAATTATTATTACAATTATAATTATTATTAATTTAACTTACTTTACAACATCAATATAAGCCCCTTTTGGAATTAAAACTTTTATTGCCATTTTACAATCCATAAAACGATTCATACTTGAAATTTTTGTATTAATTATATAATCTCGATGAAATCCTTCTTTTTCTATCTAAAAGCTTACAGATATAAAATTCTAATTAATCACATTTTAAAAGCATACCTTAAAATCAACAATTTGCTCTTGAATATCATCCATCCATTTACATCCCGTTACAGTAAGCACCAAAAAGTAAAATGTAAAAATGCCAATTTTCAGAAAACACATGACTACATACATCAATTTCCTTAAATTAATTATTATTATTATTTACATAAATACATATAACCTAAAGAAAATTATAAGGTAAAAAAACATTAATTTTGTGAACACAAGAGTAATACAAAATTTTAGTTTTCTCTGAATTAAAAAAGTATAAAAATGCGTTACTTTACGCAATTCAATGCTATTTTTATAAAAAACTTCAAAGACGTAAAAAAAGACAGAATAAATCTTTTATTTATGCTTTTAAAATATTATTATTATTATTAATTATTTAAACGAAAACCATGTTACACGTGTACAAATAAACATTAAAAAATTGGCACAAAAATTATTGAAAAAAAAGAAGAGGGTCAAAAAAAAAGATAAATATTTCTTTAAAAAAATATCTGAACTGTTTTTAAACTGTTACAGCTGCAGCACTTTGGGAGCGTTGTTGTAAAAAATGTTGATGCATTTTTTCTGAGACGGTTGTAACTTGATTAGCATCCATTCGTCGATTTGCATCATTACAAATACAATTGGATATTAAAAATCTCATTTGTTGAGAATAAATATCGGAGGGAATTGGCGGATATTCACATTTTTCAATCTTTTTAATCAGCGCAAATAAATTCATTTTTTCACCAAAAAATGGGGATTGTAATGCGGCCATTTCGTACAGCAAACATCCGATACTCCAAATATCTGATTTAAAATTATATCCATCTCCATTCATTCTTTCCGGGGACATATAATATGGGGTGCCAACAACGGAATGAGCATTATATGTTTGACTAGAAAAAAATCTTCCAAGTCCAAGATCTCCCAATTTTGCCGTGCCTTGTTTAGTAATAAAAACATTTGCAGGCTAAAATTTATTATTTATCGTATTTACCATAAGGTATTACTGTATCATAGATGAACACTTATACTTTTAAAAAAGGTTTAATGATTTGTAATTGATTCAACATATATATCTATAAGTATACTGTATTCACGTAAGAAAAAAACTTACTTTAATATCTCGATGCATAATTCGTCTTGAATGCATATATTTTAATGCCCGACAAATTTGAACAAAATATTTCCAAATTGTTCGTTCAGGAAGTAATCGATGATTCTTTTTAAATTGCTAAAAGTTGTGTTTTTAAAAGATTACCATTTAAAAAAAAAACAAACTCGAATAAGTCTGCTCAAATCTCCAGCATCTGCAAGTTCCAAAACAATATAAAGATCTTTGTCAACAATAAATGAAGCATAATAACAAATAATATTTTCATGATTTAGCTGTCGTAAAAGATCAATCTCTTTTAAGCAATCATCTCGAGCCTTTTTATCTTTCATTACGTGTAACTGCAACGAAAAAGAGAAGAATTAATTGTTAATTGTAGGGATCAAAAAGTCAAAAAAAGTTTTCCAAGTTCAATATTCTCAAAGTGATAAATCAATTTGCAAGAAAAAAAAATCAACTTACTTGAATCTTTTTTAATGCAACATTTTCACCGTTAATTTTATTTCGAGCTCGAAAAACTTCACTAAATTGTCCTTTTCCAACTTTTTTATCAAAAGTAAAATTTTCAATTTTTCCATGAATCTGCGATAAATCCGATGATGAAGAATTTTGGGGTAACATTTCACTGGTCATTTTCTAATATATATATATTTCTCCAAAAAAAAGATCAACTGATAATTTTGATATACCCTTTTTCGTCTCTTCTTCTTTTTTCTTTCTTCGTCGATTTGTTTCAATTTAATTTTCTAATATATTTACTTTTTTTCAAAGATGGTCGATGAAAAGACATTTATCAATCATCAGAAAAAGAAGGAAAAAGAGAGAGGCAGAAAATATGAACACAGAAAGAAAAGAGAAAAAAAAGGTTGAACTATATTTTTTTTATCTGTCTTTTTTTACAAAAACCAACCGCCTTTTTAATTATGGCAAAAAGAAAGAAAAAAGAAAGAATTTTGTGGTGAATAAAAATTGAAAGACAAACGTGAAAAAAAAGAAAGAAAAATTAATATGTGTATAAAAAAAAGAATAATTTTTTTTTGAAGGAACACAAAAGATTTAGAATCACCTTGACGACAACGTGAAGGAAGAAAGTAGGTAAAAAAAGGCTGAAAAAATGTTTTCTCAGAGGAATGCTATAAAACATGTTTAAAGCTGCTAAAAACTTTCCCTCCTTCAATTTTTTTTCAAATTTAAAAAAAGCAATAATTAGAAATGTTTTTTTCCTTCTAATGTCAAAATTTAATTGGTTAAAGTTATTTGTAAAATTTTTATATATTCTCTTTCTGTTGAAATAAAAATACAAGTTTAGGTATACTGTAGAATTAAAGAGAAAAAAGAATAAAAATTTATTCAACAAATTCAGGTTTTGGAGCTTTTTCTCGGTAATTTAAAGCATGAAATTCAAACATTTTTTTCATCCTTTCTCGAGCGGATAATCCTTCTTCTTCAAAAATATCCCTTAAAGATTCCCTAAAATTTAGGAATAAATACAGTAATCGTCTATTTAAATATGCATATGGATACGGAATTTAAAAAAAATGTTACTGTAAAGGATTTTTTAAATGAAATTACCGAAAATATAGTTATTAAAATCAATATTACAGTAATCTCTTGCAATAATTTAAAGCTTAAACTAACCCAATAATTGGTCGTTGTTCAATAATATTTAAAATTTCTTTAATTAATCCTCTTCCAAGTTCATCAATTTCAATTATCAATTCTGTAATATATATTGCTCCGGCTTCAAAATGATTCCTTTCTTTTACAGCTACAATAAATTTTGAAATTTCTTCGAATTCATGCTTATTCAAAATACTTGTCCTCAAATTTGTACGATAATTTCCATCATAATCTGATAAAATGGATTTTCCTAATTCATCTTGTTTAAGAAATCTTTTTAAACTAATCAAAATGAAGTCAATTTCAAAAGATTTCATCACTTCTCGAAGCTTTTCTTCTGGCCTTTCAGGGGCATGCGGGCCTTCCTCAGTTTCTTTATGGGGGAATTTTTTACAAAATGGTTGCCAAAGTGAAAAGAGATCCGAGAGGGGTTCATTCATATCCGAAAAATGATTGGAATTTGAGATCATTTGTTTCATTATTGCAATCTCTTCAAAAAAATCAGATTGAAGAATTCTAGCACCTTTTAAAAAATATCGATGTGCAGTTTCATAATTTCGAACAGAAATAAAACAATTTGCCAATTCCGCAAAAATGATTCCAGCAAAATTTGTTAAATCCATGCTTATTGATAAATCAATTGCTTTTAAAAAGTATTCTTCCATTGAATCCCCAAAATCAGTATGTGCTAAAAATTTCATAATTTCGATGAATTAAAAGGGTATACTGTAACTTACTACTGTATCGTATTTCAAATCTGTTTTTTAACAATCGATAATACGTTCTTGCAGATTTTAGATAATATTTACGTTGATCTAATTGTTTTTCTAATTTTCTGTAGATATCTGCCATTGAAGAATAAACTTGTGCGACTTCTTCGTATTGTTCAAAGTCACTAAAATTAATGTTTTGCTTCAAAAAAACTTGAACTAAATAAGAAAATCAAACATCATATCATGACTGATTAATCTCAGATGTGCTAAAATATCTTCCCATTTAAATTTATTAAATAACTTTGGTGGCTTTCTAGTTTTTTCGATAACCATTAAGTATTCTTTCCAAAGATCTCGATAACCGGCTGGCTTTTCTGTTTCATCCATCTTAAAAAAGTATTAAACGCTTTGAAATAGTTTTATCAAAAAATATATATTGGTTTTAATCCAAATGTATAAAAATATTTAACTCAAGTGAAATGGCGAAATTTATTTAACAAAAAACTGTACAACAAAGAACTCAATAATTTCTTTGAAAATGATCATTTAATTCTTTGTCAAGATCTGTAGACATTCCAGCATTGACCAATCTCATACCATCATATGAATTTGCACCTCGATTTATTTCTTGTTTAAATGCAGATTCACTTTGAATAATAGCTTCGTTGACAGATTTAAAATCACGTAAAATAGTAAAACTTTTAACATCATTATTTAAAGTTAAAAGTTCTTCTGCAGCTTTCACAATTAACGTTGCCCGATTGACGAGTTCATTTCTGACGGTATTATAATGAGCTGTTCGAGCTGTTTGTGAAAGATGTTTATGGGAATCATCAGAAGGAACCTAAAATTTTTTAGCATTTAATCAAAAAACCTATGTTTACATTAGCATACTTTAGCAGCAAGAGCTAAACCTTGAATATTTTCAGCCGCAGATCGAAGAGCACCTCGTAATCTGCTTCGATAATCAGAAAGAAGTTGGGTTTTAGACATCATAATTTTTGAATTTCCTCCAGAAGGCGCTGATTTACCACCACCTCCACTTGGTCCTGGTCGATTCATATTTTTCTGATAACTTATAGTTCAGAGAAATAAAAATTATTAAAAGAAATCCAATAAAATTTTCCACCAAAAAAAGCAGCAAAGAAAAACAAATTTACGCAGCTTATAAACAAACATTCACTCACATTTTGCCAAACACAACAAAAAGAAAGAAGCAATGTTTGTTTTTAAAATTTATTAAAAAAAACAAAAATCTGAAAAAGTATGTCAGATTTTCAGAATACCATTAGAATTTTAATTGCATCGGATATTCATGCTGGATATGGTGAAGGAAAGAAGATTATTGATGAAGATTCTTTTATTGGCTTAGAAGAAACACTTAAACATGCTACTGAGCAAGATGTTGATTTTATATTACTTGGTAAAATCCTTTGGCTTTTATTAAAATAAAGCTTTTATGCTCTTTGATGTACTAATTTTTAATCATTTTATAGGTGGTGATTTATTTCATGAAAGTGTACCTTCTCGTTACACTGAACATAAAGTCATTTCTCTTTTACGAAAATACTGTTTAAGTGATCGAGAAATTGCCATTGAAATGATATCTGATCCTCAAGAAGTTTTTGAAAACAATCATTTTAAACTTGTCAACTATGAAGATCCTAACATTAATGTTGGCATGCCCATTTTTAGTATTCATGGTAATCATGATGACTTCTCTGGAAAGGTAAAATGCAATCTATTTTATTTTTGGTACATCTATGCAGTTTTTTTGTAGGGGTTAATGGCTTTGGACATTTTACATGATGCAGGACTTGTTAACCTGTTTGGAAAGTTTAATAATGTTGATAATATCGTTGTCAAACCTATTTTGTTGAGAAAGGGTGATGCAAAAGTTGCACTATACGGTATTGGTTCTCAAAGAGATGACAGACTTCAAAGGGCATTTCATGGTATATCTCTTTCTTACATTCTATATCCTTACACTGCATAAATGTTTTAGCTGGAAAAGTAAAATTCTGTTTTCCGGAAGACGTCGATGATTGGTTCAATATTCTTGTTGTTCATCAAAATCGACCTCCACGTTCATTAACACGTACAACAGGATCATTTTTACCTTTATCAGTTTTACCTTCACAAATGAATTTGATTATTTGGGGACATGAACACAAATGTGAAATCGGTAAGAATCTGCAGCAAGTTTTTCGGAAAAGCATTTTGCAAGTGAAACTTGCAATTTACCGTAACACATGCTTCATGGTTGTTTTTTAGAACCTCAATTTTTTCCAAAAGGTACTGGTAATGAAAAAGATGGATTTTTTATTATTCAACCTGGAAGTACCGTTGCAACTTCTATTTGTGCTGATGAAACTTCTGCCAAACATGTTTCTGTTTTGGAAATTAAAGGAGTAACTTTTAAAACTCAACCACTTCCGTTGCAACAAACACGGCAAATTATTGTTGAAGATCTTGATTTAGCAAAAGTTAATCCTAAACCTCGCATAGTAAAACTTAAAGCACGAACGAAAGATATGGAAGTAAGCTATTTTTTAGGTAGGATCCAAATGCTTGATATTGATTGACGTTTTAGGATGAAAGATTGATTCATGAAAAACTTCAAGAAATGTTGGAAAATGCTAAACAATATAGAGGTGCACAGCAACCAGATCTTCCAAGAATGCGTTTAAGAGTTATTTATTCTGGTGACTGGCTAAAAATCCCAGTAAGTTTTTTTCTTACATTATAGACAATTAAATTTGTTATTTAGCCTGTAAATTGTCGTGTTATTGGTCATAAATATGATGGAAAAGTAGCTAATCCTTCTGATATTGTTTCTGTAAAAACAATTCGTCCAGATGATGTCGACGAAAAGGGAGTACGGAAAGTAACAGCTAGTGATGGAACTACTGTACATGATTTACTTAAACAATCCTTTACTGATAATGATATTGAAAGCGGTTTGGGTGTATTATCTTTATCAAAAATGCAGCATTACGTTGATGTTTCGACCAAATTAGATGAATCAAAAAAGAAGAAGCTTGAAATGCTTGACAACACTATTAATGAACAAATTGCAGAATACAAAGCTAAAATTTCAAAAGTTTCTTTGAGAAGCGTATGTTTTCTATCTTAGCTTTCTTGTTTTTTTACCGTTTTTTTAGGAAACTGATCAATCAGAAGTAGATTTTATACGTCATAATGTAGAAAAATTTATGAAGCAATTTAAAGATCATAACCGATCTGGAAGCGCTGCTGAATTATTGTTAACTGGTCCTGGAATAAAAGAAGAACTGGAAGATGTTGAAAATCAAGAGAATTCCAATCCTGATGCTTTTAACGATGATGATTAAATAATTTGTTGTAATTTTGTTATTTTGCTGTTAAATAAATTGTCTTGTATTTCTTGCGTTTATGTTTTTGAAAGTTTAATTACTTTTTTTAATATTTGTTTAAATTCCAACATTTTAAACTTTGTTACTTTTTTTTATTTAGATGGTCACTCCTAATGATGTTGAAACAAAGGCAGCAGGAGATGCTGCCCCACCTAAGCGTTCAAAAGTATGATATTTTTAAATTTTGTTTTTCTGCCTATAAATGTTAATGTAAATATTTTAGGATGATAATTCAAATATTGATTTGAAAGAATTTATCTTCAAGGAAGTTCTTGCTTCTGATGCTTCTCGAAAATCAATTTTTGTTCTCATTGAACATAATCTTAGCAAACAACAAGGTGTCCTTATCTGTGATAAACAAGCATTTTCTGAAGATGGTAGTCCAATTTTACTGTAACTATTAATAAGAACATTTTATTTTCAGGAGAATCTATTACTGCATGGATGTATCGAGCTGCTTTTCGTACCGTTGCTATAAATGACATTTATGGAAACTATGTTTTAACTTTGCCTGACGAATATAGTGGAGTAAAAGAACTAGTTTTCATCTAGAAATTTTTTAATTTAAAAAATGTTTTAGGTAAAAACTACTATCGTCTATCCTGCTACAGAGAAACATATCAACAAATATAAACGTCAGGATATCTTTGTTGTTTATGAAACTGCAGAAGATTATAAAAAAATCACCAAGCCATATTTTGAAGGTCTTAATAATGTTAACGTAAGTATTACAGTAATTTGCAAGCACGTGTAAATGATATCTTTTAGTGGGTCTACAATATTTTGGAAGGTAATGCAGAACAAGATCGTGTTCAATTTCATGAAAAAAGTGAAGAAACTGGCTTTCTTCTTGCACCTGATATTAAATGGGATGGAACTGATGTTGAAACTCTCTACTATCAAGCAATTGTTCAACGTCGTGATATTGGAAGTGTTCGGTAATTAAAATAATAATTCTTTATCAAATTTTATATCTTGTATTTCAGTGAATTAACAAAAGAACATATTCCTCTTTTGAAAGCTATCCGTGATAAATCAACTGAAATTATTAGTGAAAAGTTCGGTCTCAATACTTCACAACTTAAATTCTATTTTCATTATCATCCAACCTATTTTCATCTTCATGTTCATATTGTTAATATTAAGTATGATGCACCTGGATGCACTATGACTTGTCTCCAACTTCAAGAAGCTATTGATAATTTGGAAATTTGGCCAGATTTTTACCAACGTGCTACCCTTACTTTCGTCAAAAAACGTGATGACCCCCTCCTTCAAAAGTTTGTTGCTGCTGGTCGTGTTGAATTATAATCCCGTTTAATATGAATCTCATTTAAAAACCGGTGTCTCTTTTATTAATATTTGTTCTTGAATTTTATTATGTTTTAATAAAATATTTGACTTGTTGGAATTTTTTCAAGTGTATGTTATCAAAAGTTAAAAAGTTCCTAAAACGATACCTTCTTACATCACTAAACTTTTCTTTAAAATTGAGTTTTTAAAATCTACTTTTTCATAGTTTTCAATATAAATCATGTTATTATTTTGTCCAACTTGTGGAAGATTAGTTACTCTTGAAGAAGGTTTCAAACAATTTAAATTTGTATGCGATGCCTGTAACTTTAAAATGCCTGTGTCTGGTGAAGTAAGGATTTGGCATATATGTTGATCAATGAGAATTACGATTTTTTTAGATCAGAAGTCGGCTTTATCCAAAACTTAAGAACGTTGATGACATCCTCGGGGGAGTGAATGTCTGGGCAAATGCTCAACAGACAACAGGTATTTCCACATTTTTTTACCTTTTTTTTAAACATAATTACCGTACTCTATTCTAAGTGTACTGTACAGTCTTAAAAATTTTTACCAATATATGTTTTTTCCTAATTCGTAATAATATACTCATATTCGTTTCAGAACGCTGCCCAAAATGCAGCCATGAACGCGCCTACTTTTTTCAAATTCAAACAAGATCCGCGGACGAACCGATGACGATCTTTTATCGCTGTGCCAACATTGAATGTGGTAATCGTTGGAAAGAATAATTAGAAAATGATGCCATTATATTTATTTTCGTTGTTGATAATTTTTGTTGAGTTTTTTACATTTATTCTTATTTGGTTATTTTTGCTTTTCGGGTTCTTTTACAATGTTAAAGTTTTTTCAAGAAAATTTTTTGGAAGTTTTTCGGCATATTTATCGACAGCTTTATCAATATCCATTTGTTTTCATTTAATAAAGATGTATAATGAATTAAAAGCAATAAAAACGGCAGCAACATTCAATGGTCCACCACTTTCCTGTAATGTAATATCTTTAAATTTATTTAAACAGCAATCAATATATATATATATATTCATTGTTTCAGAGTTATTTGTTAGGCTTCTTGACCTTATCTCCTTCTTGTTCAAACTATTTTGTTGCGCTAAATGATAATATTTTATGGAGATTAAACCCTTTTATTGTGTTATGTGATTTAATATCACAAATTTTGGTTCTTTTTACTGATATGGTAAATCATTTATTAATCTTAAACAGCTTCTAACTAAAGCTTTCAGATTGGTAAAGTAACTGGTCGATTTGTTGCATCGCTTTTGAATGAACTGCCATGGATTTACCAACTGCCTGCGCTAATATTACTTACAATATCCCTCTTTTCTTCACTTGTTATCTTTAAAAACTACAATTTTCGCATTTTATATGGTATTTTGGATATTACAAACAATTCCAAATCAATCCCACCACCTCCCATTCCATCTCATCATTCTTTTCCACCTATACCTTATCGTCGAACAACTTCTTTAAAATTGAATTGAAAAAATAAAATGTTTAATAAAAGTTTGAGCCTGGAAAGTTCTTGAATTTTTAAAAGCGTTAACATGACGTTGATTATACTTTTTATCGATAATTTCGTGTATAATAATTTTTTGATCGGAGAATTTATGAAACCCTCTCAATTTATTCTCCCTCAACTTTTTTTTCCATCCGTCTAAGCTGGGCTCCTCCTTTGCATATTTCAGTCTCTTTTTTGCAAAAAACTCAACATAAAAATGGTCAAGGACACGTCGTATAACTCTGTCCCCTCTCTTTCCTCTTATGTTTCTCTCTCTTTTTTTCATTTTTTCTTTCTCGAAAATGCTAGAGAGAAAAACGACACAACCAATCGTGGCGCGCCCAGTAAAATGATGACGCGACAAAAGAAAAAACACCAATGAATAAAATGCACGTTCAATCTTGTACCGCCCTTTAGTATATAAGCAAAAGCCTTTGACATTATTGCCTCCATAGATCGCTTTATTATTATTGGACGACAGACTGTCGTTAAAAGTCTGAATTTTTTCCTCAATTAATTTATTGTTTTGTGGTAATGTTTAATCTTTCTTCCTGTATTCATCTCATCTCCTTGGGGATTTTCTTATTTCTTTTTCGCTGCCTGGGGTTTAAAAAAAAGATATCTAAAAACAAATTTTTTCGGCTTAAATCTTTCTAATTTTTTGCAATTTTTCGGATTCTTTCATACGATATTACAATATCTTTTGGGTTTTATAATATTAAACATTTTTATAAACTAATTCATTTGCCACAGTTTACCTTGACCCGCTTTTTTTCATCTTAAAAGTTGACACGTCGCGCCCTACTTGAAATATTAAACTTTTTTTTTGTTCTTTTGCGTGCGTGGCTGACATGTATAAAAAATTATTTTTTCCTAATAACTAAACTATTGTATCTTTTTTTAGTAATATAAACGATTTATTAATCAAATATGAGGAAATTCATCGCCCTGAGCTTTGTAGCTCTGTTCGTCTTTGGTGTTTTCTCTGATGAAGATGCCGGAAAAGAAAAGGATAAAAAATATGGAACAATTATTGGTATCGATCTTGGAACAACTTATTCATGTGTCGGGGTATACAAAAATGGACGTGTTGAAATTATTGCCAATGATCAAGGTAATCGTATTACTCCTTCCTATGTTGCCTTCTCTGCTGATACTGGTGATCGTCTTATTGGTGATGCCGCAAAGAATCAACTTACAACAAATCCTGAAAATACTGTCTTTGATGCCAAACGTTTAATTGGTCGTGAATTCACCGATAAAACAGTTCAAGCAGATATGAAACTTTGGCCTTTCAAAGTAACCAACAAAAACAGCAAACCCCATGTAAATGTTGCTGTTGGAAGTGACCGTAAAGAATTTGCTCCAGAAGAAATTTCCGCTATGGTTCTTACAAAAATGAAGGAAATTGCCGAATCTTATCTTGGTTATGAAATTAAACATGCCGTTGTTACCGTTCCTGCTTATTTCAATGATGCTCAACGTCAAGCAACTAAAGATGCTGGTACAATTGCTGGTCTTAATGTTGTTCGTATTATTAATGAACCTACTGCCGCTGCTATCGCCTATGGACTTGACAAAAAAGACGGTAAGTCATTCAGTCTATTTCCGTGTCGTCCGATTAGAGAAATGCAAACAATTCTTTTCACTTAAGTTTTTTTTGCGCACTGTTTAAACAAGCCGACTGTCCACTAAAAAAAGAGAGAAAAACAAACTTCCGCTTTGGATCAACTGTTACTAATTTTAAAACAATTTTTTTAGGTGAACGTAATATTCTTGTCTTTGATTTGGGTGGTGGTACATTCGATGTCTCTCTTCTTACAATTGATAATGGAGTCTTTGAAGTCTTGGCAACAAATGGTGATACCCATCTTGGTGGTGAAGATTTTGATCAACGTGTTATGGAATACTTTATCAAATTATACAAAAAGAAGACTGGAAAAGATCTTCGTAAAGATCATCGTTCTACCCAAAAACTCCGTCGTGAAGTTGAAAAAGCTAAACGTGCCCTTTCTACTCAACATCAAGTAAAGGTTGAAGTTGAATCAATTATGGATGGTGAAGATTTCTCTGAAACTCTTACTCGTGCCAAATTTGAAGAACTCAATATGGATCTTTTCCGTGGTACTCTTAAACCCGTTCAAAAGGTTATGGAAGATGCTGATCTTAAAAAAGAAGATGTTCATGAAATTGTTCTTGTTGGTGGATCAACTCGTATTCCAAAGATTCAACAACTCATCAAAGATTACTTTAATGGAAAAGAACCATCTCGGGGTATTAATCCTGATGAAGCTGTCGCATATGGTGCTGCTGTCCAAGGTGGTGTTATTTCTGGTGAAGAAGATACCGAAATTGTCCTTCTTGATGTTAATCCACTTACCATGGGTATTGAAACTGTTGGAGGAGTTATGACTAAACTTATCACTCGTAATACTGTTATCCCAACCAAAAAATCTCAAGTTTTCTCAACTGCCGCCGATAATCAACCCACTGTTACCATTCAAGTCTTTGAAGGTGAACGTCCAATGACTAAAGATAATCATCAACTTGGTAAATTTGATCTTACTGGTATTCCTCCAGCTCCACGTGGTGTTCCACAAATTGAAGTTACATTCGAAATTGATGTCAATGGTATTCTTCATGTTACTGCGTAAGTTTATTCTTTATTAAAAAAACATACGAAACTTTTCGAAAAATCCAGTAAAAAAGTTTTGTATCCTCTTTCAAATTATTTTTCACGCCATTAACATTTTCTTTTATAGTGAAGATAAGGGTACTGGAAATAAAAACAAAATTACTATTACCAATGATCAAAATCGTCTTTCTCCTGAAGATATTGAACGTATGATTAATGATGCCGAAAAGTTCGCTGATGATGATAAAAAAGTTAAGGAACTTGTTGAAGCTCGAAATGAAATTGAATCATACGCTTACAGTCTCAAGAATCAAGTATGTTTTGAAACTTTTTTATTATATTATTGGCGTTTATTAATTTTAATATTCTTTTAGATTGGAGACGAAGAAAAGCTTGGTGGAAAACTTAGTGAAGATGAAAAGAAAACTATTGAAGAAGCTGTTGATGAAACAATCTCCTGGTTAGAATCAAACAAAGAAGCCTCTGTTGATGAACTCAAAGAACAAAAGAAAGATCTTGAAGGAAAAGTTGCTCCAATTATCTCCAAATTGTATGCTGGCCAAACCCCTCCAAGTGGTGAAGGTGAAGATGCTGATGCTGGATCTGATGACAAGGATGAACTTTAAAAATTTTATCTCTCTGTCTTAAATTTAGTCTTATTTTCCTTACGTGCTTTTAACTTATTTTGTTGAATTTCTTTGTATTAAATTTTAAAATAATTATATTTATTTTTTTATCATTTGTCTCAGTGAGATGCAGGAATACCTATGCGTTGCTTTATATGCTTGAATATTTTGGTCTTGTTTTTTGTTATTCTCCATCTTTTTTCAAGCTTTCTTTTTTTATCTCCTCTTTAATGTACTGTAACGTATTCTAATTCCTTTTCTTTCTTTTAAAAAACAAATATCTTGGCCGGGGTTGTGCAATATTTCTCTTCGGCCGGATACCCTCTCTTTCTGTAAACTTTCGGGTATTTCTTTTTCATAGACAGATTCCTTTTATCTGTCTGTTGCCGTGGTTTTATTAAATGGTCTTCTCTGTATTTTTTAATTATGTTTTGATTCCAAAGATTGTTGGATCTTAAAGCTCCTAATAAAATATAAATTAATAATTCCTACAAAAAATTGTTGACAAAGCATACATATATTTAAAAAAATAGTGTTTCATGCAAATTATTACTTTATCACTTCAGTGAATTTTCCCATGGGAAATTCATATGTAAAATGCATGATAATAAAATCATGCAGGATTCATTTGTTTTGCAAATGCAAAACAACATCTTTTTTTGTTGAAAACAATCGGATTTGAATTGAACGATCAAACAAGAGGTAATTATTGCTATCCGAAAATGTTTCAATGATTTTTTTCATTGGCCCCTAAAATATTTTTGTGTTTTGTAGCATCGACCCCCCAACAATTGTGGTCACAATATTTTCTCTCTTTTTTGCAAAATCAATAAGCCCCTTTTATTCACATTTCATTTTTGGTGATTTTAGCGGATTTTAACATTTTATTTTTGCTATCTCTGTATTTAAATTGTCTTTTTTGAGAGTGATATTATTTTAGAACTTTTCAATGAGCGAAAATAAATATGAAGTTTGTACCGTTCTTTATTGGGTTCAAAAAATCTTTGCAACAACAATGTTTATTTCTCTGGTAACATGGATATTTGGACATGCTGGCGGGTATGCTTTTATTTATTATTATTGTATATTTTATTTTACATCTAATTTAGAGTCGGATTTCAAGATGAACCAAAACTTGAATTTAATTTTCATCCAATGCTTATGAGTTTTGCATTCATATTTATCAATGGTGAAGCGATAACACTTTATCGGGGATGCCGATATGTTGCAAAGAAAAGAACAAAAGCAGCACATGGAATTTTACAATTTTCTGGTTTGATTTTGGCTTCATTTGGATTAAAAGTAATAATTGTTTTTTTGACAATGGAAGAGTTGAATATTTATTTAGGCAGCATGGGATTCACATAATTACGAAGCAAAACCAATTCCAAATTTATATTCATTTCATTCATGGATGGGAATTACAACATTTTCAATTTTTATTCTACAATTTTTGGGCGGATTTTTAACTTATGCTTTACCATATGCTTCAATGGATCTTCGAAAAAAGTTTGTGTTATACTGTAACTTTTTTGACCATACAAATTGTAATATTTTTTAGAGCAATGCCATATCATCGACTTGGTGGAATTGTTATTTTATTAATGACTTTGACATCTGCAATGCTTGGATATAGTGAAAAAGCGGCTTGGGCGTGTAAGTTTTAGATAATTCTTTCTTTTTAAAAATTACTGTAATTACGAAATTCGTTTGCAGTCAAATGTTGGACAGTTGATAAAAAATTTTGTCCAATTCTATTTTTTGGGAATATTTTTGCGCTTTCAATGGTTTGTTACGTCATTACTGTATTTCTAATTGTAATTCAACCAGAATGGATTCGAAAACCTTTACCCGGTGAAGGCCCCGTACCTGTCAATGAAGAAGAATCTGCCCATGAAGATTAATATTTAAATTTATTCATATTTTGTTGAATTGTTTTAATTCTTTTTATTTGTAATATATAAGCCTAATTTATTTATACATGATTAATCATAAAATTTAAAGTACTCCTAAATTTTGGTAGCTGATCTGATCAACTTGATCAGTTTAAAAGTGTTATGGCTTTTCTGTTGGCGGTATTACTGTTTTGGATGCAAGATTTTGGATTAATATGCATCCAAGAGATTTTGACATAAGTTAAACGAGAGTGCCAAAGGTGGAAGTGGAAAATGGTTTGCTGCAATTTGTTACACCAAAAAACCGGCAGTTTGTATTTATCAAAAAGTTTCAAGTTAATTTCATCAAATATTTATGCTACTGTAATAATTTGGGGACACAAATTTTGGGATATAACTTTTAAGGATGGGAATTTTAGGAATCAAAATTTCGGGAATTTTCGTTTTTTAGTGTAACGCGGGGGGTTTAGATATTTTTTTCATTATTAAAATCCCCCAAAACCGGCCACGCCAATGCAAATATTCTGTTGCAAATAGTTTAAAATAAAACTCTTCTAGCTACAGTATACCCAAAACATTTAAAATATAATTTTCAGATAATCCAAAACCCCCAGCCCCTCATCCTAGTGCTTCTCCGCCTCCCCCTACACTTCTAACAACACAAATCCAAAATAATCAATGCATGAAAGGTTGGCAATTTTTACAATGAACAAATTCATGCTATTTTGTAAGTCACTTTGATAGCTTGAAATTTGCATAAACGACGAAAAATTGACAGCAATATTTGTCCTCAACGAAAGAAATATATTTGGAATTTTATCATTATCAAATCTGGCTTTAACAATGTCATCACCTTCAGAAGATCATAAATTGAGTATGGGTTCACCGTTAGCTATTTGTAAGTTTAAAATATTTGCTTTAAAAATTATTAAATAATAATCACTTTTTTTACAGTTGTAATTGTTTCAATGTTTTTATATTGGATTATCTCAGCCATTGTTCTTTTTATCCTTCATCGCTTTGGTTCAAATCGAAAAACAAAAAAATCAATGTCGGATAAAAGTTATAAATTGCAAAAATATGAACGTGGATTAAGCCGGGATAAAAATGGAGTTGTTGCAATTGGGATTTAAATTTGTAAAACTGTTTATTTTTAAAAATAAAGAATACTGTATCTAAATTATTATTTTTGAAGTTGTTTCTATAATTTATTTAAAAATTTAAAAATTAATTTTTGTGATCGATTACTTGGTGAATTTTATCCTGTATTTTTGGAAAACTGTATCACAAATTCTGAATCAACCTTGAACAAAATGAAATATCTTATCTAGACACTGGCAAGTGAAAAAAAAATTATCGAAAAAATAAATTTTTTTGTTTGATTATAGTACTTTTGGGCCTGAATAAGAATAATTTAAAAACAAAAAATTAAAAAAATTAAGTTAAAGCGTCAAAAATGCCATCTGAAAATTCCAAAAAGCAAAATTTTTTGGTTGAAAAAACGGATATATGACACTTCGTTACAAAGACAATTCGTTACCAACGTGAACTGGGTTCAAAGACATTTCGTTACAGTTGGTAACGAGTTGTCTTTGTAACGAAGTGTCGATCTTCCGAAAAAACAGCGCTTTTTCTTTCCTTTTTTGCAACAAAAAAATGCATTTCCTTTATGCTTTTGAAAGACGCGTTGCCAAAAAGACCTTTTTTAGGCGATTTTGTATGAAAAAATGGTGGTTTTTGGGGAATACCACTTTTGGGGTCTTTGGGGGGCATTAGAAAAAAATACTACCATATTCAGAATCGAATTCTCTATCGAATTATATAAAATTTAGAGTGGAACCTCGAGGAACCCGTGTTTTGTAGTTAAAACGATACAGTAATTTGGCATTTTCGGCACTTTGTCCAAGGCAAAAATTTTTTTAAAGTTGCATATTCGGAATCAGCGTAAAAAATTACATCTAGTAGGTCTGATTATTAGGTTGTAAATTATTTTTCATACTGTAACCAAAAAAATGACAAAAAAGGAAAGGAAAAATTGTTGCTTGCCAGTGTCTAATCTTATCCATGCATTCAACAAAGTTTATGCAAATTTTTAAAATTTAATAGAAATGAAAAAAACATTCAACATTAGTAGTTATTCAGGGAGTAGATTCGGGAATCCTACATGGGCGGAGTTATGGGCGGAGCTAAAAATCCCCGGGGACAAAAAAGGGAGGAGCTTGAGTCCAAAAGACTATTGGACCACTTTTTGCAGCCCGATTTGCGGGCCATATTTTGCGGGCCACCTTTTTGCAGATCCAAAAGACTATTGGACCTGTTTTTGCAGATCAAGTCTTATCACTGTCCAAAAGACTATTAGACCTCTTTTATCACTGATAAGATCCAAAAGACTATTGGACCACTTTTATCAGTATCCAAAAGACTATTGGACTACTTTTATCAACATCCAAAAGACTATTGAACATTATCAAATTTTCAGAGTGACCTATGATCGATCATGATTTTTTTCACTGATTTAAAATCTCTTATCACCAATCCTTATCAGTAAAATATTTTTTATCAATTTGTCGAGTGACATATCTTTAATCATGGATTTATTCGCTGATTACGAATATCACAATTTCTTATCACCAATCCTTATCAGTAAATCCTTATCAGTAAAATATTTTTTCTCACAATTACGAGTCTAGACTTAAGTGGATAATTTTTATCAATCTCTTATCATTAAATCCTTATCATTGAATCCTTATCAGTAAAATATTTTTTTTATAAAGTGACACATGACTGATCATGATTTTTTTTACTGATAACGAAATCTCTTATCAGTAAATCCTTATCACTAAAATGTTTTTTTTACAAATTTTCTTGGGGGTTAATATTTATTTTAAAAATTACAAATTCAAAATACAATACAAATAAAAGTGTGCAGTTAGTGTTTGTGCATTGATAATACAAGAACAAAATGGCCATGTGCGTTGTCACAGGCGATAGGGTTATCAAAAAAATCGGTAAATTCTAGAGATAGAAAGTCAATTCGTGTGGTTTCCAATTTAAACCATATTGGAGTTGAAAAATAACTGTATATCGCTTTATCTTTATCGTTTATTGGAATAGTCACAATTTCTGCCTTTGTTTCATTCATCAACGGACGTAAAATATTTTTAATTGATATACAAATATGACTCACAGGAGTTTCTGTTGTTGGTTTATCCAAAGCAATTGTATTATTATATAAAAGATTAGTAGAAAATCCTAAAACTTTTGCGAATCCACTACTTAATTCAATTGCTGCTACAAATTTTGGATCAAAATTCAAAATATAATTCTTTCCATAATTTTTGTTGAACTTTATTGATTCAAATCCATTTTTTGTAAAATCACTTGTAAATGGGTTAACATATTCCGGATCTATTTTTTCTTTTTCAGGATCTTTTGTTTTTGGTGGATCTGGTGTAACAACCAAAGGGAGTTCTGATGTGGGTAAAAGTTTTTCTGCTGTTTCTGATGGGAGGGGTAAAATAGATGGAGGTTCTGTTGGAAGGGGTAAAATAGATGGAGGTTCTGTTGGAAGGGGTAAAATTGACGGAGGTTCTGTTGGAGTAGGAAATGGTAAAGCTTCTTCTTTTTCTACTTCACTTTTAATATCATTCTTTGGATGAACTATATCATCTCGGGCAATATTTTCAGATTTACCACCATTTTCATCTGATGTTATCGCTGGTAAATTTGAATCATCTGCTACGTTTTCATGCTCAGCATCCTTTTCATTGGATGTTATCGCTGGATAGTCTTCATGTGTTACATTTTCATGTTCACCAACCTTTTCATCTGATGTTATCGCTGGTAAATATGAATCATCTACTACATTTTCATGCTCACCAACTTTTTCGTCTGATAATATCGAGGGTAAATTTGAATTATCTGGTTCAGGATAAGAGAAAGGAGCTACTTCATTTTCTTTTTCACCGACGTTTTCTTTGGTAACATCATTTGGATCAGGATGTGTACCAGGAGGATATTCACTTTCATCCATTACTTTACCAACAGTTTTATCAACCTCTTTTTCCTTTGATGGCCATAAACCTGGAGGATGTGTACCTTCCTCTTCAGTATCAGTGTCGTCATCGAAAATAAAAGCCTCAGCTTTGGGTTTTTCAGGTAATGGGTAAATTCCTTCAGAAGGATTTTCAGTATCACTTTTAAAATTTTTTTCCAAAGGTTGATTGTAATGACTGTCCTCACCCCAATCATATTTTGTTGTGTAATCTTCAGTAATTGTCACTTTTACACCGTTATCAACAGGTGTACTCACAGGTATTTTTGACTTTATATCATTCTTTTTAGGAGCGGTCCAAAATAAATTTTGAACTCTTTCTTCTTTTCTATCTTTAATCTCCGGTGGATAAAAACGATTAATTTCAAATTTTTCAGTATTAGTTTCAAATTGTTCAACAAGAGATTTTACTTTTTCTGTTTCTGTCTTTTTAGAATCATCTTTGTTTTCAACAACAGGTTTTTCGGTAACCACAACAGGTTTTTCAGTGACATCAATAGGTTTTTCTGTGACAACAACAGGTTTTTCTGTGACAACAACAGGTTTTTCGGTAACCACAACAGGTTTTTCAGTGACATCAATAGGTTTTTCTGTGACATCAATAGGTTTTTCTGTGACAGCAATAGGTTTTTCTGTAACAGCAACAGGTTTTTCTGTTGTCGGAGGATTTGTTGATTCAGTGACAGCAATAGGTTTTTCTTCCGTCTTTTTCTCTGACGTCTCTTGTTTACCTACTACATTTTCTGTCGCTTTCTCTACTGTCTCTGGTTTCTTAGTTGTCTTTTCTTCTGCGCTGTCTTCATCATCTTCATCATCTACTATAATTACTTGAGGTTCTTCTTCGTCCTCATCATCATCTCCAACCCCTGTTATATCACCAACAACATCTCTTTTTTGTCTTGGATTATAAAACATTTCTTCCAAAACTTTATCAACATTTTCAACCGAATGATAAAATCCTGGTTTGATTATTGATTTTGAACCATTTTGATAATGAATTGTTATATAATCATTGGCTAAAGACCACTTTTGCTCGAGACTAAATTCTTTTAATCCACAATACCATTTATTTCCTGGAAGTTCAATAGGAGAATCCAATCGCAGTTCGAGTTTATTTCCCCGACCTAATGTAAATTTTTTACTGATATATTCCATGACAAGAAATTCTCGCAAAAAAAATGAATATTTTTTTTCATTTTTGGGCCTATTTATACCTTTTTTCTAAAAAAATTGTCGGCAAAGATCAAAGGATTTTTTGAAAAAACAGAAAAAAATACAAAATTTTCCTAAAAATTGTCGGTAAAGATCAAAGGATTTTTGAAAAAAACAGAAAAAATTCAAAATTTTCCTAAAAATTGTCGGCAAAGATCAAAGCAAATTAAAAAATTATCTAAAATTTCTATAAAAAATTCAATATTTTCTAAAAAATTGTCGGTAAAGATCAAAGGATTTTTGAAAAAAACACAAAATTTTCTTAAAAAACTTGATTTTCCTTTGATGTTGCCGCCAAATCACATGTGCACGTGCGCGTAAAAAAAGTGTGCACGTGCGCGCAAAAAAAAGTATTTGTATGTGCGTGTGTGTACCTAAAAATGTTTGACCATGTGTCCATAATTTTGAAAAAAAAGTATAAATACTGAAAATTTCAAAACTATTCATTCTTAACAATTTTTTTCACTAGTGGACGGTTGTTTTTTTCATATCGCTCTGATAAAAAGTAAGCATAAATTATGACAACTAATTTAAAACAAGACGAACAACTCCCTAATAATTTGGATCTTTTTTCATCCAAACCTGTAAATGTTGCATTTCAACAAACAGCTATCGTTGAATACAATCCTTCAAATGCAACAGGGACTTGGCCAGCAAGGTTTTTAATTACAACTGGTCAATCATATCTTAATCTTTCTCATTGCTATTTGCATACCACATTTTCATTATATAAGAAAAAAGTAACAATTAATGGTAAAACTGAGCTTATACCTATAACAAAAGACGATAAAGTAAGCTTTATCAATGGATTTGGCGCTACGACTATTAAAAATTTAAAAGTTTTGTTTAATGGACGTCAAATTTATAATTCTGATGATCTTTATGGTTATAATGCATATTTTCGACGTAGATTAGGGATTGAAACTTCAAGAAACGAAGAAGATTTGCAACTTGCTGGGTATTTTGAAGACGATGAAGAAAGTCAAATTTCAGGCACAGGATTTGAAAAAAGGCGTAAATTCTTTGAAGACGGGAGTCATTTTTATGCTATTACTCAAATTGACGCTGATATTTTCCATCAAAATAAACTTTTGCTTAATAATATACGCGTTGATATTGAAGTGACTCCTCAAAGTCCTGATTTTTGTTTAATTGTCCAAGATAATAATCAATATGTTGCTACTGTCACTAGCCACAAATTATATATCAAACAACATAATTTAATTCCAACTTTGGATGCAACCATTAATAAATCTTTGTTTGATGGTTCGGGAGATGTAGTACAATATCCTTACATTCGAAGTTTGATAAATAGTTTCTTTGTCGGTCCTGGAAGACATGATTTTTCAGTAAATTTATTCACAGATTATGTCCCAAGACGAGTTTTTGTTGGGCTTGTAGATGCAGAAGCATATAAAGGTTCTAAAACAATGTCGCCTTTTGAATTTAAAAGTTATAATTTGGACAGAATTCAAGTCAGTGTAAATAATAAAATCATGCCAACTTATCCCTATGATTTAAGTAGAAAAGATTTTGCGCGTGCATTCAAAGATCTAACAGATACAACATCAAATACAGGTCTAACTTATCAAAAATATCTTACACATTCATGTATTTTTGCTTTTGATTTTCAACATTATCACTCTGATAAATCCGTTGACCCAATAGAAATGGGAACAACAGCGCTTTCTCTTAAATTTGCGTCTCCCGTTCCTGTTAATGGCCTTCAAGCTATCGTTTATTCTGAATTTGACTCTATTCTTATGTTTGACGCTGGACGAAATCTATCTACAATGATTCCTGTTTAGTTTCCTTACCATTAATTGTTAGTTTTTTTGAACAAAAATACCATTTTAATAACAAAAATTTTTCAGATAAATGCAGAAACTTATTTTAATTCCCATAGAACGTTATAACATAATGAAAAATCGTACTCATGATATCGGTGAAACGAAAGATTTAAAGAAAGAAATAGCTGCAACTTTGAAAAATCAAGAAACACAAGAATTAATTCAAAGAAAAAATAAATATAAAGAGGTGCATGAAGAAATTCCAAAGACTTTAGATAAAAAAATCCCTCAAATTGCAGTAACATTGGATCAAAAATCTGAGAAAAAAAAGAAAACACAGGTTGAAAAGCCCAAAAAACCAAAAAAAGTTGCTGTGAAAAAAACAATGACTGCAAAAATTCCCCCATTTGCACATAGACCCATACCTTTTGCTCACAAAAAACCCGCGAAAACCTTTAAAAATTGGAAATTTATTGAAGACTAATTCTTTGTTCTTGTATTATCAATGCACAAGCACTAACTGCACATTATTTTTATTTGTATTTTGTATTTGAATTTGTAATTCTTAAAATAAATATTAACCCCCAAGAAAATTTGTAAAAAAAACATTTTACTGATAAGGATTTACTGATAAGAGATTTTAAATCAGTGAAAATAATCATGATCAGACATGTGTCACTTGATAAAAAATATTTTACTGATAAGGATTGGTGATAAGAGATTTACTGATAAGAGATCTCGTTATCAGTGAGAAAAATCATGATCAGTCATGTGTCACTTTATAAAAAAATATTTTACTGATAAGGATTAGTGATAAGGATTTACTGATAAGAGATTGATAAAAATTATCCACTTAAGACTCGTACTTGTGAGAAAAAATATTTACTGATAAGAATTTAGTGATAAGGATTTAGTGATAAGAGGTTTAGTGATAAGGACATTTTTCGTTATCAGCGAAAAAATTCATGATTAAAGATGTGTCACTCGAAAAATTTGATAAAAAAATTTTTATTGATAAGAGATTTTAAATCAGTGAAAAAAATCATGATCTATCATAGATCAGTCTGAAAATTTGATAATGTTCAATTGTCTTTTTGATACTGATAAAAGTGGTCCAATAGTCTTTTGAACCTTATCAGTGATAACAGAGTTCCGACAGTCGTTTTGAACCTTATCAGTGATAACAGAGGTCTAATAGTCTTTTGGACAGTGATAAGACATGATCTGCAAAAAACAGGTCCAATAGTCTTTTGGATCTGCAAAATATAGCCCGCAAATTGGTCTGCAAAATATGGCCCGCAAATTGGTCTGCAAAAAGTGGTCCAATAGTCTATTGGACTCAAGCTCCTCCCTTTTTTATGGCCCGGGGATTTTTTAACTCCGCCCCCAAAAATAGGCTCCTCCCCCTAAATCTATAAATCTACTCCCTGAATAACTACTAACATTTTTGTCAATTTTGTTTCGGGCAGTTTTTTGTAATTATTTTTTGATCTCAAAAAAGGAAGCAAAAAATGGAAACTCCGCCACCTTCTTCATCATCTGTACCAACAACAGAAGAAGAAGAAAAAGAAGAATCGGATAAAAAAAGTAATCAAAAAAAGGAAGAAACTCCGAGAAAACGTCGCCGATATGATTTCGAATTGGCTGACGATGAAGAAGAAGGAAGAACTCCAAGACGTCGAATTCCAATGCTTCCACCTCCTCCAATTTTACATCATCTTCCATCAACTCTTCATCAAGCCCTTCATCAACGTCAACGTCGACGTCAAAAATCAAATACAAAACGTCCTCCTCAAAAAATTGCATATATTGCATCAAAAATTGAAGAAAAACTTGTTGATATCGAAATTGAGTCTCGAAAAGAAATTGATCAACTTTTTCAAAAATTTTCTGTCCAAATTCGTGCTTCTGTTGCTGCTCATTATCAAGAAATTAAAGAGAAGATCCTTGAAAAAGAAGAAGAATAAATAAATAAAAGAAATAAATTTGAAAAAAACTGAATCTCAAAAAAGAATGTTTTGTAAAATGTATGTTTTTAACTTTTATAAATTTATATAACTTTTTTATTTTTTTATTTTTTTATTTAAAACAATGAAAAAAACTTGCACCAGGGAAATACAAAATCAAAACACTTTTTCACAACCATAAGATCATCAAAGATTTAAATATAAAGAAGTCTGATTACAAAAAAATGGTTTATAACCATAAAATAAAATAGTAAAATAAAAAAAGGAACACGTAATGGAAGAAAAAAAGGATAAATTGGGCAACAATAAAACTTTTGCTTTTTAAATTTCATTTATTTATTTTATTTTAAAGACACAATTATAATATTTTATATGGAAAATTGAAAAAAGACGAAGGAATGTTGGTGAGGAACGTTAAAGAGGAAATGAATATATCTCCGGCAAAGTATGGATTTTTTTCGGCGACAAAAAAAAGCTTTTTTTGCAGGGAAAAAGCAAAACAAACATAACAAAGAAAAGTTTTTATTTACACCTATGAAAACCGTAGTTTTTTGGAAAACATAAAAATTGAAAAATAATTAGAAAACATATAAAAATTAGGTAAAAAGAAATATATAAAAGCAAATTTTCGTTGCAGGAAAAAATAGGAGATTTTTGGCGCGAAATATAACAAAACAAAAAAGAGAGATAAAAGCACACACACAAAAATATATGCAGAAAAAAAACATTTTTTAATAGCCCGTTTGAGTAATCTTTGACTGAAGTTTTCTTTTTTATAAAAATATTTAATACCTTAGTTTTTGAAAGAGAGAGTTTTTACAGCTTCATTTTCTTCTTCCTTTTTTTTGTTGCTGTTAACATCGTCGAATGAAGCATGTCTCCCTTTCATGTTCTTTTCCAGTACATTGTCCAGAACCATAACATTTTCTCACTCTTTTTCGTAAACCATTTCCGCACACTTCACTACATCCGCTCCAATATCCCCAACCTATAAAGATACAACAAAAAATTAAAACAAAGTTTTTATAAAAAAATATTAAGCAAAAATGAATAAGTAACTAAAACACAAAAGCTAAAATCCTAAACTATAAATTTAAATTTTTCAATCATCCAAGATTAAAGTCTACGACGTCGAGAAATAAATTGTGAAATGGATATACTTTTCGCAGATGAAAGACCTTTTCCATTAATATAGGAAAATCTTGGCAAATTTGAAGAAGCAAGTGAATGAGGCAAAGCGTGATGAAAGAAATCAAAAGTGCTTGAAGGCAAAACTGAATCACGACTTGAAGAGCGTAATGTCCATCGAGCTGATGGATTTTCGGCTTCAAAAGGCTTTGCAGTGGTAGAAGTAGTAGTAGGTAAAGGAAGAATATTAGTATTTGTAAGTTCCAACCCGGTCCCCCTTGCCAAAGACAAATCACCACCATTTCCCAAAGAAAAAGAAGAAAAAGTAGTAGACAAAGAGGAAGTAGTAGTAAAAGATAAAGAAGAAGAAGTTGTTGGTGCTTCTGTTGTGGTAGTAGTGGTAGTAGAAGTAGAAGAAGTTGTCTCACCTCCCCAATTTGCATTGGTATTTGCACATGGTCCATCATTACATATCACGGATTCACGATAATTTCCAGGACAATTTCCACCTTGACAATGTCGGGTCCTTCTTTTAACCCCAGCTCCACAAGACATTGAACATTGTCCCCATTGGGACCATCCCGACCAACTTCCAGTGGATAATGATCCGGTGCATGTTTGTTCATTACAAAATGCTTGTTCAATTGATGAACCGGCACATGCATTAACAATTGGACAAGATCTAAATAAGAAAACATTTTTTAGTGATAATTAATATGAGGAATTACCTCGATCTTGATTTTAATCCTTTCCCGCATGCCCTACTACATGCAGACCATCCGGACCAGCCACCCCATTGAGTATTTGAACATTCTCGAAGATTACATGCCATTCGTTGAGTTCCAGAACCATCACAAGGTTCTCGGGTACAAAATCTTTGGCGTGTTTGAATTCCAGGTCCACAAGATACTGAACAAGCAGACCATCCACTCCATATTCCCCAAAGTCCTGATAAACTATTTGGAGAATTATTTGAGCATGGAAGTTCTTCACAATTTCTAATATCCATTGTTTTTCCAGGGCATGTATATGAGATAGTATTTTGAGGGGTTGCACATCGGCGATATCTTGCTTGTGAACCTCTTCCACAACTGACACTACTAAAATGTAAGTATAAAGTGTAATGGAGAAGGGATATTGGGTTGTATATTGTTTACCATTGATTCCAAGAAGTCCAATCACTCCAAGCAGGTTCAGTTGAAGATGGAATTGGACAGGCATGGTTATTACAGGCTACTCTTTCAGTGGCACCTCCTTCACATCGATTTGCAATATTACAAGCTCGTGATCGTTGTTTAACTCCACCTGATCCACATGATACTGTACAAGATGTCCAAAGAGACCTAAATTCAGCAATGATACTGTATTTTCAACACAATTAATAATAATTCTTACCAAGCACCCCATTGTCCTTGAACATTTAAAATATCACTTGGTGGAGCAGCTGCAGTTGAAAGCGGGCATCTTTCAGATGGACATGACAGATCACGGGTAACCAAAGCTGTATCATCACAAGATAAATTCTAAAAAAGATAAAATTGTTTTTGTAACTCAACCCCTCATTTTAGAATATTTACAAAAAAGTATTTTTAAGTGTTAAAAATGATTTTAAAGTCGTTTTAAAACTTGTTTTTTCTCATTAATTTTTTTTCGTTCAAACATTTGCTTTTAATTCGATAGTTCAAAAACGTATATAACTTTTTTTGTCTTCTTTCTTCTGTGGCTTGGCTTGGCCGAGTGACAACAAAGGGTCTCGTGTCACACAAGATTTTGTTGAACCTCTTTCTTTCATTTTCAATTTGAACGAAATTATTTCGGCCACAATCATTTTTTTAAACCCAATTTTAAAAACTTTTTTGTTTCAGTCCAAAAATCAAATAAAAAAAACAAAAGTGACATAATGTTTTGAAAATTTAACAGTGAAAAAAAAGTGATTTTTGTTTAAAAAGTTCTTTTAGACACCATTAAACTTTTTGAAAATAAAAAAAATTGTCTAAGAAAAATTTTAAAAAAAGTGTTCTCTTTTTTTCGTCAATAATAAACTGTTTTTTGATCTCAAAATTAATGCTCAATTTTAATTTATTGTTTTATTTTTATAAAAAGAACTTACAAGACATTCACCATTGAGACAGTAGCGATCCCATCCACATGGAGTTCCGTCTGGGAGATTGTCACCATAAAAGCGATAATTTCTTTGACCTCCAGAACCTGTTCTGACATCACAAAAAACCTTAAAAATAATTTAATTTAAAAAAAATGGTCAAAGTAATGATGTCTGATTAGTTTAAATTATTACTACTTTTGTCTCGTTTCAAGAGACAGCAAAAAAAACAACTAAAGTTCAAAAAAATATTAGACTGACTAACTTTGCAAGCTCTTTGAGGATATCGATTTAGTTGACTTCCACTTCCCGTAAGTTCCTTATCATTTTTGGTTCTTCGATGTTCAGCACAAACATTTGTAATATACTAAAAAAATTAAATGATTACAAAAGAAAGGATCAAAAATAATAAATTCAATTAATTACTTGATTAACAGAAAGAGTTTGTTGTCCACAATTTTTATTACAAATATGCCCCCGTACACCTGCTCCATCACATTCAGCTCCACCATTCAAAGGTGCGGGACTATTACAGGCTCGTCGAGTTGAAGTAACTCCAATAGATCCAATGACATTTGGGCAAGTGCATATATGACAGGCAAGGGAACTCCAACCTGACCATTGTCCATTGATTCTCTGCAAAAAAAAATTTACAGTTTTGCAAAAAATTATAAATTTATAAAAAAATTGTGATAAAATTGTGCTAAAATTTATTTATTTATTTTATGACCTGTTTTTTAAAAAAGAAATACAAAAAATTGATAAATGATGGCGCCATGATGGCGCCCTCTTTTTTTCATAACCGGTTAAAACTACCCTTTTTTTTTGAGTGTTCCCTTTTATCAACAATTGTTTATAAATAATTTATTAAACCACCGTCATTAAAGGTCACTTTTACACGAAAAAAAAGTATAGTTGATTGTAAATTTTGTTTAAACTTTTAACCGGATGTCATCACCATCTCGTTTTACCACCCCATTGAAAAAGTTTAAGATTTTTTACACTTATTTTAATTTTATTATTGTCGGTTCGTTCCCCTTTCGTGGCTAACCCCCCCCCCCCTTTTTCGTTTAGTTTAAATTTAAGTCACGAGTTTCTTTTTTTTTTTGATTTTTATGCTTTATAAAAAAAGAGTGTTTGTGTTTTCGATTGTTTCAGGTTAAAATTTTTTTGTAATGCTTTTGTCAAAAGTTTTTCGTTCTTCTTTTTTTTGTTTTACCGAAACGAAAAAAAGAAACTTAAAAAAAAAGAGAAATACCGGAAATGGGTGGAGCGAAAAAAGGGGGGAATATCCATAACAATATTTTCTTTTGTGATAACATTTTTATAGCTATAAAAGCTGATGGGTTTTTATGAAAATGAACACATTTCATTTTCTTAATAACGGTTGTTAAGAAAATGAAATGAATTGTGTTGAAAGATTGGCGAAAAAAGCAAAGCAAAGCAAAACGTGTAAAACAGAAGAAGAAGAAGCAGAAAGGGAGGGAGGGAAGAAAAAAAATAAGGTGATTGCAAAAAAATCAAATCAAAGTTAAAGCGATATTATTTAAACAAAGGCAAAATAAATAGTATTATTAAAGTTAACATCACATATTTAAAAGCAAAGTTATCTCCTTTAAAATATCCTTTTCAAATCTCTTTTTCTCACTTTTAAAAATCCATTAAATTATTTAATTTAAATAATTAATTTTCTTCAAATCTCTCTTTTTTTTTTAGTTGGTGTCAGTTTTTTGAAGAAAAAGTGAGAAAAATAAAAAAAAAGAAAAGGGTCTTTTTTGATTACAACTTTGTTTTTTTTATACACAAACATGTTAAACAGCGTGAAAAAAAAGAAATTGCATAAATACAAAAAAAGGGGGAGCAATTTTGGGACAAAATTCAAAGAATTAAAAAAAGTGTATTGCAATTTGCAAAATTTAAAAATAAAAATTGTCCCAAAACTGCGTGAAAATTTACAGTATTTTTAAAGAAACAAAAAAAGTGAAGTTTTTGAGCAATGAAAAATGTCGTCGATGGTTTCAGAAAATTGAAGTATCTGCAGCATTGCGAAATTCAAAAGAATTGGAATTCAAATCAGGAGATCCTGCTTTTGTCATGATTTCTTTTAAAACAAAAAAAAATGTGGCACTTTGGAGAAAAAAGTGTGTAAAAAAAAAGTTATGGCAAAAAAAATAACGAAAGCTATTCACAGATTTAAAAAGAAGTGCGGATGTTGTTTAAAGTCTTCGTCGACGAAGTCTTCGACGAAAACGGAAAGGAAAATTATTAAAATTCCTTGGATAAGCTTTTTTGGGTTGATAAAATACTTTTCTACGACCCCATCGACTAACCGTTGGTGCAGCAGCTGCTGGTCGAGGTGCATATGTTACTGGTGGAGGTGGAGGTGGGCGAGGAGTTGTTGTTGCCCAAACTGATGGAGGTTGTTGCCGTGGCATATATGTTGTTGTTGGAGGTGGTGGTGGTGGAGGGGGAGTGGTAACCAATTCTGACACACTTCCACTCCATGGCACACATCGACCTAATTGACACCATTTAGATTGCCCACAAAATGTTCCTTCTAAAGCTGGATGAGAGGTAATAATTCGGCCAAAAGTTGATTGCCCACACCACATCATATAACAAATTCCATCATAATGATCTTGTCGGGGTGTAACTTGTTGATATCCATATCCATGCATAAGTTGACATTGCATATTTGCATCATAGATTTGTCCGGGCTTTAATCGACCACTTAATGGCATTTTTTCACGTAAATTTGTTGTTCTCAAACAATTTTTATTTCTTGAACTGAAAGAAATTGATGAGCGTTGAAATTTGTAGTTTTCTTCCACAAAAATGAAACTTACTCAAGTCTTGTCAAAAATGTATGATAATCTCGTAATGAGCATGTTGACCATGTAACTTTTCCAGGTCCTAATGAAGAGCTCATAATAAATTTACTTTGACAATATGGTTCATCATGTCTCATTCCAACACTATGCCCAAGTTCATGAGTTCCAATAAATGCAGAAGTAAAATCAAGTCCTTCGGCCAATGTACCTATACAAAAGAATAATTAATTAGCATATTTTTTGGGATTTTTATAAAATATATTTACATGTATTCCAAGAATCACACATTCCATCAAGTCTTGCAATGCCGGAAATTGAACGAGAACCAGATCCTCGATGAATATCATATCCTGTTAAAAGTAAAGCATGATCCCAATCTCGAATTCCAAGAGATCTCTGATATTTACAAAATCGATCAAGATACATTTGTGCATGTCCATGACTATGCAAATGTGGGGCCATTGCAGAGGGTTGAGATTTAAAGACTTCATATCGAACAACTCGAAATGTTAACTTTGGAACTGCCGATGGTTGACGATACATTATTTGAATATTATTTAGCATTGTTAAAGAATATTGCTGTAATTTTGTCCAGGCAGAACCACCATATTTTGAATTAAAATGTTGCCATAAAAGTTCATCAACAAAAATTGCCAATTCAACGACAAGCTCATCTTCACGTGCCAGGCGTTGTCCCACAACAAAAACATCTTCATGAATTCCGGCTTCATCTTCAAGAAGTTCTTCACTGGTAATTGTATTGTCAAGACCACAAAAGTCATCAACAATTGCTTCCCGCTTATATATAATATGGGCGGGAATTCCTTCTGCAGATCGTTTAACCCGACCCATATGTTTTTCAGGAATTGGATGAATAACATATATTCCTTCGGGTCGAACAATTGTACCTTTCTAAAAATATTTAAAATCAATAAGATATTACTGTAATTTTTGGCTAAAACAACAACAAACCACAAGAAAATCACAATCACTGATAGCAGCATATGTTTCATTTGAAATATGATGATAATGGCAATCATCAATATTTCTTTGAACATACTGTAATGAGCCTCCCCCATCTTCACTATTTCTTTCAACAATTGTTACATGATCGGCCATTAATTCATTGCTAACACTTTGAAAGTCAAGGGTCAATTCTTTTCCTTCAATATTCACAACAATTCCTTCCAATTTTCCATTATTACCATAAAATGTTCGAGGGTATACTATTTTATGTTTTGGGACTGTAATAATATTACTGTATTAATATAACTTATTTAAAAAAATGATATGTATTTGTTTGTTTACCACTTGATAAATGATCAACTCCAAAAGTATATTTGAGATCTTCAGGTGTAAAAAAGCTAACGACTGATTCTGAGGTCTGAAAAAAAAACAAACATATATTTGTTTGGCAGTAATTTTTTTTTTGCAAAATTTAATATTTTTAAATTTTTTCTTTAATTCAAATACAAAGTTTAATTGTTTTTTTAATGTCTTTTTTTTGTTTGAACAAAGTTTACACATTTTTTTTATGTTAAAAAAGCAGAAGCTGACCTTAAGTGTCCAATGCAAAATTTTGTGTATTTATTTTTTTCATACCTTTTTTTGTTGACAAAAGAAAATTTTTCTAGTGGCGATCTTTCAAGGTCAAAATTCTGATTTCAATAAATAAAAAAAGGAAGAAATGAAAAAAAAATATAGGAGAAAAAGCGAAAGTCAAATTTAATCGTTTCGTCACATTTGGCGCCGCCACAAATTAGAGACAATCGTTTATATGTATTATATTTATTTTTTCAAGTTTTCTTTTTCTTGTGGTTAAATGGTAGGCAGGGTAAAAAAGAATAAAAGGGAGAGGGGAAAGGGGAAAGCACAACAGCGGAACGGGGATTGTATTTTAGAATTGGAAAAAGAAAAAACGCAGGGGGGTTTCATGGACTTGACCCGAGTAGTTTTTGAATAACTTATATAACTTATATAAGTTATATAACCCCCTCTACAATGATGAAGAGGTGGTTTTCTTTGTATTTTTTTAGTTAAATCGGAAAAGATTAGGGTCAGGAACATCCTCTTTTTTGGTATCCGACAATAAAAGTCGCCTCAATATTGTGTGAGAAAGAATACTCAAAAATGAGGTAATTTTTGATTACCCTTGACATTGTAGGATTACGAAATAAAGAGGTAAAAAACTGAATAAAAGTTCAAGTAAAATGAACTCTTTTTTTTGCAACAAAACATTTTTATTTAGTGTTAAGTGTTAAGAATGATAAAATCGTGTAAAGACTATTTTTAAACTGCTATTTTGATTATTTTGATACTCCAATGATCAAAGTTCAGGCTTTTCAAAAATTAATTATTATTGCTTCAAAAAATTTTCCCCCAAAACTAATTATATTTTCTACAAAAAAAAATACAAAAACATTAAATGTTTCAAATCAAAAGATTGAAAACCTTTTTTCTTTTCTCTCTTTTTTTTGGGTGCGGTCGTCTCAATTTCTTTCTTTTCTTTTCTTTCCCATTTTCCGGTGATCAAAAATATAATCAAGATAACAAAAAAAAATGAAAGATTCTTCACACTTTTTTTCTCTCTCTTTTTTTAAGCCTACAAACCCTTTTTTTTTGTTTTATAAAGTAAAAACATAAATCAATAAAATTTGTGTTAAACCCCCCTTTAATTTTAAAAAGTTACCAAAATTGTTGCAGAAAAGAAATTAAAACACGAGACTCATATTTTTTTTTCGGATTCAAAAAAAGGGAACTCAAATCAAATATAATCAAATTTAGGTAAGAAAAAAAAACGAAAATGGGGTTTTTGTTTGTAGTAAGTAATGACGCAATGCAGCAAATGCATCGAAAGAATTGTAACAATTAAAAAAACAGCTAAAGTTTTATATGTTCGAAGAAAAAATACAAGTTTCGAAGTTAAAATTCAATTTTACCCATGTGGTTTTTTTAATTTGATTCCAAAAAAAATAGTTTTGGCACCAATTTTATGGAAAATCAAATGTAGCATTTTTAATGCAAATAAAAAATACTGTAATCTCAAATTTGCTGATACTTTTTGTTAGCTAAACTTTTGTTTTTTCTATGCCATAAAACATGTTTATCAAAGGAAAAGGGTGCAAAAAAAAATTATTGTCGGCTTTAATTAATCCTTGTTTTAAAAAATCCAATTAAACGGGATTACAAAAAAGAAATCAATTTCTGCAAAGGAAGGATATAAATGATTTGCGAAGAGTGATAACGGTTCGAAACAATACCACTAAATCAAATTATAAAAAAAAGTTGTTTTTCTTCTGAATTATTTTTTTGCAAAGAAAACGGGAGTGGGGATTTCCGTGATGACCGTGAAAGATAACAACACTTTTTTGAAAGAAAAAAAAAAAGAAGTCATGGATTTTAAAGGTTAAAAAAATATTATTTTTTTTAATTTTATTTAATAATTTTTATAAAATCAAAAAAGCTTACCTGAATTAATAAAATGCAAGAAATAAAAAAGATAAAAATTGATAACGGCTTTATCAGCCTTATTCCCATGGTTAATTTGACAATAATAATAATAAAAAAGAAATAAACAAATATATGTGTGATAAGCTGATAAGCTTATTTATGATCGAAGTTTGATTGAATAAAAGGGGAAGGGGAAAGAGCAGGGGGAGAAGAATTCTTCTCAAGACCTCTTTCAGCTTCGAAACAATTCACACACACACACACACACTGTTTATTTTATCAGGGATTTTGTCTAAAAAATTAATTAACTATTAAATATAGCATTTTAAAAAAAGTATGGGTAAAAAAAGCAACCGTTATTCAAATAAAAAAAGGTAAAAAATAAAATTTTGAAATAAAAAATGAATAAATTCGTTCGCGATTCTAAAAAACACACAAACTTAAGTGCCAAAAAAAATATAGGGGAAGTTAGTTTGGTAGTTTGGTAAAAGGCAAATATGACAACAGTACTCGACTCACTGACCTTCTTTTTTTAAAAAAAATATATTAAAAACGTGACTCCCCAAAAAAGAATGAAAGAATTATTCTAAGCATTTGTTAATTTTTTGTGATGGTTTAAAAAGGAAATCTCATCTCAACAGGAGGGGGGATCCGTTAAAAATAAAAGGGGGATGGGCTTCTTCTTCCTCCTCTTCATTTTTGAGAGAAAAAAAATAAGAATGTCAAGTATGCCAAAAATTATGTAATATGTATTTTATACATAATATATATGGGGGCGGAGGCGGAGCATGTGAGGAGGAAAAAAAGGAAGAAATTCTGAATTGCTTTTGATCAGTGACCACGAGTCTTCTTCTTTTTTTTGTTTGAGGCAAAAATACAATTAACATTTCTTTTTTTACGTAATCGCCCGCGCACTTTTTTTTCTTTAAAGGAAAAAGAAGAACGAACATCTGAGAATCCAAAAAAAAGAGATGGTAGAATTTTGAAGGAAAAAAGGGTTTCAACTTCTCTTTTTTTATGAGGGGGGTAAAAAAAGGACGAAAGAACATTAAAGAGAAAGTTCTCTCCTTTGTATACATGAAAAAATAAGGCGAGAAAAAAAAGAAAGATGGTTTCAGAATATCAAGAAGAAGGATGGGGGGGGGGGGGGGGGGGGGTTGCTGGGCATTCAGTTCAAAAAAGGCGGAGCTTTTGTTTTAACTTCTGAAATCAAATTGCACGTAGTTAGTTGATTGTGCGCAAGAAAAAATAATCAAAATGAAAGAACAAAAAACGACAACTATGGCGACGGCGAGAAAAAAAAGCAAAAAAAAAACATCAGAGAACGTGTGGGTTTTCTTCTATTCTTTTTTGAGGACGTTTTTTTGGAGCGAAACATGAAAAAAAGAAGGGGGGGGGTATCTTTACCCACCACATTTTGCGGTCATAAAATAATTTTATTGGGTTTAAGACGGAAATTGATAATGGTTTTTAAGTTTTTCACGTTTTTTCATTTTTTCCGAAAATGGATACTGTAGCCCTACAAATATTGGCTTAATCGCTTTTGCCAAACTTTTTAAATTCATTTTTTAATGGAAGCTTACTTTTAAAATGTTGTTTCATCAATGTTTTTAAACGATCACCGATATTTTGTCACCTAAATTTTAATAAATAAACTTCTATTTTTTTAAATTATTCAATGAAATGCACGACAGTGCTACTACAGTACTCAAAGGTGATGAAATGGTCGTTTTGGTATACCCGATTTTATTAACCTAAAAATATTAACCATAATATTTAATTCATAAAAATGTTTCACTTTTTATTCTTTTCGGGAATCAACTTTTCCAAAACTTACAGTATCCCCAGACAAAAAAGATGGGCTGCTTTTTAAAAAACAATTTCTGCAACATTCGATAACAACGTCTAATCTTTTCACTAAAACTCCTTTAATTCTTTGATTTTTTCTCGACAATTTAGGCCAACTTTTTCCGGTTTTAATCAAAAATAATTTTTGTACATTTTTGTACGCTTTTTTGTTGAAGTTTTGTATTTTTTTTGAAGAAAAATTAAACGATGATATGGTCTAGCCATTCCATTAAATTGACAAAAAAAATAATCAAAGAAATTTTTCGAAGGACATCTGAAAGAGCGACTTCATCGTATTTCTTCTTTTTCTTTTTCTTTCAAGTTTCATAACGGAAAGAAAGAAAAAAAAGAAGTTGAAACAATACAATAAAAATCGCCAAAAGGGGGTAATCAAAGGCAATAAACGGAAAAAAAAAAGAAAGAAAGAAGAAAGAAAGAAGTTCATTGTCATCGTCGTCGTTGATGTTGTTGATTTTTCGACGGCGTGATAATGTTAAAGAAAACGAGAAAGAAAAAAAAACGGAAACAATTGAAAAAATCAGTTTTTAACCACATTTTTTAAAGCTCCCAGCCCCAGCCCCAGCCTGCCAGTGAGACAGCAGGAGACAAAAAAATCTGACGGAAATGGCCACTCTGAAATAAAAAAGAAGATGGGTTCACAAAATTAATGAAAGATTAAAATTGTTTCAATATTTGTGATTCTTAATAAAGGTAATAAAAACACAAATATTTAAATATCATTTCCAAGAAAATATTTGACACAAAAGAAGTTTGACAGATGTAAACAATGGAAGAAAGAAGATGTAAACAGTTAGTTCAAGGTTAATTTAAAAAGAAATCCCTCCAATTTACAGTACTCCAAAAAATGCAGAAACCAAAACTCAGATCATAGTTTTAAGTATTTATAAAAGTTCAAAAAAGTTCACAAAATCCTATTTTATTTATTTTTAACAAAAGAGAGGGGAATCAAAATTGAATAATAAATTTGCACTCAAAAAATTAAATTTGAACGGCGATCATTGTTTTCTTGAATTTAAAAAAGTTTTTGTTGTTCTTAATGAAAAAAAAGTTCGTTTAAAGGGGGAGACCCACCTTGAACAATTTTTTGCTGCAATTTTCTTGATGATCTCGACGCGATCGCAGACTCATTGGAGCTGCTTTTTTGATTCGTTGGAGCTGCAAAAGGTTTTTAAAAAAGCAGCTCCAATGAACCCTGAACAAAAAATTGTTCAAGGTGGGTCTCCCCCTTTAACATAAAAAACAGTTTTTTAACGAAAAAAAAAGAACACTTTTATTTAGGGTTATCATTGATCAGGATTTATCACCTTTCATTTATCATTTATCATTAATCTTCAAAGATAAATATTAGTTTTATCTGATTTGAAAAACTACAGTAACTCTTTGTTTCAGTCACAAAAATTCTTAGCACCAAAATTTAGCCAAGAATTAAATGAAAAAATATCCCGCTTTTATAAATGGTTATATTTTATTGTAAAATTTGTCTGGGACCATCACGTAAAAGATATCATCATCACATGCAATTGAACACTTACTTTAAAGTGAGTGTTTTGATCGTTTTAAAAATATTTGACACGAGTTTCTTTTTAATTTTAACGGAAGTTGTAAACCCCCCCCCCCCCCCCCCCCCCAATGGCCCAAAATGAGACAAGACAATATCAACAAAAATGACATAAAAATTGGCTCCAAAAACAATTATATATAAAAAACAATAAATTAAAAAATTGTAGTTTCTTTAAAATTTTTATTAATTTTTTGATTTATAATACAAGCAAATTTTTATTACAGTAATATAAAAATTAGATCAAACTGATAAACTTTAAAAAAGGGAAACAAAATTAACTATAAAAAAAGCAGTTCTTTGAAAAAAACTATAAATAAAAAAAAACATTTAAAGAAGAATAAACGGAAAAAAAGGAAGAAGAAATTAAGTAATAATTGTTAGTAATAATAATTAAAGTATCATCATATGTAGAAGCACGTTGTTCAAAGTTAACATTCAAAGAAAGAAGGACAACACATCCGGAGAAAGAGAGAGAGAGAAGAAGAGAGAGAGAGAAGAAGAAAGAAGAAAGGGAGGTGATAGACGCCACCAAATATATATATAATATAATATAAAACAGGAAAGTGGAACACAAATTAGAAAAAGTGCGACTGCGGCAAAAAATAAGAAGAAGAATACCTAATATAATATTTTAAACGCTTCTTTTAAAATAATCAAAGAAAAAAAAATATAATAAAAAGATTCAAAAAAAACAAGGAACATAAAATAAATATATTCATTGATAAGAGTGAGGGAGTGATTGATTGAGTGATAACAATCCAAATACAAATTTACCAAATCACAAAAAAACTACCAGAAAAAGGTGTTATCAAAAGTGTTAAAAATATTAAACTATTTTTGATTAAAGATTCACACACAAAAAATATTATTATCGGAAGCAATGGGGGCATTGTTTTTTTTGCAATTTTATTATTTCATGATTGTCAAAGATTTGCAATAAAAAAAGAAAGAAAAGGAAATGTTCGCGGTCGTAAAACATTTTATTTTTTCTGATATCACCGTAACTTTTTACCGATTTTTTGCAAAAAAAAGATCAACAAATAATTCACAGAAAAAAAAGGGTAGTGATGACCTTTGACTACAGAACCCCATTCAGAAAAAAAAAACAGTTTTTTAGGGAAAAAAATGAAAAATCAACTGTCTGAAGAAAATATTGGAGGGTACAAAGAAAGGTGATCAAGATTTTCAAAAAGAGTTTTCAAGGGTTCTTTGAAAAAAATGGTTTAGTTTATTACCGGAAATATACATGGAGGCATTTTTATGAAGAAATGGATTCACAGCATTTTTCACCTATCTAAAAAATGTGAAAAACTTCAAAGGTTCTTTTTAGTAATAATCATTTTTTAAGATTTTATTAGATTTTCGTGATTAGAAGCTTGGTTGCTTTGGGAAACAAAAAATTAATGTTCATCCCGGAACGCTTCTTTTGTAAGGAGATGTCAAAGTTTCAATAAAGGGCCGTTTTAAAAGTTTTGGGAACTTTTTTACAAATTCGGTTTTAAGCTACAGTAAACTATGAAAAAAACTCGCGTTATCAGATTTTGAGTTTAAAATGTAGCTTTAGGGATTCTCTCGATCTGACGTCAACACTTTGAGCGATGATGAGATTCTGAAAAATTTTTTATTCGGCTAAAAATCCCCTTCAGAAAATTCTGTAATATTTAGTTAAACTCGGATCAAAACTGTTAAACTTTCAAATCAGATAAAATTAAAGATATAAAAAAAAGGGAAACAAATCTAACGTTTTTATTTGATTCTTTTAAAAAGAAGAAGAAAAGAAACACTTCCTTTTCATTCAAAGAAACTTCAGAAGGTCAGCAACAACTTTGCAACTTTGAAGTTTGTACCTTTTTTCTTTTTCTTCAAACAAAAGTTAAGTGTTTCAGCAAAATCACCAGCAGCCCCCCCCCCCTCTTTTTTTCTTTTTATTCACATTAATTTCCGCCAATTTATTCCACCAAAAAAAATGAGAGATGTATTAAAAATACTCATAAAACTTACAAGAATTTTTTCAACCCTTTTTTATTTACTTTTTTTTTGCTTCAAAAGTTTTAAAGTTTTTTACAATATTTTTTTTGAAAGAAAATAATTTGGTAAATTATAGGCAAAGGTAATTGCCTTCTTTTTTTTAAAAAAAAAAGAAAAAAGCAGAGACATTAAAAAGCGTGGCTCAGAAAAAAAGAATAAAAGCATTTTAAATAATTTAGATTGATTACAGACAACCCTCGGAGAAAAAAAACAACAAAAGTCAATAAACAAAAGTTTAATTTATTTGATTTTATTTTTATAAGCGCAAAAAAAACCTATGATTAATTGCACGGTTTCAAAAAAAGAAAGAAGTTGAAGAATAGACAGACGGAACACAAAAAAATAATATTTTTTAAAGAAGGAATCAAAACTTTTTAAAAAAGGATGACAACTTTTTAAATGTTAAAGTAGTTTTTTTAAATAATATTTTAAAAACAAAATGAAACAATGAAAAAAGTGATTAATTAATTAATTAATTAAATGTTGTTAGTCACACTTAAAAACTCTTTTTTGTTATAAGATTATTAATTTTAAAAATTGTTTCATTTTTTTGCGGGCATCAAAAGAAAAAAACACGGAAGCAGCAGCAGCAAAAAGCAATTTCAAATGTCTAAACGAAAAAAAAAAAGGTTTATCAAAGTTCAGTTCAGAAAAGTGTTACTGATCAACGCCGTATTTAAGGGGGGGGGGGGGGGGGAGCACTAGGGCCTGTGCCTCCCCCCCCCCCCGAAATTGAGGAATTTTCTTTGATCTTTTGTCGATTCGTGTTGGTGGCGGCAAAAGATCAAAGACGTGCCCCCCCTGAAATGTTTTTCTGCATACGGCCCTGTTACTGATTCTTTTATTTTTCCCCTCTCCTTTTTTCCTTGATGTAAATGTTTTTTGCTTTCTTCAATCACTGAAACTCAAAATGATAACAACCCGATAAGATTTTACAAAAAAAATAATAAAGTTGCAAAAAAGCCAGTTTTAACTTGAAAAAAAAAAGGTTGAGCGTTTATTATTACTTCCTTTTTTCTATGATAATATTCTCCCATTCAAAAAACCCCCCTCCAAAAAGTGTTCCCCTTCTTTTTTCTCCCCTTTGAATTAAATGGGGTCAAAAACTATCGTAAAAAAAACCGCTTCACCTTCTTTTTATTATTATTAAAAAAAACAAAAAAACACTTATCGTAAACCAAAAAAAAGTGAAGCGTTTCTAGAAATTAACCAAAGTGTAAAAAATAAAAAATAAAGAGTTTTTTTAAAAAAAAAGTGTTTTGTAATTACTAAAATCTTTTGAAACATCAAAAATGAGTTTTTTCTTCCCCATTTGAGGACAAAGAAAGAGAACACATGATTTTTTTGAAGTCATTCGAAAGTTTTTTTAAAACGAGGTACCATCACTCAAAAAAAAAGAAGTTGCATCAAAATTCAATTCTCTTTCTTTTTTGGAACGGAAATTTGTCATACAAAAAATTGTATTTTGCGGTTTTTTATTATTTTATTTTTTGCAACAAAGGTCACTTTTTTTTATATTTTTCGAAAACTCATAACTTTTTTCAAAAAAAAAAAAGGGGGCATTGTGTCTTTTGGTGACAGTTTAAAAACAATAGAAATACCGTAATCTTTTGAAAAAAACTAATCATTAAAAGTTTAATTAACTAAAAATAGGACAAAGTTGGAAAATCGCCAAATTTTACTGTTTTTTTATGAATCTTCGAAAAAAAAAACACGGCAAAAAGATACTTTTTTTAAAAAAAGAATAAAGACAACTCTTTTTTGAAACATAAAAATTTTTAAGAAAAAGAAGCGGAAGTTTATTGAGAAACAACGAAACTAAAAATATTTAAAAAGAATAATAAAATTGTAAAACATAAACTCCAACTTCTTCTTTTTTATTTCTGTATTCTATTATTTCAAGTAACTTAAGTACTTCCCCAAGAAAAAAATAATATCAAAGAACCGAAAAAAGAATGAATGAGGGGGGTTTTTTAGAGAGAGAGAGGGGTTACTACAATTGAGGATTCAAGGAAAGAAGAAGAATCATTACACATTTTTTTATTTTATATACTTCAATTCAAAAATTATCATCAGTAATAGTAATAATAAATTTTATGTTGCGATACAATTTTTCAATCAATATAATAAATATATCAAAATAGAAAAAAAAGGTAGAGAGAATGAGAGAGAGAAGACTGATAGAAGGATTTTTAAAAAGGAATGAGATTATGCTGGAGGAGGAGCTGCAGCACTTGGTTCTTTTTCTCCAGCAGCAGGTTTTGCCATAAGTAAATCACTTTTAAGATCTGGATCATCATTGAGTAATCTAAACATAAAAAAGTTATATTACAAATATTTAAATAAATAAATAAATACTTACCCGGATTTTGTATTACAAGCTTTTGTTGGAATTGCAGGTTTTCCATCTGCCCCAACTGCAGGATCTGCACCAGCTGCAGCTGGCTTCTTTCCACCACATCCAATCAAAATTAATGGAGAAATAATAAATGCCAAAACTGTTGATGCCGATACCCATAAAACAATATATTCTTCCATTTCTTTCTGTAGATTTTTTTTCAAGCAACAATGAAAATGATGAGATCAAACTGTTTGTTGTCAGTCAGTTGAGAAAAGGAAGAAGCACTGCGAAGAAATGAAGAAAGAAAATGAAAATGTGTTTTTTTAAACTATCTCAAAAATACAAATCAATCTTTCATTCAAATTGATTTATTAAAATTTGCATAAAAGACAAAACAAATACAGTAATAATTACATATTTTTTAAGTTCTTTTATTTATTTATTCTTCTTCTTTTTCAAGGATCTTCTCTTTAATTTCTTGATATTGAGCAGCAACAGAAGCACGAATTTGAACAGAAAATTTTTGAAAAAGTTGATCAATTTCTTTTCGAGACTCAATTTCGATATCAACAAGTTTTTCTTCAATTTTTGATGCAATATATGCAATTTTTTGAGGTGGACGTTTTGTATTTGATTTTTGACGTTGACGTTGACGTTGATGAAGGGCTTGATGAAGAGTTGATGGAAGATGATGTAAAATTGGAGGTGGTGGAAGCATTGGAATTCGACGTCTTGGAGTTCTTCCTTCTTCTTCATCGTCACCCAATTCAAAATCATATCGGCGACGTTTTCTCGGAGTTTCTTCCTTTTTTTGATTACTTTTTTTAACAGATTTTTCTTCTTCTGTTGTTGTTGTTGTTGTTGGTACAGATGATGAAGAAGGTGGTGGAGTTTCCATTTTTGCTTCCTTTTTTGAGATCAAAAAATAATTACAAAAAACTGCCCAAAACAAAATTGACAAAAATGTTGAATGTTTTTTTCATTTCTGTTAAATTTTGAAAATTTCCATAAACTTTGATGAATACATGGATAAGATCAAGGCCGTAGCGAGGGGGGGGGGGGGGGATTCGGGTTCTGTGCCCCCCCCCAAAACTGAGAAATTTCCTTTGATCTTTTACCGCTTCATGTTGGCGGCGGCAAAAGATCAAAGGCGTGCCCCCCCCCCCCGAAAATCGATGTGCCCCCCCTGAAATTTTTTTGTGTATACGGCCTTGGATAAGATATTTCATTTTGTTCAAGGTTGATTCAGAATTTATGATACATTTTCCCAAAAAATACAGGACAGAATTTACCAATTAATTGATCACAAGCAGTGTTGGCGCTTTTTCGGTTTTAAGAAAATTGTGTGTTTGCTAAAAAATGCATCATTTGTTTTGATTGGACAAACGTAAATAAATAAAAGCTCAAAACAACAAATCAAATGCATATTTTTTGTTTTGACCCCCCATCAACACTATATTTGATCACCGAAATTGGTAAACCGAAAATCGAAACATTTCGGTAAACCGCCAACACTGATCACAAGGATTATTTTTTTATGATTTTCGTGCTTGAATTATTGAATTATAGAAACAACAATTCAAAAATAATAATTCAGATACAGTATTCTTTATTTTTAAAAATAAACAGTTGTACAAATTTAAATCCCAATTGCAACAACTCCATTTTTATCCCGGCTTAATCCACGTTCATATTTTTGCATTTTATAACTTTTTTCCGACATTGATTTTTTTGTTTTTCGATTTGAACCAAAGCGATGAAGGATAAAAAGAACAATAGCTGAGATAATCCAATATAAAAACATTGAAACAATTACAACTGTAAAAAAAGTGATTATTATTTAATAATTTTTAAAGCAAATATTTTAAACTTACAAATAGCTAACGGTGAACCCATACTCAATTTATGATCTTCTGAAGGTGATGACATTGTTAAAGCCAGATTTGATAATGATAAAATTCTAAATATATTTCTTTCGTTGAGGACAAATATTGTAATTTTTAACAACTTGTTTATGCAAATTTTAAGCTATCGAAATGACATTGAACAAGTATAAAGATTACGGTATTATACCATATCCGTCTATGAACTTTTATCTTAAATATTTTACCAAATATACTGTATTTTTCTTATAGAATCAACAGTATCCTTTATTTATGTACATAGTATATTCATTTAAAATAGAAACAAAATTAAAACAATAACAGTAGATAAAAAGCAGTGATAAAAAACATTCCTACAAGAAACAAAAAAATATATATATTTTTTTATGGAAAACATTCTTCATGAAGCTCTCTTGAACTAAACCCTTGTAACCGTTTTGTTAAATCACAGCTTGGAGTTGTACCATATTCAAGATGGGGTTCCATACTTTTATCATAGACAATAGTGTGATATTCAACACTTGTATAAATTCCATGTGCTGTAACAACATTCACTTTATTTATATATATGTTGTGTCCGGATTGGAGAACCGTTCATTGGTTCTCCAATCTGGACGTCCATTTTGGAGAACAGAGGTCATGGTTCTCTAATATGGACGTCCAGATTGGAGAACCAAACCCCTTGTTCTCTAATCTGGACGTCCGGTTCTGAGAACCGGACGTTCTCCAATCTGGACACCACATATATAAAAGAAAAACAAACCAGGAAAACAGTATTTCATTAAAGGTAATCGATTATTTTCTTTCCAATGATTCCATGATTCAAAATCATCTGCAAAACAATCAACAAATTTTGGTTTTCTTTCTTCACGTTTAACACAAAAAACAGGTACAATAAATTCAAAAGCTTTCAATTTGCAACAAACAAATACAACACCAACTTCAAATAACTCAGATGAAGGTGACACAGAGATAATCTTTCTTGTAATTCTTGAAGCAATAAACTTTTGATCATCAGAATATTTTTCAGTGTCATGTTCGAACAAATTATTACAAAAATCTTTTGGATTTTTGTATAAAGCTGTGCAAACAAAATGTTTTAAAGAATCCGCATCAAAAAAGGTATGAAATCTTTTGCCTTCAAAGAAATGATAATATTGTGATTGAATTCGAAATGCTTTGAGTTTCCATTTTTTTACATCTGCTCTATTCCATTCACCTGGAAGTTCGGCAGCATTTATAAAGCCACCAACTAAAAAAAATAAAATTAATAGATTGTTTAAAAGTAATGTAAAAAAGAAAAGGAACTTACGAGTATCTTGTAACGTTGAAACATTCATCCAACCAATTGTATTTATTGACAAAGATATCAAAGATTTAATATAATTCATTGGTATATTATGGTGGCGGATTAGTAAATGAGATAAAAGATTTTAGTGTTGTTGAATTAAAGAATTATACTGTTAGTAAAAGCTGTGATAAGAAAGAAGAAGTGATAAGCGAAACAAAAGAACGAAAAGAAAATTGAAGGTGACGAAAAAAAAGATGTTTTTTCTTCCTCTCTCGTTTTTTTTTCATCGCTTCTTTCTTTTTTTTGTACACACACGTTTTTGTTCAATCTTCGTTCAAAAAAGTGATTTTAATTTGTTATATTCCAGATTATTAAAAAAAATGTACAGGGTGATTCAAGAAATTTCCCCCAACGTTTTTTTTCGAAAGTTTTTTTCTTTTGTTCTTCCTGTGTCAAAAATTTTTCGAAAAATAACGTTGGGGGAATTTCTTGAATCACCCTGTATAACTCATTTTATGAGAAAACATAGTTTTCTGAACCTCAAATGACATAGAAACAAAAGTTATATTAGTTTTAGCTTTAATTTTCGCTATAAAAGTTTTCGGAGGCGTGAAAAATGGTACCAAAATATTCGTCTCATCGAGTTTAGTAAGGATTAAAAAGAATATGCCTTAAAAATTTGCTTTTTCGTAGAGTTTTGACTCTTTGAAATTTGAAAATTACAGTTTGTTCTTATAAAGGTATTGATATCTCGAAAATCAGATTCTTACCCCCAAAAATGAATTCAAATTCGGAATTTACGCCCCAGAAAACCTTAATAACGAAAATCACAGCCAAAACTAATATAACTTTTCTTTCTGTGCCACTCCGTGCTATCTCACAAAATGCGTTGTATTAATTTGTTTTATTACTGTATTCTACTTTTTTTTATTGCTGCTTCATTTGATTTTATATTTTATCGGTTTATATGGTGTCACTATTTTTTCTATCTCCCAGTTTTGGTGTTGTTTCAAACAATTGAAAATATAATATCCCTTTTTTCATTGTGTTTAAAGTCAATAGAAAAAAACACACCGTTTTTCTCATTTCCATAATACCTTTTTTTTCTTTCTAGTTTTTCTCCATGTTTTAAAGCAACCAAAAAATTATAATCCATTCAAATTTGAATGGATTTTCAACAGTCACGTTTTCAAACAATATTTTTTTAAGCTTACTAAACTTATTTATAAATATTTGAAGAATCACTGTCAAAAACAGCTGACACCAAAAATTGATCAAAGGATTTGTCGGTAATGGAAAGGCCGTATTTAGGGGGGGGGGATTCGGGAACTGTGCCCCCTCCCGAAACTGAGGAATTTCCTTTGATCTTTTACCGCTTCGTGTTGGCGCCGGCAAAAGATCAAAGGCGTCCCCCCCCCAAATCGCTGTTCCCCCTCCGAAATTTTTTTCTGTATATGGCCTTGGTAATGGAGAACTGTAAAATAAGCTTTTAAGTTTAGTAGTATTTTTTAAATTTAAATTTTGAACTTTTCTTTTCTTTCTCGCGCGCATTTTATTTTTTCAACATTTTTTGAATTTCCTTTCATTTTAAAAACATCGTTCAAAAAGGTGCTTCCATTTTTGCGATGTCTCTCTCTCTTTTTTTGTTTGTTTTTATCAATTACTTTGTTCAAAATCACTTTATGATGATTATATATTATCTAACTATCAACTATGTTTCAGTTGCTTTCAAAGTGCTTATTTCTGTGATCGTCATTCACTTTATTTTAAATTTTTTAAATTAAAATTCCATGACAATAGTCTTTTTTCAGAATGTCATAACTGTGAATCATAATTCCTTTTTTGTTTTAACAGTTTTTAAACCGCCGCAAAATAAAAGTTATTATTCACTTCCATTTTTTTGGCTCATTGCTGTCATCGCTTTTGAAATCATTGCATTGTTTTTTAAAATTGTTTTCTTTTTTTCTGTGTAAATGTTTTTTCTTCTTTGTTTTTTTGGTGGTTCTTATCGACGTTGTTGTAATTTTAAATTACTTTTTTGCTGCCACAAATCACGTTTTTTTCCTCATATTTTTTGACCTTTTCTTTTGCTCCGTTATTTGTTTGTTTGATCTTCCATTGCGCTTTTATTTGGCTACATTTTTAAACCTTTTGTCTATGTATAAATGTTTTTTCAGATGTCTACCTCGAAGCCACCGTCAAAGCCATCCTCGAAGCCCCCTTCAAAGCCTGTATGTTCACGTGAACTAAGATATTCAGAAATGCAAGTAAAACGTATACGTTCTTTGCGTCGAGATACAAAAAGTGTAAAAATTAAACCTGTGCAAGAGCTTTTTGATCTTGAATTTATTTATCAAATTTTACTGATTAAATTAAAACCAAGGTAACTTTTTTTAATTTATTTGTTAACCTAAAGAGTTTTTTTAGGGAAGAAGCAAGTGAAGCCGAGATAGCTGCATTGAATGGAGTTAAAGCAAACTTTCTTCCTTATATTGCTCATGCTTATCCTTCTATTGGTATGCTTTTGATATTGCTCTTTCTTTATTATGATGTATAGTATCATATTATTTTAGAAAATCATAAAAGTAAATTTCCTCCAGCATTATTTTATCCTGATTTTACTTGTCCATGGAAAGTTGACAATGGTAGAGAAGATTGTGGGACATTTTCTGTCATACTTACAGATGAAAAATGTAATAGGTTTGTATCTGAGGTTAATAATTTAACAATGATGATTAAATACAATTCTTTAAGATCTTATGCATGTTGTTCTAAATTTCGGATGGATGAAGATGATGTTCGTAGGAAAGCAAATGTTTTGGGTAAGTGACTTGTATTTCTTTAACACTTTTTTCTTGCTTTTAACATCTATCACTTTCTTTGCTTTTTTTAGATTATCGTGATGATTTTTCGAGTTCTTTTTATTTTATAGGTAATTGTGTACTTGTTTTTGTATCACATTATCCTACAGAATATGCTTTAATGAATATAGTTGTTGATTCTGTTCGAGATTTAAAGCGTAAAAGGAAAACTCTTGAACAAATTTGTAAAGAAAATATGAATTATCATATAACAAATGAGGGTAAATATTTTTTATTCTTTTTCGTCTTTCTTCTATGATTGATTTTAGAGTTTTGCCAAGGTGACACGAAAATCCGTGTTCGTGATTGTGCACAATTGATGGTAACTCCAATTGCAAAATCTGTTGAAAGATTAGGTGTTGAAACAACTGTATACATATTTATGTCGCTTTTAGCTGAAAAACGTATTCTTGTTTCGGGTGAAAATGTTAAAGTTGTTTCGGATACTGTACAAATGTTTTCTCGTTTGCTGGCACCGTTGGAATGGCCTCATACCTTAATTCCTATTATTCCTGATAATCTTATTGATCTTTGCCAAAATCCAACACCATATCTTTGTGGAACATTGCGACATAACTTGCACACTCTAAATCAAATTACGCGTAAATCATTTGCTATTACCGCTGAAAATGAAGATATTACAATGGTTGATACAGATCTTGGAATTTTTTCTCCAAAACTGGAATTCAGTAGAATTAGTAAGAAGGAAAGGTTGAAGATATTGATTAAAGACGGTCGAGAGATGGGATTTTCGAAGAAGATGATTCTTGATTTGGTAAAATTTTTGCAAGATGTATTTCCTTATAGAGATGTAAACAAAGCGAGCGTTAAAATTGAAAATGTAAGTTTTAAATACCTCTTTATTTTGGGTTTTTCACAAATATTTTTTTAGAGAGTTATGACTTGGTATGCAAATACTTTTGGACATTATCGAAAATGGGCTTGTGCTGCAACATTTCTTACAAAAAAAAGTAAGAAAAAATTTGCCCGAAATCATCCTGTTCCTGAAACTCGAGAATTTCTTCATTGGTTTTGTGAATCTGGGATTTTTCAAAATTTTATTTATAGAAGTGTAAGTTCAAAAAAATTGTTTGTTTTGAAAGAAATTTAATCTCGCTTTTCAGTATGAAGCTATTGATCCTGAACATAAAAAAAAGAAATATCCAGATCAAATCCATTCCAAGTTTGAAATAATTCGTAAAAAGCATGCACCACCAATGAAAGCTCCAGGTGCTAAAAATTCTGCTCATCGACTTCTTTATCGATTGAGGCATCGATAACTTTTACTTCTTCCCTTTATCTCATGTATATTTTTAACAACGACCGAGGTGGACATTTTTTATATTTTGTTTTTCACATGTTTTAACTTTAAAAATTTTCACACTTTAACATTTTTGTAAAATATCATTACTGTAAACTATTTTGTTGTTTTATTATATTTGAAATGATTACTTTAAATGAAATTATCTTTTAAATTTTGTTTTTATCAGCTGTTTTCTGTTAAAGTACTGTAAGATATTTGTGCCACAAAATGAGAAAAGTCAAAATATGCGAGTTTATTGGGTTTCATTCAATTTGGATGTTAAAATTGTCCAAGCTTTGTACGAAAAAAAAAGAATTATGGTTTATTGTTTTTAGGGTTGACCATTTCCCGGGAAATCGACTATGTCTCGACGCGATTTCCCGGGAAATTTCCCGTTTCCCCCTTATAAATGGTCAACCCTAATTGTTTTCCTCTCGTTAAGCATGGCTCGGGCCGACTTTTTTGCCGGCCCAGGCCCTTCCCAAAAATTTTGAAAAATTTTTTCCAAAAATCCGTTTTTTATTGATTTTTTCCATTAACTACTATTTCTTTATTGTTGGTAATTTAAAAAAAACAAAAATCATGTTGCAAAAAAATTTTTCTTTAAAACAATTTAACAACAGTTTAAAGGGATTGTCGAAACCTCTGAAAAAACGCACTACGACGGTAAGGGCGTCGCGCCAATGATGGGGAATGAAAAGTTTGCAAAAATTCATCTGTCAAACCGATGTGAATGAATGACAAAAAAACAAACTTTTCATTCCCCGTCATTGCCGGGACGTCCTTACCGTCGTAGTGCGTTTTTTCAGAGGCTTCGACACTCCCTTTAAAAATATATTTTTCAACGGCCCGTGGGCCGAGTTTTTTCGGCCCGGTCCGCTGCCGTGCTTACTTCTCGTATAAAATTCAGCCGTTTTTGGAAACAAATGAATGTCCAATTTTTGTAGTTGGTGTAGTTTGTTTCTAATCAATTGTAGTAAAAAAACGAAGAAGACCTTTTTTTGTCCACCAATTTTAGTCCATTTTTAAGGTGGTGCTGGTTGTGAAAATATATAAATTATGACATTTATTGTTTCGGTAATTGAAAATGCAAAACAACAAAATTGTTTTGGATTTATTACAAGTACTCCAAATTCTACGGTAATTCTTTAAAAAGATTAAATAAATCCAAAATTGAGATACATAAATATATATTATCTTTATTTAGCCATCATCATCAAATTTTGGAATATTTCATTGCGTTCAAATGTCTGCAAATAATCCTGCAACATTTGTAATTCAAACATTTGGAGATAAGCCACCATTTAATTTTTTATTTCTAAATCCAAGCTTTGCGCAAATTTCTGGAATAAAAGAAGGGGATCACATTTTGATGGAACCTGTAAGCAGTCTTCCAACATGTCTTTCAATGGAAATTGAACCCGAGACATTTGAAGATTGGAATATTATTGAATCAACGGCCTGCATAATTGAAGAAATATTTTTGGATCAAATTAGAATTGTTAGAACCGGAATGAAATTTGTATTATTTGTCGCGCCAGGAGTTCCAGCAAAATTTCGAGTTTGTATGTTTTCAGTTGTTTTTTTTTTGGAGCAGCAAAATTTTATGTGAAAATTAATTTAGTAAAAACTGACCCGGATACATTTGGAAGAGAATCGGCAGTAATGGCAACAAATATTACAGAAGTTTTAGTGGCTCCTAAAAAACAACGTAGTAATGGATTCAGAAGTCCCAACACAGCATCTTCGATACAACCAAATATTGTGGATAAATTAACCAACGGAAATACGGTAAATGGATTTTTAAAAGAATTTATCCATCCCCAATCAGAAAAAATGTTTCGTATTCTTCCCCGAGAATTTCTTGAAGAATTTGAATTTGATGATCGAAGTTTTGGACATCAAACATTTGTTATTGCTTTAAATGGTTTGTATTTTTAATTATAGGGTTTAAAAAACAGGGTTTTTTACAGAAGAAAAATCAACATTTATCAAAAAATCTATTGTTTCATTGCATCCAAAATGGACCAAAACTCAAGCTTCAGATTCTGTATTTGCAATTTTATTTGAAATTCCGTCAATTTCTGATAACGAAAATATGCAAAAATTAATCTCAACTTTTTATGTAACTACTTTTTTTCATTTTTTAGAGCAGGGATGCGCGGAATTTAACCTAAAACAGTTACTTCCGCGGAAGCTTCCGTATTATCCCTGATTTGGAGATTTGTAAATTTTTATATCCGAAAAAATATTTTTAGAAATTTCCACAACATTGCATCATCTCCAATGATTTGGTATCCAAATTCAGTCAATGTTCATGGATAAAAATAAAATTTCTTAATCTCAAAAATATCCAACAAATTTCAACCTTAAATGTTTCGTATTCCGTTAAAAGCGAAGCCGAAGAAATTCCAACAAAATTATTTAAAACATTTTTAACGAATTTTTTTATCAATGATGAAATATTTCTTCCAATTTTAATGGATTTTAAAGGATTTCAAACAAAATATAAAAGAAATGGTAAACAAAAAGTTTATTTATTTTGTGTTAAAAATTAATTAAATTACTTTTAGACATGCATACTGTAGCCTCCCTAAATCTTACGGTATCTCCATCATCTATTTCTGATCCCTTATCAGACGATAATGATCAATGTTACATATTTTGGCCCGATGAATTCCCTTCTATTTCTGCCATTCCTATTCTGTCTTCCCAATTATCTTCTGAAAAAATTCCTTCTGAAAAATCCCAAAATAATTATATCATACAAAATTTTGGTTCAATTAAATCTAAAAAAACTTGTTTCAAGTAATACCATTTTTTTTGTTCCAATTATTTTTTTGTAATAATTTTTATCCAAAATTTTAGTTTTCAAAAAGCCGCAATTGAAAGCCTCGAAAATAAACTGAAAAAACTTTCTTCCAAAAATGAAAAGATTAACCTACTTTTAATTGGAGAAAATGGATCAGGACGTTCAAAATTTATTCAATTTTTTGCACAAAAAATTTTTTCATCTGAATGCTTTTTTAGTTCAAAAATTGATTGTGCTGAATGGAAAGGTGAGTGAGAAAGAATGAAAGAGTGAAAGAAAAAGGAGAAAGTTTTTTGTGTTTTGAAAAAATTATTCCAAAAAATGTATTATTTAAAGGGAGTGTCGACGACAAGCAAAAAAAATTTTTTGGCAACAAGTATGTTTTTACACGAATAAGACATTTTTCTATGCTATTTCTTTTCTCTAACTCAATTTCGTGTTAAAACATACTTGTTGTCCACACAAATTTTTTTTTGCTTGTCGTCGACACTCCCTTTAAATGAGGAGAGTGAATCTAATAATTATAACTCGGCGGAAATAAAAGTGAAATCAAAGGTGTTCAACCTTTTTTTCTCTTCATTAATCCAGTTTATATAAAATTTAAATAAAACCGGATGTTTGAAAAATTATTATTAATTCCTTGTAAAAAAAAGGATTCAAGAAACATTAAAATATATTTATTTTTAAAACCAACTACCATAATTTTTTTTTACAGGAAAATCATTAGAAATAATTGAAAAAGAATTTGATGAAATTATTGAAAATGCTGAAATTCGAATGCCATCGATATTATTCTTGGATAATTTAAACTTTTTAAATCTCAACATTGAAGATGAAGATCGAAAAAAATTTGTTGATAAAATTTATTCAAGTAAATTTAAAAAATATATTTTGTTTTCCCTTCAAGACATTTTCTTTTTGCAGGGATAGCAGTTCGATTGGATAAAACAAAAGTGCATTGTATTGGAACCACTCGAACCCTGTATCAACTTCCAGAATCTCTTTTATCCATTGATGGTCGGAGGGTATTCCATGAGGTTCAAGAACTTCCAACAATGAATCAAGTAAGTTTAATTTATTCAAATTTTAATTCATAAAAATCAAACTTATGTACAGTAATAATATTATAATTTTGCAAACATTTTTTAAAGATTAATCAATAAAAAACAATTAATTAATCTTTAAATTCACGTAAATTAAGAATTTTAATAATGGATTCTTCGTCGGCCATGGAAGATTGGGTTCCATCAAAGAAGCATCGCTTTGGCTCAGATCCATCAGCATTACTAATTTGAATTAAAGAATCCACATTTCGACGATGAAGCCATGAATGTCGATTACAAAATAGGATATAATAGATTCCAGGCTTTTCTAAATCCAAATAATCAAATTCATGAACAAATTTGGCTGTAATTTTAACAAATGGTGTCACCATCTCTTTTGAATCTGTATCCAACTCTTTCTCTTTCTCTTCTTTAACAGCAGCCTTTTTTCCATTTGTAAGTGCCGACGAATGAAGGGCAGAATCATAAAAAATGCCAAAAAAGATATCTCCATCATTTTGAAAATACCAACTAAGAGTTTTTCGTTGTTGACCTTCGGGAATTTCAATTTTATAGAATTTTTGTTTTTTTGCAGAAACATGGAAGGATTCCAACAAAGTTAAAATTAATTCACTTGGAGGCTTCCAATATTCTTCTGAAGGGATATGAACAGCTGGGATACATTTAATCTCCTAAATATCTTATATCATATATCATATATCTACATTAATTTAAAAAAAGTTAATTACCTTATTTTTTCCGCCCAATGTTTCGGGAATATTTTCAACACTCATTTCTTTTCCAAGTGTTTCCAAGAATTGATTATCATAAAGTCGAAAACGATCAGTAAATCCTGCGGGCATCATTGTTTTAACCAATCGATACGGCATATGAACCCATTTTGTTACATTTACAATTTCAACCGGATAAACTAACTCAGGATAATTTTCATAATGTAATAAATTTGAATAATATGATAGAGTTCCAGAGGAAACAAAAATCATCATAAATGGATTTATTTCATATCCGGTAAGATCAATGATATGCCGAAGGGAGCTTAATTTTCCCGTAACTTCTTCTTGTTTCATCACTCGTCGAAGCATATGCTCAAATTGCCAAAATTGATATCGAATTGCTGCCGATGATCGAATAGAATGGGCAATCCCTTCAACCGTAATTGTGGCATATTCAACAAACCAAAGGGCTCGACCTTGATTATCTGTTTCTTGTCGAATTTCACCTTGTGGCAGAAAACGATTTGTAAAAATTGGATTCTTTGAAAATGGCACATCTTCCATTTCATCCTAAATTTCATGGTATTATGTAGAACAAACATTAAAATAAATGATTTACCAAATGGAGGCATTTTCGAAGACGTAAATGATTATTTACACCTTTTGCGGCAGCTTCAATGATATCTTTGGATTTGCCAAATTGTCGTTCGGCATTTAAAACAAATCGATAAATATTGAAATCAGTGTTAAACTAAAATTATAATATTCAAATTTATAATGGTCCTGCAACGATATCGTAAATTAAACTTACATTTGGATGAATGGGCTGCGTTAATCTTAATCGAACTTCATTCACCAATTTTTTAGATTCTTGAGATAATGCTTCTCCGTGTTGAGTTGAGGCATCTTTGGTCATCTTTTAAAAAGATCCAATTTATTTTGAAATGGATCTAATTGAAACAAAGTGATTGAATCTGAATCCAAAATAAATAATTATTTTAAAATCCCAAAAAAGATGAAAGTGAAAGTGTTTGTTTTTCGCAAAAAAAAAAATCAAAATTCACGAAATTTAAAAAGCTTGAATAAACTGAAAACACGCCAAAGACAAGAAAAAGAAGAAAAGAGATATTCGAATCAGATGAAAGAAAGATATCGAAGAAAAAAAGTGAAAGAGAAACATTTTAAAGAATGAATTAAAACATGGACGCCCGAACAACGAACAACCGTACGTACGTTCCGGTCAGTGATGAAAAGAAAGGGGGGGGGGAGGCATCATTCATTCGGGTCATTTCTCTCTCCCCCTTTTTTTGCAATTGAAAGGGATAAAAATATTCATCTCCTTTTTTTCATGTATATCAAAAAAAGGGTAGCAGTAATAGTTGTGATTTGGAAAGAAAAACGATTTTTCAAAAAAGGGGGGCAGCAGACGACGTAACGTGACGCAAAAACTTTTTTGATGGCAAGTAAAATAAAAAGATGAGTTGCGTTTGTCTCCTAGAAAAAAAAGTAGAAGATTTCTTTCTTCTCTGAAGGTCGCCATTTGTAAAAAAAGTTAAAAAAGTAGTACACGTGTCTCAAATATTTTAAAAGAAAAATAAACGGGTTCATGAACTTTGAGGTTAAGAATAAATTTAAAAAAAAAAGAGGATTCAAAAGTTTCAGTTTTAATTTAATGTCGCAAAAATTTAATGTTTGCAAAAAAGCGGGTACTTTTTTTTGTTTCCTCGGTAACAGCAAAATTTTTAAGCATAAAAAATAATAATAAATAAATATTTAAAAACGTTAAAAGTATTTTTTTGTAGAATGAAAGAAAAAATGTTTTAAAAGAGTTATTGGGGACTCCAAAATTAGAATTAAACCATGAAATTAGAGCAGGAATGGAAAATTTAACGCTTGGAGAAATTGTTAAAATTGCAGAAAGGGCAAAAATTCATATTAATTCCTTCGGAAAAGAGCCTTCAGAAGCTGTAAACGCCGCAATTGAAGCAACCCCAACCGCAGGAAAACAGATTCAGAAGCCTTTCGATGAAAAACCTGTAACATTTTCATCAATTGGTGGATTAAAAAAAGTTAAAAAACAATTAACTGAAATATTTTTGTGGCCAAGTAAGGTAAGAGTTTATGCAAATGAGTTTTGAAAGCTTTTTTTTGAAATTAATTCAACATTTTTAATGACACCCGTTTAAAAGGGAGCGGACTTTTTAGTACTTTTATATTTTTTGGGTCTCGCAACGATTGAATAATTCATCCGCCAATAAGCATGCAAGATCTTGATTGTCAGGAATTTTGCAAAAAAATGTACTTAACCGTCGGCCTCCTTTAACCCATTTTTTATAAAATTTAAAAGTTTGATTATTAAAAATGACCCCCCATTTTAGTATGCAAATTTATATCAAAAATGTGGATTACGAATTGGCGGGGGTGCAATTTTACATGGACCAAGTGGATGCGGGAAAACACTAATCGCTCGAGCAATTTCTTACGAATCAAAATTCAATGTCATCACTGTTAAAGGCCCAGAATTACTTTCAAAATATATTGGAGCAAGTGAACAAAATATTCGAGATGTTTTTGAACGGTTCGTTTTTACAAAAAAAAAACAAGGGCAGCAGCAGCGGGGAAAAAAATAACAGAACACAAAAAAAACAATCAATTCTTTTTTTTTGTAGAGCTCGAGCGACAAAACCATCGTTAATCATTTTTGACGAATTTGATGCTTTGGTAAGAATTTTTTAACCAATATTGTTGGGGTTTTCGGATAACTGAAATCCCAGAGAAATTCGACATCACTATTTTCAGTTAATCCCAAAGCTTTTTATAAATTATAGGCGCCAAAACGAGGTCATGATTCAACGGGTGTTACAGATCGAGTTGTGAATCAACTTTTAACTGAATTGGATGGAGTTGAAAGTACAAATGATGGAATATATATTTTGGCAGCAACAAATCGAATGGATTTAATTGATGCTGCGTTACTTCGTCCCGGAAGATTTGATCATAAAATATTGGTGGATTTTCCGGAAAACGATGAAAGGGAAGAAATAATTGAAAAACTTTGTGATGGAACTATTTTGGATAAAAATGTAAATTTGAAAGAGTTGGCAAAAAATACCGAAAATTGGACAGGTGCCGATTTACGGGGATTAGTAATTAATGCATCCTTTGCTGCCGCAGATGGTCAGTTAAAACTATCATTTTTATTATCATATCAGTAATAATATCTTTTTATAGATTATCCAAATGATGATTCTCCAATAATTCAAATGAATCATTTTAAATCAGTGATCAACGAAAAAAATAACAAAAAACAGAGTCAAAAAAACAAGTTGCAGGCGAAACCTGAAAAACAACAAGTTTCAAGTCGGGTCACACTTGCATAAAAATAAATTCGCGTTATTTTTTTTTAACCAAACAAAAACCACCGCAATATCGCCTGCCTTTCTTTCTCTTCTTTGTGTGCTTTGCTTTGTTTTAAAACATCTTTTTTTTTGTTCAAAGCTTTTTTCGCATAGTTTTGTTTTGCACTTTTTTAATGATCATTAAATTATTATCAATTTTTAGTTTTAGTTTTAATTTTCGGTGTTAATTGCAACATTCTTAGTAGTCATTCGGGGGGTAATAACGTAAAAAGGGTGTGGCCTATTTTCCTCTCTCTCCCCGAGGCGCAGCTGTCATTGGCTGGTCACCTATTGGCTGGTCACTTTATTTTTGGTCGGTCACTTTTTTTTCTTGGTCAAAAATTTTTCTGGTCAAAAATTTTTTCTGGTCACTTTTTTTTTTCTGGTCAAAATTTTTTTCTGGTCAAAATTTTTTTTAAAAAAAATAAAAAACGAAATTAAAATTTAAAAATGAAATGAAATTTAAAAATGAAATTTAAAAAGCAAGTAAAATAAAAAATAAAATACAGTAATCAAAAAAGAGTACGGTAATTAAAAAAGTACGGTAATAAAAAAATGGTTTTTTCCCGCACAAACTAAAATGTCATAATCAAGTAAGTTCTTTCATATAATTATTACGTAATACCCATATAAGGAGTGCGCAATCCTATAACAGACTGAATAGAACAAGGGGGGAACATGAACACACATCTAACAATGTGGCTTTACGTCTTTCATGAATTTTCACGTTTTGTCTTAATTACCTATACCTAACCGTGTGTTTTTACAACTTTTATTACATGATTTTTCACGTTTTGTCTTAATTCTTCCTTAATTACCTATACCTGACTGTGTGTTTTTGCAATTTTTATGCAACTTTTTCTCAATTATTTTCACGTTTTGACACAAATTTTTTCACTCATTTTTTCAATATTAAACAAAAAACGTCCGCATTTTCGTGCAACTTTTCAATTTTTTAATTATTTCTTAATTATTCCTTAGTTACCTATACCTGACTGTGTATTTTTACAACTTTTCGGGAAACTTTATGCAACTTTTTTCATGTTTTTTATACCTAAATTATGACTTTTGACATCAAAACTAAGCATTTTTTATGGTTTTTTCAAGAAATATAGAGAGAGAGGGGTGAGAGAGGGAAGAGAGGTGAGGAGAGAATTTTTATGGTGTTTGTCCGTGTGTGTCCGAATTTAACAAGAGAGAACTTTATTCATGAACATAATGGATTACATAACAATTACTTGGCTTTCTTAAGGAATGCGCTACGATCAAAGAGATTGAACTTGGGCTTTTTAGGGTTTTGTACTCTAACGGGAACTGTTTTTGGCTTGCTTTTTTTCTTTATAACAGGCTTGCGAGATTTTTTTCCGTATAAGATTTCATATTCAGCATCACGTTTCTTCCTTAATTTATTGATCTTATCCAGATTCGGTGGAGGTAACGGGGTAATAGCTGTTTGACTAAACTTTTTATTATATATTTTCGGCATATCTTCTCCAATTTTGCGATACAATTGTTGTCTTTGGATCAAATCCTGATTTTCAAGATTGTTCATAGTAGCATCGATGGTTTCTTTCAAACCTGATTTTGATTGTTCCTTCGCGACTAAATTATTGTAACGTGCCATTGGGATTGCAATAAGCTTTTGCATCCTAAAATGTTTTTATTTTAGACTAAAATACTCAAAAAAGTTGATAATAATTCAAAAACGAACACGAAATTCACGAAAAAAAACACGATAAAATGCGAATATTCCGATATTTGTAATGTATAAAACATCAATATATAAAAAAGAAACACAAGGTATTTTTAAAAAAAAAAGAATCTTTATTGGACAGGTCTTCCCTGATCACTTGGCATTTTAATAAAAAAAGTACGAACAATACATAGAAACGCTTAAACAGGTACAGAATGGATAACGCTACGAGAAACATCAAGTTCTAAAAGGGAATCAAATTCTGCGTAAACAATTAATTGAAGGCCTTCTGCAGGAACAGGAGCAGAGAAAATTAGGGAAATTGCAGTAGTGCCACTTCTTTGTGCTTCAACATGTCCGTCATCTTGTTCAAGTTGGAGATCAAAAGCATAAAAGGTTGAGTGTGCCGCATATTTTTGCAAGGAAATACCATGTTCGGTTACATTTGATAAATCCAAATAAGGATGAACGAAATTGTTTCCCTTCCAGTCTAGTTTATAAAGAGTATTTGGAATACGATATCCGCTAGCAGCAACTTGGATTGATTGTAAGCCGTATGGAGAAAATTCGAAAGGACTCATACCAACATGTCCATGAAATGCTTTAGCATTGACAAGACCAGCGAAAATTCTTTTTGGAAGTTGATCCTTGAAGATAATTGTCTCAAAATCATATACATCTGGAGAAATATAGAACTTTTTCATAACATTTCGAGTATAATTGTATTTGGCCGTTAATCCTTTGGTTAGATTTTCTTGGATCAAGTTATTAAGATCAGAGTTGAGAGCTACTTGTTTAACCATAAGTTTACAATCCAATACTTCATATTTGTATTCCTTTGGGCCATTTGAGATTAATGTAAACGGGGATTTATTGGCTCTGATTTCAATATCAATGATCATACCATCAATCATAAGTTTGTTATGCTGAAGTATACCGACATCAAGAGAAGTTGCAGTTTTAAATGTTCGTCCATCAGTATAAAGAGAACGTCGTGCGTCAAAACCTGGACCACTTATTTGACTTAGTTCATCTTCAAAGTATCCCGCGGACTGTAAATCATGAAGTTGGTGTCGACCACCAATACCAAGTCTTCGTCTAAAAAATATCCGGTCAAAAAACATCCGGTCACTCCTTGGCTGCCGGTCACCCATTGGCCGGTCAAAAACCTCCGGTCGCTGTTCACTGCTCAAAAATAGTTGTTCAAAAAATTCTCACCTCATATATGCATTGTAAGCATAAAGATCTTCGTTATAAACGGGGCGTTGATTGAATTGGACTTTCATATTTTGAATAAAAGTAGCACCAAAGCCATTAATTAAGCTAACGGGATCAGTTTTATCGATATTCACATATTTATCTCCTTCTTTTCTTGTAATCCGAAATGTTGTAACCAAAAAAGACTTTGAAAAGTCTACAAAACATAATCCAGTATTTATGCGGAAATGAATAGGCCCATCAGTTATAGGAGTCAAAGTAGGATATTCAACAAAACTAGCATGCTCAAGCCTAAGCCTAAGCCTAGGTTTACTATTGAATAAATCAACACAATTTGGCATTTGCTCAACACTTAAATTATCTAACTTCATCATGATTCTTGAAATTAAAGAGCGAAATACAAGCACCACCAACTGCTGTCAGAAGTTTTTGCTAACAATGATTACAGTTCTGCTATCTTCTGCTTTTATACTTTTTATGTGACAGTTTTTTAGTTCCAGAACTTTCTTTAGCATACATGATTAATTGCATTTTATCAAATCTTTCTTTTGAAGTATACCGAATTCCCTTTTCCGACCGTGATTTATGAACAGCTGTTCAATTTGTTCACTATATAAGCACAGGAAAAACACAATTCAGTTCAGAATCGCTTCTTTTATTCCCGCCAAAATTTTAGATGCGCGTCCTTTATATTTTTATCTCTCTTTTTTTTCATCCCCCTTTTTATTGCTTTAATGTGTCAAAATATAAGAAATTCTCTCAAAATGATCCCTTTCTTTTTTTCTTTTCGCTTCTTCTCGCATAAACTTGTCAAAATATTTAACCTTTCTTTTAAAAAGGATACTCACAACTGTTATTTCTAAACCCAATCGCAATAATTTTTCTTTCTTTTTCTCTTAAAAATGAAAAAAGGGACCAAAAATTGGATATTTTCGTTGCTTTTTAAAACAAGTAAGAATTGTAAGAAACATTTTATGATACGAGTTAATTTTAAATAAAAAACTTATGTAGAAACAAAACAATTTTGGGGGAGATAAATATTGCCAGAATTGTTATCGCGAACAATAAATTCAGGAACATGAACATCTTTTCCTTTGCATTTGTAATAATAAATGAGTGCCAAACGTTCAGTAGTAGTTGTAAATGTAATTTCTGGATCAACAAGGCGAACATAATTGGTGCGGACAGAAAGTGCGCGAAGATTCATATTATCCCAATTTGGAACATCGGATAGCTTTATCCAGTTAATAGAAAAGAAATTACGAAGGTTATCTCGATTATGACGATATTCAGTAGGAATGTTTCCATAAGATAAATGTTGGTTCAAAACAGGAAACGACATCCTTGGAGCAAATCTCAAAATAGATAATGATTTTATCCTCATTATTGCCATTCGCGCGTTTCATAAACAACTGTCTTTTATATATTGTCTCTATATTTCAGAAGAATGCAGACCGAACACGTGTTTGTCCCCTTTGTTTTGGATAAAACTTCAAAGGTGAACGTTCGGTTGGCGGGAAATCTACAATTTAAAGGAGAAGGATGGCGGTGTGGGCTAAAAACCTTCAGTTTGGATAAAAAATGGTCTTTGATGAATGAAGAGATTACAATTATTTACACCAACGGTTACAAATCCATTATAAAACCAAAAGAAACCCATGCCGTGACTGAACTTGAAAAAATGTTAGATGAAATGTTAGGGAAAAAACGTTCAAAAAGAGATGATCTTTTCGATGAAATGATGAATAATGACGACAACAGCAGCGAAGATGAAGAAAAGGAAGAAGTTAGATCTCGGGAAGTGACACCACCACCTTCATTAATGCCCTTTGACAGCAAAAAGTTGGATGCCCGAAAAAGCAAGGAAGAAAACAAACCTGTCCAACCACCACCAAGTCTTTTACCTTTAGAACCTGAATTTCTTGGCCCAAAAAAGATAGATGTCGAAGTCGAAGATACTGATAATGTTAAAATTCTTACTTTGCCAACAGATGAAGATGGAAAATTGGGAGATAAAGAGTATTTGGTTTATAAAATTCTTAAAGATGCCTTCTATTATTCACCTGAACTTCCTCCAAATGCTAATGTTTTTACCAAAAAAGGATATGAATCTGTCGAATTTACTTTTAACTCCATGAAAAACCGATATGAAGTAACTTATGATCCCGTATATGTCCGTGGAATCCATTTAAGTCAAGGATTTTGTGATGCTTTAGGCTTTCAACAAGTGCTTTTTAACCACAATATTGCTTCCTATCCACCAAAAATTGAAAATTTGCATAGTCACATGCTTATTTATGTCAATAACATTATTTGTCCTATTCATTGTGGCCCATATCAAGAAACTATCCTTGATATTTTACCTGTAACACCTGATCCGAATCCTATTTCAAAGACTTACGAACGTCCAAACTATCTCAGAATCTTGAAAAATGACATTGATACAATAGAAATTGAATTTAAAGATATTCATGGAAACCCCATTTATGGTTCACATGCGTCTGGCCACATTATTTTTGAATTTGTAAAATTTTTCAAGTAATTTAATTTGTTCACGAAATAAAGTTCTCTCTTGTTAAATTCGGACGCACACACGGACAAACCCTATACAAAAATTCTCTCTTCCCTCTCTCACCCCTCTCTCTCTCTATATTTCTTGAAAAAACCATAAAAAATGCTTAGTTTTGACGTCAAAAGTCATAATTTAGGTATAAAAAACATGAAAAAAGTTGCAAAAAGTTTCCCGAAAAGTTGTAAAAATACACAGTCAGGTATAGGGAATTAAGAGATAATTAAGAAATAATTAAAAAATTGAAAAGTTGCACGAAAATTCGGACGTTTTTTGTTTAATATTGAAAAAATGAGTGAAAAAAGTTGGGTCAAAACGTGAAAATAATTGAGAAAAAGTTGCATAAAAGTTGTAAAAATACACAGTCAGGTATAGGTAATTAAGGAATAATTAAGACAAAACGTGAAAAATCATGTAATAAATAATCGTAAAAACACACGGTTAGGTATAGGTAATTAAGAAAAAACGTGAAAATCCATGAAAGACGTAAAGCCAAAAGGTTAGATGTGTGTTCATGTTCCCCCCTTGTTCTGTTCAGTCAGTTATAGGATTGCGCACTCCTTATATGGGTATTACGTAATGAAAGAACTTACTTGATCATGACATTTTAGTTTGTGCGGGAAAAAACATTTTTGAAATTACTGTATTTTAATTACTTTTTATTTGAACTTTTAATTTTACTTGCTTTTTTAAATTTAAATTTTAATTTTAAATTTTAATAAAATTTTTTAATTTCGTTTTTTAAATTTTAATTTCGTTTTTTAAATTTTAATAAAATTTATTTTTTTTTAAAAAAAATTTTTGACCAAGAAAAAAATTTGACCAAGAAAAATTTTTGACCAGAAAAAAAAGTGACCGAACAAAAAAGTGACCAGAAAAAAAAAGTGACCAGAAAAAAAAAGTGACCAGCCAATAGGTGACCGGCCAATGACAGCTGCGCCTCGGGGAGAGAGAGGAAAATAGGCTCCGCCCTAATGACGCTATTACCCCCGAATGACTACTATTCTTGTTTTTGAAGCTTTTACAGTTGCTTGATTGTCATTTTTCTTTTGATAAACTTTAACTGTTAAAGGGTAATAAAAAAAATCTTATACAAAAGTACAGTTTTAATGAAACATAAAAAATGATGCAATTTTTTGGTTGCCAACAAAAAAAAACAAAGAATAAAAAATTGCTTTCAAAAATTGGGGATTTTCGAGGAAAAAAAAGATGAAAGAGGTTGCCTGGAAACTTCCTTTTTTTAAAAGGCCTTTTTAAAAACATTTATTTTTTGAAGGCTGACAAACTATTTTTTTTTGTTTAAAAAATGTTTCAAAATTTGTATAATAATATAACAGTTTTACAAATATGGGAAATTGTTTAAAAAGAGATTCCCCGAAATCTGCGTCCATTGAACGGCATCCAAAATTTATTGATGAAGAAAGTGAACGAAAAATAAAAAAACAAAAAATGAAGCGAGCCGGAACGGGATATCCAGGAAAGGCAAGAAAAAAGGGAAGAAAAAATCGAACAGGTAAAAAATAATATTATTTTTAGTTACAATATATTTATTTATTTTCAGGACATTCACCAGGTTGGACGTCATCTTCAAAAAAGAATCAACCCTCAAATTATGATATCTTTTTTATTGAACATTCTGAGGAACCTGTGCCTCTTGAAAGAGCTCTATAAAAAATGAGAGAACATACGTCACCTCGTTTTTTTTGGGGGGCCTCCTTTAAGTCAACACTATCTATCTATGATTGCAAAAAATATATGGAAAAGCTTTCATTCATTTTTCTATCACAAAAAAACGTTTTCTTTTTATTTCTTCCCGCAACACAATCTTTTTTTCTGCTGGAAAAATCAATTTCCTCTTTTTCTGTTAAAGCTAAAAAGGAAGCAGTTGATTATTTTTAATAATAATAATAATAATGGGTCATTGTCATTCAAGACCAAGATGTCACAGTAATTACAGCTATTATTCCCGAGGTTGTGAACCATGTGAACCATGTCATCCATGTGAGCCCCCAAGAATTCAAATGATGCAACATGGATATCAGACATGTCATTGCCATTCTCCACAAATTATTATGTATGATTCTCCAGGTCGAGGGTATGGAAGAAAAAATGCCCAACAAATGTGTGAGTTTTTTATCTTTCAAAAATTTTAAGGATTAAAATTTTATACTGTAATTTTTTGACATATTTAGGTCAATGTGGAGGGTATATTCCTGAAAATCGGATCCCACAACAATCTTATTACCCCCAATCAACAGCTGCAATGTCATCAATGCCACCATATCCCCCAGGTCCTATAAATCCTGGAAATTATGTTCAACCCCTTCAACACCAACAAACACCATATCCCTCCCAACAACAACAACCAATTCCAATAAGTAGCAACAATTATCCTCAAATGCAGCAACAACAAATAACTTCAAAACCCCAATCCTCCCAACCACCCCGTTCCTCTCCAAAACCCCAATCCTCTCAACCACCACCACCCCGTTCTTCAAGTCCCCCACCTCCATATTCTTAAAAAACCCAAAAAAAACCTTTAACCTTTTTTTTGTACATTCATTTTTCCTGATGTGTGTGTGTGTGTGACTCATAAAAATAATATAAAAAAAACCTTTCAACGCAGCAGCATTTCTTAATCTTTCCTAAAATCAAACATCACTTTTTTTTGATAAAATATATTTTTTTATTTCATTTTTTTCAATAAAATTTCAAAGCTTTTGTGGAAAAAAAAGAAGAGAAAAACGAAAATCAGTGATGGCGGCAGTTAATTGTAAATGATTAATTTTTTTAAAAAAGAAGATACAATAATAATGAAAATAAATGGCAGCACATCGAATCCAGCGTTCTATTTTTCACGCCGATGTCTGGCAAAATGTTTTTCAATGCCATGTGGGTGAAAAAAACGTTTTTTTTCGTTTTATACTTTTTGTCCAACAAAAAAATTACGAAAAAAAACGAAAACTTTTTTTGTCACATGGCGTTGAAAAACATTTTGCCAAACATCGGCGTGAAAAATGGAACGCTTGTATTGCTTTGGATTCGATGTGGCAGGAAGGTAATAAATTTTGTAATAAAATATTTTAAAATTAAATAAAAAAATGTGTTATGTTTCAAGCCAAAGAAAAAATCGATATATCTGAGGGAATTATTAAAATTTAAAAAAAAGACATATTTTTAAAAGTTTTTAAAAGTTTTTAAAAATTTGTGTCAATTTTAAATTTTTGAATGGCAACAAAAAAATGTTTTAAAAATGTCGTTGAAATAAAAGAGATCAAAATATAAATAATTGGTTTTAACAAAAAAAAATATAATAAAATAAAATGAATTTTATTTTTGTCCTTCTTGTTCTAAGCTAACTTGATTGAAGCATTTTTCTGGTAATGATTCATATACCGCTCGAAGATTATCCAATTCATCTTGTAAATATGCCACATCTCGACGAAGTAAATCTCGTTCTTGTGAAATTTTGTTATCTTTCTCTTTTTTAATTTGTTTTCCAACTGCCGCTGTTTCATAATTCTTTTCAACGTCAGCAAGCAAAAGTTCAAGCCTCTCTAATTCATCATCATTGACATCTTCTAATGAATCTGAAAAAAAAAACACAATCAATTTTGAGCATTAATTTTTACAACAAAAATGATGCAATATTGCATCATTCTTGAAAATTCTCCTGACACAAAATTTTTATTCAAAAATAAACTTACTCATTTGTCGAGACGCTTCAATTAATTTCTTTTCAGAATCTTCCAATTTTAGTTGTAAATTTTTTGCATTTGATTCGGCCCTTGTCGCCTTCTTTAAAGCTTCCGTTGCTTTATCTTTATCCGATAAAGCTTGATTTTCAAAGTTTTGTGTTGTTGTGGCTAAATTATCCAAGGCTTCATTGGCAATTACAAATTCTTTTTCTCGATCTTCTGTAACCTTTTTTGTTGTTTCTAAATCGTCTTCTAATTTTGTTGCAATCATTTCAGCTTTTTCGGCATCTTTTAAAGCTTCTTCGGCAATTCTCAAAGCATTTTCTGCATCGGCTTTGGCATTGCCAATTGCAGTTTCAGCTTCTCGTGTAGTTTGAACGGCAGTATTGATGTCATCGTTGATACTTGAAAAATCTTCCAATGCTTTTAAAGCTTCTTCTTTTTTATTATCAATATTATCTTGGAATCCGAGAAGAGTTTCATAAGTTTCTCGAGCTTCATTCCATGTGGAAGTGGCATTTTCAAAAGCTTCTTGAGCTCTTTGAGTTGCATATTTTACTTCATTTAATCGTGTTTCAGTTTCATTTGTCGCTCGTTGAGCTTGTTGTAAAACATCTCGAGCTTCTGCAAGTGCCGCCCTTGCACTTTCAAGTGTTTCTTCATTATTTTTGATCAATTCTTGTGCATTCGCTTCTGCTTCAGATGTATCTTTTTTAAGTTGTTCAGATTCAGTTTTAAGCTAAAATTATAAGAATTTTTTAGGGGATATTTTTGTGCAATAATAGGTGAAAAAAGTTTTAAGCCATTATTTTCCAATCGAATTTTAAAGGGAGCGGACGGTTTGCTACTTTTTTGCACTCGGGAAATGCAAGATCCTGAAAATCAGGATCTTGCATGCTCCAGTGTTTTGTCGGACATTTTTTTAACCGTTGCGAGACCCAAATTATGAAAAAAGTACTAATACGTCCGCCCCCTTTAACCTTGGCAACCGAGATCAGAACACCAAGAAAGGGTCTAAAAACAAAAAAGGAATACTTTTAGTAACAATATGATTCTGAATTTTTATGATTCTAGGAGTCTGAACGCTTTTTAGCTTTGTCTTTTAAAATTTTTTTTAGAATTAAATTTGCTAAAAACAATGTTTGAAAGTAGCTGCTTTTTTTTTGACTGGATTGGATTAGTGACAGTCAACCCAACTTGAATTCGAAAAACTCGGGTCACGGGTTAACTTTCGGGTCAGAAATTTTGTCGGGTCGGGTTGAACGGGTCAACGAGTCCAATCCGGTCAGGTTGCCGTTCACTAGATTAGATTTGATCAAATCAAACAAAATGGCTTAACACTTTTATCATCATCCATTGTAAATAAAACTTACATTATCAGGAATAACATTAGGAAGTTTAAGCTCTTGAACATTGCTGACAGCCCTTGCAGCATCATTATGAGCTTTTTCACTATTTTGAGCTTCTTCTTCAGCTAATTGTTTGGTTTGATTTAAAAGCTTTAAAGTGTCATCCAAAAGTTTTTGTAATTCTGCAATTTGTTGGGAGGTTCGAGTTGCCCCAAATATTGCATCATTTGCTTCATGGGCAGCATTTCGAGAACTATTAACTGTTTTTTCGACCGTTTCTTTCACTTCATTTCTTTGCTTATCATGAGCATCCGCAATTCGCTTTGCTTCTTCCGCCATTTCGGACATCTTTTGTGAATTATCGCCATATTTTTCTGCAGCTTCTTGAGCCTTTTTAAGATGTGTTCGACCTTCATTTTCAACATATTGTACAGCTCCATCCAGTTCAGTTCGAACTGTTTGTTCATCTGATTTAAAACGTTTTACTTCATTTTCAATTTCTAAAGCTCGGCCATCAAAAGATTTCAACTTTCCATCCACATCTTTAACGGAAATTTTTGCTTCAACTAATCCCTTCCGAAGATCATTTACTTGTCGAACAAGGGCACGGCCATCTTCTTTTGTCAATTTTTCATCCGTTGTTTTTTTAAGTTCGGTAACGCGGTCCTTGGCTTCATTTAATTTTTTTTCAAATTCTGGATCATCAATTGATACGGGATGATTTTGAATTTCATCCAAATTTTCACTTAAAATTTCAATGGTGCCATTTAATTCATTTTTCTGTGTTTGAATAAGTTTATAGCAGTCATCACATGGAAGACAGCCCGCTCGCATATTAAATCGATTTTCACTACATTGATCACATCGTCGTCCCTCAACATTATCTCGACAAAGGCATTGCCCTGAATTAACATCACAATCAGGAGATTCTGAGCCAGTTAAATCACAATTACATGGTTGACATCCTTCAGCACTAAAACCAAAATGCCGTTGTGCACACATATCACATTTCCGTCCAGTAACTCCGGGTTTACAGGTGCATTGTCCAGTGATAAGATTACAAGTTGTATTCAAACTTCCAAGGGGATCACATTCACAATCTTGACATCCAGTTCCAGAGGTAAGATTAAAGAATCCAGCTTTACATTGATCACATCGTAAACCTTGAACATTTGGATGACAATCACATTGTCCATCATCTTGTCGGCATTCAAGTAAATCAATTTCAATATTCTTTCGTTTAGTTCCTGGGGCATGACAACTGCAAGGTTTGCAATCCCCTTTGACTTCAGCCAGGGCATCTCCCCAATATCCAGATTCACATTTTTCACAATTAAATCCAGTTGTATGATAAATACATTTTCGGCATTCCCCACTTCTTGAATCACAATTTCCAATGGAATTTGGATCAGTATTATTATTGCAAATACATTGTTCACAGGGTTTTTCCTCTTCCGGATTTCCAAAGAATTCATCAGCACATTGATCACACTTTTTGCCAGTATATCCTGTGGGGCATTCAGTGCAGAAGGTTGTTCCATCATTGAGTAAAACACAGGGACCATTTTCAGGACAATCACATTTTTGACAATCGGTTTCTGTTCCATTTAAAGCATTACCGTAATATCCTCGAGCACATGTTTCACAAGTATCTCCGCCAGTATTATGTTGACAAATACAAGCTCCCGATTCGGCATCACATGAATCAGAATGTCCATGACAATCACATTTGATGCATTTTGTTAAAGGACCTCCAAATTTAACAGCTCTACGATATCCGGGAGCACAGGATTCACAAAATTGTCCAACAAATCCTTCTGTACAATTACATGTTTCTACCCATTCGGCCGGGGCTGATCCCTCTTCAGCTTCAGAATCAGGAGTAATGGAAGCAGTTCCAAAGGCAAAATTAGATAAATATCCAACATCCCCTTTTGAATAAGTTCCACGAATTTTGATTGCAGTTAAATTTGATAAAACTCCAATAAAATCAATTTCTCGAAGATTTGGTTGCCATTGAAGTTGTGTATCAGCATGGATTCGGAATCGATAATTTTGTTCCCGACTTGCTGGATATGGATTTTGTTGAGCAAAAATAGGGACAGAAAGTTCAAGGCCACTTGCTCCAACAAGGACGATATCTTTCTTGCTGGGATAAACTCGATCATCTTTTACTCGAAGGGTAAAGGTTAAATCTTGATTATATGCAAGACGTTGATCACCCAAAAATTTTGACGGAGCATAAAAATATACTGCTTCATTTTCCAGTTGACTTACAGCAATGGCATTATCCACTTGAGCCCATTGAACATCTTCAAGGCGTCTTTCAGAGCCTGCCGTCCATTTATCCGTGCCTTCAAGGAATCGAGAAGTTGTATTCACAGAGTAATAACCATCTGATGCAAAACACACTGATGAATGTCCATAACAGAAGCATGGAGTACAGCCATATTGATTTTTAAGGGAAAGATTAAAATATCCAGGTTTACATTTATCACATTTTTGTCCTTCAACATTTGATTTACATTGACAATCACCAGAATATGGGGAACATTGGGGTTGATTATTCCAGGATCCCGCCGCTTCACAATGACAATCTTTGCATCCAGAAGGAGAGAAATCATAAAATCCTGGCTTACATTGATCACATCTTTCACCCGTAACCCCAGGTTTACATTCACATTGGCCTTCTGAATTGCATTGTTGTGAAACGGAGCCTTGTTCATTACAACTACATGGAACACAAAAATGTTCTCCTGGTCGACGCCAATGATTTGTTGTACAATTTTCACAATGTGGTCCTTGAGTATTTCCAGCACAATCAATACAATGTCCACCATGACCACTTTCATCATAAAGTTTTTGATCAAAATAGCATCGTTGCGAGAGTCCATTACAGTCACAAGCTAAAACATGTTTTAAAAATTTATTTTTGAAAAAAAAGAAAAATTTATTTAAATTTTTGATTTTTATAAACTTACGAAGACATTCATTTGCTTCATCCGAAGTTGCAGCCCTCCATGGACGATCTTGATAAAATGGTTCACATTGTTGACAATCTGCTCCAGTTGTGTGATGCTTACAATCACAGACAAGACGCTGTTCACCTTGTCCCGTTGATTTAACACAATTACTGGCATGTCCATTACATTTGCAACGACCACCAACAGCAAAATCCGAGATTGCATAATAATAAGATTTAAGGACTTTAGGATCTTTAAAAACTTCATCCCCAAAAGTATTCATTCGTAAAAGGACAATCCGAATTGCAACTGCAGTAACCCATTCTTGAAGGACTTCAGATTCCTCAAAATTTTCTGCTGATGGACGTCCATCTAATGTTGAATAAGCAATATTTCCCCCGGTCAAGGGTGAAATATCGGAGAATTCTCGAGTACATTGTGCCACGGCTTCATTCCCAGGAAGAATTGGAGCTCGTTCAGGCATTTTAAAAGTTGATTTACAGGAACCTGAATAATATTGCCATGGAATCCATTCTCCATCATGGGTGGTCTTTTTATAAATAATAAATGATTCTGGTCGAGGGGACATAAATTTTAAACGGGCATAAGTAATATCAAATGCTTTTTCCAAATTAATTGTTAAATTAACCATATTTGGGTATTGTGTTCCTTCATTCATTGTATCAGATTGCCACCAAGTTTCATTATCTGGATTATTAAAATCTGTTAAATAACTTGGAGGATGAGCAAATGCCTGAATATTATTATTTTTATTTTACAAATTACAGTAATCCAAAAATGTTTTATAAAAAAAGGGGCGGATAAATAATAAATACTTACAGGAACTCGGGCATCACAAATATCGCAAACTTTTCGAATTCCAACATGTCCCATATGACCCGATTGTACACAAAATCTTGTTGGTTGTGTTGTCCCACATGTATTTGTTACATCAACATTTAAATTAAATGCAACATTTATAAAATCTGGGACACATCGCTGTGGGGCACCCGTTGAATCATAGCATGGATTAGTTGCTTAAAAAATTATTTTAAAAATTATTTTAATTTAATTTAAATTTATTCTTACATGGCAAATAATGATTTGGATCAACGCTTGGCATTCTTTCAGCAGGTTGCCCAAGGACAATTGCCCAAAGGCAGACTGCTGCCAGCAGCCTCCGTTTAAAGGCTAGCATTGATATTATTTTAATTTTTTTACCAGCCTAAAAAATAAATGTTTTAAAAAAGAATTTTAAAAATTTTAAACAAAGCATGGAAAAATAAAAATGTTGCAAAAAAAAGTGATCGCGGTTGGGGAATGATAAAAAAAAACATGGACAAAAAAAAGTGTCCCCTCTTTTTACCTCCTCAAAAATTAGTGCCCCCCACAAAAAAAAGAAGTTGTTAAAGGTGGGAAAAAAATAATATTTAACACAATAAATATGAAACCCCACAACTTTTTTTTTCATTCCTTCCATCTTTTATTGCTATAAAAACTTCGATCAATAGCACTGATAATAAAAAGCGCAAACGTCGCCATTCTTTTCTTTTTTAATATTATATTATTTTTTTACGCCGGCCACGATGGCTTCGGACGACCGTCTTCTTCCTTCCTTTTTTTACCCCCCCCCCCCCCCTTTTTTTTGGTTGACAAAAAAAAGGTGGACGTTGTTGATTGTTTAAAGACTGTTTGTGATGTGATGGCGGTGGTGATGGTATTGCCTGGGCTCCCCCCCCCCCTCTTATATATATTAAAGACGACTGATTTTGTGCGCGGCAAATATATTTTTGTGTTATTAGTTAGGCATAATGGTCAGAAGAAGAAGAAAAAGGAAAAAAGTTATAATAAATATTATAAAGACGCACACGAAAAACAAAGAGAAAAAAAAAGTTTTTTTTGGAATCAAAAAAATGGGGTGTGTCTTTTTATGAGTATGAAAAATGATGATGGAATGCGCAGCAGCAGCAGCATCAGCAGCATCAGCAGCAGCAGGCCAACAGGTCAAAAACGCCATTGCTATTTTCTTTTTTGGAGAGGAGATCGAAGAAGAAGAAGAAAAAGCGAGAAAACCGATTACCCCAAGATGTTGGTTGAGCATTAGGGAGGAGGGAGGGAGGCTTGGCCGCTTGCTTGCTTGCTTGTTTAACTTTATGGCTCTCATTTTTAGCAGTCAAATAAAAAAAAGAAAGAAAAAAGTTGGAAAAAGTTTGGCATTGATTGGTTAATCTTTGATTGTTTTTTCTTTGGGTTTGACACAAAAAAAATGTTGCAAAAATATTTTTTTGACCAATTTTTTAACAAAATTTGTTCTAACCATTCTTTTTTGTACCCTGCAAAAAGAATAACAAATAAAATAAAATACACATCACTAATTACATAATTACATTAAATAATTTATATATCATTTTCCAAAACAATGATCAGTTTTGTTTGCAGCAATTCAATTGAAGGGAAGAAAAAGTTTTAAAAAAATTGTCTATTCTAACGGAAACAAAACTGATTTGTGTACCCCCAAAAAAACTAAACAATAAATACCCATCTTCTTTCTTTCTTTTCTTCCTTCCTTCTTTCTTTCTTTCCCGCGCAGGAGCCTCAGCAACAAAAAAAAACATAACTTTGTTCCATACTTTTTTTTAACGTCCACTTTTTTTTGCTTTTTAACAAGCAACAAAAAAAGGAATTTGTGAAAAAAAACAATGCTTAAACTTATTTTTTTAAAAGAACTGTGAGAAAATTTATTAGAAAAAAGGGGGGCCGAAAAATAGAAGTTTAAAAAATTATACGAAAATTATAAAATTACGGTATTTTGGAAAATGATGGTTTTTCCAAAATACCGTAACAATTCAAAAAAAAAATTAAATTTCAACATGAAAATCCTTTGTTTTCAGATATTTTCTTTCTCAAAAATTTTATCACAAAAATAAGGGTTTTTTAAGATAGAGGTTACAGTAGATCTATAAAATGATACGTAATATTTCAACAATTTTAAGCAGACACTTATAAACATAAAAATAACAGTTTTTAAAACGAAATAAAAAAGCAGGATCTTTGATCAAAAAAAAATCAAAAAACATCTTAAAGAAAGAAAGAAAAAAGATTTAACATTTAAAAAAACAGTTTTTAAAACGGAAACAAAAACTGAGCTTCTTTTAAAAAGCATTTCAAAAATTTTACAGGCTTAATTGTAAAAAAATGTTTGATTGAAAAAGAATTATATAATAATATTACCGCAATTGAATCAAAGACAAAAGTATTGCATATATATTTTATATATATATTTTTGGTAATGTTTATTCATTCAATTGAAAATTCGCCGCCCAAAAAGGATTGAATTTGCGCAAGAAAAAAAAAGGAAAAAGAAAGGTGACAAAAATATAATTATTTTTCGGCAAAAATAAAAAAAAGGTGATGATGGATGAAGAAAACAAAAAAGAAAGAAAGAGTCAAGTCCCAAAAAAGTTATGATTTATTTTTGATGTACTTGAATCAATATTATCGGATCGGATCGGAGTTTTAAAGAATTCCTTCGAAGCAAAATAAATAAATAAATTTCGCTTGATTGCGTCTGTCTCTTTGAAGGAAAATTTTCAAAAACTCAAAATTTTTAACATTTTTTTCGTTTCAAAAATCTTTGAGATTTTGAGGCAAAAAATAAATATCGGTTAAAAATTAAATTAATCACAAAAAAAAGATAGCAAAGCACTTTCAGCCATTTTTTTCCAATCAATGTTTTAATTCAAAAAAGAGAGACATTTTAATTAGGCTAAAAAAGCATTCCCTCTAAATATATATATATTTTTTCGAAGCTAAAATAAAGGCGGCTGTTTAGAGGGGTGCCAGTTTGGCCCAAAATAAATAAAGGTTGAACCAGCGTAACTCTCCCTCTTTTTTGAGTCTTTTAGGTTCTGAAAACAATTTTGTTCATTTTTAACGGACAATTAAAAAAATCTGTTCTGATTAATCAAAGTTTATAAAAATAAAAAAAACTTAAAAATGGACGTCGTCGAAAAAGTCTGCTGTCATTTTTCAAAGGCAAAAAAAAAGTGCAAAAAAGTGAGTCATAAAAAAGTGACTTCAAAATATTGTTCAATCATTGATAAAAAAAAATAAATAAATGAGGAATTTGTATTTATTTTATTTTTTATCAATTCAAATCAGTAAAATACCGTATAGATAAAAACTTTTTTTGATTGAAAACTGCAGATCAAGTTTTTTGGCAACCTTGTAAAGACGGATTTGGAGTTAAAGGATAGGAATAGAGTTAATTTTACTCAAAAATGACTGAGAAATGGTCAAAAAATAATTTCAAAGATGTCCTCTCGAAAATCGAAATTTCGATATTTCCGATATTTTTCACAGGAGGAAAAAATAAATTTCAAAAAACTTTTTTGAAAAAACATTTTTTTGCTTTCAAACCATCAGAATATGTCAAAAATAATGTAATAACTAGGGTTGTTCATTAACCCGACTCACCCGACCCGACGAAATTTTCAACCCGACAACACGACCCGACCGATTTTCTGACCCGAAACGTAACCCGTAACCCGGTTTTTTTGATTTCAAGTCGGGTTGACGAATACTAGTAATAACACTATAAAAACCGTTTAAATTAACCAAAACGATCGAATATTGAAGTTATATCATTAAAATGATGTTAGGGGTATTGTGAAAAATCCATCTTTATATAAAATTTTTTTGGCGGTGTGTTAGACTTTAATATGATTGTTTAAATAAAGGTCGGAAAATTTAATTAAAGCATTCACAGGCATTTAAAGCCATTTATATTTATATTTTTAGGTCATGGGGTCTTCATTTTACAGTAAGTCATACAGTTGCATTTGGTCTTAAATCACCGCTTTGATTATAACATCGTAACTGACGGCATTTCGAATTCTAAAAGACAGTTCTCATTTCCCGTAAGCTCGAAAAAATCGTCTGCTATTACCCCATTATCTTAGGCAGGGATAATGGGGTAGTAACAAGGGGCACTGCCCCCCCCCCCCGAAATTGAGGAATTCATTTTGATCTTTTGCCGCTTTGTGTTGGCGGCAGTAAAAGATCAAAAAAAGCCTCTGTGCCCCCTTTTTTCTGTATACGACCCTGTTGTTTCCTATGAATTAATTATTCAATCCGACATAATTACCATCTCCCATCATAATTCAGTTTTTCAATACCTTTATCTTTTTTTGAAAGGTAAAAATCTGATTCATCTTACACGATGTTTTAAAATACAACGTTTTTTTCGATGATCAAAATACCGCAAGGATGTTGTTGTTTCTGCTGTAATTGTTGCCGTTATCAATTGTTCAAAAAAATATTACCTAAAAATATTATGCAAATTTAATAACATAAAGAATAATTATTCATTCTGAATCATTTGTTTGATTTATATCTTTTGTAAACTGATAAATTCATTCTTTTTTTGTACGTTTGCATTTTGCAGCAGCATTGTGTGCAGTTTTATTACTAATACTTTCTGTTCTTTTTTGATTCTTTCAATATTTTGCTGAAATTTCATCAACAAAGAAATGTATTCTCAAATTACAGTAATCCTTTTATTATTTTGTTTATTTGCAAGTAGTATTGCCACTGCCGCAAATAATAATCAGAATGCTCCAAATACAACGACAACTACACTTCCACCTCCACTTCCATCTACATCTACATCTCCACAAACACAAAAACCTATTATAGTTACAACAGCAATGGAAAATGCAACATTTCTGGTAAGTTCTTTATAATTAAACTTATTATTATTATTTAATCATTTTATTTAAGCCTGGATGTTTAGCAGATGATCAAACAAAAGCAAGTGATGCATCTCTCGGCGCTCTTGCCGTTATTGCATCTTTTCAAGTACTCTTTTCTATTTGTGTTACTGTTGCCCTCGTTTTTATTCTTCAAAAAGTAAGTTTTTTTGCTGTTTGTTAAAGGAGGTGGGCTCTTTGCTACTATTTTTTGGATAAACCTGAAAATCAGGTTTATCCATGTTCCGAGGTTTTGTTGAATGTGTTACAAAATCGCTACGAGACCTTCTAAATAAAAAATTATCAAAGAGCCCGCTTCCTTTAAACTCTATAATCGCACTTTTTGGTCTTTAATTTTGTGTTTTAACACAAAAGCTTTCTCTTTTTATACTTAAAATTTCCCATTTGCATTCTGTTAACTCAATTCTATTTTTTGCTTCCCTTTAATTTATGAACAGTGTTAGGTCAAAGCTTTTGTAAAACAAAAAGAAAATGAATTTAATGCAAAACAATCAACTATAATCATTTTTTTCTCAATAGTTTTGATATCAAAAAAAAGAGAACAAGACCCTTTTTCTGACGATCTTATTTTAGGTGGAGTGGCCGAGCGGTCCAAGGCGGTGGACTTAAGTTCCCCTGTGCATATGCACGCGCGGGTTCGAATCCCGTCTCCACCAGAAAAGAAATTTTTTTAAAGTTTTAAACGGCATTTTACCGTATACACTTCAGAAGGAAAATCTATTTTTAAGTATTGGCCTTTTTTTACTTTTTTGCAATTGATCCTTTAATTTTTAAAAGACTGATTCAAATTTTCTCCCCTAAAGTTTTTGAAGGCGCATATTTTGAGCATTTGCATAATTTTTTTTCTCAGGTGTTTCCTTTCTTTTTCTTTTTTTATGTCTGTATAAATTTAATAATTTTTTGCATATTTATTATTTTTCAGTTGGGTGAAAAGATGCGCGAAGCTGAAACACACCTGCATCAAGTTATGGATGCAACACTTTGTGCCCTCCTTCCACAATCTGTTATTACTGAAATTAATGCCGTTGCTGAAGAAGCTCAAAATCAAAATAAAAAACCTAAAGAAGCCTCAAAAAGAGATGAAATCAAGGATAAAGAAAATAATAAAACCAATAAATCTGCAAAATCACCTGCTCAAAAAGAATAAATTTATTTATTTATTTATTTCTATGACTTATTAAAATAATTATATTTCAAATTTTTTGATTGCTATTTTTCACTAGTATATATATATATATTTTAAATGTGTGTGTATGTAATTGAATTAATGAACTTTTGTATTAAATTGAATAAATTGACCCTTTTGGAAGCAAAAAATTAATATTTTTTAAAGCAGATGGAAAAAATTTGAGAAAAGATTACTGTAATTTAAGTAAAGTAAAAGTTGATCGACATTTATTATTTTGTTGGCACTGTTTCCGAATTCCCCTCCTCCACTGGTCGACAAATTTAAAAAAACGGCAAAACGACTTTTTCAAAACAGTTTTATTCCGTTTGGTACCATCTTTGTACTTCATTATTTTTATGAATCTTAAAAGTTTTTTCTGAGCTTTTGAGCTTAACGATGTTATATTTTTCTTTTATAATAATAATCAGCACAAAAAATACTACAAATCTATGTAAAGCCAGGTTATAGAATTGCTTAGATCGGATTTAATTGTAAAAAAACGGTTTTTATGTAAGTCCAAGTTGTGGAATATTAGCAAAATTTCAAAGTTTTTTTCTGAGACTTTGAGAAGTTCTTGTAAAAATATTCTTTTATATTATTAATTAGGGGATCAAGGGCTACAAAACTATGTATTATGGAGTCTTAATATTGGATATTAAAGAAAAATTAATATTAAAAATTCACTTTGTCGGGTGAAAATTTGTACATTTCGCCAAAAACTTTTGGCGTTAAAAAAAGTCTCTTTGCCGCTTTCTTGATTTTATCGACCAGTGCCTCCCTAGGGTTGACCATTTCCCGGGAAATCGACTATGTCTCGACGCGATTTCCCGGAAAATTTCCCGTTTCCCCCTTATAAATAGGGAAATTTCCCGGGAAATGATCAACCCTACTCCCCCCCCCCTTGATTGAAGATTTTTGTATTCTTTTTTGAAATTCGGAAACAGTACCGTTTTGTTTTATTCAAATAATTTTTGGTGCACTAAATTTTGAAATTTGTATCTCGTTACAATATTTGAGATAAATATTAAAGGGGGAGACCCCCCTTGAACAATTTTTTGTTCAGGGTTCATTGGAGCTGCTTTTTTTAAAACCTTTTGCAGCTTCATCGAATAAAAAAAGCAGCTCCAATGAGTCTGCGATCGCGTCGAGACCATCATGAAAATTGCAGCAAAAAATTCTTCAAGGTGGGTCTCCCCCTTTAAAAGACGCTTTTTGAAGTATGAATCTGTTGTAACCGACATAATTTAAAAACCTTAATTATTTTACAATTAATCAAGTGATTCGTCCTCCCCTTTCTACTCCCCCGGAGGAAAATGGGAGGAGCTTGAGATGTTTTTATTTGAATGCGGAAATTTGCCGAGGATTCAGATTTTTATTTGCTTTTGTTGAATATTTAAAACGAAGCCAATCTAGAGTAAATTTAAGCATTTTGCTAGCATTTTAAGATATTTGATTAAAATTCAGTTAAATTTATTGTTTTTGGACCCTTTTTATAATTGTTCTTTCCAAAAATATTTACCAAAAAGTTTTTTTTTGCCGAAAAAAATTAGTTTTTTGAAGAATGTTTAAAAGGGGATGAAAATGGTCACATCACTTGACTGGTGACAACCTACATTACTGTAAATTACTGTAAATATATTTTTTCTTTCCAATACCACTCTTTAAATGCCTTTTTGTTGTTAGTTCATTCATTTTTTAAATGTATTAAAAAATCAGATTTTGTTTAAAAGCCCCTCCCATAAATATATGTAATATATTTCCCATAATATTATTATATGCAAATGAGCACCACCCTTCTTCCTTTTTTTCGTTAACCGAAAAAAAGCAAACACCTTTTTTTTGGAAAAAAAATATTTTTAGCTTCATTTTTTTCCATCGTTTTTATTTTCGAACCAAATCGCGCCATTTCATTCTGTAACAACGAAAAACAAAAGATAGAAATAAAGAAAGAAAATTAAATCCCATTTAAAAGTTTACGGAATACTTTTTTTTTCTTTCATTTCGTTTAGCTCCGGTTATCGGTAGCAGTAAATCACGGAGATGCTTTGCTTCTTTTGCAATGATTTTTCCCCCATTGTTTTGTTTTTTTTCTTCTTCGTTTTGTGCCCTTTAAAAGAAGAAGAAGAAAAAAAAAGGATGGAAGAAAAAAAAACTTTGCCGACAAGCAGCAAAAGGAATAAGCATCTCATTTTTTTTTCCTAAAAAAAATTGTGTTTATATGCAACAAAAAAAAGTGTGGGGGAAAGAAAATTTTGGAAAAAAATATAAGAGAGCATCAGTTACGAAGGCCCCGAAAATGGTATGAATCACACCAAAAATAAATTTTTTTCTTCTTTATTCCTTCTGGTACGGCGAATGACCAGATGTCTGCCTCTGCCAAAGGGCCTTCCTCCTTCCTCCTTCCTTCTTCTTCTATCATCAAACGTTTTCTCTCTCTCTCTTTATTATTGTTGTCGTACGTGTGCTTTTTCTTTTGTTTTTCTCCTTCTTGGGGGTCTGCATTATTGCTATTTTTGCTCGATATTATATTATTATTTGCTTACAATCGTTTTTTTTTCTTTTTGTGTATGAAACAATAATAATAAAAGCAAATTCTCTCTCTCTCTCTTTGCTTCTGTATCTCTTCACACGGGCTCATTTGGCGTTACGTTAAGGTGGATTTCGCGTAGGATGATTTTAAACGATTAATTTTGCTATCAAACGTCTTCTTATAGTCCCCTGAACATTCCCTGAAATGTGCAAAAAAATGAAAATTCCGAAAATTCCGAAAATTTTTTTCACAGGGGGGACCAAGACAAAAAAAAAATCGAAAAATTTATAAAAAAATTTAAAAAAATTTAATTTTTTTTAAATAGTTCAGATATGTCCAGAAAGTCTAAAAAATACTATATAAACCGTTTACAGCGTTATAATAAGTCAAATATTAGAGTTATAGCACCAAAATGATGTTGGGGGTATTGTGAAAAATCTTCTCACTAAGAAAAAAAATTTTATTATGTTGTTTTTTTGATTTGTTTTGATTTATTATGACTAAATCAATTATGGAGAATCTGAATATAGCATTTTCAGACATTAAAAGATAGAAATAATAAATTTTTTTGATGTTGGGGGTATTGGAGCACATTATAATGACAAAAATTGGAACTAGTCTTTGAAAAATGACGTTAAACGGTTTCTTTTGTTTTTTATATTTTTTTAAGCTAATTCTACACAATATGTTGCGATTTGTTTTTCAAATTAAGCTTTTTTTTCAAAATTATGATTCAATGAAAAATTGACCATTTTTGTACCTCAACATCAAAAAATTGGAACTAGTTTCTCAAAACTGTCATAATAATTGTTCCAGTGTTTTTTTTTCTTTTACAACTACATAAAGAACAAAATGTTGGGATTTGTTTTTCAATTTAAAGCCTCATTTTCGAATTTTTTAGATTCAAAAATTAATTTTTCAAAAAATCGCTAAAAAATGACATTTTTTCAATTAGTAGCGCCGTCGAAACTAGAGCACGTAGGAATATTCTGGTCATATAGTTATGTCGAGAAACCGATTTGGAACAAATTTGCAGTGGGGTTTTACCCCTTCACGATGTAATTTGGATTTGGCGTGGCAAAAAGTGCCAAAAAATGGCCAAAAATGGACATTTTGCCAAATTTCGTATTCCTAACGGCACACCCCCAAATCAAGCCAGGTATCATTCTGAAGCTATTTTTTGGTCATTCTAGGTTATTTGGCACCGTTTGACACCAAAACATCCTAACGTAACATTTTTTGCCAAAAAATGAGCCCGTGTTCAGAATCCCCAATTTTCTCTCTTTCCCTTTTGTCTTCCTAAAAAATACAAAAGGGTTACACTTTTTTTTGAAAAATGTTTTCAATCATTTATTTAAGTCTGCGATGATGTTCCATCAAACACGGATACCACACCTAGCTTCTCCCTCCCCCTTCTGGCAACAGCTTCGATGTTGATGGTGGTGGTGGTGGTTATCAGTCTTTAAAAAGAAGCGGCGGCGGCGATTTTTTTCTTTTGTGCCATTCAAAAACATTTCTTTGTTTTGTTTTTGTATCCCCTTTTTTTAAAAGTTGTAAAAAATCAGTGTTTTGATTTTGAGCGCGATAAAAACAAAATTGTAAAACTTTTTTAAGCTTTCATTTTTATTATTTTTCTTTTTCGCCTTTTTAGTTTGCCATCCTTTCACCCGTTTTTAATGGCATCCAAAATGAGGCTTTCCATTTTTTTTCTACTCCTTTGGATTCAACCAATTTTTGGGACTGAATCGATGACGGATCGGTATTTTTCAAATTTTATTTTTCCTGAAGATGAAGGATTTTCGGAATGCTCTCGATGGGATAATAATAAAGAAATTCCACAACGATGTGTTCCCGAGTTTGTTAATGCTGCATTTAATTTACCGGTGAATGTCACCAATACTTGTGGAACAACCCAACCAACCCATTACTGTAGTCAAGTAAGCTTATATGGATCAACAAAAATTTGTAGTGTTTGTGATGATCGAGTTCGAGTGAGTTCTTTTTTTTAATCCCCCCTTTTTTTAAAAAAGCTTATTTTTACAAAAACTTAGGAATATTCCCATACTTCTGAATTTTTAACTGATTTTAATGATCCTAAAAATGAAACTTGGTGGCAATCTGAAACAATGAATGAAGGAATTCAATATCCAAATAATGTAACATTGACCTTAAATTTAGGTAACTTTTTGTTTCGATATCGCTACAGTATAATTACGAAATAAAAGTTTTCCCTTGTTTTTAGATAAAGCATTCGATATTACTTATGTTCGATTAAAATTTATGTCCCCTCGACCAGAATCATTTATTATTTATAAAAAGACCACCCATGATGGAGAATGGATTCCATGGCAATATTATTCAGGTTCCTGTAAATCAACTTTTAAAATGCCTGAACGAGTTCCAATTCTTCCCGGGAATGAAGCCGTGGCACAATGTACTCGAGAATTCTCCGATATTTCACCCTTGACCGGGGGAAATATTGCTTATTCAACATTAGATGGACGTCCATCAGCAGAAAATTTTGAGGAATCTGAAGTCCTTCAAGAATGGGTTACTGCAGTTGCAATTCGGATTGTCCTTTTACGAATGAATACTTTTGGGGATGAAGTTTTTAAAGATCCTAAAGTCCTTAAATCTTATTATTATGCCATCTCAGATTTCGCTGTTGGGGGAAGGTAAAAAATATAATAATTAATCACCTTAAAATTGTTATTATTCAGGTGTAAATGTAATGGACATGCAAAATCCTGTGTTACATCATCTGGAATTGAAGCAGGGAATAAAAAGCTTGTTTGTGAATGTCAACATAATACTGCTGGAGAAGATTGCCAAAAATGTGATAGTTTTCATCAGGATCGTCCATGGAGACGAGGAACTTCAGAAGATGCAAATGAATGTTTGCGTATGTTTTTTTCGGACTAAAAATCTTACTGTAATTTCGACATTCTTTTTTTTAAGCATGTAATTGTAATGGACTTTCAAGCCGATGCTTCTTTGATTCAGAATTATATAATCGTACAGGACATGGAGGGCATTGCTTGGATTGTAGTGGAAATACAAAGGGATCACATTGTGAAGAATGTCTTGATGGATTTTATCAAAGAGAAGGAGAACATTTTTGTACCGAATGTAGCTGTGATTTAAAGGGATCCTTCTCAGCTCAATGCAATTCAGATGGTCAATGTGAATGTAAACCTGGGGTTACGGGTGAAAGATGTGATCAATGTAAGCCTGGATTTTATGACTTCTCTCCTTCTGGATGCAAAGATTGTCATTGTGAAGCGGCGGGATCAGAACAGAATCAACAATGCTCTTCCGTCAATGGTATCTGTCGATGCAAAACAAATGTTGAAGGACAAAAATGTGATAAATGTAAACCCGGATATTTTAATCTTTCCCTTAAAAACCAATTTGGTTGTACCCCTTGCTTCTGTTATGGACATTCATCAGTGTGTTTTTCTGCAGATGGTTTTTATGCTGAAAATATTTCATCATCTTTTAATTACGGTATCGAAAAATGGACAGCAGGATCGGAGCGAAAACTTGAACAATTGCAATGGGATGAAGCTGAAAAAGCGATAGTTGTATCACAAATTGATTATTATCCTGTATACTTTTTTGCTCCAAATAATTTCTTGGGTGATCTTCGATTTGCATATAATCAAGAGTTAACATTTATTCTTCGAGTTCAGCTTGAATCTACTGCACCTTCTGGAAAGTATGTGTATACTATTATAGCTTTTAATACAAAATAAATAAATAAAATTTCAGAGATATAATTATTATTGGTGCAAATGGCCGTGAACTTATTGCTCCAATTACTGCCCAAAATAATCATCTCCCTGATAAAGCTGAACAAATTTATCGATTTCGGCTTCATCAAAGCTTTTGGGCTTCACCCCTCTCAGAAATTGAATTCATTGGAATTCTTGCAAATGTTACAGCAATTAAAATTCGTGGAACTTATTCTCGTGGGGGTAAGTTATTATATATCCATTTCTATGTATGAAATCCCCCCTTTTTTGTAGATGTTGGATTCCTTTCTGAAATTTCCCTTTCAACAGCTTCATCGAGTTTATATTCCTCGATTCCGGCAGATTGGGTTGAACAATGTGACTGCCCTGAAGGACATGTTGGACAATTTTGTGAATCTTGTGCTCCCGGATATCGTAGAGCTGTTAAATTTGGAGGTCCTTTAACAAAATGTATCAAATGTGATTGTCATGGACATTCTGATTCATGTGATGCCGAATCTGGAGCTTGTATTTGTCAACATCACACATCTGGTGACAGTTGTGAAACATGTGCTCGAGGATATTACGGTAATGCTTTGAATGGAACAGAAACAGATTGCCAAAAATGTGATTGTCCTGATGGGGGACCGTGTTTGCCACTTCCGGAAGGTGGAATGGCATGCAGTGAATGCCCAATTGGACATGCTGGAATTAAATGTGAATTTTGTGCTTCTGAATTTTTTGGTAATCCTTTACTCGGGCAATCCTGTCTACCATGTCCATGCAATGATAACATTGATTTTAATGCAATTGGAAATTGTGACTCAAGAAGTGGGGAATGCCGAAAATGCATTTATAATACAACCGGATTTAATTGTGAACAATGTAAAACAGGATTTTGGGGGAATGCAACAGCAGAATTACGAAATGAATGTCAAGAATGTAATTGTTTTTCACCTGGCACAAAGAAAGGAGGATACAAAGATAACAATGATTTTGATAATCTTCGATGCCATTCTTTAACCGGACAATGTGAATGCTGGCCACATGTTATTGGAAGAAGTTGTGACAGCTGTGAAAAAGGTTTTTACAATATTACTTCTGGAATTGGCTGTCAACAATGTGAATGTGATCCAATTGGAAGTGAAAATGGTTTCTGTGATTCTGTAACTGGAAAATGCAAGTGCAAACCTGGTGTCACTGGATTAAAGTAAGTATTGTTTTAAAAACAATATTACCGTATTCTTATTAATCTTCTATCTAATAAGTTTTATACTACCGTATACCACCAACCTTATTACCGTATACCACCTTTTCATTTTTTTAATTTTTCAGATGTGATCAATGTGCTCGAGAATATTATGGTTTTAGTTTTGAAGGTTGTCACCCATGTGAATGTAATTCAATTGGATCAGAATTGAGAGATTGTGATGTCAATTCAGGGCAATGCCTTTGTCGAGATAATGTTGAAGGACGACGATGTGATCAATGTAGTGAAAATCGATTTAATATGCGAGCGGGCTGTCTTCCATGTGATGACTGCTATAAACTTATTCAAACACAAAAAAATCAAATTGTCAAAGACATGGAACTAATTGAAGATGGATTAAACTATTGGGAATCTCATCCAATTACTGTAAGCTTAAAAATTGGAACTTTTTTTATCAGTGATCAATATTCAAAGTTTAGATTAATGATGAAAAGATTACAGCATTGATAAAAGAAGAAAGACAAAAAGTTCAGCAATTCAATAATAAATTTAAAGGAGCTCTTGGTAAATTTATTCTTTTATCAATTCTACAATACAGTAATTCATATTGTTTTAGATTCAAGAACAATTCGAGAACTTAAACAATTCAAACAATTAATTCCTCGAGCTTCAAAACTTTTATCCAATCTCTCCAATCACACCTATTTTAATTCCATTGATGAAACAGCGGATGAACTTGAAATTGGATTAAAAGATTTTCAAACTATTCGAGGTTTGTATATTTAAAACTAAAAAATATATTTAAATACAAAAATATATATTTCAGCAAATCTTACGACTTATCTCAACACTGAAATTCATCGAATTCAAAAAGAAGGAAACGAAAAACTTGAAGCTGCAAAAGAAAATGTTAAAAAATACGGGAATTTTGATGCAAATATTTCTGAAATGGCAAAAAATGCCATTAAAGTTTCCCGAAAGAATACGGTAGCAAGAGATGAAATAAAAAGATTATCAGAAAAAATTTGGAAAAATGTTATTCAAGCAAAGCAAGAAGCAGAAGAAGCAATTCGTGGAGGTTTAAAATTTAATTTTATAGTTATTTTTTATGTAAGAAAAAAGGTTTCAGAAAATGCAAGCCGAAAAATTCAAGACCTTGAAAAAATGGCAAATCAAACGGCTGCTTTATTAAAAAAGACCAAAGCTTTCGCCGCTCAACCTGTTGCAGACGCCGAAAAATTATTTAATGAAGGTTTAAGAATTCAAATTCGATTAAATGAAACAAAATTGCCATCAATTAATTTTGAAAAGGCAATAATTTTATATAAATTTATATATTTTACATTACAAGGGCACTTATTTTAGATGAAAAATGATATGCTTCAAGCTCGAAATGATACAAATTTTCATAAAAAGATGTTAAAAGAATATTTGGAAGAACGAATTAAATTGCAGAAAGATGTTAAAACAGCACTTGAAAATGCTCGAAATCAAGTTAATTCTTTGGAAGGACAAAATCGACAAAAACAAAATATTTTAAATAAAATTATTCAACAAAAAAATAAAACTGAATCTGCAATCAAAGAATTGGATGCGCAAGTTTCAGAAGCAAAAAATGTTTTACAAAATATTGAAGGTATTCTTTTTCTGTGTTAACCTTAAAAAGTAGTTTATTTTAGATTTTACAAATGGAAAAACAGATTTGGGAAAAAGTGAATTTATTAAAAAACTTTCTGACATTGATGGAATTGAAGCAGATATTCAAGAAGCAAATAATACAACTTTGAAAACTACAAAACTTATTGGAAATTCTAAAGAATTAATTGAAACAATTCTTGCTTCATCACTTGAAGCTCAAAAACAAGCCGAAAATTTAGCTGCTGTAAGTTTTTTAAACAATCATCTTACCAATAATTACAGTTAAATTAAATTTTAGCAATCTGAACAATTATCTGAAGCTGTTGAAACTTTATCAAAATCTGCAACAAAAATGGAAGAATCCTTAAAAAGTATTGATGATTTACTTTTAATTTTGAATAAATCAAGTATTGCATTACAAAATGCCAAAGAAATTCGAAAAAATGTCGAAGCTGATTATCAAAAAGCCGCGTTACTTGAATTAAAAGCTAAAAATGAAAGTATCAAACAAGATCAATTAGAAGAAACGGTTAGAAATATTGCAATTCGAATGGGTAAAATTTCTATCTGTTAACAATTGGATTTATCTTTTAACCTTTTTTAGGCTCATTTGAAGTTGTTAATGATGAAATTTTGGGGGAATTTGAAGGAATGATGGATGAATCACAAAAAGCTCTCCGAAAACGTATTACAAAAAAACTTAAAGCTCAAAAAGAAAAGTATAATCTTGAAAAAAATCGGGATGACATAAAAAGAGATTTTCTTTTACTCAAAAAAGAACTTCAACAACTTCAAAACATTTATGACTCAATTCCAGATAAATGCTTTAATCATGTTCGTCTTGAACAATCTGGTCAATAATACAGTAACAATTGATCAAATCTCTTTCTTCTAAAAAGAATCTCTCCAAAACTATTTTTTTTACATTTTGTTCTTTTTAAAGTTGACCTCCCCCACCCTTTTTTTTCTACAGTAATAATTTGCAATGATATTTTTGTTTCAAAACTGCCATTTTTTTTATAAATTTTGTTAATCATTAATTTATCACACATATTTTTTTTTTAAATAAAAATTTCAAAACATTTAATTATCCTTTTTTTTATTTTCCTTTTCACCAATGTCATCAAGAAGAGAGGTTGGAATGAGAGACACCATACATGCATCCATAACATCTTGGCACTAAAAAATAATAATATTTCAGTATTATAAATCCCCAAAAGGCTTGAAAACAACTATAGCTTTGACTTTTACTTATTATTTACCACCATAAAAACAAGTAAATTCTTAAAGGAGATATATATAAATAACACCTTACTTTAAAAACAGCTTCATCCATTTCTCGCATTAACTAAAAAAAAAAGAATGTAATTTATAAATATATTTTTTTTTTAATAAAGTAAAACTTACATATCGTTGAACATAAAAAAAGACTCCAATAGAAAGCAAAAGAAAAATAACGGATAAAGAGCAAATTCCAGAAGCAAGCAAATAATAAAACATTGTTGGGGTTTCATGTAATTTACGTCGACAAAGTGCTTCATCTTTTCCAATTGTATTTTCACCCCATTTTGAGACAGAAATTGAATCATTTTCACATAATACAACCGTAACCGAAATAGCCGCCAAAAAAATTACAACACAATAATGAAATGCAGCAGCCATTTTTTTTGATTTTCGTCAAAATGAAATGATCTTTTCCAAAAGAATTTGAAAGAAAAACTTTTTATTCAAAAAGTATGCAAATTTCAAGAAATCAATAATAAATTTTACATAATATACTATACAAAGAATATTTGTCCTACTGTATATAAATACCTGTTTAAAAAAATTGTATGATATTACATATTATGTTGAAGTCCATTCAGGTTTACGCTTTTCTGCAAATGCTGACATTCCTTCTTTGCGATCTTTTGTTGCAAAAGTTGTATGGAATAAACGACGTTCAAAGAGAAGACCTTCAGTAAGAGTAGTTTCATATGCCCGATTTACAGCTTCTTTTGCCATTGCAACAATCAATGGACTTTGCTCAGAAATTTTATCACTAAAAAATGATTAAAATTGAAGAATTTGGTTTGTCATAAAAAAAAATAACCAACCCAAGTTGAATTGCTTTTTGAACAACTTCATTTGCGGGAAAAATTTTTGAAACAAGACCTAAATAATGAAAAGTTACATTTTTTGTAGTTATAAATTCGTGGAATAAAATAAATACCATGTTGAAAAGCTTCTTGAGCGGTAATTCGATTACCAGTAAGACACATTTCCATAGATAAAGATTTTCCAACTGTACGAGTAAGACGTTGAGTACCCCCAGCACCAGGAATAGTTCCAATATTAATTTCGGGTTGTCCAAACTGGGCTTTATCACCTGCATATATAATATCACACATCATTGCCAATTCACATCCACCTCCAAGTGCAAAACCATTTACTGCAGCAATAACAGGTTTTCGGAATTCAGCAATTCGTGTCCAATTTGATAAAAATGCGCCAGAATAGACATCAGCAAATTTACGATCAACCATTTCTTTAATATCTGCACCAGCAGCAAAAGCCTTATCAGATCCTGTAATTACAACAGCACGAATAGAAGAATCATTTTGAAATTCAATGAGAGTTTGATCAACCTAAAATTTAACATTGAAAATGCAGCAAAAAGTATTAAAATGTCAAACCTCATCCATAAGTTGACCACATAAAGCATTCAAAGCTTTTGGTCGATTAAAAGTAATAAGCCCAACATGTTTATTTGCTCCAACTCGTTCAACTTTTATCATTTCGTGAGAAACTGAAATATTCATTTGTTCAAGATGTTCTGACACCAGTTTTTCCATTTTTACATAAACGTAAATATTTCCAAAAATGGGTAAAATTGTCTCTTATCAATGAGCATTTATGGCGGAAAAAAATCAAGGATTCATCACCTGATAAATCTCAGGCCACTTTTGACGAAGAAAAATAACTGCAGGAGAGATAACAATAACAACCAACCTGTGGACATTTTCATAAATTGTTGAAAAAGTGCAGCATTTTTAAAAGCATTTCGACCAGCAAGAACTGAAACTTTGAACATTGTTCCTTTTGGCTAAAAAATTATTTAATTGGAAAGAAATAATCATTTTAATTAACATTAAAGTATTCCTTTCGACTACAAAGTTGAAAAACAGACACGCATTTACCATTCAATTTTTAAGTTTCTGGCAGCTAGAAGTCACAAAGACAAATTAATGAACAATGAAAAAACGTCGACCACCAAAATTGATTAAAACAAAAAGAGAAAGCTTCCTTCAAAGGATCACTGACACAAAAAGAAACAAACAAATCAATCAGAATTTTTTTGCAAGAAAAAAACGACAAATTTTGTAGCGTATTTATTTATTTTTTTGAATAAACCGATTGTTATCAGCTATCGCGGTAAGAGTGCACCAACAAACAGCTTAAAACATTTCAAAAAAATTTAATACTAACTGTGTTAATAAAAAGATATTGATAGATCAAATTTATTGTAAGAAACATACTTTAATAGCAACATAAAAAAAATACTTTTGCTGAAAAAAAAACTATAAATGTGTCAATCTATTGTTGTCATCATTGATCAAAGAGCACACAATGTTTCGAATAATAATAATTACATGGTTAATGTTTTATATATATTTTACTGAATTGCATTTAATGTATACGGATGGTAAATAAATTGCGTTATTTGAACAATAAAAACATCTATATACTGTTTTTTCAAGATAATTCTTTGTCAGAAAAATCTAGCTGATACAAATGTTCCTTAAATAATCTTTAAAAACATTTTTTTAGATTTATTACATTTGGAGAGAAAAAAAACACATTATTACTATAATCACAAAAAAGTTTTAAATAATGGAAAAATATTTGTTAAAAATCATTTTTAAAAAATGTGTGAATGTAAAAACTGATACTCTGCAAAAAACAATACGGTAGATTAAAAATAATTTTTTAAAGTTTTACAATTTTAAAAGGAAAAACACACAAAAAAATTGGATACGGTTGTATTTTTATTAACTATTAGAGAGTTTAAAAAAGTAATAAATTTTCACAGATTTATTAATTGATCAAAATTTAATTTTTGAATATCCAATTCTTTTATTTAAATTTGCAGAATTTGTGCGAAAATTAAGCCTGAAACATTCATTCGGATAAAATATGCAAAAAGTGTTGAATGAAAACTTTTTGGAAAATTGGATTTCATAAGGCTTACTTTTAAAGTCCTTGTATGCTTCAGAATGCCATTCAATGGACGCCGCTTTGTCAAAAATGTTTATATTAAATGTTTTAAAATATCTCTTTGAGGCAACGTATACTGTAACTGTATTAATTTTTTTTAGCTATTTGTCTATTTTACTTTTCTTCAAAAAAACAAAACTGCCGACCACCATTCACGTTTGATTATAGCTTTTCAAAATCCCTTGTCATGCCATTATCCAATTTGATAAATGTTTCACCTTAAAGGATCCAATTTTTTTTGAAAAAGATAAATGACTTAAATTTTGATTTCAAACCTTAAAATTAGTCTGTCTGTTTGTTTTTTTATCCTTCTACTGCATATATATATATATTTTTATTCGGGATTTATTTTTGCTAAAAATCGAGGTCAGCTGCTCACTCCTGCCACTTTCTTCTTTGGCAACGCGCAAGTTTTTGTTGTTTTTGTCTCGAGAAAAAAAAAAGAAAGGGTCTCTTGTGAATTACCAGCTGCCTATTTTATATATATTTTCACAAAAATGGCATTGGTCAGCCCTTTTATACTATTTTTATCCATTCATTCAAGCAAACTGGCAGTCAGTTAGTCAATTTGTTAGTTGTTGTAGTAATCGTAGAAGACTGACGGCTTTCAAGGACTTTTTGAAAAGGCCAAAGAAAAGCTAAAAATATGCGCGCAAACTCAATTTTTCATTTTTTTTAAATGGACGAGAAAAAAAGAAAGAAGTTTCATTTTGGCTTTCCACACTTTCTCTCCTGGCTTCCTTCTTTCTTTGCTTTGCTTTCCCCCTTCTCATCTTTTTTTGGGGCCCTCAATTTTATAACATTTGCCAAAAAAAGAAGGGCCTTTCTTTACTTTTTTTTATTCTTCTTCTTCTTGCCCCCCTTTGCTCCGGAAACTCAACAACTGCGGGAAAACCGAAATAAAAAAAGGAAGGCAAAAAGGAAGCCATTTAGTTCAAGCGAGAACTAAAAAAATATATAGAAAAATCTCCATCATTCGTTTCTTCTTCTTTCGTTCAAATGATGGGGCTTAAAAGAAGCAGCTAAAAAAAAGAAAGCAAGAAAAGAAAGGATGTTCGAAAGGAAAAAAATATTTTCACCGGATGCGCGCGCACCAGTCTGTAACAGTTCGTCCGTTTTTAAGTTTGGGGGAAAAAGTTCTGTTCATTTTTTTCTCTTGCTGCTGAAGGTTTTCTTTCATTCATTTTTGGCAGCCATCATCAAATATGGGGACAACGGAGAACGCAAAATATATATTTTTTTTTGTAGCAAGAAAGAGAAGAAGGTTTGTCCTTGTATCACATCTCTTTCCCTCCCTTCCTCTCTATCTCTCCCTTTCTGTCATCATGTGTTCGTCGGAAAGCAATGAGAAAATATACATACATTCTCAATGAATATAATAAAAAAAAACGGGGGGTGAATGTTCGCTCAAAATCGATAGGCTTTTGCGCTGACTTTTTTTTTTCTTTCTTTCACGTGTTTGTCCATCTGAAAGTACATATATATTTTTTTCTCTATTTCTTTTGCAGACAAATTTTGTTTTTCCCCCTTCTGTATTTCATCTCTTTTTTCCCCCCTCCTCTCTCTCTTTCTCCCTCTTTCAACTATGTCATTGACGGACTGATCGCGCATTGAAAGTTTTTTTTCAATCAAAATGCCAAAATAAAATGATTATTACTTTATCCCCATTTTCCGTCCCTCCCCCCAAAAGTAGTTATACCATTACTTTTTAAACTAGAAAAATATTCATCCTGAATTCAATCAATTTTTCTCGTGACCTTGATGAAATGCATCTTTTTAACATTTAACCAATTTTGAATTGCATCCACTTTTTTTAAAAATTTTGTGGTTTTTTTTTGAAAAAAACACCCAACACACGTGTGTAATTTTTGTTTTTTAAATGGTTTTTCCCTCTTTAATTATTACAATTTTCTTCGTTGCGCGTGCTTCTTTAAAAAACGTTTTAAAATTTTCAAAAATTTTCTTTTAAAGTTCCAACAACAATTTTCTATTAAAGACTGTTAAAAATATAGAAAAAATATTTTCAGTGTTTTTTTCTCAAATCTGTGGGCGTCATTTGAGAAAACGCGGCTTTCTCTTGAGTAAGATTTTTAAAAAAAAAGAGAGAACAATATAAATTAATATTTATTCAAATTTTAGCGTTTCTTATTGAGACACTCTGTTAAAAGAAACTCTTTGAGTAATATTGATATTTTGATTGGATTTATTATTATCGTTACGTGTATTATTCCGAGCAGCAGCGGATTAATCTTGGAAGACGTGATTGATTGAAGCCTTTATTATTATTGTTTTAAACTTTTTGGAATTTACAACTTACACACGGAATTGGAATTTTAATAAGAATATTTAATCAAGTTTTATTATTTTTGTATTTTTTTATTCAATAGCAGCAGCTTACATTTTTTTTATTTAAATTTGTAATCAAATCCTTTTTTACATTTGAAGTTTTACTCCGGATTCCGGATCCGAAGATTATTTTTGTCAAAATTCATTCCTTTGACGCTGTACGCGGTTTTTCCCTTTCTTTTTTGAACGTCCAACGTTTCCGCGGTGGCCTGTCCACGTCAAATTGCGGTAATCACTTATGTCAAATCCTCGAGGCGCCTCAGGCGCAAATAAATCTCGTTTACACAACGTAAATAGCGTTTATTCGGGAAAGAATACAGCAGCAACAAAGGCCTCCGGTAAATAATTAATTACTTATCATCTATTTATAATAATAATATTATTATTACTAATAATATATATATATATATTAAATTAAATAAAATTCTTTTTTTTAAGGGCCAGGCAAGCATGGCTTGCAACCATTGGGTAAAGCAACAGCCGTTGTACGTCGTATGCCGCCACCTGCGACTTTGCCTTCATTGAAAGCTGAGCACGGTCAAGATCCCCTTATTTCAATTGTTCCTCAAGGTGGCACAGGATGGACAACCAAGACATCTTCCACCGAAACGGAATCAAACAAGCAAAACGGGTCCACCGATATTTCGGGGGGAAATGCGCCCGATCTTCGTCCAACATGGGCAAAAAGTCAGTCGAGCAATTCATCGACGGCACAACAAGCATCATCAGAAAATACAAATTCTGTTGCATCTTCAACAATGACAAATTTTTCAAACAATTCTCAACAATCTCAAGGAGGTACTGCCGCACAAATTGTTCAAGGTACTGCTGCTGCACCCCCAAACAATCGCGACTTTCCTTCCCTTGCTGCTTCTGTTGCCGCAGTTTCTGGAAGCAAATCCGATACTGGTTCACTCAAACCTCAAAGTAATTTATTTATTGTATCCACCGTAATCCCATTCATTCTTTTTAGAAACAAGTGCATGGGGCACAAATTTGGCAGATGCCAATGTCGAAATTCCCCATATTCCAGTTGTTTCAACACAACAAAATCAATCTGGAGGTTATATTGGTGCTTCAACAGCCCCCAAACCGCATGTGGAACGAATAATTCCACAACGATACATCAGCTCCCAACCTCCGGTAACTCAATCAAGAGTTGCTGCAAAAATTGGAATTCGAGAAAAGCTTGCTCGTTTTTCCATGGAATCCAAGGAGCCATCTGTCGATGCCGAAAACAAAGCAACTTCCGAACAAGAATCTGCAAAGATGGAAACTCCAATAACAGAATCTCCAAAAGCAGTTCAATCATCTGTTGCCCCACCGCAACAACCTCCACCTTCAACTGCTTCAATGAATCAACAACCGCAGCAGCATCAACAATTTTCTCAACCTCCCCCACAACTTCGAAGTCAAGATGTTCGACAACTTCAACCTTCTCAATTCCCTCTCCCCGAGCAACAACCACCACCACAAAACGAATGGCAAAATCAAGAGCGTTTTGTCAATGGTGCTCCGCCTCCGTACAATTACGAACAACAAAAATTATTGCAAAATGGGCGTGGCGAAGGAGGATATGGTGGTGGTCCAAGAGGAGGTATGCAGCAGCAGCAACAACAACAACATGGTGGATATCATCCTGGAGGAGGTATTGCTGGGCAACAACGATTCGATGACAGAGGTAATCCATATGGTGAAAGACAAATTGAAGAACTTGGATGGGGATCTGATGATCTTTCTATTGATAATCGACGTGGAATGATTAATAGTAATCAAAATCAAAATCGAAATAATCGATATCGAATTGATAGTCGAAGCAGCACAGAAGCTGATAACAACACATGGTATTTATTTGATATCTTTCAATTAATTCGTTTTGATTAAATATCTTTTTTTAGGCAAGGGCCACCACAACATTATGGACAACAACCGCAACAAGTTGGCCCTCCCCCACCTCGACAACAACAACAACAACAACATCAACAAATGCCACCACAAAATGCTGGATGGTATGATAATTCTGGGTATCCATTAGTTCCTGGACAAGAGTATAATACTCCACCTCCATCTGCTCAATATCCACCTGGAAATAATTATAATAATCAACGATCAAGGAATAGCTCTATTGCAACATCCGATTACAACAATTATGATCAACAACAACAACATCAAAAAGGTCCACCTCGTCGACATCCTGAATTTGATTATCGACAACAAGGATATCAAGGGTATCCACCTGGAGGACCTCCATTTCATGATATTCCACAACAACAACAACAACAACATCATGGACATGATAACCAACAACAACATCGTAATATGCCATCTGCAAATCGTCAATTGCAACCGCAGCAACAACAACATCCTCCATCATTACCTCAACAACATCAACAACAACCACAACGATATCAACAACCTGAAATGCCATATCGAATGTTGAAGCGTAATGATGAAAAGAGTGCAGAATATATTGCACATCATGGTGGTGGACCAATTTTACAACAGCAACAACAATCTTCTGTTGAAGAAGACAACACAATAAAATCTAAACCAAAGGAATCAAAATCTCGTTCTCCAAAAAGCGACACTTCATCTTCTGAAGCCTCAAAAGCCACCACAGTTTCATCGACTCCAAAAGAAAATGTTTGGGAAAAGCGTATGGAAGAACGTAAAAAAGAAGCAAGCACAAAACCAAATTCTCGGTTTCAACAAGAACTTGATTATAATTTTCCTTCAATAAATGATGTTCCAAAAGATATCAATGAATGGAATCCCCCTCCACCACCCCCACCACCTGCAACTTCTGATTCCTCAAATAACAAAAATTTACGTAAAGGTCCGCGTCGAAATGATTCAAATGGGCAATATCAGCACCAGCATTCTTCTCGTGAACATCAACGGACGTCACGAAATGTTGAAAATGTTTCTGCTACAGCTGTTACAGCTGCCACTCTTGATCCCGAAACATTAGGGTCATCACATTGGGTACAAGAAAAAACTGGGCCATCATGGGATAATTTATCCATTCCTGCTGATCATCGACCTGAGGAGCCACCTCTTGAAGAGGATGATGTTTATACAGGAACAAAACGAGAATTTGTAAATTCAAAAAGGACAAGAGGTGGAAGTCAATATAAAACTGGAGGTGATTTTGCTTCACGTGATATTCGACAAAGAAGAGGAGATTCAATAACAACAACAACAACAACAACAACTGCAGCAACAGCAGCAGTAGCAGCATCAGCAGCGACAACACCGCTCAGCAGTGTAATTGTTAATGGAAAGAAGCCTTCTTCTACTTCCTCTTCTGTTACCTCTCAGAAGCCAGGATTTGATCCTTCAATAAAACGACCTTCTCGAGCTGAAGATAATTTTTCAAATATGGGTGAATTTCATGCAGAAGATTACAAAATTCCTGAAGAAACTGCCCCAATCACCACCACTTCTTCTTCATCCACCGCCCCAACAACAAAACGGCCATATCGTGCAAGAGAAAATACTAATACTTTTGAAAGCAATGAAAATGGAGGCGGAGGCGGATATGATAGTTCTCGGCGTGGAAGTAAACGTGGTGTACCACGACAACCTCGTGGAAATAATAATTGGAAGGGTTCTGAAAGACATCCCAGAAGTGCTGAATCACAACGTGACACTGGAAATGATGAACAACATTTTGAACGTTATGATACATCAGCGGCAAATAGTCGAGGAAATGGAAGACGCTTAGCTCCAATGGTAAATATTATTTAATTTTTTAAAATTATTTCTATTAATTCTTTAAAGGGTGGTAATGGACGTGGAAGCAGTCGTTTTTTATCCAAGCACACAAATAAACCCACAAGGCACAAGCAGCCACATTTTGAAGGTGGAGGTGGAGGCGGAGGCTTAACAACGGCAGCAGCATCAACAACAAGTTCACGAAGTAGTAATCGAGCATCAGCAGATCGAAATGTTGAAGGTTTAAAAAGTCCTGCAGCAAGTGAAGGAGTTGATGAATGGGAAACTGCATCAGAAAGTAGTGACGTTGGAGGTCGAGATGAACACCCTCCTCCCCCTCATCCTCCCCCACAACAACACCAACACCAGCAAGAACAACAACGTGAAAGGAAAAATTTAACAAATGGAATTCGAAATTCAACAAAATATCAAAACAATTCTGATACAAATTCAAAAGAGCCTTCACAAAATGATGAAATTTCTTCATCAAAATCAACTCCAATATCATCATCATCATCAACAACAACACGTAATACAAATCAAAAAAACGTGAATCCCGCCAGCCATACATACCTCGGCAACGGCGTATCCGCGAAGAGCAGCAACGCTTACAACAACAAGAGCAACAACAACAGCATTCATCAACCATTACAGCAGAATAATAAGCAACGCTTGCATAACGCAGATACCTCCAAAGCTGAAAATATTAAAGAAAACAATGCCCGCGATAATCGAAAAGGTAAATATATTGATAAAAAATAAACTGTGTTAATTAAACAATATTTTTTTAGGATTTGGATCTCATATAAATGGAAATTCAAATATTCAAACATCTTCGATTCATATTGGGCTGGCGGGGGTTGATATAAATGACGCGAGCGTTATTGTAATTGATAACCAACCAGATATTTTACGAGATGATTTTTTATATTCTGAAGAAGCAGGAGATTTTGAAGAAGTTTTATCAAAAAAGCAAAAGAAGCTAAGACAATTACAAATTGAAGAAGAGCGCCGAAAAGAGCAAAAAGAGAAAGAAAAAGCAGAAAAGATTCAAGCCAGAAAGAAGCAAGCTTTACAAGAAAAACAACAACAACAAAAGCAACACCGAATTGAAAAAATTGGTGGAGCAAGAAAATGTAAGCTTTTGAAAAAATTTTTAGATTTTTAAAAATTACTATAATATTCAAATTTTTAGCACAAGAAAAATCGGTTGAAAAGGAAGTTGCTATTACAGCAGGATTAGTAGGAGATTCTAAAAAGGTGAAGCAAGCAATTACTCTTTCATCATCATCTTCCGCAGCAACAACAACAGCTTCAACAATTCGAAAAAATGTTGAATGTGATTTGGGGACCTCAATTTGGAATAACACTTTAACGGCTTCAAATTCATCAAATTCAATTATTGAAAAGCCACATATTCCATCACCAATTGCTCGACCAACTAAATCATCTGTTATTTCATCATCAATTCCACTCCCTCCTTCTACCGTAATCCCAACAATTACTCCAACATCAACAGGTTCATCTTTAACAATTGATGTAAATGCGGTAAAAGAAGAGTTTGAAACATTTACAATTGCCACTTCTACCGTTGCAACGGCTGCAACAGCTTCAACGGCATGTTATGATTTTGCATATGATTCAAAAACGCTTAAAACTTCTTCATCACCAATTGGAGTAAAATCTTCTCCAAAGCAATTATCAAAAGATGTTGTTTCAAAGCCTTCAACGGATGCTACAATATTAATTGATTTAAATTCTGATCATGTACAGCTGAAGGAAAAATTGGATAAAGTAAAAGATTTTTGGCCTGGACAAACTGATTTTGTGCCAACCTTAGAGAATGGGCACATTGATAAAACATCCCTTTCACAAGCACATGGCCCAAATGTTGCAAAAGTTAAACCCCAACCTCAACATCATGATTCTTCCCAGCAACTACAACCACAACAACCACAAATTTTACAATTTATTCCTTCAGAAGTTAAGGGAACAACAAAATCAATTGAAACAAATTTTAATGCCTTTGCAATTCCACCTTCACAATCCCCAAATCTTTATCAACGTGGAAATGCCGTATTTACAATGGGACCAACTTCACCATTTCGACAAATTTCATCAAATCATCAAATTTATCCAATGGCATACGGCAATAATGATTTTATTCAACAACAACAACATTATGGTGGAGGTGGACAACAACATACAAATAGTCCACCAATAAATCAATCATTTTTTGGTGGACAGTTGCAACAACAGCAACAACCATCTCGACCACAATCATATGATGGAATGTTTACATCAAATCAGCTATGGAATAATAATGGAATAGATATTTTATTAAATTCAACTCCACCCCTTCAACAACAACAACAGCCTCGATATATTTCAAATAGTCGTCCACCATCACATCCATCAACAGTAATGCCTCCAAATGGTTTCCCTCCAACTCATTTACCACCACCACCAAATATGGGAGGATATCAACAACAACCACCACCACAATCATTACAATTTCAACAACAACAACAACATCCATCAAATAATAGCTATATTCCAACACATATTCCTCCACCATCTCTTCCACCGCCACCACCCCAACATGCATATATTGAATTGATGAATGCTCCACCACCACCAATTGGGGCATCACGTAATGGTAATTCCCGTACAAATAATCTTATTTCCCAACCCCATCAACAAGTAATTTTTAATGTTTTCAGTTCTCAAATATTTAACATTTCAATGATCCTATTTTAGAATAATAATAATAATAATAATAATAATTTTCGACCACAAATGCAAATTTTACGTCCACAACAACAACACCATCAACAGTATAACCATAATGGGATGGTACAATTTCAACCACCTCAACAACAACAATATCATCAACAAGGTAATACTGTAAATGGAGCACGAAATAATAATAATCAACAACAACAAAACTGGCAAAAGCATGATCCCCCAATTCATCATCATCATCAACCCCAACATCAACAACAACAAAATTTGAATGGTCCCTCCACAAATTATGGCGGATATTTCAATGTTAAATATACAACAAATCAGCCAACTGCGTAATTTCATTTTCTTTCCTTAAAATTCTCTTTTCATCTCTCAAAATTGACTTGATTAAATTTAAATTTAAATAAAAACAAAAATCAATTTGCTTTTTTTTATTATCTAATTTTTTTGGTCACTTTTTTTCTTTATTTAAATAATTTTGCTTACTGTTTTTTTCTTTTTTTAAACATTTTTTTCAACTGTCTTCTTTTTTTTGGTGTATTCATTTATAAATTTTAAAAAATATGTTTTCTTTTGTATTGTATGAAATTCCGTGTTAATATTTTTCTTTCAAGCCCAAAAAAATGAATAAACTTTGTCACCGAGAAAAAAATGGGGAGGAATCGCTCAATTACAGTATTACGCAAAAAAAAACATTTTTTACATAAAAAAACGTATTTAATTGCAACTAAGAAATTGCATTTTTATTAACGGATTTTTTTTTCTTTCTTTTTTTTTGAAGAAAAAAAGATGGAAAAAGATAAATGGAACCGGCTGAAAAAAAACACACGAAAAAAAAGGATGATCGTTTTTACGGATATTTATTTATTTATTTATTTGGACGTTCCAGAATGAAGAAGAAAAAGAAGATGACTGATTCCTCATCAAAATTCTAAAATGTCATGGACCGCCTAGGGTTTTATATATTTTTGAAAAAAAGGCTTTTTTATAGATAACTGAAAAATGGCATCCCCATTAATGCATGAATAATATCCAAAATAGAAAAAATGAGATATGTTTCAAATTTTTATATTCGTATAAAAAAGTGTTACATTTATGCGCATAAAAAAGATATTTATGGTTACTATTTATTAGTTTTATGTGGGAGGAATTTTGTTTCATAAAAAACTTTTTTTACTGCATTACAGTAATATTATAATAGTTTTTAAGTTTTTTTTCACTATTAAATTATTCAAATGTTTATCTTTTTATCTTAAAAAATTGCTGTTTCAAAAATGATTATCAATTTTGTACAGTATACTTCAAAGCTTTTTTTTGCGAACATTTAATTTAAAATTATCGATAATCAGCAAAAAAATGCTTCAAAGAATCCTTCGCATTTTTCTTTTCCAAATTTTAAATTTATGGGCCAAATTTGTTTTTCCTTGAAAAAAGAACCATGTTTTCGAAATAATATTAATAATTACTATGGAGGAAAAAAAGAGAGGAGAATGGAGCTGGCAGCCACCACGACCATCGAGGGGGAGGACATGGTTGTTCGATCATCAACAAAATCGGATGTGCGATTGACGACACGCGCTCATATATATATTTTAATTTCCAGTCGCTTGGTACTTACCCTTTTCTTTCCCCCCTCAATTTTTTTTTATTAAAAAAAAATTTCTATATATTTCTTCGATGAAGTCTTTCTTTCTTTTCTTCTTCTGTTGTCGATTATATATTTCCGGGGCATTTTTTTTCTGCATTTCTTCGAAGGATTTTGTTTGAAAAAAATAAATAAATAAAATTCAAGTTTAATTTTACCTGGATTTCATTGACTTTCTTTTCTTTTGTTTTCTTTCTTTGCCGCATTACAAAATAGCCGGTTTTTTTTTTGAATATATTTCAACCTCCCCAATTACCCCCCTTTTTTTATTTCCAGATTTATTTTGGAGATACACGTTAAAAAGCTGCTTTCACTTTTTTTTATACAAAATTCTTTTTTTTCTTTCAAGTCATTTTGTTTCTACCATTATTCATTTCCTTTTTAAAGCCTTAAAGCCAGGCAATTTCTAAAAAAGAAGAAGAGCTTGTGTAAATCTTTTCACACATTTTTTCTCTCTCTCTCTGTCTCTGTCGGTCTATTGTCATCGGATTTGGTGTCCTTAAAGTCTTTAAAGGCAAAAAAAAACAGGAATTGCCTTTTTTGTGTGATTTTTTTATTTCAAAAATATTGCACTTATCTTTTTTTTGAAAAACAAAAAAAATGGACACCAAATTAATTGTATGTTCGCTTTTTTGCCAAAAAAATCGGGTTTTTTTCTTTTTAAAAATCTTAAAATTAGCAATTTTTTCTAAAATTCAGTAATTGTTTGTTAGATTTTTTGAATTGTTTAAAATTAGGACATCATTTTTTTCTGGTGTTCAGATTTTTTTCCACTGAGCTCATGAAAATTTTTCAAAAATACGCTCTAAAAGATTTAAAGGAGGCGGAGGCTTTACTTTTTTTTCAATGGATGAACCTGACAATCAGGCAAAAAACAATAGACATTTCTTTTGTTCTTTGCCTGATCGTCAGGTTCATCCATTTGAAAAAAGTAAAGCGTCTGCATCCTTTAAGAAATAATTTGAACAAAATGCCTTGAAAATCAGGCAAAATACATTGCTCTTTTTTGCTCACATTTTTTGAGAATTTTAAATGAAAGCTGTTCAAACAAAAATTTGTTAAATTATTTTTGTGTGCCCTTTTAGCCTAAAAATTCATATTTTGTGTTTATCTCATATGTATATTGCCAAAATTTGATCCAAACTATTTTTTCCTTTCCTTTCCTTTTATTTTATTATTTATCACTTAATTACAGTATGCCGCCACCGAAAAATAATGGTGCAATATCTCGTACAGCATTAATTGAGAGGTTAATGAAAGAAAATGCCTTGGATGAAAATTCTAGTGAATTAGTTCCTATAGAATTGGAAGGATTTTCGCCGCGCCGAAGAAGTTGGAATAATTTTTTGTTATTTCTTCAAGACAATTTAGCGGAAGTTGATCAAAAGCTTTCACAAATTGAAGCACAAATTTGGGGAAAATTAATTGTTATGGAACGAAACTTTCGTACTGCAAAAGCATATTTACGAAATTCAACAATAATTATTGATGGTGGAGCAGATGAATTTGATGGAATTAGGTAATTGTGATTTGAATTCAGGGTACTGTACTATTATAATATCCATGTATGTATATTTTTGTAGAATTGGTTTATCACAATTTCATAATGAACGCCGAGATCCTCGAACAGAGATGGAATTAAAATTTTTTGGAAAAGGAATTAAAATTCAACTTGATTCAAACGGAAATTTATGGATGAAAAGAAATTCAGATCGTCGAATATCGGTTAAAACTCGACAATGCCGTGATCCGATAATTCTTGGAGATGAATATCGTAAAATATTTGATTTACGAATTTTTAAAGAAAGTATTATAACATCTTTAAATGGAAATGCTGGATTTAAAGGATTTAAAAATGGCAGTAACAACAACAACAAAAGATTTAAAGAATCAGCAATAATTTTTTTACGTTTTGGTGATATCCCTTCTTCAACTTCTTCCTCTTCATCTTCATCGACAAAGCCAGATTATTTGGAAGCTCCACTTTGGTGTTGTTTAATACATTTAATTGCGATGGATATGATTGGAGTGATTATTTCGGAATTTAATTTAAACAACACAACTCCCGTAATTACTGCAGCAGCAGATTCACCACAAAATTCCATTCAATCTTTTGAATCACATTCTTGTTCAACTTCAACCGAAGAATCTTCTGCGGCTTCTTCAAGTAGTTTTTTACATAATAATAACAATAACAATGGAAATATAAACAATAATAATAATAATCGACAAAATAATAATAAGTTTGTGTTTTTTCTAAATATTTATGGATTTTTATTTTTTTATTACTGTAATAATATTTTTTTAAGAACTGGAGTTGCGAGAAGAATTTTTCAACAACGAAAACCCAATCATTATCAATCACCTTTTGCTTTTGAAGAAGCTTTCAACAAAGCTCCAACAACAAAACATTCAAAGGTATTGTATATTGTAGATTTTTGGACAACATTATAGTATCCCATGTTTTGCTAAAAAAACTGTTACAACCTATTTAAAAGAAACTTTAAAAGTCAAAATTTAACTAAAAAAATATTCAAATTTTTAGCCTCGATCAAGATCTCAAACTCGTGTAATTTCACTTTCATCAATTCCGCCTCCGTCATTTCGACCAAATGAACTGCCTTCTTCTTCTTCTTCGATGCTAAATGGTTGGAGCCTTTTAAATTTATCTGATATTGATAAACTTCGAACTCGTATGTCATTTTTTAAAGCTATAAATAATTTGTAACATTGTTGTTGTCGTTTTTTCAGCCGCATATTTCGCTTCTTCGGAAGAAGCCGGAGCTCGAAGGCAGCGTTCAAGGCCATCTGAAGAATTTGTATTTGGTCAACAAAAAAATCAAATAAAACATCGAAGCGGAAAAAATAAAACTTCTTCTTCGAAAAAAGATGACCCTCCTCAAGCCCCCGTTGGACTTACAAAATATAAATGGTTAAGTGAAACATGCATTAAAAATTCCACATAAAACTTCCCCCAAAAATTCAAAAAACAAATTTTTAGAGAACGTAATTTTTGTACAGTATACGATATAAAGAATTAAATAGAGAAATATATACTAATAAATTTTTTATTTTTATTAAAAGTATAAAATTTACAAAAATGAATTTAAAAAAGAACTATTTAAGTTTTTTTTAAAAATAACCAGGCTGATTAAATAAAATATTTTGAAAATAAAAAATAGTATGGAATGAATAAAATATTTGAAGAAAAAGAAAAGAAATTCGTACAGCTAAATATTAGTAATAATAGAGTTGCATATTTATATAAAATGTAGAAGAAGTGACTGAAAAAGCGCATTGAAAAAACCAAAGCTAATCTTTCTTCATTCGAGTGGTGGTCATACGATAAATAATGCTGTCCTAAAAAATAGCTTTAATTATGCTCATCTTAAAATTAAGAAAATATACCTTTCCGGGGTCCATTGTTAAAAGTCCAACAGAAATAAAGATTATTGCAGCGGCTAAAACAATAACTATTCCAGCAACAAGAGTAAACATGGCAGGATAATCAGAAGATACAAACTAAAATGGTAAAACAAAGTTGGAAAAATTTTAAAATATATTTAAAGACTTACGGAATACACTCCGAAATTTATGCGAAAATTTTCTAAAGTTTTAAATTCTGAATTTTTTTCGGAAGCAACAACTCCTAAAAAATAATTAAATCTTCATTTCCAATTATTCATTTAAACAAACCTAAAACAGCAAGTAATACAAGAAGTTTAAGATGTGCCATTGTTTCTAAAATTCTGTAAAATTGGTATTAATCAATAAAAACCGTAAAACTACAGTAAGATATAAAACGGTAATGGACCGCAAAAAAACAGTTAAAAAATTTAAATTTAAAGCCAAAATTTATGCATAATATAAATGTTTATGCATAATATAAATGGAAAAAACAAAATAAACTATCAACTATTAATATGCATTATTAGGTCATTTCTACAGGCATATCACCACATTGCGCGTTGCACACCAGATAATTGTCCATGATCAGCAAGTTTACGGAAAATATGTCGATTTACACGATATGGCTTAATTTTACCACGTCTACGACCAGTAAATTGACACATATTAAGAATTAATGAGGGATAAGAATGACGTGGAAGACCATTAAGCATTCTGTCAGCAGCTTCATCTCGAATAGCTTGTGGTAAAATATTATTTCGATGCATTGCTTTTAAACGTTGTCTAAAATATTTTCATTATTAATTTAAACAAATATTAACGAATTACCGCTCAGCTCCATGTTCTGCAAGAGATTCACGTCTTCGAACATCTCTTAACATTCTCCATTCGGCCCAAAATGTCATCCGATGGCCCTTTTTCCACCATTCTCTTTCAACATAATATGGATATTGATCAAGTCTTAAAATTTACTGTTAGTAGTAGTAGTAAAAGTACATAAATGTTAATATAACTCACTTTAATTCTTTTAAAACTTTTTGACTATAAGGATATTTTTGGCGAATCATTACAACTTCTTCAGTATCGGCAACACCTGCTTCAACATCTTCTGGAATAACTGGTTCATCCTCTGCTAATTCATTTAATTTTGGAACGTTTTCTACAGATGTCGTTGAATATTTTGAAGTTACAGCAGAATTTCTAAACAATGAGCATCTTTGTAACAGAGATCTTCCCGCAGCTAACATTACACTAAATAATATAAAATAATTTAAAAATAAACAGATTTAAAAATTTTGAAAATATTTTAATGGTTGCAAAAAACCGTTTAAAATTATCAATTAATAAAAATACCATAACCAAATTTACTTTACACGAAAAAGAAGACCCTAAAAAATATGTGAAACGAAAAAAAAAGCTGCAAAAAAATAGTGAATGAGCAATTAAAGAGACTAGAAAATTGTGTTCTTATTGTAGAAAAAAGTACTACGATAAATGACAATACACAATACAAATCTTGCATATGTAAAAATATAGTGTTAATAGAGTTTAACAATATTATAATAACAGCTGAACAAAATTACCATAATCCAAAATAATGTTAAGGCGCTTAAAAAGTAAAAAAATGAAGTTGAGTAACAATAAAAAAATTACAACGTTTTTATAAGGGCCATTACCCGTAGAAATAACGCTTACAAACAAGTGAAAAAGAGATAAAGAAAATACATAAAAAAAAGTTAACTATATTCAGTTGGGAAAAAATTAGAAGAGCCAGTTTTGATTCTTGATGGATTTGCAAATATTTTAATACACCCATTTAGATCAGCACTAACAATAATATCTCCTTGAAGTTGGCGATCCTTTGCAGGTATTGAAGACACGAGAGGAGCTGATGACCCAATTGTTACAGTATCAACAGCATTTGGAATATGAGCAGCTGATAAAGCTCCATGGGTTGAAATAACATTTAATGAATTTTCCGAATCCATTCTAAAATTTAAAAAATGTTAGGAAGGTTGAAAAAAGCATTATTGTAGCAAACCTTTGAACAGTACGTTTACTCGAAGTTGGAATAGCTTCCGTGCATGAACCACTAACGGAAATTGTCTGAGATTTTTGTTGATCTTCAATTAAAGACAAAAACAAATGTGGTTTTGGTGCAAATACAGCAGCAGTAACAATAGAATTGTGAGCTTTGACTAAAATGAATTATAATTTAAATACAAATAATGAAAAAACAAAACCTTACTTCTTTCCCACATGGGATTTCTATCTTTTCGGACTGAAAGTGAGGGGGAAAAATCAGCAGCTCTCCATATATAAATATAATTATCTTCTGAACCACAGATAATGTGAGAACCTGGAAAAAATATATTGTGAAAAATATAATGAAGTCAGAGAGATCTTACGAACAATAATAGTTGTTAATTTTATATTTTTTTACTTTGTTTTTTGAAACTATTATTGTTGGTATAAATCATCATCAAAACTCATTTTTTGGAAACTCACCATCTGGTGAAAATGAGGCACGAATTTGGGATTGATCAATTTCTGCTCCTTTAAATTTACATGTCAAATCCATATCTCGAAGATCATAAATTCTAATTCTTGAATCATTCGAAGTAACCAAAAGTTTATCACCATGTACAGCTAATGAAGTAATTTTGTGTCCACGTGCATTTTTTCCTCTTGTTGACCGAACATCGATTACAGTATGGTATTTTAATTGCTAAAAATGGAATATTTTAAAATAAAAATTAGTAAAATTTGCTCCAACATACATCAGTTGTATAAAAAAAGCATCGACCATTGTAAGTCCCAACAACAACAAATTTTCCATTTCGGACAAATGTAATAGCAGTAATAAATTTAACTTGCTCAACTTCATTCCACAGAGCGACTTCTGTAAAATTGAAGCATATGCAATAATTATATAAAAAAAATAACAAACTTTTTTCGGGAATATGCCAAAGTCGAATTTTTCCATCCAATGAACCCGAGATAAAATACCTATCATCCTAAAAAATTCATATAGTAATTTCACACTCAATTTAATATATACAGACTTTAGGCATAAATGAAATGCAAGTAACAAAATCCATATGTTGAAAACAGCATAAACATTCCGTCCTTGCAAGGTGCCATAATTTTACAGTCCTGTCCATGCCTAAAAAAATAATTTCTTGCCAGAGGATAATAAAAACTATAGTTATACCAGAGGATAATAAAAAATAATTTCTTGACCATGAAAGATCTAAGACATCTGCAGTATGTCCTCGAAATTGTATAAATGGTTTTGGGGCAAAAACAGCATTGGCAGAAACAGCAGGACTATCATCTTCAGGACTTTTTTGATGTGAAGAAAGGGAATCAGTATCAGCAACAGATTTCTAAAAAAACAACAATTTAAAAAATTTAGAAAAAAAATCAAAAAGCAAAAAAATGGAAACAAGGAGGCAAAAGATCACAGTCGCAGGGAAGTTAAAACACACTGACAGATATTTCAACGATGATAGACTTTGTTAAAATGGACGCACACGTGCGTAAAAAAATTTTGAAATTCCAAAAAAAGTGTTGTTTTATCAAATTTTACTTACTTTATCTTCTGCATTTTATGTAACAATATTATTAAAATACACAACTTACGATTGCATTTTCAAGATCTTGCATTGCATACGATAATTCAGGATTTGCAGTATTTGAAGTCGCACGACTTGTTTGAGAATTTAATTTTTCTCGAACTTTTGTAAAGTGATTCAAATAACTTTTTAACACCCATATTCTTACAATATTATCCTGTCCTGCAGTAGCAATGAGTCGTCCACAAACACTAAAATAATTTATTTAAAATAATACTGTAGTAAAAACACATACCTGAATTTGACACACCAGATAGCTCCTGAGTGTTCATTATTAATTTCTTGAATTACCTAAAAATACTTCAAATTATCATTCGTGAAATAAAAAATAAAGCTATAACATACCCTAAGTTGATCAAAATCATATGGACCTTTTTTATGATTTTTAGGTCGACAAATAATTTCAGGTTCTGCAGGCTTTTTTGATTGTGGGAGAGTAGGTGGAATATTTTCTGAAACTGAAGGAGTTCCATCGTCGCTATCTGAAGCTGCATCGTCATCTTCATCTTTTGCAGATAAAGCTTTTGGGGGATTTGAATGCGGAGCATAAATTGATTTTCGAGCTTTTGAAAATGCACCTATGATGGCAAAACAAAAATTAGCAATTATTGTTTTAAAAAAACGTACCTCTAAAAAATCCACTTGCCATTGAACCATAACTTTTAACAATATTTTTTGCATGTTCAAGACCATTTGATGCTCCATTTTGTTGATCATCTTCATCAAATTTTTCATTATTATGAATATCGGATGGTGTATGATTTTTCATTGACATTCTTCGATTAATATCATGTGTAATTGGATCAAAAGATTCAGAATGACTTGGAAGTAAATGATTAGCCGTAAGATTTAGCGAATTATCAGAAACCGTATGTGTATTATGCATAGAGTCTTGAGTAGCATTTATTTCAGCAGATACTTTCCTTTCTGTAGCTTCTTCAAAAGATGGATATAAATTTTCATAATGAGGAAGTGGTTCAACATTAGCGAATGAAGAAATTGTTTGTTGAATTTTCGTTGGTGTCGAGGTTGTTGAACTTTCTTCCCCAACTACCATTAAATTAGATTCAATCGTTTTAGAAGGAAATGGTGGTCTTACAGGAAGTTCTTTTTTTACCGTAGTTTCTTCTTCATTTTCATCATTTGATGAATCTTCTTCTTCCGTTTCACAGGCAGAAAGAATTGAATCTGTGATTTGTTCAATTACTGAATGAGCAGCTTGTTCTTCTTCACATATTACTCCACCTGTAAGCATTTCACTTGGAGATACACCTCGATTCAAACTTCTCGATTTATTTACTGCTGATGAAGGAGGCGGAAATGGTCCACATTTTAGGGTTTTTGCTAAAGTTAATCCACGATCAAGAGAATTTGTTTTAACATGTCCTCGCTTTTTAGCATAACCATCTGATGATGGAGTTGAAATACCACCAGACGATCTCGATGAATCTAATGGATTATTATTTGCAGATACCATTGGTAACCTAAAATGGATACTGTAACATAAAGGGTTTAACAAAAGATTCAAACGAACTTTAAATTTTTCAATTCTGGGGTTAATTGTTCAGAATTCATAGATTTTGCAGCCTTTGCTGGCGTCCTTCTTGGAGGCAATGGAGGCGGAACGGGCGGAGATTTGTTGATAGCCGATGTTGAAGCAACCACTGGTCTATCAGGTAACGGCGGAGGTGGTTGAGTTGGAGGAGGAGAAGATGGTGAAAAACATTTTGGAGCTGCAATACTGGGAATTTGTTGAGGAGTTACTGGAGGTATCAGCGTTTTATCTCCAACTGTTGTATTTGTTAAAGTTACAGACGTTGAATTTATTGCTGAATCATTTAAAACTTTTGTAGCAGTTGTATCAAAGCCAAGACCCGACATATTTGGTTGATTAAAAAATGAATTTGAATTAAAAGACATATTTGTTGCTTTTGTTGAAAGAGAGTCTGCTGGACACACCGCAATAACAGCGGCATCATTATTTCTTTCCATTAAAAAATTTCTAAAAAACACAACCTTGGCAAAATTACTATTAGGATCAGCTTACCTTCCCCATGAAGCAAGCGAAATTTTTTCTGATTGAGTTGGATCATCTTCTGATCCGACCATATTTGGAGCACCCGAAAATTCTGTTTGCATGCGACTTCGAAGTGTTGCCAGCCTATTTCGTCTTGATGACTGAGCACTTAAATCAAGTTTCATAAATGACGAATGTCCTCCAGCTCCAATTGGTGTACAAAGTTCAATGGGTCTTGGAAGCATTGATGGAGTGGATGGCAATGGCGTAAGTGTATCCACTGCATCTTCAAATTCATTTTCACTGCTGTCTGACGGCATTGAAAAATATTTTGATTACTTTTAAATTATTGCAAAAAATCACTCGGCATAATAAATAACAATGTTTGGTTAACAACTAAATACAAAGTTATGTAAAAAAAGGTAAATTTACAATTTGAAAAAAAAATACAGTAACCATTACGGTAACGCAACAAACGTTATATAAAAAAAAGCTATCGAAATAATATAGGTAGTTTATCTCATGTAAGTTTTAAAATTTTTAATAAACATAAATTTTTTCTAAAGCATACAAAATATAACTATCATAACTATAGTTAGTAATAAAAGAAATAAATTTGGAAAATTATTTGATAAAAACACCACCATTAATTGACCATCCTAATAATAACTTTTATTTTATTTTCCTACATTCTAAAGTTTTGAATGACTGCATAAGTAAATTCACGGGTTGATTGATATCCACCAAGATCACGAGTACGAACTTTTCCATCTTTAATTGTTTTTTCAACAGATAAACGAAGAGCACGACCATAATCATCCAAATGAAGATGATGCAACATATTTGCACAGCTCAAAATCATTGCAGTTGGATTTGCAATATTACGGCCTAAGGCTTCAGTAAATGAATCTGAAAAAGATTTCTTCAAAAGTTCATCTAAAATAACTACAAAACCCACGTTTTGCTCCGGGTTCAAAAGTACAAAAATTGCTTCCAATACTCATTCCAGGAACAACCCCAGCACCACCAACAAGTCCAGCCGCTAAGTTATCAATAATGTTACCATATAAATTAGGCATAACCATTACATCAAAGCGTTCAGGACGACTAACAAGCTAAATAAACAAATCAATTATAACTATAATTATATTAATGAAAAAAAAGCTCTCACTTGCATACAGGTATTGTCAACAATCATATTTTCAAATTCAATTTTGGGATACAACTTTGAAATTCGTTCACAAGTTCTTAGGAAAAGACCATCACCAAGTTTCATGATATTTGCTTTATGAACGGCAGTAACCTTTCTACGATTATGTTTTGTTGCATAATCAAAAGCGAATTTAGCAATACGTTCGCACTTTGGACGTGTCATAATCTTCAAACATTCAATAACACCAGGTACCTGAAATTATTTTTAAGATTTTAAAATTAATACATCTTCTTTTTATGTACAAGTTCATGTTCAAGAGAACTATATTCTCCCTCAGTTTGCTCACGAATAATAATAAAATCAAGATTTTTGCCATGACGAGTTTTAATACCATCAAGAGTCTAAAATGAAATATTTTTGAAAAAAACAAAAACGCTAATTTTTAACATACTCGAATATGAACAACATTAGCAAATAAATCAAGCTTTCTTCGAAGTTGCATGTTAATACCTGCTTGATCCCCAACTAAATCTAATGTTCCTTCTTGAATCACACCTTTCAAAGCAACACCATTATTCTTTTGAATACTTTTCATAACTTCATCAATAGATGCAGAGCGATTGTAATACACTTCAGAAAAGAATACTTCATCAAAATCAAGTGGAATTCCACAATTTTTGACAATTTCAGTAACTGCATTACACTAAAACATTGAATTCATATATTTAATTGAAAGTAATTCAACAAACAGAAATACTATCTTTTCAGATCATAAATATTTGTTCTTTTTTTAATAAAAAAAATTAACCTACCAATTCTGGGCCAACCCCATCACCAGGAATTAAAGTAACTTTAGCCTTTTCAGCAAGCTTTGGTGTAATCTCCTAAAAAAAATATATTCCATTTATAATTCAAATTTTCGCAGAAATAACTAACATTTGCTGCAACTGCCAATGTTCGATGCTGTAAAACATGGGAACATCGCGAAATACTTGATAGGAACCCTTTTGAGAGCATGTTATCTGCAATCTAAAAAAGGTTTTGGATATTTTTAATCGGGCAAAAAGATATAAACAAAAGTTAAAAAACAGATTAGATCGCCGAACGTTGAAAGCAAAGCTTTTGGGAGGGTTTTAATATTGACGTATTTTTGACTGCAGTTAAAAAAATGTTTTAGAGCTTTTGACACGAAAGAAAAGCAAAGCGGTTTTTGCAAATTTTTCGTGGGTGTTTTTTTTATTATCAAAGTTTGAAAATGAAAAATGATTACAATATTGCATTTTTGATTTCTTCTTAATTTTTTCAGCACCATTGATACACACTATAAAAGCATGCCTTTACTTGTTAACGCGTAAAATAAATTTAAAAGCTTCTTTGAAAACCTACAAAGTACAAAAAAAAGATAAGGGTAATTCGTAGTTTTAACATGCCCACTTTTTTTTAAGTTTTTTTTTCGTCTGATGTGTTTTGGTTTTTGTTCATTTTCTTGCGTGTTCAATGACTATAGTTATTAACCGACACGTGTATAACTATAGTTTTTTTACCTGTTCATTCATTCATTTATTATAATTATTTCTTTTTAGGCTTGGGTAAAAATGCGGTCCTTCCCATTGGTTGTTAATGGGGCATATGCCATATTTTATGCTTATACACTTTATTTCGATTATGGAAGAACAGAAGAATTTCAAAATCTTTTTCCAATTCCTGGTAATTTTTGGTCAAAATATGTTTGGTTAACTATGATTAATTTGGTATGATTGCTCTCGCCGTAATACATTTACAAGGTTACATATTTTTTTAGACAATTCAATTTCTTTATCATTGTGCAGGTACTTACTTTGCTATTACTTCTAAAACCAATACACAAAATACTACACCACAAAATGTTTTCCATTTTTTTTCTACGACCATTGCATTTCCACTTTCTGTGGTACGTTTTTTAATAAATAAAAGAGAAAATGTATGATGGATGAAAGAAGAATAACAAGTGTAAAAATAGAAAAAAATGTGCTGTTTCGCCTTTAAAACAACTAGACAGCTTTATGTTATGGATAAAAAGTAAAGGGGGATTAATTAAGGCTCATCAGTAGTTGATGAAAGATAAAAAAGAATTTGGGATAAAATAGATTGAAAGAAAAATTAGAATGATGAATAAAAATTAAAAGAGGAACAACTTTCTTTTTTTGGGAAGACTTTTTTGATTTGTTTTTTTCAAAGGAAAGAGAGTCTATTTTCGTGTTAAGATTTTTATAGTGGAAAATTATTTGAATAAATAAGTGTGTTATCTCTCTAAGTGGTTACTGTATAAAATCTTGTTGATGGAAAACATAAAATTAAATTACTAATGTTTTTTGTCAAATTTGGTTTAATTAAATTTTAATTAAGTATGTTTTTAGTGTACCCCGTAGGGGTTAGTCAATCAATGTATTTTTCTTGTACTTTTTTCATTGTTTTTTCGAAAGTTTTTTCTGTGTATCCAACCTCTAATAGTTCTTGTTTAAGTATTTCTGTTCTTTGTTGAACGTGTTGTATTTGAGAAGAAGCTCTTTTGATTCTAAGTATTTCTCCAAACACTAATGAATTTTTAATGTTTTGGGGTGTATAACTTGAGTAATCTGTAATGCGTATTACTTTAAAATTATAATCGTCTGTTTTGTTGTATAATTTGGTGTTAAGTTTATTGGATTCTGTTGTGACTGTTAGGTCTAAATAATTTGCGGAATTTGAATTTTGATTTGTTTGTTCATATTCTAGTTCGTTACCGTATATTTCTTTAAGTATTTCAGGGTTAAAATGATTATTATGAAGAATAAATAGATCATCGACATATCTTGCTCCAAAAATTATACCATTTTGTTTTGTTTTATCTGATTGATAATATTTTTTAAGATATTTGAATTCCATGTTAGCCAGTGTTGAATTAGCAATTTGTGGTGAAGCATTACCACCTTGTGGTACTCCTTCTTTTTGTTTAAAAATCCATCCTGCATAATATGTGTAACTTTCTTTAAGTATAAATTTAAATAATTCAAATACTTGGTCATATTCGAAACTTATAATATCTTTTTTATTACTGTAATGACATGTGTTTCCTTTGATGTTTAGGTATTGAAGACCAGAATTGTTGAAGCATCTTCTAATAATTTGTAGCATTTCAAAACGTATTGTATCATGTGGTAGTTTAGTAAATAAGCTAGTGAAGTCCGCAGTATATATTTTTAAATTATTTCCTTTTAAATGTTTGGTATGTTTAAGGAATTCTAGACTGCTGTTTATTTCCCAGTATAATGTTTTTTGGTTTCTTGATTTAGCTGTTTCACAGTAATTTTTTAGATGGTTAGCCATTTTTTTAAGTATTATTTGTAGTAAGCAAGCTAATTTAGTTGTTGAACAATTATTAGCTGAAGTTATAAATCTAAATTTTACAGGATTTTTATGTAGTTTAGGTATACCGTATATTATTGGTAGTGTTTGACTATTAATATGATTAGGGAAAAAATACTTGGTTTTTTTGTTATGTCTTGTTAAGATTTCATTTATGCTTTCATTTGTGGGTGTATAAGTCAAATTTCCTTTTGGAATATATTTACCATTAACGTTAATTATGCCCATTTCTTTGTTCATGAATTCAATGTATAGTTTTTTACATGTAAATGTGTAATTATTACTCGCTTTATCTGTATTTGTGATTATATATTTTTGTTGAATGTCTTTGATTATTTTATAATCTATGTGCTCGGCTTTTGGATAGAAAATTTTAAGTTTTTTAAATTTTTCTTCGATTTTTTCTATGATTTTATCATAAACATTTTGAAAAATAACTTTATTTATGTGTTTGTTATTGCATGTTTTTGTAATAGATATAAAAATTGCATCTAAAATTTTTTCTTTCTCAAGTTTTTTGGGTGGAGTTCGATATTTCATACCTTTATTTAAAATATTTTTTAATTGAATATCTTCTATGAAATTTACATCTCCTGTTAAAATATGTTTATCGTTCAGATTTTTAAAGTTTTTTCTGTGTGTGAGAATGTTTTGACATATACAATTTTCATTCATTATTTGTGTCATGTTTTCTTCATTTAGTTCTTTTAAAAATCTTTTGGAGTTTAATAATTTAAGACTGAAGGGTGGTTGTTGTTCAAATACAGTAACAATTTTGATATTTGGAAAAGTTATGTTATGTTCTTTAAAAGTTTTTTGAAAAATGGTATGATAAGAAAGTTTTGTTTGAATTTCATTAAAGTATTGTTGTTTAATACAAACTATTTTGGGTTTTTCAGGTTCTTTATTTTTAGAGATTAAACTATCTATTTTTCTTTTTTCTTCTAGGTTGTTTGCTTTTATTGATTTAAAAGTTTTAATTAGTTTTACTTGGTTAAAGTATATCTTTTTAAATTCAAAAATGTCAGAATTACAATTAATATGATATATATGTGGTGTTTTAATTTTTCCGGTTCCTCTTTGTTTTTTTACTCTTGGGAATTTGAAATTAAAGTATGGTGTATTTTTATTGGTGATTACTGTATTGTAGTTTAAAATATTACCAACACCTTTTATATTGTCATTTAAACCATATGGATACGGTGTCATTAAAAGTCTTATCCATAAATCTTCTCTATCTCTTCTGGTTGTTCTTGTACATTCGTCTAGTGTTTCAAGGATTTGTATAGAAAAATTTTTGCAGTTGCTATTTCTAAAGTGTTGGTAAAGATGTGTATTAATTTTTTTATTATTACTGTTTCTAAGATGTTCCATAAGTCTGTCGTATAGTTGTCTTTCTGTTTCACCGACATATTGTTTACCACATTGTTCACATGTTATACAGTATATAACATTTTTAGTTTTACAATTTGAATGTTCTTTGATATTAGTTGCATAACCACATTTAGTAATATGACTAATTATTCTTGTATTATGTTTAGTAATATTACAGATTTTACAATCTTTTTTGTCACAAGATTTTGTAACAAATTTTGTTGTTTGTTCCATGAAGATTATTCTACCGTATTTCGTTCTTTTTGTTTGAAAAACCATACTGGGGCATGAAGAATTTTTAGAAAAATGTTGAGAAAAAGTTTTGCTTAGCCGAAAATTTAGTAACATCATGGTCGACCAAAGCCATTAATGCACTCAAGATAAGATGACCTAACATCCTGCTTTACTATCTCTTCTAGTATAAAATAGTATATCCTGAAATACTATTTTACCCAAGCTAGATAGACGGAGAAAAAACTTTCCCCAAAATAAATATAAAGATTTGGTTGACTGGTTGATGGGTTGTGACGGGTCGAATATATGTCATTTAGTAAAGTTAACCTTTGGGAAAGGTTTTAATTTTTTAAAGAAATTTTTAAATAAAGTATTTGTGTATATGATTTACACTCCTGGTATTGATGACTTGCCCCTGGAGGACTTGTTAAAAGTATGGTTGAATGCTTTAAATTAAAAATCAATGTTTGAATCATATTCATGTAGTCTTTTGGTCATGTTAGTTGGAATTAGTAGGTAGAAAGTGCTAAAAAAAATATATATAAATAGTATAAAGAATATATAAAAAAAGTAAATTAAATATTAAATGTAGTCGCGAATAATTAGAAAGGGATAAGTTTACATGAAAGAAAAAAGTTTTCCATTGTTGGCACATGTCCAACAATATTGGAAAGTAAAAAGTTTTCCATTGTTGGTTCTTGACCAACAATATTGGAAAGAGAAAAGTTTTCCATTGTTGGCTCATGGCCAACAATATAGAGAGAGATTATTCCGCTGGTGGGATCTTGTCCCCCAGCCTTGGAATAAGGTTGTTGTTTTTTCCACTGGTGGGTACATGACCTCCAGTATTGGAAAAAAGAAAAGTCTTTTCACCAGAGAGATCATATCTCCATTGAAAAGATAAAAAATAGATTCCACTGGTTAGTTTATGACTACCAGTATTGGAAACTATAAAGAAGTTGTGAGGAATAAAAATGAAATGATAAAATATTTTAAAGAAAGAGCAAGATGAAAGATAAGAATATATGAAATTTTGGTCAAAATATGTTTGGTTAACTATGATTAATTTGGTATGATTGCTCTCGCCGTAATACATTTACAAGGTTACATATTTTTTTAGACAATTCAATTTCTTTATCATTGTGCAGGTACTTACTTTGCTATTACTTCTAAAACCAATACACCAAATACTACACCACAAAATGTTTTCCATTTTATTTCTACGACCATTGCATTTCCACTTTCTGTGGTACGTTTTTTAATAAGTTTACATGTGTAACGACCCTCTAATACGTATATCTCATTGCAGACCGTTGTTACTCTTTTCTGGGGTTTAATTTATCTTGATCCTGATTTTGTACTTACCGACGAAGCTAAACTTATGTTAAGCATAACATGGTACAATCACGCTTTAGTAAGTTTTATTAATCAAATGTTTATAATTTTTAACCATTTGGCATTTTTAGCATACTGTACCTCTTATTGCAATGATTGTTGATTTTATTGCTTGGCGGCATCCACAACCAAGAATTTACCCTGCTCTTAAAGCTACTGTCGCATTTATTATGTTTTACCTTACTGAGTATGTTTTCCGAATTTACTGTAGTTTTACAAGATTACTGTGTATTATAAATCCAAATTTTTAGTGTTCACCTTGTGTTCTTTTACACTGGAAAATGGGCTTATCCAATTCTTGATCAACTTGATCTTCCAAAACTTATCGGATTTTATATTGTCTGTATTGGAGTATTCTTCTTTAATTTCTTGATGGGATATGGCCTTAATCAAATGATTGGACCTATTCAACGTCCAGTACCAAAGCCTCGAAAGAAAAGAGAATAAATTGCTGTTTAAATTTGAAAAAGTTCGTATTTCTGTAATTATAAGATTATATTTTTATAATTTAAATATATAAAATAAATTAATTTGCTTTTAATTTCTGGCAAAAATACATAGCAATTTGAGAAAGTAATTTTAATAACTCAAAAAAAAAGAAATTGCTTTTTGGCAAAAATAGAATCGCCTCCTCAAAGAAAAATTAAATTATATTTTTAAAGTTTGTCAACAGGTAAACAAAAAATATATCTGTGATGACGATCATTGAAATAGAAAAAAAATAGCAGGTGTTTATCTTTGACATCACCAAAATTGAAAGCATTTAAAAATATCTCAAAAATTTTCAAAGGTTTAAAGCAAAAATGCCTTCAAAAAATGAATTGACGGAAAGGGGCTGTCCAGATGTCACGTGACCAAAAAAATTGCCTTTTTTGACCCCCTCCCCCCCCCCTTGTGATCAGCCGTGATTATTTTGTTTACCCCCCCCTCCCTCGCGTGACCAAAAACGTGACCAAAAATTTTAAAAATACAAATAATTTATTTTTTCAAAAAGCAAATTAAATTTCAAGATTCTATAAATTTTGGAGTGCTTTATTTTGGACATCTTCAAAACCTATAAATAACAGTTTTATAACAAAAGAAATTTTTATGCAGTGTCTTTTTTTAACAATTTTATCAACATTATCAAAATTTAGTTAAATAAATAAACAAACTTGGTGAAACATTTTGACTCATTTTCCAATAAAACCTAATTTTATTTTGTGAACAAAAAACAAAGTTACGTTGAAAAGTGATCACGTGACAAACGATCGACCCCCTCCCCTCCCCTCGTGATTTTTCGTGACCATTTGGCGTACCCCCTCCCCCCTTACTCATGGTCACGTGACATCTGGACAGCCCCAAAAGCAGAAGCAGTTGTGGCAATTTTTCTTTTTTCATTTGACAAATTGAAAGAGTGTTGTGCAAAAAAGTTTTTAAAAAATGATATTAATTTTTTGAAAGAATTTTGAATGTGTTTTTTTTAAAGTTTGAAAAATGGCAAGGTCACACACTTTTAATGTTTGTGTAAAAAAACAAAAATAATAATTTTTTTTCCGAAATGTTTGTTGTTTGTTTGTATGAATTTCCTTTTTTTTATATTTATTCAAGTTTTTTCATAACTTTTTATTTTTGCAAAAAAAAATAAAAGTTGTTCGCATTTTTTTCTCTGTGTTTCCTCTTGTTTTATTTTATTTTTCAGTGATGACTGACTTTCTTTTCTGTCACACGACACTCCCCTCTTCTCTCCCCCATATATTCCCTTCATTCATTCATCTCTTTTTCCTCTGCTGATGTTGCTTTAAACAAAGAAAATGCTTTATTTGAACCAAGTCTCTTTTTTTTGCCGGCAAAAAAAAGAGAAAGAAACAAAATGCCATCGTTAGCGTTTCCTTTATAATCGTTAAAATTTTAAAAAATACTCCTCCTTTTTTTACCACTACTAAAATACCCGGAATTTGTTTGCATGCATTTTTTAGAATAACTTTTTTTTTATCAAAATTGAGAACAACAATTTTAACCGTAAACTTAAAAGATAAAAACTTTCAAAGCTAACTTTTGATTTTCAGACATAAATGTCGACATAAATGACTATAAGAAGCTTTGTTTGGGTGTGAAATTGTGTATCTAAAAATTAATGTTAAAATTTCTAAAACATTCAACGACGAGTCATTGATTTCTTTTTCTTTCTTTTATACGTATATCTCATTGCAGACCGTTGTTACTCTTTTCTGGGGTTTAATTTATCTTGATCCTGATTTTGTACTTACCGACGAAGCTAAACTTATGTTAAGCATAACATGGTACAATCACGCTTTAGTAAGTTTTATTAATCAAATGTTTATAATTTTTAACCATTTGGCATTTTTAGCATACTGTACCTCTTATTGCAATGATTGTTGATTTTATTGCTTGGCGGCATCCACAACCAAGAATTTACCCTGCTCTTAAAGCTACTGTCGCATTTATTATGTTTTACCTTACTGAGTATGTTTTCCGAATTTACTGTAGTTTTACAAGATTACTGTGTATTATAAATCCAAATTTTTAGTGTTCACCTTGTGTTCTTTTACACTGGAAAATGGGCTTATCCAATTCTTGATCAACTTGATCTTCCAAAACTTATCGGATTTTATATTATCTGCATTGGAGTATTTTTCTTTAATTTCTTGATGGGATATGGCCTTAATCAAATGATTGGACCTATTCAACGTCCAGTACCAAAGCCTCGAAAGAAAAGAGAATAAATTGCTGTTTAAATTTGAAAAAGTTCGTATTTGTGTAATTTTAAGATTATATTTTTATAATTTAAATATATAAAATAAATTAATTTACTTTTAATTTTTGGCAAAAATACATAGCAATTTGAGAAAGTAATTTTAATAACTCAAAAAAAAAGAAATTGCTTTTTGGCAAAAATAGAATCGCCTCCTCAAAGAAAAATTAAATTATATTTTTAAAGTTTGTCAACAGGTAAACAAAAAATATATCTTTGATGACGATCATTGAAATAGAAAAAAAATAGCAGGTGGTTATCTTTGACATCACCAAAATTTAAAGCATTTAAAAATATCTCAAAAATTTTCAAAGGTTTAAAGCAAAAATGCCTTTAAAAAAATGAATTGACCGAAAAGCAAGGAAGCAATAGCAGCAGTTGTGGCAATTTTTCTTTTTTCATTTTTCATTTGACAAATTGAAAGAGTGTTTTACAAAAAAGTTTTTTAAAAAATGATATTAATTTTTTGAAAGAATTTTGAATGTTTTTTTTTAAAGTTTTAAAAATGTGCAAACTTTCTTTTTTGGTCAAATATATATTTATAAAAATGGCAAGGTCACACACTTTTAATGTTTGTGTAAAAAAACAAAAATAATAATTTTTTTTTCCGAAATGTTTGTTGTTTGTTTGTATGAATTTCCTTTTTTTTATATTTATTCAAGTTTTTTCATAACTTTTTATTTTTGCAAAAAAAAATAAAAGTTGTTCGCATTTTTTTCTCTGTGTTTCCTCTTGTTTTATTTTATTTTTCAGTGATGACTGACTTTCTTTTCTGTCACACGACACTCCCCTCTTCTCTCCCCCATATATTCCCTTCATTCATTCATCTCTTTTTCCTCTGCTGATGTTGCTTTAAACAAAGAAAATGCTTTATTTGAACCAAGTCTCTTTTTTTTGCCGGCAAAAAAAAGAGAAAGAAACAAAATGCCATCGTTAGCGTTTCCTTTATAATCGTTAAAATTTTAAAAAATACTCCTCCTTTTTTTACCACTACTAAAATACCCGGAATTTGTTTGCATGCATTTTTTAGAATAACTTTTTTTTTATCAAAATTGAGAACAACAATTTTAACCGTAAACTTAAAAGATAAAAACTTTCAAAGCTAACTTTTGATTTTCAGACATAAATGTCGACATAAATGACTATAAGAAGCTTTGTTTGGGTGTGAAATTGTGTATCTAAAAATTAATGTTAAAATTTCTAAAACATTCAACGACGAGTCATTGATTTCTTTTTCTTTCTTTTATACGTATATCTCATTGCAGACCGTTGTTACTCTTTTCTGGGGTTTAATTTATCTTGATCCTGATTTTGTACTTACCGACGAAGCTAAACTTATGTTAAGCATAACATGGTACAATCACGCTTTAGTAAGTTTTATTAATCAAATGTTTATAATTTTTAACCATTTGGCATTTTTAGCATACTGTACCTCTTATTGCAATGATTGTTGATTTTATTGCTTGGCGGCATCCACAACCAAGAATTTACCCTGCTCTTAAAGCTACTGTCGCATTTATTATGTTTTACCTTACTGAGTATGTTTTCCGAATTTACTGTAGTTTTACAAGATTACTGTGTATTATAAATCCAAATTTTTAGTGTTCACCTTGTGTTCTTTTACACTGGAAAATGGGCTTATCCAATTCTTGATCAACTTGATCTTCCAAAACTTATCGGATTTTATATTATCTGCATTGGAGTATTTTTCTTTAATTTCTTGATGGGATATGGCCTTAATCAAATGATTGGACCTATTCAACGTCCAGTACCAAAGCCTCGAAAGAAAAGAGAATAAATTGCTGTTTAAATTTGAAAAAGTTCGTATTTGTGTAATTTTAAGATTATATTTTTATAATTTAAATATATAAAATAAATTAATTTACTTTTAATTTTTGGCAAAAATACATAGCAATTTGAGAAAGTAATTTTAATAACTCAAAAAAAAAGAAATTGCTTTTTGGCAAAAATAGAATCGCCTCCTCAAAGAAAAATTAAATTATATTTTTAAAGTTTGTCAACAGGTAAACAAAAAATATATCTTTGATGACGATCATTGAAATAGAAAAAAAATAGCAGGTGGTTATCTTTGACATCACCAAAATTTAAAGCATTTAAAAATATCTCAAAAATTTTCAAAGGTTTAAAGCAAAAATGCCTTTAAAAAAATGAATTGACCGAAAAGCAAGGAAGCAATAGCAGCAGTTGTGGCAATTTTTCTTTTTTCATTTTTCATTTGACAAATTGAAAGAGTGTTTTACAAAAAAGTTTTTTAAAAAATGATATTAATTTTTTGAAAGAATTTTGAATGTTTTTTTTTAAAGTTTTAAAAATGTGCAAACTTTCTTTTTTGGTCAAATATATATTTATAAAAATGGCAAGGTCACACACTTTTAATGTTTGTGTAAAAAAACAAAAATAATAATTTTTTTTTCCGAAATGTTTGTTGTTTGTTTGTATGAATTTCCTTTTTTTTATATTTATTCAAGTTTTTTCATAACTTTTTATTTTTGCAAAAAAAAATAAAAGTTGTTCGCATTTTTTTCTCTGTGTTTCCTCTTGTTTTATTTTATTTTTCAGTGATGACTGACTTTCTTTTCTGTCACACGACACTCCCCTCTTCTCTCCCCCATATATTCCCTTCATTCATTCATCTCTTTTTCCTCTGCTGATGTTGCTTTAAACAAAGAAAATGCTTTATTTGAACCAAGTCTCTTTTTTTTGCCGGCAAAAAAAAGAGAAAGAAACAAAATGCCATCGTTAGCGTTTCCTTTATAATCGTTAAAATTTTAAAAAATACTCCTCCTTTTTTTACCACTACTAAAATACCCGGAATTTGTTTGCATGCATTTTTTAGAATAACTTTTTTTTTATCAAAATTGAGAACAACAATTTTAACCGTAAACTTAAAAGATAAAAACTTTCAAAGCTAACTTTTGATTTTCAGACATAAATGTCGACATAAATGACTATAAGAAGCTTTGTTTGGGTGTGAAATTGTGTATCTAAAAATTAATGTTAAAATTTCTAAAACATTCAACGACGAGTCATTGATTTCTTTTTCTTTCTTTTTTCTTCGAAAGAAGGAATGAGACCGTGTTTGTAATATTCTTGGTTGTTGTTGTATTGCTTGTTGAATTTTTATGTGCCACTTGGCAACGATATAAGTAAGTGGCTTTAAATGGAGCCATTTTTGAAGGCAAAAAAATTGAAATGCCTTTGATAACTTTCTTTGAGTTTATTTTGTTTATGGCAAATTCAAAGACTTTTTTCTTCAAAAATAAGAATTTTTAGAAAATCTGAAAATTGACCAAAATTTGTCGAAGCTTCGATCGAAGTAAGAAAAAAGTTACAGAAAATTTAACTTCTGTTAAATTTGTTTGTTTCTTTGACATTTTTATGGGTATATATATTTTTATTGTCAATAAAACTATTGTTTTTTAATGAGCTGTTGATAAGTGATATATTTCTTTTTTCCAACACTTCCATAAACATGTTCTTCCGTTATCATATCAGTTTTCAAACATATTTTTTAACAACTGTGTTTTGCATTTTTTTGCCCCCCCCCCTTTTTTTACCACAAACACGTGTTACTTTATTTTATTGTTTTCCGGAAAAAAAAAAGACTTTTTCAAATTTTTTTTAGTTTCAGAAAATGGGAGTATTTCGAGTTTTGATTTACGGTATCATTTTTGGTGTTTGGAGTGGCTCCCTTTTTTATGATATCTATTTTATGCCAAGAATTGGAATTCAAACATGGTTCTCAAAATTAGTGATGTTAACAATGCTAAATTTTGTTCTTCAAACTGTTTACTCTGGTATTTGTTTTTGTTGTTCAGTATTTGATATGTTGGAAGAGCAAAAACATCAAGAAGAATACAAGCAAACAAAATTATGCAAAAAATCACTCGGCATAATAAATAACAATGTTTGGTTAACAACTAAATACAAAGTTATGTAAAAAAAGGTAAATTTACAATTTGAAAAAAAAATACAGTAACCATTACGGTAACGCAACAAACGTTATATAAAAAAAAGCTATCGAAATAATATAGGTAGTTTATCTCATGTAAGTTTTAAAATTTTTAATAAACATAAATTTTTTCTAAAGCATACAAAATATAACTATCATAACTATAGTTAGTAATAAAAGAAATAAATTTGGAAAATTATTTGATAAAAACACCACCATTAATTGACCATCCTAATAATAACTTTTATTTTATTTTCCTACATTCTAAAGTTTTGAATGACTGCATAAGTAAATTCACGGGTTGATTGATATCCACCAAGATCACGAGTACGAACTTTTCCATCTTTAATTGTTTTTTCAACAGATAAACGAAGAGCACGACCATAATCATCCAAATGAAGATGATGCAACATATTTGCACAGCTCAAAATCATTGCAGTTGGATTTGCAATATTACGGCCTAAGGCTTCAGTAAATGAATCTGAAAAAGATTTCTTCAAAAGTTCATCTAAAATAACTACAAAACCCACGTTTTGCTCCGGGTTCAAAAGTACAAAAATTGCTTCCAATACTCATTCCAGGAACAACCCCAGCACCACCAACAAGTCCAGCCGCTAAGTTATCAATAATGTTACCATATAAATTAGGCATAACCATTACATCAAAGCGTTCAGGACGACTAACAAGCTAAATAAACAAATCAATTATAACTATAATTATATTAATGAAAAAAAAGCTCTCACTTGCATACAGGTATTGTCAACAATCATATTTTCAAATTCAATTTTGGGATACAACTTTGAAATTCGTTCACAAGTTCTTAGGAAAAGACCATCACCAAGTTTCATGATATTTGCTTTATGAACGGCAGTAACCTTTCTACGATTATGTTTTGTTGCATAATCAAAAGCGAATTTAGCAATACGTTCGCACTTTGGACGTGTCATAATCTTCAAACATTCAATAACACCAGGTACCTGAAATTATTTTTAAGATTTTAAAATTAATACATCTTCTTTTTATGTACAAGTTCATGTTCAAGAGAACTATATTCTCCCTCAGTTTGCTCACGAATAATAATAAAATCAAGATTTTTGCCATGACGAGTTTTAATACCATCAAGAGTCTAAAATGAAATATTTTTGAAAAAAACAAAAACGCTAATTTTTAACATACTCGAATATGAACAACATTAGCAAATAAATCAAGCTTTCTTCGAAGTTGCATGTTAATACCTGCTTGATCCCCAACTAAATCTAATGTTCCTTCTTGAATCACACCTTTCAAAGCAACACCATTATTCTTTTGAATACTTTTCATAACTTCATCAATAGATGCAGAGCGATTGTAATACACTTCAGAAAAGAATACTTCATCAAAATCAAGTGGAATTCCACAATTTTTGACAATTTCAGTAACTGCATTACACTAAAACATTGAATTCATATATTTAATTGAAAGTAATTCAACAAACAGAAATACTATCTTTTCAGATCATAAATATTTGTTCTTTTTTTAATAAAAAAAATTAACCTACCAATTCTGGGCCAACCCCATCACCAGGAATTAAAGTAACTTTAGCCTTTTCAGCAAGCTTTGGTGTAATCTCCTAAAAAAAATATATTCCATTTATAATTCAAATTTTCGCAGAAATAACTAACATTTGCTGCAACTGCCAATGTTCGATGCTGTAAAACATGGGAACATCGCGAAATACTTGATAGGAACCCTTTTGAGAGCATGTTATCTGCAATCTAAAAAAGGTTTTGGATATTTTTAATCGGGCAAAAAGATATAAACAAAAGTTAAAAAACAGATTAGATCGCCGAACGTTGAAAGCAAAGCTTTTGGGAGGGTTTTAATATTGACGTATTTTTGACTGCAGTTAAAAAAATGTTTTAGAGCTTTTGACACGAAAGAAAAGCAAAGCGGTTTTTGCAAATTTTTCGTGGGTGTTTTTTTTATTATCAAAGTTTGAAAATGAAAAATGATTACAATATTGCATTTTTGATTTCTTCTTAATTTTTTCAGCACCATTGATACACACTATAAAAGCATGCCTTTACTTGTTAACGCGTAAAATAAATTTAAAAGCTTCTTTGAAAACCTACAAAGTACAAAAAAAAGATAAGGGTAATTCGTAGTTTTAACATGCCCACTTTTTTTTAAGTTTTTTTTTCGTCTGATGTGTTTTGGTTTTTGTTCATTTTCTTGCGTGTTCAATGACTATAGTTATTAACCGACACGTGTATAACTATAGTTTTTTTACCTGTTCATTCATTCATTTATTATAATTATTTCTTTTTAGGCTTGGGTAAAAATGCGGTCCTTCCCATTGGTTGTTAATGGGGCATATGCCATATTTTATGCTTATACACTTTATTTCGATTATGGAAGAACAGAAGAATTTCAAAATCTTTTTCCAATTCCTGGTAATTTTTGGTCAAAATATGTTTGGTTAACTATGATTAATTTGGTATGATTGCTCTCGCCGTAATACATTTACAAGGTTACATATTTTTTTAGACAATTCAATTTCTTTATCATTGTGCAGGTACTTACTTTGCTATTACTTCTAAAACCAATACACCAAATACTACACCACAAAATGTTTTCCATTTTATTTCTACGACCATTGCATTTCCACTTTCTGTGGTACGTTTTTTAATAAGTTTACATGTGTAACGACCCTCTAATACGTATATCTCATTGCAGACCGTTGTTACTCTTTTCTGGGGTTTAATTTATCTTGATCCTGATTTTGTACTTACCGACGAAGCTAAACTTATGTTAAGCATAACATGGTACAATCACGCTTTAGTAAGTTTTATTAATCAAATGTTTATAATTTTTAACCATTTGGCATTTTTAGCATACTGTACCTCTTATTGCAATGATTGTTGATTTTATTGCTTGGCGGCATCCACAACCAAGAATTTACCCTGCTCTTAAAGCTACTGTCGCATTTATTATGTTTTACCTTACTGAGTATGTTTTCCGAATTTACTGTAGTTTTACAAGATTACTGTGTATTATAAATCCAAATTTTTAGTGTTCACCTTGTGTTCTTTTACACTGGAAAATGGGCTTATCCAATTCTTGATCAACTTGATCTTCCAAAACTTATCGGATTTTATATTATCTGCATTGGAGTATTTTTCTTTAATTTCTTGATGGGATATGGCCTTAATCAAATGATTGGACCTATTCAACGTCCAGTACCAAAGCCTCGAAAGAAAAGAGAATAAATTGCTGTTTAAATTTGAAAAAGTTCGTATTTGTGTAATTTTAAGATTATATTTTTATAATTTAAATATATAAAATAAATTAATTTACTTTTAATTTTTGGCAAAAATACATAGCAATTTGAGAAAGTAATTTTAATAACTCAAAAAAAAAGAAATTGCTTTTTGGCAAAAATAGAATCGCCTCCTCAAAGAAAAATTAAATTATATTTTTAAAGTTTGTCAACAGGTAAACAAAAAATATATCTTTGATGACGATCATTGAAATAGAAAAAAAATAGCAGGTGGTTATCTTTGACATCACCAAAATTTAAAGCATTTAAAAATATCTCAAAAATTTTCAAAGGTTTAAAGCAAAAATGCCTTTAAAAAAATGAATTGACCGAAAAGCAAGGAAGCAATAGCAGCAGTTGTGGCAATTTTTCTTTTTTCATTTTTCATTTGACAAATTGAAAGAGTGTTTTACAAAAAAGTTTTTTAAAAAATGATATTAATTTTTTGAAAGAATTTTGAATGTTTTTTTTTAAAGTTTTAAAAATGTGCAAACTTTCTTTTTTGGTCAAATATATATTTATAAAAATTCAAGGTCACACACTTTTAATGTTTAAAAAACAAAAATAATAATTTTTTTTCCGAAATGTTTGTTGTTTGTTTGTATGAATTTCCTTTTTTTTATATTTATTCAAGTTTTTTCATAACTTTTTATTTTTGCAAAAAAAAATAAAAGTTGTTCGCATTTTTTTCTCTGTGTTTCCTCTTGTTTTATTTTATTTTTCAGTGATGACTGACTTTCTTTTCTGTCACACGACACTCCCCTCTTCTCTCCCCCCCTATATTCCCTTCATTCATTCATCTCTTTTTCCTCTGCTGATGTTGCTTTAAACAAAGAAAATGCTTTATTTGAACCAAGTCTCTTTTTTTTGCCGGCAAAAAAAAGAGAAAGAAACAAAATGCCATCGTTAGCGTTTCCTTTATAATCGTTAAAATTTTAAAAAATACTCCTCCTTTTTTTACCACTACTAAAATACCCGGAATTTGTTTGCATGCATTTTTTAGAATAACTTTTTTTTTATCAAAATTGAGAACAACAATTTTAACCGTAAACTTAAAAGATAAAAACTTTCAAAGCTAACTTTTGATTTTCAGACATAAATGTCGACATAAATGACTATAAGAAGCTTTGTTTGGGTGTGAAATTGTGTATCTAAAAATTAATGTTAAAATTTCTAAAACATTCAACGACGAGTCATTGATTTCTTTTTCTTTCTTTTATACGTATATCTCATTGCAGACCGTTGTTACTCTTTTCTGGGGTTTAATTTATCTTGATCCTGATTTTGTACTTACCGACGAAGCTAAACTTATGTTAAGCATAACATGGTACAATCACGCTTTAGTAAGTTTTATTAATCAAATGTTTATAATTTTTAACCATTTGGCATTTTTAGCATACTGTACCTCTTATTGCAATGATTGTTGATTTTATTGCTTGGCGGCATCCACAACCAAGAATTTACCCTGCTCTTAAAGCTACTGTCGCATTTATTATGTTTTACCTTACTGAGTATGTTTTCCGAATTTACTGTAGTTTTACAAGATTACTGTGTATTATAAATCCAAATTTTTAGTGTTCACCTTGTGTTCTTTTACACTGGAAAATGGGCTTATCCAATTCTTGATCAACTTGATCTTCCAAAACTTATCGGATTTTATATTATCTGCATTGGAGTATTTTTCTTTAATTTCTTGATGGGATATGGCCTTAATCAAATGATTGGACCTATTCAACGTCCAGTACCAAAGCCTCGAAAGAAAAGAGAATAAATTGCTGTTTAAATTTGAAAAAGTTCGTATTTGTGTAATTTTAAGATTATATTTTTATAATTTAAATATATAAAATAAATTAATTTACTTTTAATTTTTGGCAAAAATACATAGCAATTTGAGAAAGTAATTTTAATAACTCAAAAAAAAAGAAATTGCTTTTTGGCAAAAATAGAATCGCCTCCTCAAAGAAAAATTAAATTATATTTTTAAAGTTTGTCAACAGGTAAACAAAAAATATATCTTTGATGACGATCATTGAAATAGAAAAAAAATAGCAGGTGGTTATCTTTGACATCACCAAAATTTAAAGCATTTAAAAATATCTCAAAAATTTTCAAAGGTTTAAAGCAAAAATGCCTTTAAAAAAATGAATTGACCGAAAAGCAAGGAAGCAATAGCAGCAGTTGTGGCAATTTTTCTTTTTTCATTTTTCATTTGACAAATTGAAAGAGTGTTTTACAAAAAAGTTTTTTAAAAAATGATATTAATTTTTTGAAAGAATTTTGAATGTTTTTTTTTAAAGTTTTAAAAATGTGCAAACTTTCTTTTTTGGTCAAATATATATTTATAAAAATGGCAAGGTCACACACTTTTAATGTTTGTGTAAAAAAACAAAAATAATAATTTTTTTTTCCGAAATGTTTGTTGTTTGTTTGTATGAATTTCCTTTTTTTTATATTTATTCAAGTTTTTTCATAACTTTTTATTTTTGCAAAAAAAAATAAAAGTTGTTCGCATTTTTTTCTCTGTGTTTCCTCTTGTTTTATTTTATTTTTCAGTGATGACTGACTTTCTTTTCTGTCACACGACACTCCCCTCTTCTCTCCCCCATATATTCCCTTCATTCATTCATCTCTTTTTCCTCTGCTGATGTTGCTTTAAACAAAGAAAATGCTTTATTTGAACCAAGTCTCTTTTTTTTGCCGGCAAAAAAAAGAGAAAGAAACAAAATGCCATCGTTAGCGTTTCCTTTATAATCGTTAAAATTTTAAAAAATACTCCTCCTTTTTTTACCACTACTAAAATACCCGGAATTTGTTTGCATGCATTTTTTAGAATAACTTTTTTTTTATCAAAATTGAGAACAACAATTTTAACCGTAAACTTAAAAGATAAAAACTTTCAAAGCTAACTTTTGATTTTCAGACATAAATGTCGACATAAATGACTATAAGAAGCTTTGTTTGGGTGTGAAATTGTGTATCTAAAAATTAATGTTAAAATTTCTAAAACATTCAACGACGAGTCATTGATTTCTTTTTCTTTCTTTTTTCTTCGAAAGAAGGAATGAGACCGTGTTTGTAATATTCTTGGTTGTTGTTGTATTGCTTGTTGAATTTTTATGTGCCACTTGGCAACGATATAAGTAAGTGGCTTTAAATGGAGCCATTTTTGAAGGCAAAAAAATTGAAATGCCTTTGATAACTTTCTTTGAGTTTATTTTGTTTATGGCAAATTCAAAGACTTTTTTCTTCAAAAATAAGAATTTTTAGAAAATCTGAAAATTGACCAAAATTTGTCGAAGCTTCGATCGAAGTAAGAAAAAAGTTACAGAAAATTTAACTTCTGTTAAATTTGTTTGTTTCTTTGACATTTTTATGGGTATATATATTTTTATTGTCAATAAAACTATTGTTTTTTAATGAGCTGTTGATAAGTGATATATTTCTTTTTTCCAACACTTCCATAAACATGTTCTTCCGTTATCATATCAGTTTTCAAACATATTTTTTAACAACTGTGTTTTGCATTTTTTTGCCCCCCCCCCCCTTTTTTTACCACAAACACGTGTTACTTTATTTTATTGTTTTCCGGAAAAAAAAAAGACTTTTTCAAATTTTTTTTAGTTTCAGAAAATGGGAGTATTTCGAGTTTTGATTTACGGTATCATTTTTGGTGTTTGGAGTGGCTCCCTTTTTTATGATATCTATTTTATGCCAAGAATTGGAATTCAAACATGGTTCTCAAAATTAGTGATGTTAACAATGCTAAATTTTGTTCTTCAAACTGTTTACTCTGGTATTTGTTTTTGTTGTTCAGTATTTGATATGTTGGAAGAGCAAAAACATCAAGAAGAATACAAGCAAACAAAATTACATGTTCCATCATATTGGAGACAAACAAAATTGCATAAAATTTGTGATTTTATGTATAGCACTAGTGCATTTCCCGTTGGAATGGTATGATTGCTTTTAATCTTTAACATAAATAGGTATCCAAGAAAATTCCAAAAAAGAAGATGCAGTTTATAAAGGCTTTTATAAACTATTTCATCAGATTGATAGCTATCGCGATCGATAGCAGATAAGATAAAGTTTACCCGTTCCAAATTTTAAAGACTTTGGACCTTCTAAGAATAATAATGTTATAATGATTAAACTTATTTTTTTAAAGTCGATGAAAAACAAACAAATTCAGATTTCAAACATGGGATAAGTTTTTAAAATGGCATTTTTTAATTGAATGGGGTAAACTTTATCAGATCTGTTATCGAGATAACTATCGACCCGGTGAAACATGTTTGAAATAAAAAACAAAGCTTAACCATCTTTTTTCTTGGGAATCAATAATATCCCTCTTTTTTGGACGAGGTTGTTACTACCGTATACAATCAATAAATACAGTACCTAAAAGTTATGTGTAAATTATTTTAGGCGACATCCCTATTATTTTGGGGTTTATATGCTGCAAATCCAGAATTTGTAATTCCAAAATGGGCAGTTGGCTTAATTCCACAATGGCATAATCATGTAACCCATACAGCTCCAATTGTTTTTTTAATGATTGATACACTTTTAACTTGTCATCATGCCCCTTCAAAAAAGACCGGCTCAATTGTTGTGCTATCATTATATGCATTTTATCTTGCCATGTAAGCTTGTCTCTCATCTATGATATATGTATCTAAATCCCTAAAATATTTAGAATTTTTTCTGTAAAAATGACCCAAGGATATTGGCTTTATCCTGTTTTCAATCATCTCAGCAGTCAAATGATCTTTCTTTTTCTTGCTTTTGGAGGAATTTTATTATGGTTTTTGTATCTCGTTGGAGATGGATTTAATACAATGATTTGGGGGAAAGCTCCTCATGCTAATCCTTCTTCCACCTCCTCTTCATCAACATCAACAAAAACAACAACCCCTGCAGCAGCTGCATCCAGCAATTATTCATTAAAACGGGATTAAACTTATTTTTTTAAAATCCTTTTTTTTTACAAAATTTTAGACTGCCTTCGTTCGTTTTCTTCTTTTTTTTCAGCATTGAATTTTTAAATATCAACTTTTTTTTAAAAATTCTTTATAAAAAAAAGTTTTTCCCTGTAAACTTTTTTCTTTTAATTTATTCATTGTAAAATTTAAAAGTATATTCTTTTTAAGACAAAAGTCATAATAAAAATGAAATGAAAATTTCCCTGATAAAACTACAGTATCCCACAAACACATAACATTTATTCGAGTATTTACAAACAAAAGTACTAGATAAAAAAACAAAAAAACATTTAATAATAAAAAACAACATAAAAAATTAACGATAACTTTTTCCTTTTGCAACAATTTCATCAGGTCTTAAAACTCGAGAAGCAATTTTTGCATCATCTAAAACATTATGAATTTTTCCGAGCTCTTCAATAATATCCGGTAAACTTGCACCATCTTCAATTCGTTCCTTTTTAGCTTCAAAAAATTTTAAAGCAAGATGTAAAACATTTCGAAGTTGTCGATTTTTCTTTAAAAGCCACTCCAAATCAAGCGAACGCTAAAAATAAAAGATTTAAAAAATACTCCTACAGTAATCCAAAGAAAACGCCAACCTTATTCTCCATGACTTTTTTAATTTCTGAAATAATCTCATTTGAATCATTACGACATCTTTGAAGTTCTGAAGAAATTTTAGCTAAAGTATTTGCCATACTATTAGCAATTGGTTGATTTGAAGCAATTGAATGTTCATCTGTATCACTAAACCTTTTCATTAAAAAATAAATACAATTTCCAATAAAAAACAAACCCATTTTCTTCAAAATTCTTAATTTTTTCCAATTTATTGTAAGCATATTCAAACTTTTCAATAACTTCTGGACCACTTGAATCTAATCGATCCATTAAATATTGATGAACTAAAGTATCAAGAATTGGAGGACATTCAATCATTTTTGGATCACTAAATTAAAATTATCATTATTTCTGTAAATTTGTAATTTTAACAAAAAACTAACTTTTTACAAAGTTTTCCACATACAGCTCCTAAATAATTTTTATGAACAGAAAGTTTTCTTTCATTTTCAGAAAAACGATCTTGAAGATCTTTATTTTGATTTAACAAATAAGCGTTATCCTTTTTCAATGAATCAATACTTTTTGATAATTTTTGTTGCTCTTCAACATTATTTTTGACAACTATACGATGAGATGTATTGCGATTAACATTTTCTAGATCTTGTTTTAATCTTTCACATTCCTCTGTCAACATATCAATATCATCAATTCGTTGGTTCAACTAAAACAAAAAACGATAAAATCATTAAATTACAAAACAATAAAGCACATACCAATTCATTTAGCTGTTCTTGTTCCGCTTCCAATTTGTTATAAAGTTCTTCAAATTTAGTTAACTAAAAAATAATTTTAAAACTTTGAAACTACCGTAATAAATTAAAAACCTGTTTTTGAGCACTTTCCAATTCGATCTTTGTTTCTCTTAATTCTTGACTCTTTGCTTTCAAAGAATTTCTGGCATCAATTAAAGTTTGTTTCAGTTTTGGGACATCATTGTTTGATTGATTTGCATTATCATACAATTCTTTTATTTTATTAAAATCACTTTCAAAATCTTGTAATTCAGCTTGAAGAGAAATTTTTTCATCAGTAACTTCTTGAACTCTAATTGTTAAACGATCAATATTGAATTTAGCTTCGTGTAAATCATCTTGAGCTTTTCGTTTTAAAGCTATTTCTTCATTAAGTTTTGCCCGAAGACTTCTTACTTCATTCAACAATTGCTCGGCCGTTGCTCGTTCAGCAATTGTTGGAGGTGGCCCAAAGACATTTGGTGATGGAGTTCGATTCATTGTTCGTTCAAATTCTTCTATTCCAGCTGTTACGTCATTAACTGTAGCATCCAAATCAAATGTAATATTTGTAATTTGACGCAAAAGTTCATGAAATTCAGAGGATTCCGGAATTCCGCTTACACCTTCCAAATAATGTGGAAGTTTTTTTAAGTGAAATACCAAAGGTTTAAGCAATTTCTGCAAATTTGATAAAGCCCCATGGACTTCTCGACCAGTTGAATTTTGAATCCCATCAGACGACGATGAACTATTACTATCCACTCTAATTTTTGATCGTTCATTAGCAAGCTAAAAAATAATATTAACATTATAAAGTTAATTAAAAGTAAAATAACAAACTCTATCATGGAGTTGAGATACTGTATCATGACTCTCATCAGCGGCAATAACAATCTTTTCAATCTCTTCTCGAAGAATATTATTGTTTTGCCATTCTGAATCAAGCAATTGCAAGTCCCTTTTTAAACGTTCAATAATTAATTCTCGGGAAAAAAGATTTCTATCATCTAATTTTTCAGAGACGCCGCTCTAAAAATTCCAAATAAGAAAATTAAGTATAATATCCAAACATACTGTAACATGATTTTTAAGATTAGTAATGATATCGTCTTGCTTCTTTAATTCATTCAAATAATACGCTTGCATTTCATCAAATCTTTTCTCATTTTCATCATCAATTTCTTTCTGTTGTGCAAGATCTAAATTTTCATCAGCATATTGCTTATTTTCAGCTCGAAGGGCTTCAATTTCTGCAATCAATGCATGATTTCGTTTTTCATATTCTTCTGCCGTACGATTTACAATTTGCAGAGCTTCAAGTTCATCAGTTAATGTATTAATACGACTTTGATATTCTGCAGCAACAATATTTTGTGCTTGTTCAATTGCAGCTTTTGCATTCTCTTCACCATCAAGCAACAATGAATTTTCAAATTCTTGACGTAAAGATTGTAATTTTTGATCATATTCTTTGACGGTATTACTGTGCTTTTTATTTGTTTCAGCAAAATACTTTTTACATTTTTCAAGTTCTGCTTGTAAATATTCTGCCTCAAGTCTCTTCTTATCATATTCTTCTCCAAGTAATACAAATTCTAATGTAATATCTTTTCCTTCAAGATCTCGAATTCTTGGCATTTGTCGACGAAGAATACGAATTTCTGTTTGAAGTTTATCAATTTGTTCATCACGATCAACCTGCTTATTTTGTACTTGATTTTTTACTGAAAATCTACATTTTAATAAAACGATATTAAAGGTAACAAGAACCTACAATTATTGAGAATAGAAGGAGCAGATTCACTTGTAAAAGTAGAATCATCATCTTGTAAGCTGAAAAATGCATTGTAAAATTATAAAATTATATATCAAAGCTTACATGGAATGTGTCATTCTTTCTTGTAAATTGTTAATATTTGTTTTAAAGCATAAAACTACAAATATTCATGAAAAAAAAGACAATCAGCAAATGTAAAAAAGAGTTTGCAAAAAAAACTAAATTTTTTCCAAAAAAAACGCAAAAGAAAAATTGAATTCCCGCGTTTTCTTTGAAGGAAAAAAAATTTGCATTGCATTTTTTTTTGCGCATAAAAAATTTGTGCCATCGTTTTTAGTGTCGAAAACGGCAGGCATCACTTTTTTGCAAGGTGGCTTCAGAAAAGGAATGGTTTTGTTACTGTTTTGAAAAGGATGCATTTTGGATAAAGAAACGTGCCTGCAACAAGTGTCCACATTTTGGAGCGTAACGGAGCAAAACGGGACAAACTTATATGGACGAAATTTCAACAAAATTACAACTTTTTATGTCAACTAAAATTTGTCCTTCTTTGCACCGTCTTGTTTTTCCAAAAAGTAGAAACTTGTTTTGGTACAAAAAACTTTTACAGTATTAAAAAAATCACTGCATATTTTTTCAAGATTCTAATTTTAAATGCACATTTTTATAATGTTTATTTTTTGTCTTTTTAACACATCTTAAACTTAACAGAAAAAAAACAAATTATTTCAAGCGTAGTAAATTTATTCAGCCTCTCAAAACTGGCACACAATATTTTTTAAAAGAATTTTTACAATTTTTTTACGTTTCTTTTTTTGCAAACATAAAATGGAAAAAGTTGGCTTAAAAATGTGTAAAGAAAAGTTATTAGAAACTGTTTCGATTTTAGTAAATCTTACCAAAATACCATGGGTAAAATTCATTTCAATATTTTAAAAATTTACCGTAAAAATTGCTTTTTAGGAGAGACAATCCCCAAATATTCAAATTCAACGTTTTTCAACATTTATTCAAATTTTAAAACTTTGTGATAAATTACATTTTATTGAAAAATCTCCAGAATCACTGATATTTTTTTTATCAGCACTTTCGCTGTTTAATGAATTTTTTGTAAAATTTGTTTTAAAAACTCCAGATGCAAATTTAAGGCTTTGGGATTCAAATGTTGCAAAAGAAGGAATTTCAAAAGTTTGTTTGTTTTTTTATTTTTGGATATTTAACGGATTTTTTAAAATTCATAGAATGGCATACATTTAATATTATCAAATCAATTTATTCATCCAAATCAAGTATATCTTTTTGAAAAGCGGGAAGAAGATGAGATTGCATTAAATATGCAAATTTTGCTTCGTAATGAACTTAATCGTGGTGAAACTGTTGCAACGACGGAATTGGATATTGTTGGGGATGTTGAGGTAAAAGAATTTTAGCAAAAATTAAATATCTGTAAAAATTTGGAATATTAGCTTGATGCTACAGTAATTGATGTTGATGAAGCATGTAATATAATACAAAATGCTGAAAGAAGTAATTAATTAAATTATTTAAAGATTTTAATATTACTGTATTTTTTTCTAGTATATCAATCCATCTCAAGATATTTTCATCTTGTTGATGTTCGACAAAAAGCTTTGGATTTACAAATTTCTTCGACAAAACAAAATGATCCTTTAAAAGCGATTATAAAAATTCAAGCAATTACCCGAGGATATTTAACTCGAAAACGGGTTCGACTTTTAAGGGATGAAGAAAATGCTCGATTGGGCCTTAATTTGGACGCCTTTCTTCAATCAACCCAAAAATATTTAACCACAAAATTTTTAAAAGATTTAAAACCACAGCAAAACTTTTTTGCCGAAGATTTGCTTCCATCTCCGCCCCCAAATTCCGTGCAATCGTTGGAAATATTTTTAAAAGATAATTTCTTTTCAACGGATCCTTTAACTTTGAGAGATCCGCCAACGATATCAGAATGTCGAAAAGTTGATGAAATGACAGAATATTATTTTGGGGAAACCTTTTTAGCTGAAGCTGTAAAACTTCAACCAAAAAGTCCAACAAATTTCTTCATTAAATTTGATGATTTAATTTCAGCCACAACTTTTATAAAAGCAAAAGGCGGAAAAACGTGTCATTTAGATTTACGAACTTTTCTTTATGCTACCGTAATTATTCCACATTGTAAATCCTTTTTAAAAAAATTTAATCAAAATTTCATAATCATTTTTGTAGCTTTGTCAGTTTGGAAGCAATTTGATATTAAACGAAAAAGTATTTTAATTGTTGGAGATCCAAAATCTGGTAAATCCGTGTGGTCCCAAGCCGCCGCTTTTAAATGTTTAGCTCCAAGAATTCGGATAAGTAAAAGAATTTTTACACGAAAATTTACTCGAAGAAAACGAGTTATGGAAATTATAAATCAAGTATTTTTATTATGGCATTTTTGTATTTTTAAAACTGCAAAAAAATTGATATTTTTTAGTTTGTAAAAATGGATAAATATTGTTACATTGAATTTGATAAACTTGAAATGTTTTCTGCAAAAAAGCAGCGACGAACTCCTATCAAAGTTAATTCGTTTTAGGAAAAAATATATGTTTTAAAAAAATTATTTTATTTAGGCATTAATTTTAAAATTATTTCATTCTTTAAAAAAATCGAATGCTCAAATTATTGGTCTTTCGAGGACAGCGGATTTGATTCCAGAAATTTTGGGAGAATTTGATTATATTGTAACTTTAAAAAATCCAAATGGAACTGATCGCTACAGTATGCTTTTTATCATAATTCAATGAAAAAAAAGGAAAAATGGTTTTTTGCAGATTTGCTGGCAGATACATTTAGTCGTCGGATGAATGAAAGCCGATTATTGAAAACTCCAAAAAGATTGTTGGAATTAACAAAGGTAAGAATTTTAAAAATTATCAAAATTTTTATTCTAATAATTTTGTTGGTTTTGAATATTTGCAAATCAAATATCTAAGATCACCGAAAAAATTGGGAACACAACTTATGTTAAATAAAATTGCATCATTTTTTTAAAAAAAATTATTTTTTCACAAATTTTAAAAAAAATATATTTAAATTTAGACAACAAAAAAATTAAATATTGGTGAAACAATTGAAAAAATTGACAAAAAATTTGCTGCTCCAATGCCACCACCGCCAATGCTGCTGCATCTATCTTGAATAAATTATCTTTTTGTGCCAAAATAAACTCTTCCTTTTAAATATTAATAGCCTCAATTTTTTTTCAGTTATTGCATTTCGACTTTTTTATTTTTACATTTTTTTGCATCTTTTTTTAATTGTTTTTTTTAAAATAAAACTATGGAATTTTTTTTTTGCATTTCAAAAGTTGAAATTCTAATTTTTTGTTTAAAATTATTGATTTTTTATGTAAAATAGAAAAATATATATATTATTTTCCCAGAATTTTCATTAATTTTTGTTTTTAAATTTAAAAATGACAATTAAAAAAAAGAAGAAAGATAATTGAGAAAAATAGAAATTGGAGGGTGGGAAAAAAAGTCCTTTTTTTCAAAAAGGGGGGGGCAGGAAATAATTATACGGTTATGAGTTTTCCCTTCCATTATTTTTTTATTCTTTGCAGCTGTTTTATATTTTAAGCAAGTATTTTTTTTAAAAAAGTAGCCCAAAAGCATTAAAACTAAAAGTTATGATTTTAGTTATCTGCAAATTTACATACACTTTTATCTTTTTATCTGCATTTCAAAATTTTAAAATTTTCAACTGATAGTAACAAGTGTTTTTGAAGTTCTTTAATGGATTACTGTACTTAAATTTTGACGACAAAAAAAATTAAAAGCTTTGTAATTTTTTATTTCTCTTTCTTTTTTTTCAATTTGTTTAACGTCCTGTTTTTTCTTTTTTACTTTTGCTGTCCACCAACGCCTTTTTTTCCTTATTTTCTTTTTATTATCTGTCAAAGTAAATGAAGTTTCAACGCATCTTTGCAAAAAAAAGACTTACGTTTTGTCCCCCCTAAAAATATAAATGCTTAAAAAAATATATTTTTAAGGAATCAAAAAACCCAAAAAAAATATATATAAATGCGCACTGTCGCTCAAAAAAAAACAGAGAGTTAAAAGTTACATTTTTTTGTTTTTTTTCGCAATTGTTTATCGTGAAGAAAGTACTTGAGATGCCACATTTTTTTTGTTAAAATAAAAATTGTGCATCAATTTCTTTTTCTTTTTTGCCACCATTTTTGTCTTCAACAAGTTTTTATGCCATCACATTCTTCTGTTTTTGGAAGTGTAAAATGCAATGCATCTTTTGACACTCTAACTTTCTTCTCTCTTTTTTTTTCTGCCGAAAAAGAAGTTTTGTTGCAGTAAAAAAAGTAAGTAACAACAATTTTGATATTAGTTAGTCTATATTTTTTTTCTTTGTTTTTCTAGCTTCTGTTTTGACGTGACTCTTCTTTTGATATATATTTTTTTTTGGTGAAGAAGAAGATTTACGCGCAATGACGCCCTTTTTTTAAAGCAGCAAAAAAAAGATAAAAGAAAGAAACAAGAAAAAAAAGTGCCATTCGATTTAATCCAACGGATTTTAAAGTTAACTTGTGACACTTAATGACAGCCAAAAGCACGGCAAAAAGCTATTTGCTATTTTGCATAATTTGGATTTTCTAAAATGAATCCCCTCTCTTTTTTTTAAAATTTTTATTTTCGAGTTGCTTGGAAACTTTTAAATCCTCTCTCATTCTTGTTCCTTTTTTTTAAAATTCTATTCCAGCGGAAAGAAAGAGATTATTTTTTTTCTTCATTTTTATAGTTTCATTAAAATAAAAAGATTTGAAGGAAAAATGCCATTTGAGAAATGTTTTTTTGGAGTTTATTATTATTTTAAAAAAAGTAGAAAAAGTTTTTACCTTTTGTTTTTTAATTTTTAAAAGTTTTTGATGAAAAATATAAAAACGTAGTTTTGTTTTGAAAATACAAAGTTTTTTGACATTTTTTTTTTCAAAGTTCACTAAGTATTTTTTTGTTAATTTTAAAAAACTTAAATGTTTTGGCGGAGTACGGTAAAAGATTTTGTTTTCACTTTAAAAAAATTTGTGTTTAAAAAATCGGCTTTTTTTTTTGATTCCAAATTTTTTAAATTTTGTAATAAATTCTGCATTTTTGTTATAGCATTTCTTCAAATTGTATTCCGTGAAAAATGTATGACAAAATATTATCATTTTTGTTTAACTCCATTTTTTTTACATCTGCCGACAGATGATTTTCTAAAAGCTTAGAAAAAAATTAATGCAAACGCCTCTCTTTTTTTTTCTTTCACACATTTTCCGCGCCTATCATTTTTAGATGTCCTTTTTTTAAAAGCCATTTTTTATTGTTAAAAAATTATTATAATAAAAGTCTATTATTTTTTTGTGAATTTTGATGATGTTTTTTTGCAAAAAAGAATTTTGAAAAAAAAGCTATTTAAAAACGGTGAAACATTTTGAGAGAGAGAAAAATAATACCAAACAGTCAGCAAGCAGGGCATCTATCTATCTGTGTTTCCGTCTTTTTTCTTCTTCTTCTTCCTTTTTTTTGATTTGATTTTTTAAGCTTCTTTTATTTTTCTTCTTTCATGTTTTTGATCAAAAAAAAATATAGTTGTTTTAAAAAAAAAGAAAGAAAGGAAAAGTCGTCGTCATCCAACCAACCAACACACTTCCGATCTCATTTTTTTCATTGATTTTAATCTTTTTTTTATATAAAAAAACGATTTAAAAAAATTAATTTCATCCAAAAAACAAAAAATACATGCATCCTTAAAAATAGTAAACGTTTCCGTTCAATGGCATTCAATTCAGAAAAAAAAATATATTTATTATGGCCTTTTTTTCTTTCTTCAAAGTCGTTGGTTTTTATTCTTTTTCTTCGGAAGCTTTGAATTAGTTTTTATGTTTTTTATTTTTTATTTTATCTTTTTCCTTGATCTTTTAAAGAAAGAAAAAAAGACAGAAAAAGATTCCTCTCTCTCATGGGTATATTTTTTTTAATATGACCAATTTTAAAGCTTGATGGAATTTTTGTTGTTTTATTTTTTTTTAAAAACCGTTTTTTAAGAACGAACAAATAACAACTATGTCTCTCTCGAGAGATTTAAAAAATCTCTTTTTTTGTCTATTAAAAATGAAAATAATTGACTTTTTACACTTTTATTTTAAATTTTGTAAATATTTTGTCTTTTTTTATAATAAATGGTTTTGAATTGTCAAAAATTTAATTTTTGATTGATGAATTTCAAAGAAATATTCTAGTTTTTTTTTCGATTTCTTTGAACCATCAAAAAAAATTTAATTTTATCACTTTTTTTCAACGGAAATCGATATTTTTAAATGACATTTTTTATAGATAGATTTTTCGTCAGGTTTTTATTTAAAAAATATGCGATTTTTTAAAAATGACGAAAATGGTTGAATATTACTGTAGAATTCGAGTTTATAGTTTCTGTAAATTATCATAAAAATATTAAAGTACCCTTTTTTTAAATCTTATTTACATGTATTTCATTTTGAGTTTCTCTATCACTTTTGACTGCAATAATTTGTATAATTGTAATTGTTCTCCTTGATTTCTGATACATGCATACAGAAGGGGATCCGTAACAACAACAACGCCCCTTTGTTTCCATGCCATTTTTGTAAAAACATATCCTAAAATAAAAATAAAATTGCAACCGTTTTTTTATTCAATTTAAAAAAAAATGAAAAACGTTAAAGGTCTTTTTTTTACTCATTTGCATTTTTTGATTAGCACAAAAAAAAAGTCTTTCTTCGCTGTTTTTCTTTTGGTGACACTGTTTTTTTTTCACTCCTTTTTTCTTGCTTCAAAAAAAGCACAGAAGAAACCATCTTTTTTTTCCATTGCTTCAACTCTTACTTTCTTCTATCAACTCTCTTTTTTTTGTGCCTTTAAAGTGTAAAAGAAGAAGAAGAAGAAGCACTTGAAAATGAATGAAGGAAAACAACAAATCTCTCTCACACGTTTTTTTTTTTCTTTTTCTCATTTTCTTCGTCACAAAAGTCTTACTTTCGTTTTCATTTTTCTAAAATAGGCTTTTTTTCTAAATGACTTTTTTCTTTTTCACATTCTTAAGTTTATCATTATCCCCCTCTCTCTCTCTCTCTTATCTCTTTTTAAGAGTCTTTTTTGAAAGAAAAAGCCTTATCGCCAAAGGATTTCCCAAATATATCAGAAACAATTTTCTTTTTTTGCTTCTTTTTTCGCGGAACCCCATTTTTTTATGTTTCATTTTTTGACCAAAGATTTTTTTGGTCTCTCCTTTTTTTTGTAAAAAAATAAATAAAAAATGGTTTTTGCGTGCGTTAAAACATGCGTTGTTATTTAATGCAATTATCAGTTCTTCCAAAAAAAAGCAGTTCAAAGATTTCGTCTTGAACTGCTTTTTGTAGAAATTAGACTTTTAACAAGATGAAAGAGGCAGCCTTTTAACAAAAAATAATTTTAATTGGATAATTAACAAAATTACAGCAATAATAATACTCCAACTTTAAGCCCAAGACCAAAGTTTTATATATTTATTTTTTCTATGTCATATATTTAATCTTCTTTTTTTCTCAAAATAAAATATTGCAACTTTTTATTATTCATTTCAGCAGCTTTTCGGCCGGCTTAAATCTTCTTTTTCTGCCAATAATAACCTTTTTAAAAAAAAGAGACAGGTGAAAAATAAACTTTGCTGTCTTTACAAAGAAAAAACAAACCACACAAAGAAAAAGGCACAAAGCAGCAAAAAACTTAATTTACAATTCATTTTAAAATTAATTTCAAATTATACTTTATCGTGCGATTCCTTTTTTCTTCTCTCTATTTTTTTAAATCTTGTCATACCTTTTTTTTCTTCATTTTTTTGTTGCACCCTTTTATGTTTCCCGCTTTTTGCTGCTACAAAAAATGGAAGAAAATACATTGTTTTTTTGAAAGACCAAAGTTACTTTTTTCAAATGAATCATAAAAAATACCTATTATCTTTTTTTTACCTGTATTTTTGCATTTCTGTTTGTTTGTTTCAAAACATTTTTAATTGGAAAAATGTGCATTCGCTTCTTTTCTTATTTAATTTAATTAAATGGATTTAAAGTTTATCAAATTTTACTTAAGACAAATCTGTTTTAGGTCATTTTTGGGGCTTAGAAATAAAAATATTAATATGGGAAAAAATAATAGTAAACATCAAAAATCCGCAGCTCCCAATGGCACTTCTGATCCCGCAAATGGACAAGCACCAACTCCAAAAATTAAACCAAAAAAAGCGAATAAAAAGTTGACCCCTGAAGAGCTTCAAGAATTGGAAACTTGTACATACTGTAAGTGTAATATCTAAATTCCATGCAAGACCTCTTTTGATAACAATAATCTTTGTTTTTTTTGCAGTTACCCGAAAAGAATTAAGAAAATGGTATAAAGATTTTGTACGAGATTGTCCGTCGGGGGAGTTAAAGCTTGAAGAATTTCAAAGTATTTATAAACAATTTTTTCCAAATGGTGATCCATCTAAATTTGCAGAATTTGTTTTTGGTGTATGTCTTTTTAAATACCCTAAAAAATCTATGAAATTTTTTTAAGGTATTTGATTATAATCATGATGGACATATTAGTTTTAAAGAATTTATTATGGCTTTAAGTATAACATCTCGTGGAACAATTGATGAAAAGCTTGATTGGGCATTTTCTTTATATGATGTTGATAAAGATGGGTAAGCCTATAAAAGAGATTGAAATACAGTAATTTTTAAACATTTTTAACAGAAGTATAACAAAAAAAGAAATGGAAAATATCGTGGATGCCATTTATGCAATGATTGGAAATATGCTCGAACTTCCAACCGATGAAGATACTCCACAAAAACGGGTTGAAAAAATTTTTTCTAATATGGATTTGGTAAAATTTTTATATCAATAATTTATTTAAAAAGAATTTAACCTTTCAAAATATACATATTTTTTAGAATCTTGATGGACAACTTACAAGAGATGAATTTAAATTAGGTTCAAAATCAGATCCATGGATTGTACAGGTAAAAATAAAGATATAAGCTTTTATAAATATGTTTCATCAGATTTTGAGGGCCTCTAAAAAAATCATTGGTCTCGAAAACAGATATCAGATTTTATATTTTATATTTTAATAACTTTTTTAATTATAAAAATACAATTTTTATAAAATTTGATTTCGGTTTTTGACAACGAATATCGGAGATCTGATGGCCCATAAATTCGATACAATAAAAGAAACATTATTTTTGTTTAATCTAAAATATCTTTTTTTAGGCCCTTTCAATGTCAGCTGCAGAAGATGAAAAAAGTTAAAAAAACAACTTTTCTTTTACATTTTTGGCTTTAATAATATTAAAAAATTCTGTTTTTAAATAAAATCTTATGATTGTACATATTAATTAATGTTCGATATTTTTTTCATATTATTATTATATTTTTTCGTTTTTCAACTATCTTTTAAACCTTTTTTTTTTGGTTTTGCATTTCGTTTCCGTCCTCCTTCCTTTGATTTTCTCTCTCTTTCAAACATTTACCCAAAATTTGAAAACTCTTTTTTTTATTATTTTAAAAATCAGTTTTCAAAAAAAAAATATCATTGTGTTTGAATCTAATTTATTTATTTTTAAAATCAATTCCTAATGTTTTTTTGATAATTTGATTTTTGTTTTATTATCTACATATTTTTTTCATAAATTCTTTTAAAAAATTCCAACTGACAAAAAAATAATTCTTGTGAGCTTGCTTCAAATTGAAAACAATTAAACAAAGACCAGCTTACTGTATTCAAAATCTGAGGTTTACGGTATTTTAAAAGTATATACAACTTTGAAATGTTAGAAATTAATGATATCATAAAAAAAGAAGAATAAATTACTCGTTATTATTAATCTTAAATACTAAAATAAATAAAAAGGCCAACAAATTATTACAAAGGATAAATCAAAAAAGTTAATAACAATGTAAAAAAGCAGTAATAATATCACACCTAAGAAATGAAAAGAATCCCGCAATTTAAAGATTTAAAATCACAACAGAAAAGGCATTTTTAAAGACCACGATTATTTGGCTTCTTCACACGATAAATTCGTACAATCCAATGTTCGGTTGTGTATGCCTCTTCCAAATGTTCCAATTCAAAGTCTTTGTTTCCAATTTCAGCTCTTCTTACACGATCATATCCCATTGCTTGACCACCTTCAGTATAAACTTGTCCAAAGCGATAATAACAAAGTTTATACATAAGACAATTTTTCATCGTTGATGATGCTTCTTTATCAACTCGATATTCACCTGATTTCGTGAAATAATCAGATTCTTTGATATGAGCACCTTCAGGAGTTGAGCCACCAATTCGAACCATCCACAAAAATTTATTAATATCTAAAAAAGAGAAGAAGAAAATAAAAGTGTTTAAAATTATTAAAACAATTTACCATCAGAAGAATAACCAGTAACTCCACCGAAAATGACCAAAACATAATCAACATCTAATTCATGCATAATTTCATAGGCATGATCTTCAGGTGATGCCATTGCTTGTCCAACACGAGAAATATGTGTATTATTCCAAGTATTATTATCAACCAGCACAGTTCTATTTGCCATTGCGGTAATTTGGTAACCGTAATCCCACCAACTCATAATTTTAGCATCCTGAAAATTATTTTAGGTAAAAGCAATCTCGATATTACAGTATTACTTCATGAGTATTTTGTCTTAACCAATAATAAGCTTCACGGAAATCATCAAAGATTACACGACCACCTCCACCACCTCGAGCCGCTAAAACAATGGATGGGGACGAATAAGCTTCTGATGTAACCCAAGTACAATGAAAGACATAAGAGACCAAGAAAATTGTAATCATCCCAATGACAAGATGTGCAATTTCACTTTTAAATGGATAATTATTATCAGAAGTTCTTTCACGTTTAGATTTTTGTGGTTGTGTTGTTGCCTTTGTTTCTTTGGTATCAGGCTTTTCTTCAATATTTTTCATATAACCGGAAATTATTCCATTTGTAGCAATTCCACCAAGAATACACATTACTGGAGCCAATACCAACATTAAACGAACCATTACTCCGGAAAAGTAGATAGAAGTAACACCATACATAATAATAAAAATATTTTGATCACTAAGGTTTTTGAAGCAATAATAAAGTCCAGCAGGGAAAAGGAAAACAAGAAGCTGGAGATCAAAATAAAATGATGACCATGCCGTGGGTTGATGTTCGGAAACGGATGCAATGATTGGGATGTTATTCTTAGCATAAGAAGGATCCAAAAGGGAATAGAATCTTCCAGTCCAAGGAGCAATTTCTGTAAATAAATATATTAGTGACTACAGTATACTTTGTGATTAAGAAAAAACACAAACTTTGAAGGAATGTTGCAACAACTAAAAGTGTTGCGGCTGTAAATCCAACCACAAGAAGAACAGAACGGAAAACAACTTGGAATTTCTCTTCAGGCATTTTTGATTTCATCCATTGTGCAAATGCAACAATCTGGCATAAACCAAATACACCAAGAGCCTAAAATTTTAACAATACAAGTGTTACAATTACAAAATAATTTAAAGAACTTACGCCCATATGTTCAGATGTTAAGATAGGTTGAAAACCAACAAATGGAATTTGCATTGATAATACAGTACCCATTGAATAAACCTTAAATAATTTTAATATTATCACCATTTAAAACCATAAAAGAAAACATACGACACTGTAGGCAATATATACTCGATGAGAAAATCTTCCAGTAATCATTAAAACCAAAACATGAAGTGGAATCAAATTGATCAAAAATACATAACCGCCCCATGATGATACCATGTAAAAATAGGCAAGAGAGCAAAAAGCCGCCCAAAGGATTGATCCTGTTTTAACCGATTTGATCCAGAGATAATAAGTAAAAAGCATGCAAAAGATTGCAATTGCTTCATTATCGTATGAACCAGCAACCGAACGTGAAATATACCCAGGTACAATGGCAATAAATGCGGCAGCAATAAGACCAGCGCCATCATTCTATAATATACAGATATAAGCAATATTATATATATAAAATATGTAAAACAAACCTGAACTTCTTTTGTTAAAAGATATGTAACAAAAACTGTGAATCCAGAAAAGAGTGGTGCCAAGAAGACACAAATTTCTCGAATATCAATGGTAAAATTAAGGTAATGAAGAATTTTAAAGATGAAGGCACTTGTAACCATTAATCCGGGATAAATAGTACCACCAATAATCCGGCCTAAAGGGTACCAGGCTTTGTCATCGAACCAATTGTGCTAAAAATATATTTTATATGGTATTAATTGTAAAAGATAAACAACATTGAATATTGTTTTTTTTTTCAATGTATGTTGATAATAAATAAAATTATTTTAGGAAAAAACTAACAAAATTATAAAATCCTTCTTCTGTTAAATATTTGGTTGTACGATAATTAAAATATGGATCAAATTCATGAATAACTGATTCAAATCGAATAACAGCAAAAAGTCGAACGGCAAATGCTACAACAGCAGCAAGGGTTAAAACTAGGACCTTGATGAGAAGGGCTTGACTATGCCCCTCTAAAAATCCCCCCAACATTATGAGAGTATCTGTAAAAACATATGATTATATAAAATATAAAAACAATATTTAAAATTTACAACTAAATATACACGTCGTAAATGAGAGAGATACTTTAGTCAAAGAAACAACACTAAAATAATGCTAAAAAAGAGGATTTAAATGCATGTTGCAGATAAATAACAAAAAGAGTTTAAAATCTATGATTTTTAGGATACGCAAAGAATTCTACAAAAACAATTAATCAGTAAAACAGCAAAAGGTTAAACACAAATGAATGAATGAATGAATGATGATGCGTTGTCCACTGTTTCAAATTGTTGCTGTTAGCACCCCTTCTTTTTTTTTGCCAACGCGGCGTCTTGATTCAGGCAACATGCAAGTGGCCATTTTCTTAGATAAATTTTGCATCGTGTCCATTTTTTAGTACAAAAAAAAGTGTTTTGGAAAAATTGCACTCAATTTTTTCAATACATTTTTGATTAAAATTTTTTGCCTGATTAAATCAAGCAAAACCGATGAAAAAAGTGAAAATAAAAAGATGAAATTCGAGTTATATCCAATCAATTTATTTATGTCACATAAATTGTGGACACCATTTTTTGGATCAGCCGTAATTCAGATTTCTTAATTAAGATTCTGAAACATTTGTATTTTGAGTGAATCAAACACATTTTCATCGACACGCCCTTTAATAATTAATATAATTTTAAGATAATAATTAAACTAAAATTTGTCACAAATTATTTGTGTGTTCAAGAAACATTAAAGTTTTTTTTTGCTAAAAAGTCTTGTTCTGCCATAAAATATAAATTTTTATTCACAGCCGCTCACCTTCAGCAACCTTCATGCAGAATGCATACATTTTTACATAATGTTTACATAATGTTTGCAGATTGTAAATATGTAAACATTATGCGTGAAGGTTGTTGCATATTTCTTTCATTTTTTTCTTTCCTTTTATTCCCCTTTGCTTTCCCGGACTTAGAAAATTTTTTAAAAAACTTTTTTTATTTAACAAATGAAATAAAAAAATATGAACAACAAAAATATTAAAATCTATTAAAGTTTAATAAAATGAAAGATGAAGAAAGTTTTTTTTGTATAAAAACTGCACCATCTTTCATTATTAAACTTAAATACAAAAAAAGAAACAAAGATATTTTTGAGCAATTATAATCATTTTCATCATTAGAACTTTCTAGGATTCTTAATCTTCGAGGTTTCTTGAGGCGTCTTGGAGTTTCTGATTCATCATTTCTATTATGAGTTGTTTTTAGGGTAGCAGGATTAGAACGAGGAAGATTTGGTGTATTAGTCTTTCTTCTAGCATTGCTACTGAAACTTTTACTATATTAGTTTTTCATTATATATGATTTAAAATTAACTTACAAAATATAGCTATTTCTTTTTTTTACAGCTTTACCGATCCAATTCTCAATTAACTTGGAATCAAGAGCAGAAGTTGTCGATGAAACATATCCATTTAAAATTAGTTCTGAAATGATTAAATAAAAACAAAAAACGTAAATCCACAACTAAAACATACTTTCAATAGCTTGAATTACATCATATGCAGAAACATGGTCACTTTGTGGATTTTCTGAAGAAGAATAATGAGAAAGATTTGTAGCACCATAAACCTATAAAAATGTGCATTTTATTAAGTTAAACAATAATACTCACCCTTTCCATTATTGCTTTGTATAGTTCACCAGCAAAATTATCACTTGATGACCTTCGAAACATTTTTGTTTGAGATGCACAATCCAATATATTCATATTTTCATTTGGTTTATCAAAAAACTTTACCATTACATTGAAGCGGCTTCTATCTCCAGTAATATTCATTGGGTCAAAATATATTTCTGTAACATTACAAATACAAGGTTTATACAAATGTTTAAGATAAAACTTACATCAGGGACATTCTCCATTTCATTGCCACATACCATATTTTCGACAAGTTCAAGTTGAGTTTTTGCTTCATTTAAACTTGTTTAAAATTCTCCAAGCTTTTCTTCAACACGTTTTTCCATTGCATCCATTTTTGCTGGGATCATTTCCAGAGCAGCGATTCGGGCTTCTAGCCCATTTTGACGATTATAAAGATCATAAATAGGATCAAATTGAGGTTGATGAAAATATGTTGAAGGACGCTGAAAAAAATACTAGTTAGAAGTTTTTAAATCGTTGAAACTTACCACAAATGCAACATTTGATTGTTGGTGCCCTTCTTTTGAAGGAGGACTTGAAGCCGAATCCATTTATAGTTCGAGAAAAGCAAAAAGTAAAAACTAGAGAAAAACAAAACTAGATAATTATTAAGCATAAAACTTGATCATTTAAACAACTACGATGATAAATAAAAGCTTTATTTTCCTGGACAACGGTAATCTAATGAAAAAATATAGTCAAAAGAGTTATCAGAGAATTTACAACATTGCGAAATAATATCATTTTTCGTAACTTGAACTTCTGCTCCAAACCCAGAAACTTTTTGACGTCTGAGACATTGTGGAAACTTAGTGGACCCAATCTTTCCTGGCCAACATTCTAAAACATTTGTAATAAAAGCTTAGCTGAAGAAAGAAAAACTTACGAAGTTAAAGCATGTTCTTGTAGTGAACTTGTATCATATGGAAAAACCCCACGAAGTTAAAGCATGTTCTGGTAGTGAACTTGTATCATATGGATGAACCCCAACTTTAATGCCACGATTAACCATTTCGAAATATAAAATTGTGATGTAATTATTGCAAAATGTGTATTGATGACATCAGCAAGCTGCTGACGAATAGATCCGGTTGAAATCAAAATTATGGTTGAAACTTTCCCTCTTTTCAGTTCTCTAAATATTTAATATGTTAATCACAACATTTTCTAACAATAGCGGCTTACTTTAAACATACGCATTTCTGCACCTTTGGTAATACTCCGAAACATTGTGGACACATATATTTTATTCTAATACAATATCTGCTTTCAACATCTTTAAGAAAATTCTCATATTCCATTGATTTAATTGTGGATCTTCCAAATAAGATGTCCATTTGAATTTCTTTTTTGACTCTTCTTTTTGAGAAATCAGAAAATAAAAACTTCCCAATCATCGCCATATAGAACTCTTTTTCGCCTGAAATCAAAACTGTAATACATCAGCAAATACAAATAACGTTAGAAACATACTTAAGCTATTATCAATAACACTTGAAGTTGATGGTTGTTGATATTCACTGGCTCCAACCACATCATCATAATCATTGAAACTTGAAGGATTGCATTCATTATCAGGAATTTCACTTGAAAAATCACATTCGTTTTCAGTTGCAGGATATATAATTCTGTGAGAGTCATAATCTCCATTTGGTATTTGATTTATTCTTACTGGTACATTTGTTGGTGTTGAATTTTGTTTGTTTTTTATATAGTCATGTGCTTCAAGAAGAGACAAATTACCATCTGCAATTGCGGATGCAATATTGTCGATTTGATAGCTATCCATTGTTTGTAATTCTTGAATTATTATATTTAAGTTTGAAAAATCACATAAAGTAATTGATTAAAACATTTAAAATATTTAAGAGAAAAAACTTTGAAAAAAAAGTAAAAATTGCTTTGCCTTTTGAAAACATTTTGCCAAAAGAGCTTTCTAAAAAAAGAAAAAACTCTAAGTCTTTTTCTCTGTACATAAAATATGTATGCATTATGTAAAAATGCTTGCTTTCTGTAAATATGCAAACATTCTGCGTGAAGGTTGCTACAGGTTGAAAAATTTGGCAAAGTCTTCCGTTTTATGCTTGCATTATGTAAAAATGTATGCATTCTGCATGAAGGTTGGTGAAGGTGAGCGGCTGTGTTGTATCATGTGCACCGTAATAAATGTGTTTACTTTTAAACATATAAAATAAGCAACAAAATCATCAATAAATGTATGTACACATGTGTGTTACATACTTATGTATATGAATTTAATTGAATAAATGAGACATACATGAGTGGTTTTTTTTCTTCCACAATATTTTTACAGTCAATTTCGGAACTGTAGTTTTTTATCAGTTTTATTTTGATTCATTCATCGATGTTTGTTTTGTTTTTAAACATTAAAATTAATTAAAATTATCCATATTTATTATCTTTTACAAAACCTTGGAGCGAAATGTTTTAGCTGAATGCATTTAACAAATTTTCTGCAGCTGAAAAATTTTAAAATCTCAAAAATTATAACTAAAATTTAGCAAGCGATTTGGGAAAAAAGGTAGATAAAAAAACAAAACAAAAATAAATCGTTATAACACTTTTAAATTTTGATGCAAAAAAGATACCATTCTCAACTGTGGATGATAAAATGATAAAAAATATTATGTTTGCTATTTGTGATTCGATCCGACAGCTTTTTGGATCGAATTCACGTACACTAAATATTTAAGGTTGTTTCGTACGGTAGCGTTCATAAGTTTTCATATACTTTAATTTTGTGTTATACCTTTTCTACAGTATCATACCTGCCATAACTCCTACCCATATTTTAATCACCTATATTTGGGATATCTTTTGCTATCATATCAGGCCCAAAAACTCTCAACGCGAAATTTTTTTGCAACAATTTTGGAATCAAAAAACGTATTTGATGTCACACTCTGCACCGCCTGGCTCCAGATTTACAGATGGCCTAAAAACACCAAAAATGGTCAGATTAATGTATTTCAACGTCATTTTAATTGATGTTATATGTATTTTTATGTATTTTTATGAGTTCAAATGCCCTAAATATGTTAATTATAAATATTAAAACTATAATTTAACAGTTTGTGTATTTAAGCAATTATTTCAATGAGAAAATATTTTGTATGTAAACTTTTGAACATTGAGTTTTTGAAATTGTTGCAAAAAAAATTTCGCGTTGAGAGTTTTTGGGCCTAATATAATACCAAAAGATATCCCAAACATAGGTGATTAAAATATGGTTGGGAATTATGGGAGGTGTTATACTGTAAAAAAGGTATAACACAAAATTAAAGTATATGAAAACTTATGAACGCTATTGTAAGTTCTTTCCACTTTTACTCGGATAGAACATTTTGCCAAGTGCAAACCGCAGAAAGAACCTTTATATTCTGAATCCGATGGATTTTTTTTCATTTTGAAGACAGTATTTCATTATTATGATGTCATCATTTTTTTTTCAAGTCGCCTACTTTTTTTGTATTTCCTTTGGATTAAATTTTGAACTCTTTCATTTTTGCCAGATTTTAATTTCGTTGAATAATAAAAAACTATTTTTTTGGAAAGCAAAACATTTGTTTTTTTCAGAAAAAAAAACTAAAAAAAGTTTCCTTTTTTAAAAAAATTAAAAATAAAAAGACTTGCAAATTCTTTTAATTGCTGCTTTTTTAAAATAGAAAATTTTATTTATGTTAAAAAAGAGCAGCAGAAAAAGTAGTTGCAACTTGTAAGCAAACGAGCAAAAAATGAATGATATCCGTGGAATTTTAACGAAAAAGGCCGTTCTTTCAAAAAATAAATATTTCTTTTCTTCAAATAAACAACCGCTATAAAAAGAAACAACTTTAAAAAGATATTATGCAAAAATGCCATTTAAAAACCACTTCAAAAGTGACCTTTATCTAATATTATTTTAATGCAACAATTTTCATTAGCTCCAAAAATATATAAAGTTAACAACAGAGGGATTACTGTAACACATTCATTTCGTAAAATATCTTGTGATAACACATTTATAAAATAACAATAAACAGTAATTTGATATTTACTATGTGAAAAACAAATTCGAATTTATTTTGAAAAAAATTTCATTGGCAAATTTCAGTTACAACAAAAAAATCATTGTTGTTTCTTTTTTTTGTTGAAATTTTTTAAAATTAAAATTTTGTTTAAAAAATGCTTATCAGCGAAATTTTATCTTTTGTACATTTTTCGAATTTTGTAATTTTGAGTAAAAATAAATAAATTCAAATAAGATCAATTATTACTACTTTTTTTTCAAAAAAATATTGTAACAATTGACGCCGTTTTTTATTTTCAAAAAAATATTTGTTCTTTTTTTTTTTAAAATCGCTAAAATTTGTCAAAAGTTTTTTACTTCCGTTTTTGACTCTTTTTTTCCCCCAACAAAAACTCCTAAGTTTTTTTGTTACAAATTAACTGATGTTATTTTTTCAAACTTTTAAAAATTTAAAAAGTGCATACAACCTTGTTTTTTCCACGAATTAATTACAAATTTTTCTCAAGAGTTTGTTTGTTTATTTTTTTGGACCCTTTTCTTTTTTCTTTGCTGATTGCAAAGTTTTTTTTGTAACAAAAGTTTGCAAATCTTTTTTGCAAAGATTTTTGTAACTTTTAGTTTTTGAATAAATTTCATAATTTTGCAAAAAAAATATTTGAAATTTTTTTTCATTGTTAAAATCCCTGTTTTTTTTTTGAAAGCGACGTGAATGAGCTGAAATTTGATCCAACTTTTGAGTTGCTAAGGAAGGGACACTAAAAAAAATCACACACAAGGAAGTGCAAAAAAAAGAAGGCTTTTTATTTTTGTTATTTAAAAAAAGCAACTGTTTTTTTTGAGGGACAATTACTTTTTGGATCTTGAAAAAAAAGTAATTGTAACAACATTACTTTTTCCTTTCATTGTTAATTTACCTTTTCCACTTTTTTTTAATAGCTTCTATACACTTTTTTAGGTCAGTTGTTTTTAAGCTTTTCAAAGATTTATAGAATTTTTTCTATTTTGGTATTTTTAAAGGGGGAGACGCACCTCTAACAAATTTTTTATCAGGGTTCATTGGAGCTCCTTTTTTTAAAACCTTTTGCAGCTTCAACGAATAAAAAAAGCAGCTCTAATGAGTCTGCGATCGCGTCGAGACCATCAAGAAAATTGCAGCAAAAAATTGTTCAAAGTGGGTCTCTGAGCGCCAAAGACATTTTGGCGCTCAAATTCAAATCTTGTTGTTTTTTAAAATCAAAGAAATTCCGTCACAAAGGTCGATAATTTGCCCAAATTTGTCCCGTTTTTTCCGGATTTTTCTTTCAAAACCGGAACGGAACAAAAACCCCGGATATTCCGCGGACCCGGAACCGGAATTCCGCACATCCCTGCTACGGACATTGGGTCACCAAAAAAAGGATAAATTATTATGCTTTCCATCCTTTCTGGAAGACGCAAATATTGCATCTTCTGGTGCTTGCTTTTTGATCTGGAAATAAAAAATTTCAAAAAAAGTTGCCTATTTGATTCCATTCCATTCCTTTCAATTTCCTCTTTCTTTTCTTTTTTTCGAGGTTCTCTTTAACTGTGTTAAGATCAAAGTGTAGCTCCCTAAAAATAATCTTTGCTCATTTTGTGGTGATACCGTATCCCTTTTCAAGATCCCTTTCTTTCTCTTTCTATCAATTGTCTCAGACAGTTTTAAAAATGTTATTTGACACTCTCTAAATAATAATAATATATTTTTTTCACATCTTTAAATTTATTTTTATTTTTTTTGCAACAGGACTTTTATCGAAAAAAAGGCATTTTTTGAAACCAATGAAAAAAAAGACACACTTTTTTGTCAAATTTTGGATTATTCACCTGCGATATTTTTTCTATTGTATTAAATTTTAACGGTTTTTCTTTTGAAAAAAAGCTCTTTTTTCCTTTCTTTATTTGTTTTTTTTATTTTTTATTTTTTATTTTCTGTGGCTGATGGTTGGCTCCTTTCCTTCTTCCTTCTTTTTTTTTTGCGCAGGACATTTGTTGCTTCCTGTTGCTTCCTGTTGGTTGTCGAAGGTTGATGGAGGGGTTGTTGGATTGCACTTTACTTGAATTATTTTAACAAATGTTTTTACATTTTTTTGCTGCTATTCTTCTTTTCTTCCGTCTTTTTTTCTCACTCTTTTTCTTTTTTTTTTGAATTTCGGATTTTTTTCTTTAAAAAATGTGAGACAAAACTTTTAAGTATTGTTACAACTTTGTTTTTTTTTGAGGTCGACGATAGTCTCTCTTGAATTGAATTGAATTGAAGTGTTGGTGCTGCTACTGCTACTTCTCAAGTTTTTAAATAAATTTTTGTTTTTCGTTGCAGGTCATTGTGTTTATTGTAAGTAAGTAAGTAATAAGAGTTTTGAAGTTTGAGGTTTAGTTTTTACATAACTTTTTTTTCCTTCTATCATTTGACTGATATATAACTGATTTTTGTCAAGAGATTCAATTTTAAAGTGCTTACATTAGCAGGGTCATGAGAATACTGTATTTTTGAAACAAAAATTCAGTTATTTGAAATCTTTCATCATAGAAAAAATGTTTTGCCATAACCAGGAGCTAATTTTCCTAAATCCCATAAAATTCCTATAGGATTTTAGGAAAGTCAGCTTCCGGTAATCCGGAACACCTTTTTCCTGTGGAGTTAATTTTTGTAAAAATAACGCATTAATTCTGTTTTTTTGTTTAATTGCTTCTAGAAAGACTTACTTTTTAACATGCTATTTAGACAATAATCTTCTTTGATACACCAGTTTTTTTAAAGCAGCCATTTTAGACTGATTAATAAAAAAAATGCGACAAACATAAAAAAGCCAGCGGAAATAATAATTGACGCATCGAAGAACGTTGTTGCGTGAATAATTATTTTATGTAGGAGAGCAAGCTTAAAACTTCAGCAGTTACAACTAATAACTAGCTCATATTTCTTCCTTCCCCGCTTTTTATTACTTCTTCCTAAAACAACATTTAAATTCTCGTGACTTTTGTAACATTTTTGGTCAAACAAAATCAAAAAAAAATACTTTAAAACGTATCAATTTTCCTCAAAATTTGAACATACTTGTTAATACATTTGTTCAGCTGATTTTTTTAAACAACAGCCGCAGCAGCTTGCTTGTAATTTGTAATTAAGAAATCAAAAGAATCAAACATGATTTTTGAAAAGAAAGAAAAGAAATACTATCTTTGATTAAACAAACAAAAACAAAGTCTGCAAAAGATCTTTTATTAATCATAAATCACTTTTCTTTCTTCTTTTTTGATTTTTGCCGATGATTAAATACTAAATTTGCTTGCATTTTGTGTTTCCCATTGTTTTACGTCACAATTATTTTTTACTTACTTACTTTTGTACATTTTTATTTTCATTTTTATTTTCAAGTGCAAAAAGCATTAACGTAGGCGCAAACATTGCGATTTCTGACACAAGTTTGATTGCTTTTTCAATGTTTTTTTAAAAAAAATGGTTTAAACTTTTACTTTTTTGTCCTGCGACGATGCTTAAAGTTCAAGTTTTTTCGCTTAAAACTAACTTATTGATTACTGTATTTTTGGGAATGAAACATAAAAAAAGTTTTTGAAATGCATTTATTTTTGATTAAATATTAAAAAATACTTTTTTCTATTTTTATCAGATTATTTATTTAATAATAAAATTTGCAATTCCTTATTAATCTTTTTGAATCTGTACTTTCATAGTTTTTTTTCCCAACCCCCATAAAATTAGTTCTATAAAATTATTTAAAGAAAGAAAATTAAAAGTTATGTCATGCTTCAAAAATCTATCCTTTTTTTTTCCTGGCACGAAAAGAAAGAAAGCTACAATTTAATTTTTATGCCTAAAAATTTAATTTAAAATATAGCTCCCAAAATAAGAGCAAGCAACGTCATTGGAAGTTTTTTTGTTTTGTTTCGACCTTTTTTGAAACATTTATTCTCTCTTTTTTATGGGTACCTCAAATTTGAGTCAAAAACTCAAAATTTTCTTGACTTTTTTTTAAAAAGTAAATAAAATAAATTTGATACATTTAAAAAAAATACATATAAATGATGAATTTATTTTTTTTCTCTTTCAACCTCCATCACCACCTTCAACAACATCCATTTTACACTTTTTTATTTCCTTCTTAAAAAATTTCTTGAATGAAAAAAGAAAAAGTGTCATAAGATACTCCCTCCAATTCTTCAATGTCTCCCCCCCCCCCCTTTTTTTTCTTCCTTTTCCGTGAAAGAACAATAAAAAAATGAAAGAAAAAAACACTTAAAAATTATTTTTGGCATTTTTTGATTTTTGCTTTTTTCTCTCTTTTTTTCTCACAACGATAGTTTACTGTTTTAACTTTGTTTTTTCTTGGTCGCACTTTTTTGTGGTAATTTATTCAAACTTTTGAAAAAAAAGGATGGAAGCCTTTTGGAAAATAATTATATATTTTTTCTTGGAATTTGTAAACAATTAAAACAGAAGAAGAAAAAGAAGAGGAATGAAAGGAGGGGAAAAAGAAGAGGAAAAAGATTCATATCAAAAATTAAGAAAATGAAATGCATGTCTTGGGTTTTTTAAAAGTACAAATTTCATTTAAAACCACACATTTCATTTTGAGGCGTTTTTTTGGAGTCTTGTGTTTTTATTATTATTAAATATATTTTTTGTTAAATTGAAACATGTATTTATTTTTGGATGGAATCTAATTTTCAAGCATGTATTTTAAAAAATTAATTAAGCATTAGAAAAATTGAAATACTACAAATTTTGCTTCCTTTTTTTCTGCAAAAATTTTGTATTTTGTTTTATACAAAACTTAAAAAAAATATAATTAAAAGAATACAAAACTTTTTTGAATCTACCATTTTCGGCATTTCTGTAGAGTCACACACGTACGTATTTGTGCTATTGTGCCCTTTTTGCACGTTTCATTAAAATGTATCCTTTAAAAAATGTTTCAATGCTGCAAATAAATAATATTTCTTTTAATATGCTTTTCCTTGAAAGAAGCATAAATTAAAAACAACCCGGAAGCGATCTTATTTTTTACCCTTAATTTTAACTTTAAAAATTCTATTTTTAGTTCCCATCATCTTCAACCCAACCCAACTATACACTTCTTTTTCCCTCATTTATAAATTTTTTGCATCATTTTGTAGTAACTAATTTGTTATAGTTTTTAAAATTAGGCAATTTCAAATAATTTACTGCTGTCATTCATAAAGAATCTTTAATTACCTCCCCCTTTTTTTAACGACGACGACGGCATTGGAAGCAACTGTTCTTCAGAAGCAACACTTTTTTTTATTAGATTTTTTTAAAAAAAACTTTTTACTCTTTTTTATTTATAAAATTGGATTTTAATTGTAAGCCTGTTTAATATTTCAGAAGCCTTCCAAATATTTGTGTTTTGATTAGGGTTGTTCATTTCCCGGGAAATCGTAAAAAAAGCGGGAATTTCCCGGGAAATGGAAATGAACAACCCTAGTTTTGATTCAATTTTTTATTCTTTTTTTTTTTTTTTTTTCGATTTTAATTCCAAAATTTTGCAAAAAAAGAAGATGGTTTTGTACGATTTTGTGGCATCATTTTCATCTTTAAAATTCTTTTTTTGCTTTAAAATTGTTTAAATCTATTTAAAATTGGGAAATTCCTGTGTCTAAAAAAAGGAAAAGGAATAAAAACGAAGCTGGAAAAAATCCAGAGAAAAAAAATGGAAGGAAAAAAAGTAAAGTCGTTTTTTATGAGGTGTAAGAATGCTGAGAGAGAAGACGACATAACAACAAAAAAGGGGATGGGGGATAAGCTTGAAATGACACTTTTTTATGGCTTTTTTTTTGCATATAAAAAATAGTTCTCGATTACCTCCTCCTTAACACTATATTTTTAAGTTGAGGTTATTATCCAAAAAAAATTCAAGAAAATTATTATCGTCTATCCACTTTTAAATTTTTTGGGACTCAAAATTTTATTAATTAACGGGTACGCATGCCTTTTAATAATTAACTTTTTAATTAAAAAATAACTTTTTTCGATGAATCATTTTGATTATTTCTTCGAAAGGAAATTATTTCATGCTTTTTTTTTCTTTCTATAATTTCATAAAAAAATGAGGGACAAAAATTTAGAAGTTTTATTGTACATTTTGAATTTTTAATCAGAAATTATTAGATATCTAAAACCATATTAAAAAATAATTAAATCCATCGGGAATTGATCCCGGACTACCCCCAGAACCACCGATGCTACGGACTATCAATCGCTTAAGCGCTTAAAAAAAGTTCAAGATAATACAGGGTGTTTCAAGAAAAATGGTCGTTTCGATAATTTGCATAGTGTTAAAGCATAAAATGTGTGTCACAAAACGGCCATTTTTCTTGAAACACCCTGCACTTAAACACAAAAAAACCCTTTAAAATAATAAAATCGCCTTGATTTTTGACCCATAAAATGTCGTTTTTCTTTCTTTTCCTTATATCATTTTTTTCTATTGAAAACCCAAAAATATATTATAAGGGGGGGGGGGCATTTAAGATAAAAGAAAACTATACTATGCAAACTATGTAAAAAGAATATTTTACTTTTTTTTGTGCTGGTGTGCCAAAGAGTGCCAAAATTCTTTCACTTCCTCATTCATTCACACCATATATTTTTTTGGACATAAAAAAGCGAGATTTCAATCAGTTTTTTTATTATCTGTTCTTCCACAAATTATTCTCATGAGACTTTCTCATTGAAACCAAAGTTTTTTTAAATACACTACTACTTTTTTTTGGAGGCAAAAAAAGTGTTGCATTTTGTATACTTTTTTTAGTTGTGGGCTCCTGGAAAAATTTGTTAAATATAAAATTTTTATATTATAAATAAAAAAATATGTGAAAGTGCCAAAAAAGCTTTTAAGCTTTTTTGGCTTTTAAAAAACTAAATAGATTTTGAGGAGCAAAAGTAGTTGTAATCTCAGTGCTTTTTTAGAGATATAAGAGTACTTATAAAAACGCATTTTTGATAGATATATAATAGGCTTGCAAATGCCACGGCATCTTTAAACGTTTAAAGATGAATCTCACACATTTTAAATAAAAATGCCAACTTTACGATTTTTTATTCTGTTTAGTTTTTGTTGCTGTAAAATGACATCAAAAAATATGTATTTTTTTTCTATAAATAATTATTGCTTAAAATCGAAAACAATTATAGGCTTTTTCTAAACCATTTTTTTTTATTATCAAAAAATGCAATAACATCAGCGGGAGACTTAAAAAAAGAAAGGAAAAGAAAGCATTTGACTTTTTAAAAGTTAAAACTAAGAATCTTAATTAACCTCTCTCTTCTTTTTTTTAAACTTTTTCCACTTTCTTTTCTTTCCTTCCTCCTCCTTCCTTCATTTCGACGAAAATTTCCCGGTCATTTCGAAAAATAAAGAAGAACTTTTTTGACTTTTTTTAAACTTTAATATTTATTTTAAGTATTTCATCTTTGTCTCTCTCATTTTTTGATTCTTCTTAAATGATCAGATCATTTTCACATAGACAAAAATATATATATATATATATAAATTTAAAAAAGTTAAAATATATTTTTTTTCTTTGAAGCTTCCATTTACTTTTTTTTATTGCAGCAACTTTAAAAAAAAGGTTGACGTAAACCATTTTTTTTTCAAGAAAGTCTGAAAAAATTAGAATTCATTTTGGTTTCCGGTGCTACCAAAAGAAAAACAACTTTTTCGGGGTCCCCAAAAAATTTTATAACCTTTTTTGTTGCAAATTTTATTTTAAAAAATGACATAATAAAAAGTTTGTCTGTAATTTCAAGCTGTTTTTGCAGAAATTTTGCAAAACTTATTTCAAAAAAGTTTATTTATTCATTTTTTTTTCGGGAAAATTTTGGAGTTTTTAAAGGTGCAAAGTTCGATTTGGCATTTTTTCTTTTTTTTGACAACAATTAAAAATGCCATTTTAAATTTCGAAAAGTCTGCAAAAATGAGGCTTTAATTTTATTAAAATGATGTTGGTAAAATTTTAAAAAAAAGATTACGGTAAAATTTATTTTAGTAGTTTTGAGGTATACTGTAATTTTAAATAATTATTTGTTTTTTTTTTCGTTTCAAAACCAAAACATCGCTTTTTTACCAAAGAGTTAGCTTTGTTTTGATTTTCTCAAATTTTGTAAAAATTGTAAAAAAACATTTGAGAAAACGTGAAAAAGCTTTGGTCATTTTTTGGGATTATCTTTTACTTACTATTATCATTATTATGCATGCATGCATGCATGCTCGAACAAAAAAGAAGAAGTTTTTGAACGTTAAAAAAGGACTCACGTTGAATACTAAATTCTTTAAAAAAGAAGAAAAAGTTTTAAGTTTCATAACGGAACTTTGAGAATCCTTTTTTTTGCTGCAAGGAATACAAAGAAGAAGTCATGGAAGAAGAAGAAGAAGATGTTGTGATAATGTAAGTATATATATATATATATGTAAGTGTATAGTCGTATTTGTTCATGTATATGAGTTATAAGAAATAGGGAGTATTATTATTACTATTTTTGGCTCTTTGACTTCTTGATACTTTTTTTTCTTCTTTCAAATTTGTAAAAAAAGGTAGAATTCACAAATATGAATCCATCCATTTTGTTGTTGTTGTTTTCTTTTTCCAAAACAGTTTTTTTCATCCATGCTTGAAAAAAAAGTCAGTTAAAATCAAAAACAAGTAAAATTTCTTTTTTAGCTTTTTCACGAGTTTTTTGTTGCTTATTTTTTCTGTCAAAGATCTTCTTTATTTTTTTTATGAATCTTTTTTTTGTTGATTCTTTCTCCCTATTTTTTTATATTATTTACTTTTTGTATTTTTAAATATATATATTTTTTTGGAAAAGAATGGAAACTTCTTTCTTTTCTTATTTTGACTTTCTATTTTTTTGCTTACGTAAAATATTTTATTTATTTATTTATTTATTTTATTAATAATGTGTGGTTTAAAAAAAGAGAAACATAAAACTTTCAATATTTTTTTAAAAGGTTTTATTTTCATTTACATCATTTTTTTAAAAATTTAGCAGCTGTTTTTAGAAATGCCCGTTTTTAACTTTTGTTTCTGAAATTTCTTTTTGGGACCATTACCGTAATTCTTTTTTCGTTAAAAATTATTTCTCGATTTTTTTGTTGTTTCGGGGCTCCTTTTGGTTATGAAATAATTTTTAATGCACGTTTATTTTTTTTTAAATCGAAAAACTTTTTTGCGTGTTTCTTTTTTTGTGTTTTTTTTTAAAAAAGAAAGTGTTTTTGACCTTTTTCAATTTTTTCAAAAATGCAATTTAATATAAATATCAGGTGTTGTTGTTATATGTATGCGTATGTGTTAGCTAAAATTCTCAACAAAAAGAAAGGATACATTACACAACACTTTTTGTTTGTTATTTCCCTTTTTTTTTGAAGGCCTTTTGAAGATAAAAAGTTTTCCAAATTTATCGTATTTATTTCTATTTTATGTGGACAAAAAAATGAATGTAATTAGAAGCTGTCATTAAAAGCTGGAAAGGATGGCAATTTAATAAAGGTCCAAATTTTGGCATTGTTTTTTTCATTTCATTTTCGAAAATTGGTGACGAAAAATGTTTTCAAAAATAAAGTCTTTATTATAAAGAAACAACTTTTTTTTGTTTCGTTTATTTCAGAACGTTTTTTATATCTTTAGTTTGAACCTTTCCGGCTTTAGCATTCATTGTCAATGCCATTGACATTGGCACAAATAAGTTACTTACTTATTCTCACTTAACTCAAAAAATGAAAAAGTTTTCTTTTGTCGTTCGGATTTTGAATTTTTAGAAAAAGATTTTGTGTTTTGTTTCAAATCAGTCAACAACCAAATATTGCAAAAATGAGGGGGGAGCAATTCCTATTTTTTTTACGGTTTCAAAAAAGCGTTTCGTGTTTGCTTTAATCACGTTTATATATTTATTCAAAAATGATGTTAAATGTTTTTCAATACTTCTTCGTTTTTTAGCATTACATCATTTCTTTACATCCAAATGTCACATTAGCATATATTGCATCAGACACAGAAATATATAACAATAATATATTTTGAACGAAATTATTAATTAATTAATTAATTGAATTAATTGAATGACAAATTTAATAATAAATATGTCATCAACGATTTCCCCGGCCTTTGAAGATTTTGAAGAAGAAACTTCAGGACCCGTTGATCGAAGCATTCTAAATGAGCCAATTGTTAAAAGTTTTTTTCTTGCAACATATATTTTAGTATTTTTATCATGTGTATTTGGGAATTTTTTAATTTTATTAATTATTATCAGTAATCGATCAATGAGAACAGTAACGAATTTTTTTTTGGCAAATTTAGCAATTGCTGATTTATTGGTTGGAATATTTTGTGTCTTTCAAAATGCTGCCCATTTTGTTCTCTTTGAATATGGAGCATGGCCATTTGGGAGGATTATGTGCCATTCATATGTCTACATTTTACATATGATCCCAAATATAAGTGCTGGAATTTTGGTATATCATTTAATTGTAGAGATGAAAAATAATCTTATATCCTTTTATTTAAGGTTCTGCTTTCGATAGAACGTTTCATAGCTGTTATTCGACCAATGTTGGTTCATCATTTAATGACAAAATCTGTGTTAATTGCCAGCACGATTATTGTTTGGACGGCATCCGCAATTATGAATTTACCATATTTAATTGCCGTACAATATATTGAATTAAATAATCCTGAAACTGGTGACAAATATGGTGTAAGTATTTTTTTTTAATTTAAAGGAGGCGGGCTCTTTTCTACTTTTTTCTTTGGAAGGTCTCACAGCGATTATGCAACTCATTCGACAAAACCCTGATTTTCAGGTTCATCCAAAGAAAGTAGCAAAGAGTCCTTAAAAGTAAAATAAAAATGTTAATTAATTGTTGAAATTTCAGATTTGTACTCGAAGATTCTTAGTGATGGGTGAAATAAATGTTTTACAAGTTGTTACAACAATAAATTTAATAGTTTGGTATGCAATTCCATTGGTAATTCTTTTGGTAATTTATATTACTGTTGGAATTGTACTTTTACGTTCAACGGATCGAGATTCTGTAACTCGGTCCTCCCAAACTGCCACCACTTCATCTACCGTCAGAACAAAACTATTAACGAGTAAGTTCTTTTTAAAATTAATAATTATTCTGTATTTTTGTATTATTACTTTAGAGAATTCAGTTGATAGTTCCCGAAATAAAGCAAATCTTGAAGCAGTTGATAGTCGAAAAAGAGTAATTAAACTTGTTGTTGTAATTGTTTCATGCTTTGCATTATTATCTTTACCAAGATATTTGTATTTAACATGGTCCGTTTGGAGGGATACAAATGGTGGGTTTTATTTTCCTCAAAAACTTTATATCACTGATAATAATATTACTATTTTTAGCTCCACGATGTTTAAATTGTTTATCAGCTTTAATTCAACCAACAACATTTCTCTTACTTTTTATCAATAGTGGCATTAATCCAATCCTTTATGCCTTTCTTTCACAACGTTTTCGAAAAGCTATTGCTGATACTTTAAGCTGTGCCAGTACAAAAGAAAAGGTAATTTTATCATTTTATCTTATCACATATCACAATATTTGTTTTACAGAGAAAACGACATTTTTTAATGAAACTTCGAAAAACTCGATGCTCGGATAATTCTTTTGCAGTTCCAATTGGATTAGCAGAATCTCCACGAAGACTTAAGCCTCCCCTTCCCTTACTTGATATGACTCAAATAAACAATGGTGTTATCAATATTGGATATGGCCCAAATGCTGATTCACCAATTGAAACAAAAATGCCTTAATTAATTAATTAAATTTTTTGCAATAATAGTTCATTAATATTCTTTTTTAATAGCAATGAAAAATCTTGTAAATATACGTGTAAATATTTATTTAAATATACTTTTCTTTTTATATTTGATTAAAAAGAATTGAAAAAATGCCCCCACCCAGAATGGCACTTTTTGAATTTTTGTATGTTTTTTAAACTTCTGTTTCATTTTTTTTGTTACGCAAATCTTTTATTATTATTTTTTAAAAATAATTTTTATTCTAAGAAAAAAATGTTGTACAAACGGGTTCTTTTTTTATCAAAATATAATTTTGTAATAATAAAATTTAAATTGAATTAGAATTTCGAGAATTTTTGCAATTTTTAAAACACAGATCTTATTTTGATACTCCTCCAACGATATTTTAAATAAAAAAACATGTTTATGCATTCTTTTCCATACTTCTCAAAAGTTTACGTTCAATAGAAAAAAGGGGCCAAAATGAATGAATAAATGAGTGACGGCTTGAATCAAAATACGGCAAAACAGTTACCTCAATTTTGTTATCCTTTGAATTAAAGATTCCAAATTTATTCAAAACATTCGCCGCCGAACGAACTAAAAAGAAAAACAAAACAATAATAATTGTTTAAAAAAGAGAGAGATCGGAAATATGCGATAACTTTTTTCTTCTTCTTCTTTTTGCCTTCCTTCCTTCATAAATGCCGTACTTAAAAGAGAGATCACTTAAATGTCGGATATCCCTTTTCTCTCTCTCTACAAAAATGAGTGCCAAAAAAAGAAGAGCGACAACAAATTAGTCGTCAGTTTTTTGTTTCTTCTTTTAAGGGAAGCCATGACCGAGGTTAATTGTATGAAGGAAAAAAAAAAAGAATAACTTCCGGGAATAAAAGTAATAAAAAGGTTGTGGTAAAGTGTCGGCACTTACTTAAATGAATAAAAAAATATGACAATAACAAATAAAATGCCAAATTGATCAAGAATGAAAGGATTGTCCGAATAGCCATTAATGGCATAATTAACCATATTATTCCATAGACTACCGTAATCTTTAATAAAGTTAAAACATTTTCTTTCCAAGATATACGCATTTTTTTTATAGTTTTTAAAGGAAACGTTTTGTTGGAAAAAAATTTAAATTTTGTTTGATTTTAGTCTTTTTTCTGAGAAAAAAATTAAATCAATGCTATCATTGAGGTTGATCTCTTTCTCGCTCTCTCTCTCTCTCTCTCTTCTTCCTTTTCCATTTTAGTTAAATATAATGGCAAAAATCTTTCTCCTTTTTTGTAACCCTTTAATTATTATCCGTTGAAAAAAAACATAAAAAAATGATCAATGGCATTTTCGTTATTTTTGGTGTAACTGTGTATTTACATATTTTTTTGTTATTGCAAAACAAAGGCACAGAAAAATAAAACACAAAATAAAAATTCATTTCATTTCTTTTTTCTCACAATTAACGAAAAAAAACCTATCAAAAAGACGGATGACAACCTGTAATTTTGGTATATTTTTGTTGATCCCTTTCAAAAAAAACTATCCAATTTCCACAAAAAAAATCCTTCACATTTTTTTTTTGCCAAAGTACATAAAAAAGTTTTTGTTTTTTTTGCCTCTTTTTTTGGTTACAGTATGAAACAAATAAATGAGAAAGAGAAAAAAAACTTTTGCTTTCAAAAAATTTTTTTATATTTTTATTTTCGTCAGCTTCAAGGACGGATCCGTCCAGTTTTTTTGGGTTTGGAAAAAAAGAGAGAAAAATATTGAAACTCCCGGAAACAATTACGCAATTCATATTTATTTTTTTCATATTTGCATAAAAAAAAGCAAAATCATCAGAGATTCTTTTTTTTTGGGAAAAGACAGAAAAGAGTACTGTAATCAGAAAGAGGAAAAAAAGAAATGATAATTGCTTCTGTATTTTTTTTTGTATATTTATTTATTGGTTTTCGTTGGGAAAAAAGAAATGGAAAGAAGAAAAAACAAAGCAATTCAATTTCAATGACCGGCAAAAAAAGAAGAAAATACGTCAAAGATGGGTCAGAAAAGCTGAATCCTCCCTCCTTCATCAAATTCATTCTTCGACCTTGAAGCAGCCAATTCAAAAACATACATATTTAAGCACAGAAATAATTGACCATTACCTTTTTTTTAACTGTCGAAGATGAACAAAGTCAAAGAAATTGAATATTTTTTTAATGATTGTTTTGCAACTTTTTGAAAATTTTTTAAACTCCTTAAAAAATCTGTCAATAAAAATTAGTTTACGCAAAAAAAAATGAAATTCAAACTTTTAATTTTTCAAAATGGCGCCAAAAACTTTTTGAAAGTTTATTTTTTTCATTGAATAAAAACAAACATTTTGGGCAATCAATGATTGTCAATCACTTATGTAAGACTGATAGCAGAAATTTTGCGATCATGATTACTGTATTGCTATCATTAAAAATCAACTTTGTTTTGAGCTTTAAAAACTGAAACAAAGATCATTAATTTTATTTTCAGAAACCCATTATTCAATTTTGAAAACATCTGTAAAAATCCATGTTCTTTCCTCTTTTTTCTTTGTTTCAATTTTTTGATTTTTTGAACAGTTTAAAAAAAAAAGAACGCCACCGCGGATTCTCAATTTCAAAGAAGCTTCTTTCTTTTTTACTGCTCCCGCTGTGAAAAAAAATGTATCAAAGCTGGTTCATTCATTCTTTTTTTTTGATGCCAACCGGTTTCCCTTTTTTTCCATAAAAAAATGCCAAAATTTGAAAAAAGAGAAATCAGGAAGGAATAAAACCTGTGATGGAATTATTGGCGTTCACTGTTGGCGCCGGGAACTTCTGCTTCCAGGTGTTCCTTTCAAAAACAAAAAATAATTATCGAACTTTTAAGGCTTTATTTTTTTGATTTATTTCTGCCATTTTTTTTATAATTGTACTTTTTTTTCAACAATAATTATTTAAGAATTTTTTTTTAAAAATTGCTTTACATTTTTTGTTTCATCTGTCATTATTTGAAGGAGAAAAAAGATACTGTAAAAATGCCAATGTCAAAGATCAAAGGTGCTTATTAAAAAAAATTTGCAAAAAAAAAGAAAGGGAAAAAAATCAAACTTCAAAATACTATATTTTTTTTTGCACTGTGATACTTGGGAGTTCAAAGCAAAAAAAAAGTGATAGAAAAAAACGGATGATTGAAAGTTTGCTGTTACGTAACTCCCCCCCCTGAAAAATTAAAAAAGTGTGTATATGAATGGTGTCTGTATCATCATCATCATCATCAGGAAAATAGATTATATATATATATATACGTAGTTACAGACAATCATTGCATCTCTCTCCCATTTTTTTGCTATCCATTTTACGCGACGCGACACCCCCCTCTGATTTCACTTTTTTTTTCTCCCCTCTACTTTTTTTTGTCGCCGTCGTCGTCGTTGAAGTCACAAAAACAACAATAACGACATCGGTATTCTCTTCTTTCTCTCCTTTTTTTTTATTGTTGTCAACTCTTCTGGGCAAGTTTTTTCATGTGCATCATCTCGTAGAACTTTTTTTCCACCCTTCTTCTTCTTCTTCGTCTTCTTCTTTATCGGATCCAGTGCCAGGTGGTACCAGTTCTGGCCACCCTCGAATCAGTCTCTTCTTTTTTTCGTCTTCTGTAGAAAGGAAAAAAAAGTACTTCAAAAAAAATGATCGTTTTCTTAAAGAAAAAAATTAATGATTAAAAAAAGTTTTAAAAAAAACACAGAAGGTATGAAGCAGCAGCAGCAGCAACCATCAGAAAAGAAATCTAACAGCAGCAGGCAACGACAGGCATTTTCTTACGGGCAATAAATACCTAAATTTGATTGGACCCTGGCATTAGAATAGAAAAAATCATTTTTTGTACAAAAAAAATTAGATGGGAAAAAAAATTGTGAAAAAAGCTGTTTTTTCTGGCAAAAAAATATCTTTCGGTTTTTTTGAATTACTTTCTTTGTTTTCTCTTGCCACGAAAACAGATAGTTTGCTTCCATTCTTCTGTTTACTGTATTTCTGCTTTTTCTTGCATTTTTTTCCTTCAAATTGTCTGTCGTATTTTTTTTGTGTAAAGTAATATATCTTTTTTAAACATGTTTCATTATTTTTTGTAAGAAAAACTCAAACAAATGTTAACCGTTCTTGACATCATTTTTTGATGTAATTCTTTCATCTTCATTTTTGAAATTGGCCCATCATTTTTCTTTTTTTTTATTTCTTTGAATCTCTTTTTTTTGCAGACCTTTTGATCGGTACACAGCAGGTAGGTAAGCATCAGTCAAGCAACTGCATTCATCGTCTTCTTCCGATCAAGAATATATATAATATATTTTCAAGAAGAAGAAGAAGAAGAAGACGACACCCAAAAAAAGGAATCATCATCGGTATAAAAAAAATACAGCAGCACAAAAAAAACTTTTTACAGGCCCTTCAAAAACTTTCTCTTCCTTTTTCTATCTTTTTTTTTTCTATCCCGCTGGCCATTCACGAACTGGCACCGAAGTTTATTGTCACTTTTTTTTCGTGTCCAAAAAAAATGAAGGTATTAAAAAAATTGAAAAGAAAAAAGTCTTCATTTTTTTCCGGTAAGAAAAAAAACGGAAGATTACTGTATTTTGCAAAAAAGAAAAAAAGGAAAGGAAAACTCTTTAATTGCAAATTGTAACACTTTTTATTGAAAATAAAATAAAACTTTTTAAATAATAAGAAATGGTAGTTTTTTTAAGAGGTAGTAATAGGAAAAAAATGATTGAAACAAATTCTTGAGGACTTAAATCATTCATTCACATTTTTCGATGGAACGATCAATTGAACATTTGCGGCGAATCTCTCTCTCTTCGTTTTTTTGCCATTTTTGTTGGAACACCAAAATAAAATGGCCTTGGCCCGGATTTTTCCCGCATTTATATGTGTGTTTTTTTTGCTCTCAAAATCGATTATAAAAAATTTGGAGCAAAAAAACAACAAAAAAAAGTTACAGTAACCTTTCGAAGTTGATAGCTTTCACATTTTATTTTTTGTCTTGAAAAGAAAATTTAAAATGCTAAAACGTTTTCAAATATCCCTCTGCTTTTAAGACATCAAGAAATGATCACTCTTTATTAATTTTTTGTCTTCTGATATCTTAATTTATCCTTATATTTTTTCTATTACGTTTCAATGTTTCATTGATTACCTAATTTTGACGCAATCAAACAACAAATTTTTTTGAAGAGTTTTGAACGTATTTTTTTTTCGTCGGAGAAATTATTGCGTAACAACTTGTTGCAAAAAAAAGAGTTTATTTAAAAAAAAGTCGATTTTGATCAAAAAAAATCATGTTCAAATCTCTCTCTTTTTTTTTTGGTTTTTGCATCCCTAAAATAGGCAAGCTGCTTTTTTTGATATAAAACAAGAGAGAGAGATGACTCAATTCTAGTATATATTTATTTATTATTAACACAACACAGATATATCCCTTCCCCTCCCCTCAGGGCGGACAAACTCATCAACATTTTAGCAGCACATCTGGCTGTTACTGATTCAGAAGGCGCGCGCAGAAAAAGAAGGCTGTCTTGCTTGCTTCCTTCAAAATTAAATGAAGGCGATAAACGTGAATGAAAAAAAAAGAATAGATAAAAGAGCGAAAAAGAAAAAAGATTTACTGAAAGTGAAAAAAATAATAATATATTAAAGATAGGGAAATTTAAAAGAAGAAAAAGAAGCAGGCGTTGAAGCCAAGAAACCTGTTTTCGCTTCTTTTTTTTGAGGCCAATAGACGTAATCAAAGAAATAAAAGCAAAAAAGCTTTAAATCAATCAAAAAGCTCCTTTCTAAGAATCTCTCTCTCTCCTTCTAAAAAATGTTGAAATATGGGGTTTTTTAATTAGCTCAAGTAAAATTTAGATTTAGGTAATCATGTTTTAAAAAATCAATTTTGAATGATCAAAAAAAGTGATGATCGATAAAATTGTTTTGTTTAAAAGGACAAATTTGTTGCCTAAGCCTTTAAAAAGATGCCACAAATTAGTGCCAAATTTATCAAAAAAAATTTTAAAACAAAATTTTTTTTTCTTGTTAAAACAATTTTTTTTAAAAAAATTGTTACTTTTTCAAATTGTTTCTAAACTTAAAAGTCTTCATTTTTATGAATGAAATTTTTTGAATTTATAGCAGCTTCAAAGCAGGCAAGTAGCAGCAGCTTTATTTTTTTGATTTTTACGTATATTAATCCTTTAATTAGATAAAGATGTAGTTTTACAAGGATTAAAAAAAAAGAGAGAGAGAATTGATAACCTCCTCAAACAAATAAAAAAAAGATAAAATAAAAATTTTAATAAAAAAGGTTTCATTTTACTTTATTTTGCACATTTTTTTTGTGTTCAAAGCCAAAAAAATGCAGAAAACGGAAACGATTAAATTAAATTATTTCATTTTATTTTATTTACCCAAAGCTATGATATATATATCCCTTAAAAAATGTATAACTTTTTTTTCAAAAAATCTGATATTATTATAAATTATTTCATCATTAATCCAAAAAAGTTTGATAATTACGTAATAGATCAGAAATCTAAGATTTGGATTTTGAAAGTATAAATAAATAAATAATAATTTTACCCCAAATAAATATGTTTTTAGTCAGCGAAAGTGGAATCTCGATAATAGAAAAAAGATGGAAGGAAGATTCATGTGATGATGATGATGATGATGATGGGGGGAAAGATAGGTTTTTTATAGCCTTGACCTTGCTTTCTTCTTTTTCGGCAAAAATTTTGTGAGGATGATTTCACGTAAAATCTTTTTCTCTTTTTATTCTTTTGTTACAACTGTTTTCTTGTTTTTGAATTTTATATTTTGAAAAAAATAAAATCCTTAATCATTTTTCCCAAAAAATTGAAAATGACAGTAAACAAAATATTAAAAGTTAAAGCTTCAAAAGAGTTACTGTCATTTTCGTGTTAAAACCATTTTTTCAACCCCTTTTTTTTACCTAAACCCTTTTGGGACATGAGAGTTTGTAGTGTCCACTCTTTTTTTGCATTATTATTTTTTTTTCATAAAAACAAAAGATTCACAAAAAAATAGATCAAAAAAAATATAGTCAAAATCGAAAGTTTTTCTGTTTTTTCCCCTCTCAAACTAAAAAAAACGAGATAGTCTCCGCCTTTGTACACCGTAAATTGAGGGGAGAGAAAAAAGAAGAAGAAGAAAGCAGCGTGAATATTTGTTTGTTTGTCCGAATCACCACCATCTCTCTCTCCTCATTCATCGGTAGCTACTGAAAAACAGAAGAATGAAGAAAAAAAAAAGATCGGTGCGCAACCAAAATAATAAAAGGGAGCTTCTTCATTTTTCAACGACCCGCCCTTCCCGATCGCTTCCCCCCTTTTCTCCTCTTCGTTTTCTTCCAATAATTTATCGTTGAGAATATTTTTCTCTTTCCTTCCTTTTTTTTTCTGTCAAGGGCATCTTCCGACTCTCGCTTTTCCGAGGTTTTTTTTTTGTTGGATTCTCGACCTTAGAAAGAATTCTTCCCTTTTTTAGTTTCAATTTTTATCCTTCAAAAAACTTTCGCTTAAGACAAGGTCGATCATCATCATCATCATCGGCGTATTGTATGATGTCCTTGTAACCCCCTTATATTTTTTACCTATGTTTAAATATTTGCGAGAAATTTGATCTCCCCTCAAGGTTATCCAATATCAGAGGGTATCATCAAAAAATAGTTGCCAGCTAACAATAATAATAATTGATTGATTAAATTAGAATTTAAATTTGAATATAAATTTTTTAAGGGATGTATGTTATGATACAACAACGTCCACAAAGTAGTAGCAATCCTGAATGTGGAATTGTAAATCCAACTTCATCAATAGATTCTCGAGCCTCATCATCTTCTTCAATTTCATCAGGATCTTCAAGTCATTCCCCATTGCATACATCAACATCTCCATCAACATCACTTCGACCAATTCCATCCCTCTTAAAATCTGAGCCATCTCTTGCCACTCCAGCCACCGGGGGACAACTGCCTCCTCAACATTTATTAGATGAAATGCAACTTCCCCTTATTTGCCAAAGTAATTCTGGAAATTCTCAAAATTCTTCTTCTGCACCTCGACATCAACTTGAATGTGAAGATTGCCCAATTTGTGGGGATCGAGTTTCCGGATATCATTATGGCCTTTTAACATGTGAATCGTGTAAAGTAAGTCTAAAATTTATTTTACCTAAAAAAATTAGTTACAAACAAATTTACCCAAGTTCATTTAAATAAGAGAGGACCCTCTACCACCACACCACCATCACCCAACAACAAGGCCATCAACAAACTGACGGATACCTTCTTTTTTTTGAAATAAAAAAATATATTTTTTGACTTTCCAAGTTAGGACCTTGGCGAGACTATGACATGACCCTGAGGGGTGGTGGTGGTGATGGTGGCATTGAGAGAAAATAAATGGCGCCAAGGTTGTTGTCATTGATGAAGGCTATTACCCCCTCTTCTGTACTATCAAAACTTTAAGTTTTATTAAAACAAATAACCATTACAAATTTTACTTATTTGTTTGCAACATTTTTTTTACATTTTTGAGTTATTTTAAATTTTTGCCAAATGTAACATCTTTTTTCCCCCCATATAATTTCGATGTCTATGTTTGTTTCTTTTTTTTTGTCAAAAAAAACAAGTTTAGAAAAACCAACCAAAAATTGCACAATTTTCTCTTTGTTGAACGTTGAATTGAAAATTGAAAATTGAAGTTGAATTGTTGATGGGGTGTTAACAACAAACTTTTTAATCAATCGATTAAAGCCCTTCAACCCCTTTTCTCTGTTTTTTAAAAAATAAATATTATTTCATGTTCATTGATTTTTAATATTAATGATCAAACTTTATTTTTAGGGATTCTTTAAAAGAACTGTTCAAAATAAAAAGCAATATCAATGCACCGCTGAACAAAATTGTGTTGTGGATAAAACATGCCGAAAACGATGCCCACATTGCAGATTTCAAAAATGCATAAATAGTGGCATGAAAATTGAAGGTATGTTTTTAACTTTAAATTTAAATATCATATTTTCAAACTTTTATTAGTTTTTCTAAAATTTTGTTTTGTTTAAAAAAAACTCAGAAAAACGAGAAAAAAAGCGCAACAAAAAAATCGTTCATCATTTTTTTTTGAATCGAAAAAAAAACTATGATTTTATCGTAGAAATATTTTTGGACCTCGTATTTTTAAACTCAAACTTGATGATTAACTTTTTCTTTTTTGGCATGCCATTGAGAAGGCTGTAAATCAAAAAATGGTATTTATTATTCATTAAAAAAGGGGGAGAGACAAAGTTTACGGTATTGAAAAAAAAAATAGGGAGGGTGGTGATTAGGTAAAAAAAGTAGACTTGAATATTTATTTTCATTTTTTGGGAAAAAAGCTTCAAAAAATAAAAAAAGTATTACAAAAAAAAATTAAATTTGTAGTGGACGTCAAAGTGGTAGCCGAGAGATAAAAAGGGCTTCATTTTAGTTTAATTTTTTAAACAAAATATATTTTTTTGGCTACATTAAAGCCAAAAAAATATATTTTTTTGAATATTAGCTTCTGACATTACTATAAAAAGTTTAAAAAGTTATTTAAGAAAGAAGGAAAAAAACTTGTATCAATTTCATTTTCACTTTTATTATTTTTGTAATTATGCAACAACCACTTATCTCCCCTTTTTTTTGGGCTTGCTTCTGTAATATTATTATTATTATTGTAATTATTATTTCACTGTAGACGTAATTCTTCTTTTTATTCTTCTGTTTTCTCTTTTTTTTACGTCTTTCTTCTTTTTTTTCTTCTTCCATCACCGATGATCATTGCCTTTTTTTACCCAGAAAAAAAAAGAAGATCGTCTTCCAAATAAACATATATATTATATAAAAAAAACTGGAATTTTTTTTTCTGTTGTTGTCTTTTTACCCCTAAAAAATAAAATAAAAAAAATAAAATTGAAGGCATCAAAAAGTGCATCAAGAAGCAGCAACAGCAGCAGCTCTCTCCTCTTCAATTTTTTTTTATCTAAATTGAAATATAAAAAAACCAAAAAACCAGGAGGGAGAAAAAAGAAGAAAGGAAAAAAAAGACAACAAAAACATTCGCTAAAATCACATCACTGATTCTCTCTCCCTCTCTCCTTCGTTGTCGTCGCCAGCCTTCTAGACTTTCATGCAGATGGTTGATGGACCGACATCTCTCATCATCCTTCTTTCCATCTTTTTTTCAGTTTTTTCAAAGTAAATTTTCGATGCCCTAAAGGAAGAGGTAAAGTATATGACTCAAAAAAATTAAAATAATTTTTTTTGTTGCTTTTTTTTCTTCTTCTGAATCTTTTTTTAAAAAAAGGCAAAAAAAGGGAGAACAATGAAAGTCAATTTTTGTGAAAAAAAAGTCATAAAAAAACAGAAAAAAAAGATTGTCGTCTGAGAAGAAAAAGAAGGAAAGATTGCCGATTTTTGATAAATTTTTTATGCAATCAAAACTCCGCTTTAAAAAAATCATTTAGAATATTTTTGAGTACCGACAAGATTGCGCAATTTGGATTGATCTAAGGTAACCCCCCAAAAATGGGAAATTGCAAAATGGCAAAATGGCAAAAACAATCAACAACAAAAAGTAGCAATTATCATTTCTCTTTAAAAAAAAGCTGATGCCAAAAATATAATCAAAGATTATTATTATTATTAAATCACGGTAAAAATTTGATGAAAAAATAACTTTTTTTTGATTCAGCTTTTGCGTTTTTGCTATTTTGTTGGTTGCAAAATATTTTGGGGATACTGTAGTTTTTTTTCCTGTTCGGCTTTTAAATTACCCAAAATTATAATGTATGCCAACGGCAGTCAAAAGGTTTTACCGCTTTTTTGCTCTTCCTCCAATTTAATCTCTCTTCAAAAAATAAAGCACAACAAAAAAAAGGAATGGCTTTGATCCGACAAATTTTTTTTCACATTGAAACAAATGAAAACAGATCCATGCCCATCCTTTTTCTTTTTTCTTTTTTCTTGTTCATCTTTTGAAATGCCATTGTCCCGGTCATGACTCGGATTACTACCATCGGTATATCTCTTCTCCTTTTGTTTTGCGACTATTTTTTCTTTGGGAATGGAATGGATGGGAGATATGGGATGCCGTTATAATCGCATTACAGAAGAAAATATACCGCCATCATTTTTTTGCATCGGCATTTTTCTGCCCTCTCTCATGATCTCAATGACTTGTTTTCTTTTTGTTTTTACTCAAAAAAAATAGAATTTTTTTGTAATATTTTTTTACAACCATTTTTTTCTATAAAAGTAAAAAAAGGCAACCGTGGGAAAACTGAGATTTTCTTCCTTTCATTTTTGAACGGTATAAAAAAATATAATCAAAAAATAGTAAAAAAACCTAAACCTAAAAAAATTGAAGGCAATTAAGATTTGCAAAAGACTTGCTTAGGAAGGGTTTGGGGGGGGGGGGGGGGGGCTCATGAAATGAATGAATGAGAAAGAAAGAAAAAAAAGTAAATGTCCTCGTGTTAGTGACTCTGTGAAAAAATACTATATTTTTGACTTGGATTTTTTTTTGTGTTTTTGAGTTTCTGAGAACACAAGTAAAAAATGTAAGTGAAAAAGTGAAAGAGAGGGAGAAAAAAAAGATAATTGCCTTCAAAAGTGAAAGTTCATTCGGGGGCAACAGCAATGGCAATGCCAATCACACACACACAGTTTTAGAAAAAAAAGTATTGTGCCATCTTCTCAAATTATTATTATTATTTAATGTGTGAAGAACCTAATTATAAATCTGCAGTCAAAAAACAAAAAAAGAGATGAACAAAAAAAAAGTTTTTTTCGAGATTCAATCTCTCTTTTTTCATTCAATGAAAGAAACAATAAAACAAAACGAGAGCGAAAAAGAGAAATATGACATGAACTGTCTGTGATTCATGCTTCAATGAATTACAAACAACAAGTTTTGCCTCCCTAAAACCTTTCCTAATCCCCTTTTTATTTAAATTAAGAAAAAAATAAAGATTACTGTAAAAAAAAGTTATGAAAAAAATGCCAAAAAATTTAAAATCAAAATATTGCAATTATAAAATTATAAATTTGTTTAAATGAGCTACAGTAATCTTAAAACATATATATTTAAATAAAAATAATATTTGCATATTTTTTTAGCTGTCAGAGAAGATCGAATGAGAGGTGGCCGAAATAAATTTGGAACTTTTTATAAACAAGATCGGGCACAACGGATGAGACAAATGTCAAATCGTCCAACGAATGGACATGCAAATAATAATCAACAACAAAATCAACAACAACAACAACAACAACAACAAAGAAATGCAATTATTACTCAAACTTCTACTTCCATTGCTTCAGCTCCATATTATTCAAATGAACAAGCTTTAGCTGCTCAACATAGGTATCTTTTTTTCTTTTAAAAAAACCTTTTTTTTTCTCGGCCATTTTTTTTACTACGGTACTCACTTGAACTTCTTTGTTTGTTTCCCAATTTTCTGCGGCTTTTTTTTGTTTTGTTTGAAACTTACAAAAGTGCCAAAAAGCCTGCCGCTCATTTTTTTATACCTTCAAAAACGTGTAATTTGCCGCACTTCAACTTTTTTTCTTCTACTTTACTCTTTTTTTTCATTGTTGTTTTTTTTCAACACAATTTTTGAACTCTTAATTACGGATACCGCCCGCAAAAAAAGTAATACTTATAAAACACATTTTTTGTTGCTTTCAAAAAAAAACTCCAAACAAAAAAGTCCATCCGCGGCAAAAAAAGGCGATAACAAAAGAGGGATCAAAAAAAAGGAAGGATTGAAGAAAGAGAGAAAGAACGGGAATGGATTTGGGAAGTGAAAATGAATGAGTAGTCTTTGATGAAATTATTCCAAAAAGAAAATTTGCATGCGCGAGAATGCATCGGATTCCCGCATTTTAACAAAAGAATGAAAAAAAGGGGGGGGGGATAATCTTAATCATCATCATCATCATAGAAAAAATAAAAGGGGGATATTATTATTATTATTGTTATTATTAAATTCTTTCCTTTTTTCAGTGCCGAACTTGCATATTTTGAACATAATCGTCTAAAAACTTCAACAAATTACGATATTTTATTACAATCTCCAACACTATCAAATAGCACAAATTCATCAAATTGTAAGGGATTACTGTAGCATTAAAAATTTTTGCACTTGAAAAAATTTACTGTAACAACTTTGCCCAAAAAATAAGACTTTCTTTTTGAATTACAGTAACCCCAAGTATTGCAAAAAGTTTAAAAAAAATCTTTGATGAAATATTATCACTAAATTATCAATAATTAATTTATAGTTTCAGACGGAAGTCATACAGATTATACTCCAAATGGAGTTGCTACAGCCCTGTTACAAACTTCTGTAGATGATTCATTATTCGCGTCAAGAGCCGCCTCCTTCAATGCAGCAGCAATATATCCAAATGCAACAATAAAGCCAGAACCCTTTGAAAATTATGTTGCTGCTACTGCTCCTCCCGTCTCGGCAACAATTGATTCAGCATATCTTACCCGAGAATATTCAACTCATTTTAATGCCGCTGCTGCGATGAATGGTTTAAGTTATACAAATATGATGCCCATGCAAACCCTCACCAATGGCTCCCCCCTTCCACTTTGCCCGGTTCCAACCGAACAAACCATTGACAGCGTCTTTTATACATCCGCAGGAAATTTGGATCATTTATCTCGATCTCTTATCTCCCGGCAACATTCTTCAAATGTTATGAAGATGACTCCAAGGGATTCTGAAAATGCCATGGATTTTTGTGTCAAAGCTTCCGAACAAATGTTAAATCTTCATATAACTTGGGCAAAATCAGATTTAGAATTTCATAAGCTATCTTCTGATGAACAAGTAACACAAATTAATAATTCATGGGCAACCCTGCATATAATTGAATATATAAATTCTATTTTAAATCATGAAATTGATGCGTCCATAAAACTTGACAATGGCACAATTGTTTCCGCTGAACAAATTGCAATATTTGGATGTGATTCATTTATCCCCGAGTTGCAAGCCCTTTGTTCCCTCCTTCAACAGCATGGCTTTAATCGATATGATTTTATTGCATTTTGTTATTTAACACTTTTTGATGATACTTTTTGTAATCAAACTATTTCCTTAATTCCACAGCTAAAACATTCAATTTTATGTACATGGATGGATTTTCGTCGAGGGCATTCTAATGCCTTCCTTGAAATTCTTCAACAAATCAAGTAAGTTCAAAAATATAAATATAAAAAAATATGCAAATTTTTCTGGGATTTCGCCATTAATCTCATCTCCTATTTTTGACAACAAAACTGGCAATTAAAAAACATTTTCAGTTGTTGTAAAATGAAACAACAAAAAAGAATATAGGGGAATTTATTTATTTTTTTGCCATTGAAAAAATAAATCGCGCATAATTTTTTTTTGAAAGATTTAAAGCCACTCATTTTTCTTTCCTTTTTTTGAAAGGTCATGGAAATTCATGGCTTTGGCAATGGCACACAAGAGGTGGGCCAAAAAAATAATAAGAATTTCTTCAACAGTGCCAAAAAAAAGAGGAAAGAAAAGAGACATATTGTTTCTTTTCAAACAAAAGTTTTTGGCATTTTTTTTATGAATATGAAAGGCAACAATTATAATGTAAATTGAGACAATAAAAAAAAGATGTTTTAAAAAAAGCTGTTGAAAGAATTTATGCATGGATTTATTTATTTATTTATACGAGCTTAAGAATTAAGAAAGAAAAGAAGGAAAAAAAGAATTGCGCGAATAAAGTAAATAAATAGGGGGGTTCTAGAATGGCACAGACGATAGAAAAAATGGGCAAATATATTGCATTAATTAAGAAGATTAAAACAAAAAGGGGAAAAGTGAAATATTTGTTTAAAGGCTACTACTGTAGCAGTTACAGTATCCTTGTCGCATAAATTTAAATATTCAAATTTTCAGAAATCTTGCAACAAAAGCTCAACAAACTCTTTTTCGTCAACATCAAACAGGTTTGAAACTTCCAAATTTAATCTATGAAATAATATCATCAAATTATCAAAATCCATTAGCTGCATATGGCCATTGTTAAATTTCTTATATTTGTTGTTTTTTGTATTGCCGCAAAAATTTACACACAATAATAATTAATATTGTTTTTTAAAAATTTAAATAGATCTCTCTTTTTTAAAAATTTATCCTCCAAAAAAAATATATATAAATTTACAATTAAATCATTCCATTTTAATTGTTTCTGGCTTCCTCTATTTTTTACCGTAATTGTGCACTAAAAAAACTCTTTTATATTCATTCCTTTTAAAAATACCGTGCTTTTTTTTGTTAAAGAAAATCAGATATTTTTTTAAAATTAAATAATTTCGTGCTTTAAATAATCCTATTTTGTTTTTTATTGCTGCCGTACTCTTGCCATTTGATGTACAGCCTTATATTCCTCACTTTTTTATTATTATTATTTAATTGTGTTTTTTCTCTCTCTGAAAATGTATAACTTTTGATCTTCTTTCTTTCTTAATTTAGAAATCCAAAAAAAAAGCTCAAAAACTTTTTCATTTTTTCTTTAAATAAATCTCTGACATTTTTTTTGTCAATTTTTGTTAAAAAAAGGTAGTAAAAATCCAGCAATGCTTTTATTAATTTTCTTTTACTTAAAATATATTTTTTTGTTCGGTATCTTTTTTTAAAATTTATTTGAAAGACTATTTTGAATTTTTATTGTTGTTGTCTTTTAAATAAATAATATTTGGTCTTATCACGAACACACACATTCCTTTTTATGAAAAAAAAAATATTTAATACTTAATTCTTTTTTTTTCTTCTTCCTCTCTTTTTTTGATTCTCGGCTATTAAAAGTATTTATATCATTTTTTTCCAATCTCTATTTTTTTGTTTTTAAAAATATATGTGTAATGTCAAAAAAAATAATTTGAAATTTAAAAACGTGTTTGATTTTTTTTGTTTTGTATTTTTTTTAAAAAATATGTGTTTTTTCTTTGTTTTTTTTTCTTTTTACTTTTTTTGGTCAGTCAATTTTTATTATTTTTATATAATTTAATAATAAAAAAACAATTTTTAAAACAAAAAAAAAGATCAAAGCACACGGATATGAAGGATTTGTTTTTACAAAAAGAAATTTTTTAAAAAATTTGTTCAAAAATTAATTATATTTTATACAAACAAAAAAAGAAGTGATATCACAGTGATAAAAAAGGAAGAAAAAGCTATAATAAAGAAAGAAAGAAAGAATGAGAATCTCTGTATTTGTTCAATATAAATAATTGTCTCACCCGGAAAAATTTAAAATAATTTTGTGTATATTTTTTTTTATCTTTTTTTACTGAAAATACGCGAAATGTACAGAAAAAAAAAGTTGTGGGTCTTGTCACGATTGTTTTTTGTGATTTACAATAAACTGGTGGTTGCAGTTCTTGAAGATGGATCACCTTTGCTAATTGTTGCCGAAATAGTTGAATATCTCCATTTAAAGGATCCGGTCCGAGAAGAAGATCCCCCATTTCCACTTGAAGAAGATTCTCGGGCATTTGGATTCTGATTTACTCTTCCAAAATCCAAGAAAGCATTGGAAACAATTCTTGAACATCTTGCTGTCATTCGGGACGATAAACTTTGTCGAGGTGAAATTTCGCCTTCTTTTCGACAAGAGGCAAGCAAATCAGCAAAAGCGAGTCGAAATTGTTCATTTAAAAGTGCATAAAGAACTGGATTCCAAATGGTTGAACTCATTGAAATGCAATGAGTGATAACCCCAGAAAGATATTCCTGCTTTGAAATTATCAATGGTAGCCATTGATAATCTCGAAGGAAATTAAATGCAACCGCCGGAGTCCAACATATCAAAAAGACACACACCATTGCCATTAACATTCGATTTGTTCGAAGTCTTCGCTTAAGTGCCTGTCGACGTTGCTCTGATTGTGGGCCATTAAGTTTTTGTTCGCCACTTCCCCGTTTAATAAGCATTCCCTGAAAAGAAAGATAAATTATTTAATTTAACTTTCGATAAATTTTTGCATTTATTTATTTAATTTTTCAAATTTGCACGCTTTTTTTTATAATTCATTTTTAATAAATAAACCTTTTTTTTGGAGTATTTTTAGAAGCATTTGAAAAATAGCAAAAATGTATCAAAAAAAGTTGCAATTTTTTAATTAAATTTCTTTTTATAAATGATATGTAGAGTTAGATGTTTCACCTGTTTTTTTTATCAAATACGTACTTTAAATTTTGTAATTTAATTTTTTTTAAATACGGACTCAAAACATGGCTATTAATAAAATTTGCAAAAAAAGCTAAACCAAATCTCCTACTTAAAAACCAGCTGGTATTTTTTAAAGCTGTTTTGATAAAAAACACTTTTTCTTTTTTCTAGACGTTTCCCTATTAATTTTGTACTTTTAGTTTTGGCACGAAAATATCAAAATTAAAGGTTAAAAAATATACTTACTTTTCCCAATCTCAATGAAATGGTTGTATAACATGAAGTAATAATAAAAAATGGAACAACAAATTGTAATATGAATACAATTGTACCGTAGAAACTTCGAGAGCTTTGATCATTTCCCCAATCTTCTGCACAAAATTTACCACAAAAATGTCCATACGGCATAAGAGATTGCTTGAAAAACATTGGAAGAGAAACACAAAATGCAATAAAAACATTTACGGCAATCATTTGAAAGGCATGCCGCTTTTGAATTGATCGTTGTGTTGGATATACAATTAAAATGAATCGATCTATCGAAATTGCCGTAAGTGTTAAAGTTGAAAAGCATAAACTGGCACCCTAAAATATATATACACATATTTATTTTGGGTTACTGTAGTAATTGTGTTGAATAATTTTAAATTATCTTTTAAGATTACGGTAGTCCCAAATGCCCTCAAAAAAGTGAATTTATAGTGCAATTTTTAATCAGTTTTTCAAAAAAACTTGTTTTAAAACTTTTAAAATTAATTATTCATAAAGTTTATAATTTAATTTTAAAACAATCATTGCTCTTTCCATTTTTGAAAGCAGTATTTTCTAAGAAGACTTGTGCAAATTTTATTCAAAAAATATATTAATTTAATTTTCAGCTTGAATTTTTTTAAAACCTTTTAATTTTATGACATTTAACTTAAAAAACATCTGAACTCAAATATCAAAAAGCAATCATGGTTTTTTATCATTGATCTCAAAAAACTTTTTTTTGGAATGCAGAAACAACTCTAATTTTTTTGGGAATAAAAAAATAAGTTGCCACATCGAATCCAGCGTGCTTTTTTTTGGTCCGATGTCTGGCAAAGTGTTTGTTTTGCAAACGCGAATTGCGGGATTTTCAAATTTTTTGTTGGAGCAAAATGTTGATTATTTCTTTGGCACTTTTTTTTAAAGAAAAACTAATGGCGTCATTAAATTCCCCATGTTTAAAAGCCTATATATGCCAAAAATTAGCTTAAACGGAAACAAAAAATTTTTCAGTGTTTCTCAACGTTTGTCTTTCTTTTCAAATTTTCGAACACACGAAAATTGTTCAAAAATTTTTTTGTTTCCGTTTAAGCTGATTTTTGGCATACTTATATACATAGGCTTTCAAACATGGGGAATTTAATGACGCCATTAGTTTTTCTTTAAAAAAAAGTGCCAAAGAAATAATCACTGATTTGCTCCAACACAAAATTTGAAAATCCCGCAATTCGTGTTTGCAAAACAAACACTTTGCCAGACATCGGACCAAAAAAAGCACACTTTCGTTGCTTTGGATTCGATGTGTTGCTGCTCTTCAATCCCTATTTTTTTATTGAGGTTTTTCTTACAAAGAAAATGTTTTTTTTCTTGGAAAGAATAAAAAAATTTGTGTTAAAAAAGGCTTACAAAAAAACAATTTTGTTGTTTTTGTCGCCGCCGTAAAATTTGATTATTAAAAAACCTTCCGCATTATTTCTTAAAACACATCCAAAAAAAAATAACAGATAAATTGTTTTTGTTTCTTTTTTTAAAAATCTCCCCTTTTTTTAAAATAACAATAGTTAATATGTATTTTTTCATTAGAAATGTTGCTTTTTGCTGCCTTTAAAGAGACAAATAGAAATATATTTATCCCTCATTTTTTGACACTTTTTTTGCCATCTTTTTTTTGTTTGCCAAAATGTTTCATAGCTTTTTTTTCTGCAAATGTTTATTTTTTTGGGTGCAATTTATTTTTCTTAAATCTCTCCCAAAAAAAGCGGCACCAAAAAGAGAAACAAAAAATGGGAGGAAGCAATAAACTTTAGAATTTAAACCCTAGCATGAATATTTTTAAATCACAGCAAAAAGAAATAAGGATGATGTAACTTTTTCTATGGACACGAAACTATCTGGGGTTTATAGCTCTTTAAAAAAAAAGTGGCAGAATAAGTAGGTCATGCGCTAATAAATTATCAGTTTTCCCTTCTTTTTTTGCAAGAAAAACTAGCTTTAAAAAGAATGCCAAAGAAAAAGAAACAAAAAGGCAAAAATTCTTGAAACCCAAAAAAAAGAGGGATTTGAAATTATTGGAAGAAGTTTTTCTTTCTAAAATTTTATGCTTTATCCAATACCAGTAATAAGTATAATATAATATTTAATAAATTGACTATACTTTTTTGACTGCAATTTATCATTATTTTTTTTTATTCTATTCTTTTTTTTCTTATAAATAAAATATGACCTCCCAAAAAAATGAAAAATGAAATGGTGATAGATAGAAAATGCCGCCCAAGAAGAGCGAATTCTTTTCTAATTTTGAAACTTTATTTTTGTCTCTTCCCCCAAAAAAACGGAAGCATTAAAACAAAAATATGAGGGAAGAAACAAATTATCATTTGTCATTCAATGTTTTAAAAACAATTTTTTTTTACTTTGAAGACTAAAGATAAATTAATGTTTAAAACGGTTTAATAAAAATGAGTCATGAGAAGAAGAAGAAGAAATGGTGGATATCTACGAAAAAAAGCCTCTTCCTCCCAAGAGACAGACAGAGAGAGATAAATGTTGTGAAAATTAAAAAGTTGGCACATTTGGGAATATATTTACATAAAAATGTGTAGGCCCTAATTTTCTTGGAATTAACTATAGTATAAAAATAATGATAAAAAAAAACTATACCTGTATTAAAGGCACAAGTTTGCATAAAGCACCCCCGAATATCCAAACTTTTGTAAATGCCGAAATTGGAGTAATTGTGCCAGAAACAATTGATACAACAATATCGGAGCATGAAAGGGATACAATAAACATATTTCTTACTGATTGTAAGGATCGATGTCGCATTACTGATAAAATTACCAAAGTATTTCCAAGTATCCCTAATCTAAAAAATATATATATACAGATAAGTCTTGAAACGAAAATGACAGTAATAATAAAAAGGAATATTTGTTTGTAAATATATTACTACTACTAAAAAAACACTTACGTAACAATTAACGAATAAATAACAGCAAATATTGACATTGTTGATGGCAAAGATGTATAATCAGAATGTTTAACCCATAAATAATGTTTGATATCCATGCATGCTTCAATCACGGCCCCCGTGGAATCATATATTTGATCTTCAATAACTGTCATATTTTCAATTATTTGTGATTTAACTTCATAAATTAAAAAACAAAATAAAAACCATAACATTTTTGATAATAAAAACAAATGATATTCACTGTTTAACTGATATTGATATGATAACAGTTACTTTTAACAACAATAATGTGAGATCTTTAATTAAACATTTGTCCTAAAAAAATATTTTTGAATCAAAAAACATTTTTTTTGCAACAAAGAAAAAACACAAAATTCGCAACAAAAAAAACCCGGGGTTTTCGGTTAAAAAAAACACATAAGTATTTGCTTGAAAAAAAGCAAAGACAAAATGGAATAAAAATTTAAGCAAATAATAATGTTGTATTTATTTATTTTTTTTATTGCTGTAAAAAGAATTTCCGAGAAAAAAAAGGGAAAAATAAATCAAAAACAGGTGAAAAATATAAAAGGATTTTTTTTGTTATTTTACCATCATTCAAAGTTGCCAAAATTGACACTTTTTTTTTGTTGACGTAAATAAACTTGATCTTTTGTAGGAAGGTCATTAATTTTTGGAGTATTATTAAATGTTTAAAATAGGCGGGCTCTTATATACTTTTTTGGTTGGGAGGTCTCGCAACGACAAAACTCTCGGGAATATGAAAAAACCTGAAAATCAGGTTTATCCAAAAAAGTAAGTAGCAAAAAAGCCCTTTAAGGTCACCACTACAGTACTATTGAATTTGTATTTACTAAAAATGGACACATTTAAACATCTTTTTTTATATGCTTAATTTAAAAAAGTTTTTTTTGTTTAAAAAAAGAATACAAAGTTTATATCCTTTTTTTTCACAAAAAAAAGTATGAATGAATTGGAGAGAAAGAAAAAAAAGGAAAAAGTTTTTGGTCTTTTTTGGAAGAAAAACAAGGCGGAGCTTAGGCTTTTTGTTGTTGGGGCTCTTGGAAAAAACGGGATATCTTAAAATAGGAGTCATTTTTTTTAAAATAAAAATAAAAATGTTAATGTTGCAAAAAAGCAAAAAGATTGATAAAGGAAATAAATGATTTGCATATATACTTTTAAACATTTCCTTTTTCGAAGGTGGCACAAAAAAAGGAATTTTTAAGAATTTTGTTTTCCAAAAAAATGTTAGATGTTTGCTGTTTTAAATTAGCAGTTTTTAAAGGTAGCAATTTAACGCAGACTTACCAACTCAAAAAATTATTAAATTTTTGTATAATTGTGTAAAATTTTTACAGTATTAATTATTACACAATAAAAGAAAGTATACATTCAAGACTACAGTAATCAACAAACACTTGAACTTTTTCTAATCACTTTCAAAAAACTTAATTTTTGATAAAACTTTAAACAACCTTTTTGTTTTATTAAATAATTTATACGGTTAAAAAAGCTTTAATACTTAAAATTTAATAAAATCTAATTTTTCAATTTTGTAAAAAACTAATAAAAACAACCAAAAGTTATCATAATATTTTTTAGTCATAACTTAGTTATGACTAAAAAATACATTACTTCATTCATTTTTATTTCCTGGTGCATGAATGTAAGTAAAGTGAAAAGTGTTAAGTGTCTATTTATTAATTTTATAAGGTTTCTAAAATATTGTTCCGTTACGGGAAGGAGCGAAAAAAAATGAAAGCAAGATTTTCACAGAAGAAAAAGTGAAATGAGTGATTTTAGATACATAAAAATGACAGCCCTTTAAAAAAATAGAGTTAAAACTAACTATGAAATGAGATATGTTTTTGATAAAAACACTCATAAAATTGTTTTAATGAGTAAATAAATGAGGCAAAAAAAGTAATAATAATTTGTTTTTTGGGATTCATAAAAAACAGGTTATATTTTATTTTTTTAATAACAGTAAGTACGGTAGGTGAAAAACAAAATAATTTATTATCAAAAAACTAAAAAATGAAAAAATGAACATTTTTATTATATTAAAATTCAATTCAGAAAAGCTTGCTTTTTTATCAGTCATCAAAAAAAAATATTAAAACTTAGTAAAACGCAATATTATTATTTTTGAATTTTAATTCATTATTTTAAAAACGCCTACTTTTTTTAAAAAAAATTATTTGGTAGCCTTTTTCTTTGAATAAATTACATACAAAAATACGGTAATTATTTTTTTTATTGCACATTACTTTTAACACTTCTCTCTTTTTCTCACTTTCTGATTCCCTCTGGGCAAAATTCATTCATTGATAAAAGTAAATCATAGATGAAAAAATAAATAATCTGATAATACGAAAAAAACCAAATGGATTCTTTGAAAATTCCCAATCCCACATAATATTTGTAGGTTTTTTTTATTAAATAAATATTAAAGAGAATAATTTTTCTTATAACTTGTTAAACGAAAAAAAAACACGCTTAAAATGTAATTGAATTTTGTATAGTAATAAATATTCCAAAAACATGCAAGAATTGTTTTCTTTCTTTTTTTTACCTTCTTTAAACAAGAATAATAGGTTTTTCCAATGAAAAAAAAGTTGTTATTTGTAAAACAAAACAAGCATTACTTTATTCATCACATTATTTTTTTTCATGATTCTCAAAGAATAAAAATAAAATGTTAATAAAGTTATTTTTGTAAAAAATTCATTATACTAAGAAGGAGCAAAGAATTTTCCACTTTTTTAAAAAAAAAAGAAGATTCAAAAGAAAGAAAGTGGCACGAGATATTGCAAGATAATATTATTATTTGCAAAGAATAAAATTAAAGAAACGCCAAAAAAAAGTTAATTTTTTGCAAACAAAAAGTTCAGAAATTTAAGAGAGAATACATTTTTGCATTTTAGTTGGGATTGTTTGGGGTTATTTGGGGGAGGGGTAAAATTAAATTAATATGCAAAAATATTTGGTGGGACAGATAAAATTCTTTTAAAGCAGCTGCCAAAAAAAGTTGAAAAACAACACTTTTTTTTACCGGAAATGGTTACAAAAAACACTGCAAAAATTATTGTAAAAAAATACACATGTCTTTTTTTGACGCAAAACAAAATTACAGTATCTGTGCTGTACTTTTATAACCTAAATATATCTATTTTTGTAGTAAATAATAATTTACAAAAAAGGCGTAATATTTAAAAAAAAAGTTCTCGAAAGTCGGAATGAAAAATTATTGTTTAATTTTTTAAGGTTTTAAAAACTTTAAATATTTTGAAAAAAATCATGAAAAATGAAAGCTACAAAAACCTGATAATTCATGTTTTGAAATATTTAATCAAAACTATTGTGTTCATAGAAATTGTTTGAACAAATTCTTAAATAATAATAATAATAACAAACATTTAAAACACAAAAACACAAAACTGAAAATGAGTAAAAATACAATAATAATAAACACAATATACATACATAATAGTTAACAAACAAAACAACAGAAAAGTATAGGCTTTTGACGTAATGTCGTCTCGTGACCCTCGAAAAACAGAATCGTAAAAAACTTTATTACGAAAGCATTCTCTCTCCCCCCCCCCGGGGGGGGGGGCACCTTTTAAACTTTCAACTTTATTAAATAATAATAAAATTACAGAGAAAAGTTTGAAAAAAAAAGTATAGAATTAAAAATTTTTTTTAAAAAGGTGTGTGAAAGATATTTTGCTTTCAAATAAAACTAACTACGAAAATTTTGAGTAATTAAACATGAAAACCAACCCCCCCCCCCCAAGGGTGTAGCATATTTATACGTAAAAAATTTATTAAAGTTTGAAAATAATTTTCAAATTCCTTCGGGGGAAAATTCGAGAGTACAGTAATTCTTTTACATTTCATTATTTGAGGTTACTTTCAGGGTCCTATAATAACTCAACTGATGTGTCAAAACATTATCATTATTTTTGTCAAAACTACCGTATCCAAAATAGCCAGCATTTTTTGTTGATATTAAAACAACACAAACATATGACAAATTTTTTTATAATCCTTATTCGTAAATGTGATGTTTAAAAAATGTTGCTTTACACATTTAAAAAGAAATAAAAAAGCTCTGCTACAAAATCCATCATTTCCATGAAATGGGAAAGGGATAGAAAGAGAAAAAAGAGTGAAGGTTTCACAAATTTGAGAAAAAAAATTTGTAATAATCAAACTTCAAAAAAAACAGAGATATATTATTTTTTCAAATCCTTCAAAAATGAAATTTAAAAGGGAAAACATAAAAAGCAATAAAAAATAGGATACAAAATATAATTGTAAAAAAAGAGAAAAAAAGAAAGAGTTAATTTACAATTCAAAACATAGCAAAGAAAAAAAGAAAGAAAAGCAGCTAAAAACAACATTCCGAAAAAGTATTTTTCATTGAAAGACTTGATAATTGCTAATTACCATAATGTTTACATATAAACAACGGCGGCAACCCATCCCAGAAAAGTACTATCAAAAAAAGAAATGACAAATGTTTTTGTTGTTTCTTAATTTCTAAATTTAGACTAAAAATTACGTTTTTGGTCGCTGCAACTTAAAAAACTTAAAATTCTTGCCACGAAAGTTCCAAAAAAAGCTAACTATTTTTGAAAGTTTCAAAATTTTCGAAATAAATGTGATCGTATATTTTGTATTTTTGGGGAAAAGAAAAATGTTGCAAAAAAAAGTAATTTTTCGAGGAGAGAAAAAAGGGGATTTTGACTTTTCTTTTTTTGTTTTTTTTTTAAATAAATAAATCTTTCCATTTTTTTCCAAAAAAAAACTTTAAAAATCTTTCCGGAAATGTGTGTTGGAGGTGTGTTTCCTGTATAAACAAGAAAGAAAAAGATCCTGAGAAACAAAAAATTTCCATGTCAAAAAAATGCCATAGATATTTATGCCCTTTTGTGCTTGTAAAAAAACTACAAATTTTACACAAATTCATTCAACATTGAAAAAAAGTTTTTTCCCCGAATCTTTAATAAAAACGCATTTTTTCAAACACAAAAAACAACAGGGTTGAGAGAGGAAAAAAAAGGTGAGGAGGTTAAAAAAATGAATCTGTTTTTTTAATTTCAAGTTTCAAGTTTAAAAACGTAGTACTTGAGAAAAAACTTAAAAACTTTGAAGCAATAAAGTAGGGTACTTACAAAAACCTTTTTAAACAAAAAAGTTTGATTTCAAAAGTCTAAGCAGCAATAAACTACAAAAAAAGAGAAGAGTTTTGGTTTAAAAAAACTGAGATGGCAGCAATTTGAGAAACAAAAGTAGTTTAATTCCGTCTCTCTCTAAAAACCGATCACTAAAATAAACTAAGATTTTATCATTTTGGTTGAAAAAAATAAAGTTAATTTTTGAAGTTTAATTATTCATTGAACTTTAAAACTTTTTAACTTTTAAATTGAAAAAACTCAATTTAAGTGTCAAAAAGTTTTGAATAAGATTTTACAAAAGAAAAACGTAAGCAAATATGCCTAAATTGCAGTTGTTTTTTTAAAGAGTTCAAACATTGAAAATTCACTTACAAATAAAAGCAAATCTTTTTTTTGCTATGAAAATAAATGAAATAATATTGACACATTAAAGCAAAGTGATGATAGTAGGATTTCTTTTCTTTTCTTTTTTGTTTTGTTTTGGGGTTTAACGTTTTTCGAAAATAAATAAAATAAATGAAACTAAAACTGACACAAATCCTTTCAATTCTTTTCTCTTTTTTGTTTGAAAGAAACGTCAAAAAAATGAGAGAGAGAGAAAGCAAAAAAGGGGATAGAATCTTTGGGGAGGAATAAATTCTTGGAACTCATATTTAAAGGTTAAATAATTGAAGTAAGTAAGTATAATGGCAATTTTTGAAGAAAAAGGAAGATAGGACAGAAAAATCATATCACAAAAATTTTTGGTTACATCTATTTAAGGTCATTTTAGATGATAGCTTGATAAATGTGCCATTTGATACATGGTGGAATCGCTATGGGAGAATTTGAAAATAAGAATGAAAAATTACGTTTTTAGATCTGCTCAAACTCAGCCGTATTACTTTCAAATATTTACATTGAAACTAAAAAGGTTGATATGATTATCAGGAACATGCCAGAAAAAAGATAAGCCAAAATATGGAAATTTGAAACTATGGCAGCAAAAGTAAATTTCTCCAAAAACTTGATCGCTCGATTTTTAACGGGTATAACTTTGCGGGGATGCTCCCAATCAATCCAAGTGAAACGTACACTATGGATAACACTTTAAAGAAGATATTGGCAAAATTTCAAACTAAATGGATTAAACTGAAAAAATGGCAACAAAAGTTTGAACTTTTTTCATTTATATTTCCGAAAAATTCCACTGTGGATATTTTCTTTTTTAGTGGTCATATGGTAACTCTGTGTTTTATCTTAAAGAGCTAAAGATTGTAATGAAAATAAATAAACAAATAAATATTCTTTGAACTTACAAATTCCCTTATGAATAAATGCTTCAATGCATCAGTTTTTTCTTCCGAAATCATGCGTGTAGTTTTTGATGAAAAATAACTTATATCCCCCCCCCCCTCTACCAAATCCCTCTCTCTTGTACAAATTAATTTACTTTTTTTACAATGCTCAAAAGCTGTTATTTTTAATATTATTTCAAATGAGAAAGATGTTTCCCAATTGATATCAGTGACATTAATATCATTAATTTTGAACACTGATCTTGTTCTTCTGGGATTATTCTTCTAACTATTATTCAAATGAAAAATGACTAGACTTTTTTGATACCATTAATTTTCTTCAAATTTCTGCTTTCAAGCTTTTTTCAAAGAATCTCAAAATTTAAAACAAAACTTAATTATTCAAAAAAAAATGCATGCTTAATTACTGACGTAATGCTCATTTTTAAGGATTAATAAAATTAAAAAACGAAAGCCATGGAAAAAAGAAAGAAATGATGCCAACAATTTGTTTTTGGATGGATAAAGCGGATCTTTTTTTTGCAAAAAAATATATAAAAATTCCTAAAAACTAAAAACGAAGAAATTTTTAAACGGCATTTTTTTGTTTTATTTCGTGTCTCTATTTTCTTGTTTTTAAAGCAAACACATGTAAAATTGAAATTTGATATTTTGGGCAAAGACACGGCGGCATTGGTTTCAGCTTTGATCAAATATCATTTCTTCTTTTTCTTTTTTTGTATATGGTATCAGTAGTATTATCTTAGACAGAAAAAAAAACGGAAGTCTGCGAAGTTTTTTGAAGTTTGTACATATAGAACAGAGAAAAAAGGTTGGATAAGTTAAAAATGTAAATGGATCTTTGAAAATTGATAGGAAATGAGTAAAACAGAATAAAAGTTTCGCTTAGTTTAGTTTTATCGGTCAAATCATAATTGGTAATTAGGGTGACTCATTTTCCCGGGAATCATTTCGAAAAAATCTCCGGGAATTTCCCGGGAAATTTCGATTTCGGCAATTTCACAAATTTAATGTCAATAAAAACTAAAAACTTTAATTTTCAGTATTTTACATTAAATTAGAAGCATTTAGGGACTGTTTTTAAAAACTGAAATAAGCATTTTAAAGTAATTTTTATGTAAAAATTTCTGTTTTTATACAAAAATTTGGGGAAATGAAAGTCATTTCCCCCAAAAATCGGAACATTTTCCGAACGAAAAATTCCTGGGGAAACGGAAATGAACAACCCTATTGGTGATTCTGTAATTAAAGTGTTTACGGTATTTTCGTTCTAAAACAAACAAAAGAAATGACACCATCGAAAAAAAAAGAGTGAAAAACTTATTATAAAAAAAGAGGGAATTGGCAAACTGCTTCCAAAGCCAAAAACGAGATAGATAATTGTTAAAAACTTTTTTTCTGAATTATAAATAACTTTTTTTTATTCAGAAACATTCCTGAAACACAGAGAGAATGGAATGAAAAATGAAAGTAGGTGACAAAAAATACATTCTTTCAAAGCACAAAATTTTTTGGAGAAAAAAACTAACACACGTAAATGATGAAGAAGGAAGTTTTAAAGAAATGGGCATTAATGGAAGCGTTACTTTTTTGGAAGAAAAAGATAGAATGTTAATTAGTAACGCTTCCGCTTGAACCACTTTTTTTTTATTTTTGGCACTTTTTTTGCCTTTCTTTAAAAGTACACCATCCCCCCCCCCCTCCTTTTTTTCTAAAAATAATGTTCTTTGTTTAAAGAATATTGTCAGGGAAAAAAAGTGATATCAAAAGTTGGAAATTTTTTTTGATAATTTAGAAATTAAGGCACAAAAAGTAATATAATTATAAAAGCATTTTTTGGAAAAGTTTTTCAAAGCCTCAAAAAAAGTGATAAAAAAAGTTTGATTTTTCTTTTTTTTATTGGCATCAAAAAAACTGAATTTTAAATTATCATAAAAAAAATTGCGAACATTTGAATGCAACAAACCGTGCAAAAATAAAAGACATAACAAAAAAAGTCGGATTAAAATTAAATTTTTTTGCAGTTTAAATATTTCTTTCTCACCAACAATAAATATTTCGTTGGAATATTTTGCTTCAAACTTGCTCTTTGAATTTTTAAAACAATCTTTTCAAAACACAAAAAAAGCAGACAGCCTCTTTTGTTTTTTTTGCAAAAAAAGCTACATTGAAATATTGGCACTTAATAAAAAAAAAATAATAATAAAAGATTTCAATGGCATTTTTTTCAATTAATTAATTCAAAGCAATTTTTTTTATTGTCATTGAAAGAAAATTTATAATAACTTTTTTATTATGGGAATTTTATTTTAAAAAGATTGAATAAAAACAATAAATTTTTGAAGAACGAAAAAAACGAAGCCAAAACTACACTAAATTACTTTTTAATTTATTTAATCTTTATAAGATCGCAGAGAACCCATAAAATTACGGTATAAAAGGATTTATGAAAGTGCAGAAATACAAACAAATATTTATTAATTTTTGGGACAAAACGGTTTCAACACGAAAAATAGAATTCAGAGTCTTCGTCCATCTGAAAATACTCCTTTGAATCCGTGTATATGCAAATGTAAGATTTTTTGAAACACAAATAACAACTAAAAATGATAAATTTAAATTTAAGAAATATGTGTTGCTTAAATTTTGTGAAAATCCTATCATATTACAACAACACTATTTTATTTATTTAAAGAGAGATGATTTTATTGTAACAACAAAAAATAAAATTTAAAAAGCTTTTTATAGTCCAAAAATTTACTCCAAAATAAACAAAGACAGTAGAAAAAAGATATTTTTAGCGTGGAAGAAAAACAGGCCCCCCAAAAAAATTGCAACACCAAAAAAAGTGTAAACATAAAAAAAAGAAGCATGCAAAAAGAAAGTAAATTTGATTAATTAAATAATCAAAAAATATGTTTCAAATAAAATTAAAAAAAGTAATAAGCACAAAAAATTAATTTAAAATGTGGCTATAATTAATAGATTAATAATAAAATTAATTTGACAAATTTTTTAAGGATATGGAAAAAAATTGTTTAAAAGAGTACGGTAGTCGACTTTTAAAAGTGCAGACATTAATTAATGAAGTCCTAGACAGTCTTCTCTCCTGACACTTAAAAAAATTGAATCTTTTAAACTTTTTGTTTGAACTTTTTGAAAAAAAACACATGTGTATTTCCACAATTTTTTATAGGCCAACAACGACGTCATTTAATGTACCCTCAAAATAAAAACAATTGTAAATCCCATTTTTGGCTAAAAGCTTTTTTTTTAAGTTTATCCTTTTCCACTTTTTTATATGCCCTTTTTTAAAAACATAAAAAAGTCACAGAAACAAACTCGACAAAATTTGTTTTTTTAAAACCCGAAAAGGAAATCCATGAATGCATAAAAAAACAGACGAACAAATGTGAAAAATGTTTCATCCTTTTTTAATTTGATGAAAACTGCTTTTTATTTTTTTTTTCAAAAAAGAATGTGAAACATGTGGGAAGTATTTATTTTGATAATTGGAAGAAGCATCAGATGCCCGATTAGAAGAAGCGAACTACAAAATGCCATTCAAAAAAAATGAGAGATACAAAGAATGTAAAATGATAGGAGATAGATGATGCTCTTGGGATATATTTGGGGGAAGGAACTTGAATTAATTGGGGATTTTTTTTTGTATTGGAATGGCGTAAAACACAAATTATTTATATTATTTCAATTCTATTAATTATTGCCAACATTAAAGTTTTGCCAAAATGAATGTAAAACATTTGTCATGGAACTTTAATAGTTCACTTTTTTATGCTTTAAAAAAAACAAAGATTTACGTGAAAGAAATGCCGTTTTTAGCCCCCCCCCCCCCATGCCCTGCCCTGCCCTTCTGTAAAATGTTCTTTTTTGATGGCCCAGAATGAAATTTTAATAACAAAATTGAACCCCCCTAAATATTTACAGAAAACACATATTTATGAAAAACTTAAATAAATATCCTTGTGACAATTTGTTCCATAGATTAGGAACATTGTTTAAAGATATATATGTTTTTGCGTTTTTTCAGTCACTAAATTGAACGCTTTCAAGCGTTTAATGCCAATATAAAAGTGATAAACAAATATAAACATATAAAAAAAAATTTGAAAATTAATTAAATATGAAATTAAATTAATTATACATATTCGTCATCAACCATGAACAAAATAACAACAATTTTAAACACAAGTGAATGTTAAAATTTTTATGATATCGATTACGGTACTTAAAAGTGTTGAAAAAAATGTGAAAGAGTTTTAAAAATTTCGGGAACGCTGCTATAATTTTAAAAGCGAACATTTATTTGATTTCAAATATTCTTTACAAAATTGAATAAAAAAAAAATTCTTTAAAAAATTTAAAAAAGTCAAAAATTTTTGAGGTTTTTTTTCAAAGAAAGAAAAAAAAAAGAAAGAAAAGTAAATTTCCGTTTTGTTTAAACTTTTTTTTCTCCTCCAAAAAAAAGGGGAAATTTAAGGACAAAAGAGTTTTTTTCTGTGAAAACAATAAATCTTCTTCATTTTAAAATATATGCTTGAGTAAATTTCATTTATTTTTTTGTCACTTTTTTCCCGTAAAATACGTTTGAAAAAAAGCCATTTCCACCATCCCCCCCCCCTCCCCTTCAATAAAGATATAACATAGAAAATATATACCACCAAAAATGAAAATGATTTCATTTAAGTTTTTTTCAAAAAAAAGAAAAAAAATATTTTGTAATTTAAACTAAATTTTAGGGAAATTGAATAACTAAAAGATGATAATCGTGTGTGTAAATGACAGAATTAAAAAAAAAGGGTGGTAAACAAAGAACAAAAAAACATGTTCAGCTTAAAACACCAAATAACATAGTTGCGCTTTTTTAATTTTCATGAATTGGCAAAAAAAATGGTGTTTTCTATCGCTTTATTAAATATATTTAAATGAAAAAAAGAATTGCATCGATCGGGAATCGAACCTGTGCAAGCGAGCATTGTACCACTGACAACCGCACGACATGAAATTTGAGTTAAGACATCCCACATATGTAGTTTAAACCCGCACTATTCACATTTTCGCACACCCCTTACATTTTGTATTCAGAAATTTGGCGTGATTTCATTTATTATAATGTTACGGGAAGTTTTTATATAATAAATGAAATCCCCAAATATCCCGTCTCCAGAAACGGTCACGCCAAAAATTTGCATAAAATTGTTTAGTTTTTAAACTGTGAGCGGTTGATTTTGTTACAAAAGTTTGTGAATGAAAAATGTAAGGGAGGGGGCGAAAACGAGAACAGTACCGTTTAAATCATTTATTGGGGGTTAGAAACAAATATTACGATGCACACGAATATTACTGACTATAGGGAATATTTTGGGTGTAAATAAAAATTTAAAAAATTTAATTTTTTTGTCATTTTTGGGAGCAGAAAGCAAATCATTACATCTTTGAAGTGCCGAAAAAGTACCGTAATCTTATCCAATATTTTTTGATTGGGTTTGTTTTTGACCCCCAATGAATGGTTTAAACTATGTGAGATGTCTTAAATAAATGTCGTGCAGCTCCCTTGTAAACCACCGATGATACTACACAATCCATTCCTCCAAAAAATGTCTCATGATTTGAACGAAATAACTTCAAATTTGAATTGTTTTTATATAAAATTTTTATTTGGATAAAAACGTATTTTTCGAGAATTCAGGATTCAAAAAAATAAATACGAATTTTTAAAAGTGCATAAAATTTATAAATCAGAAATCGCATTTTAGGATTTATAAGAATTTTTTTACAACGTCCGTTTTTACACAATTTAATTTTATTTGATTATTTGATTATTAAAGAAAAAAACAAAAGTAAATTGATATTAAATATTCAGAATGCATAATACATGGAAAATATAACTTTATTAAATAACCATAAATCACAAGGGGGACCCTGCTTTTTTCGCCCAATTTTTAATTTCTAAAGCGGCATAAATAAATTTTTTTTATTTAAAACATCATTGCAAGTAGTGAGTAGGAGGCTTTAACGTCATTTGCTGTCCCGTTTTTTTAGGTATACGGTAGTGACCTTTTAAGGTCAAAAGGGTGGAGCTTACTGTAGCCCTCTAGTCCCGTCTGTCTTGCTCATGTTACGGTAGTGACCTTTTAAGGTTAAAAGGGTGGAGCTTACTGTAGCCCTCCAGTCCCTTCACTCTCCCCGCAGTCCCGTCTGTCTCGTGTGACCTTGAGTTTATAGTTGTTTTTTGAATAAGTTTTTCAAGGTCATTAATGTTTTATTTTTCTTCGATTTTTTTGTGTGTGTGCATGTTCGTCAGTGTGTCCCTCCTTCCCTCGGTATATTGTATTTTAGACCAAAACTCTTTTAGACTGTATTTTTAGGCTACAGTATTCTAAAACTCTTTTGGAATGAATTTTTAGGATAAAGTAATTTAAAGCTTTGATCCAAAAGAGTCGTACTGTAACTATCGATTGATTATTGATTTTATTTTGGTAAAAATTTATTCATAAAATATCAATTCAAATTGGAAAACTTTGCAATACAAAAAAGACTTGTCAGAATTTTGTCAAAATTTGTTAAAAAAATTTATGATATCCATAAATCAATTTATCTTAAGATTGGATTTATGTTATCCGTAAATCAATTTATCTTAAAAAAAAGATTTATGTTATCCATAAATCTTTTTATCCCCCCCCCCTCAGATAAATTAAAATAATGCATGTAAATTTAATGACAACAATAAAATAATCGACTCCTTCCTAAAGTTATCAAAAAGAATAACGAAAAAATAAAAGAGAGAGAGAGTGCATTCACTGACCTTGAAAACTGACGTCACTACAGTTAGAAAATGCGCGGGAAAATTAAATTTCCCACCAAAAAATTTATGGTAACTTCCCTCCAAAAACGGTTATAGTGATTTCCCGCCAAATTATTTTTATAAATCACTATAAATAATTTGAGTTAATAAACTTGACAATTTTGAGGAAGATAAACACTGCCACTATGATTGTCACGAACAGCATAACTCGAAAATAGTTGGAAATTTGGATCCTTTTTCTTGTAATATTCAATTACTGCCTTCTTTTCTAATCTCGTAAGAAGTACAATTTCTGCATCAATAAGATTCCCATTGGTTGTTTTAACAAAAACTCCATTGAGATCGAGGTTTTCCCAGTTTGATATATCAGTTAGTTGTTTATATTTACCATTAAAATGTTTATGGAGATTTTCTCTTTTATGGCGATGACTCAATGGTATTTTACCAAAGTTTAAATGTTCATTTAGTTTATTAGATGCCATCTAAAATTAATACAAATAACTTTATTATCTCCTTTTAACAAATTGGAGTACAGAATGACCGTTCGCACGATCACAAACAATAGGATTTTCAAGAAAATTTTTAAATTCTAAAGAAATAGAATCAACAAAAGTTTTTTCAACCTTCAAGTACAACGGCTCAGAAAAGAATCAATATATATATTTTTTCCTTTTTGGACTGGTATTATTGCAATTTCTGCATCACGATACTTGTTAAATGGCTGGAGAACCCCCTGAACATGGAATTTTACCCGAAGAAAGACTTTATTTGTTACAAATGTTAGATGATAAAGCTCTAAAAAAATTTGCAAGAATAAATTCAATTTTGAGTTTAACAAATGCATGTGAGGAAGAAATTCGACTAATTCACCAAGTTTTTTACTTTTATTATAGCAAAAAGTATCCAGTTTCAGCACGACTTGCAATTTCATTGGACGATGACAAACAAAATATTATTCCTTTTGCGAGGGCAAGAAATTTATTCATTATAAGGAAAAAATCACAATACTTAAATCCAAAAACTGTAAGATTACTTTGTAAATGGGCTCTAAAAATTAATCATCAAGGATTAAATCAAATTGAAATTGAAGAAAAGATACGAGAAAAAACAACAAACAATTCAACATGGAAGACAGATAAAAGACAAACTGTTGTCCAAAAACCAACTAAAACATTTTTTAATTGGAAATTTATCGATGACTAAAATCACAATTTATGGCGTTTTCAAAAAAAAAAATGTTCTCTCAAAACTCTCTCCACCTGATTTGGCGGCAAATATCAAAGGATTTTTGAAAAAAATCCTAAAAAATTCCTAAAAAATTTTTGAAAAAATTCCTAAAAAATTTTAAAAAAGTTTTATATGCTTAAGCGTGTAAAAAGTGTATTTTTGTTGTTTTTTTCTTGTTTTTTTCTTGTTTTTTTCTTGTTTTTCTTGTTTTTGCACTGAAAAAAAAGTATGCCAAATACACCTAAAAATAGATCTATATTTACTCCTTTTAGGAGTAAATATCGTCTTTTTTTTGTTAAGGAGTATCCATTTTTTGTACCTCTTTAACATAGACTAACATTTACTCCGAAAAAGATGACATTTACTCCGAAAAGGAGTAAATATCGATCTATTTTGTTTAGGAGTGTCCATTTTTTGCACCCATTTTTTTCAGTGTGATAAAAAAAAATGATAGCATGAAAAAATGGGGGGGGGGGGATGTATGGACACAGGCTAACAAGGGTCGCATCATGGTCGTAAAAAATAAATTCTGGCTTTCTGAGACAAATATGATTGAATGAAAAAATCATAGCGAAATTCTAAAATAACTTCCTATTGGATTATTTTCCACGCAATCTGAATAAGCTTTTAATGCTTCTTTAAACTTATTTCCACAAATTTAGGAGAAAAATATTTACTGATAAGATCATCGCCTGAGGGTATAAGTAATAAATGGAAAGAATCAAGCTTGTTGATTATGATTTTTGAAATCAGTGAGAAAAAACCCTTATCAGTCGAGAATATGATAAAATTATCAGTTAGTGATAAGAGATATTGATTTTCGTAATCAGCTTAAAAAATCCTTATCAGTCATGTATCACCTGGAGAAAAAAATTAATGATAAGATTTAATGATAATCAAGTGATAAAAATCATCCAATATCCTTTTGGATCTTATAAGTGATGATAATCAAGTGATAAAAATCATCCAATATCCTTTTGGACCTTAACATTGATGATAATCAAGTGATAAAAATCATCCAATATCCTTTTGGACCTTATCAGTGATCATAATCAAATGATAAAAATCATCCAATATCCTTTTGGACCTTATCAGTGATCATAATCAAGTGATAAAAATCATCCAATATCCTTTTGGACCTTATCAATAAAAATCATCCAATATCCTTTTGGATCTTAACTATGTTAATATTTGCCGATCTCTTAGACTTAGTGAATAAGAGATCAGCAAATATCGATAATAAGATCCAAAAGGATATTGGATGATTTTTATCACTTGATTATCATTAAATCTTATCATTAATTTTTTTCTCCAGGTGATACATGACTGATAAGGATTTTTTAAGCTGATTACGAAAATCAATATCTCTTATCACTAACTGATAATTTTATCATATTCTCGACTGATAAGGGTTTTTTCTCACTGATTTCAAAAATCATAATCAACAAGCTTGATTCTTTCCATTTATTACTTATACCCTCAGGCGATGATCTTATCAGTAAATATTTTTCTCCTAAATTTGTGGAAATAAGTTTAAAGAAGCATTAAAAGCTTATTCAGATTGCGTGGAAAATAATCCAATAGGAAGTTATTTTAGAATTTCGCTATGATTTTTTCATTCAATCATATTTGTCTCAGAAAGCCAGAATTTATTTTTTACGACCATGATGCGACCCTTGTTAGCCTGTGTCCATACATCCCCCCCCCCCCCCCCCATTTTTTCATGCTATCATTTTTTTTTATCACACTGAAAAAAATGGGTGCAAAAAATGGACACTCCTAAACAAAATAGATCGATATTTACTCCTTTTCGGAGTAAATGTCATCTTTTTCGGAGTAAATGTTAGTCTATGTTAAAGAGGTACAAAAAATGGATACTCCTTAACAAAAAAAAGACGATATTTACTCCTAAAAGGAGTAAATATAGATCTATTTTTAGGTGTATTTGGCATACTTTTTTTTCAGTGCAAAAACAAGAAAAACAAGAAAAAAACAAGAAAAAAACAAGAAAAAAACAACAAAAATACACTTTTTACACGCTTAAGCATATAAAACTTTTTTAAAATTTTTTAGGAATTTTTTCAAAAATTTTTTAGGAATTTTTTAGGATTTTTTTCAAAAATCCTTTGATATTTGCCGCCAAATCAGGTGGAGAGAGTTTTGAGAGAACATTTTTTTTTTTGAAAACGCCATAAATTGTGATTTTAGTCATCGATAAATTTCCAATTAAAAAATGTTTTAGTTGGTTTTTGGACAACAGTTTGTCTTTTATCTGTCTTCCATGTTGAATTGTTTGTTGTTTTTTCTCGTATCTTTTCTTCAATTTCAATTTGATTTAATCCTTGATGATTAATTTTTAGAGCCCATTTACAAAGTAATCTTACAGTTTTTGGATTTAAGTATTGTGATTTTTTCCTTATAATGAATAAATTTCTTGCCCTCGCAAAAGGAATAATATTTTGTTTGTCATCGTCCAATGAAATTGCAAGTCGTGCTGAAACTGGATACTTTTTGCTATAATAAAAGTAAAAAACTTGGTGAATTAGTCGAATTTCTTCCTCACATGCATTTGTTAAACTCAAAATTGAATTTATTCTTGCAAATTTTTTTAGAGCTTTATCATCTAACATTTGTAACAAATAAAGTCTTTCTTCGGGTAAAATTCCATGTTCAGGGGGTTCTCCAGCCATTTAACAAGTATCGTGATGCAGAAATTGCAATAATACCAGTCCAAAAAGGAAAAAATATATATATTGATTCTTTTCTGAGCCGTTGTACTTGAAGGTTGAAAAAACTTTTGTTGATTCTATTTCTTTAGAATTTAAAAATTTTCTTGAAAATCCTATTGTTTGTGATCGTGCGAACGGTCATTCTGTACTCCAATTTGTTAAAAGGAGATAATAAAGTTATTTGTATTAATTTTAGATGGCATCTAATAAACTAAATGAACATTTAAACTTTGGTAAAATACCATTGAGTCATCGCCATAAAAGAGAAAATCTCCATAAACATTTTAATGGTAAATATAAACAACTAACTGATATATCAAACTGGGAAAACCTCGATCTCAATGGAGTTTTTGTTAAAACAACCAATGGGAATCTTATTGATGCAGAAATTGTACTTCTTACGAGATTAGAAAAGAAGGCAGTAATTGAATATTACAAGAAAAAGGATCCAAATTTCCAACTATTTTCGAGTTATGCTGTTCGTGACAATCATAGTGGCAGTGTTTATCTTCCTCAAAATTGTCAAGTTTATTAACTCAAATTATTTATAGTGATTTATAAAAATAATTTGGCGGGAAATCACTATAACCGTTTTTGGAGGGAAGTTACCATAAATTTTTTGGTGGGAAATTTAATTTTCCCGCGCATTTTCTAACTGTAGTGACGTCAGTTTTCAAGGTCAGTGAATGCACTCTCTCTCTCTTTTATTTTTTCGTTATTCTTTTTGATAACTTTAGGAAGGAGTCGATTATTTTATTGTTGTCATTAAATTTACATGCATTATTTTAATTTATCTGAGGGGGGGGGGATAAAAAGATTTATGGATAACATAAATCTTTTTTTTAAGATAAATTGATTTACGGATAACATAAATCCAATCTTAAGATAAATTGATTTATGGATATCATAAATTTTTTTAACAAATTTTGACAAAATTCTGACAAGTCTTTTTTGTATTGCAAAGTTTTCCAATTTGAATTGATATTTTATGAATAAATTTTTACCAAAATAAAATCAATAATCAATCGATAGTTACAGTACGACTCTTTTGGATCAAAGCTTTAAATTACTTTATCCTAAAAATTCATTCCAAAAGAGTTTTAGAATACTGTAGCCTAAAAATACAGTCTAAAAGAGTTTTGGTCTAAAATACAATATACCGAGGGAAGGAGGGACACACTGACGAACATGCACACACACAAAAAAATCGAAGAAAAATAAAACATTAATGACCTTGAAAAACTTATTCAAAAAACAACTATAAACTCAAGGTCACACGAGACAGACGGGACTGCGGGGAGAGTGAAGGGACTGGAGGGCTACAGTAAGCTCCACCCTTTTAACCTTAAAAGGTCACTACCGTAACATGAGCAAGACAGACGGGACTAGAGGGCTACAGTAAGCTCCACCCTTTTGACCTTAAAAGGTCACTACCGTATACCTAAAAAAACGGGACAGCAAATGACGTTAAAGCCTCCTACTCACTACTATTGCAAAATTTGAGAATCCTTGAAAGAAGCCAAAATTCTTTTTTTTGTGAAATATTTATTTTTCGCTATTTCGTCATTTTTTTAAAAATTTCGACAAAAAAAAGGTTTCTTTTTTTAAACCAAAAATAAATTTCATACCTAACCTTTTAAGAAAAAAAAATGGGGGGATTTGGACTTTGACCAAAGTCAAGCTAGAAAGAAAGTGGTAGGCGTAGGATATACATATATTTTTTTAAAAAAAAGTGAATTTCCTTTTTATTCCATTAATGTTTGAGCCTAAAATATTTGAGCCTTTTTTCCCCGAAAAATAAAATAATATTAAAAGCAGACTAATAAAAAAAATTATTAGAGTTCTATAAAATTGTAGTAAGAAAAAGGCACATGGAGTCTTCTTCTTTTAAAAAAAATGTGATACAAAAAAAGTGAGGCTGCCAATAATGAAGTTAATTTTTGGCATTTTTAGAAATGAGTTTATCCAAAAAAAAGGAGAAGCCGAGACGGAAAAAGATAAAATTATTCCTTTTTCTTTTTTTTCTGAAAAATAAATGGAATTTTGAATTCTATTTTTTTTAAAAGAGTATTTTAAAAACAAACATATTTGAAAATCTCTTTTTTGGAAATGAAAAAAATTAATAAACACGGCCCTTTTTTCCTACTGTAGCAAAAAAAAGTAAGGCTGAAGAGGGTGGTTTAAGTTCTTTTTTAAAAGTGACTTAAAAATGAGGTGGAGGAGAGGGAGGGGGGGGGGGGGATATTTTTGGAATATTTTGTAACAAAAAAAGTGCTAAAAATAATATATTTATAAAAAAACATAAACATATAAACAAACAAGAATAATGATTAATAATAGTGCAAAACATTTAAAATACCGTAACAGCAGCTACTTAAGAGCACTGATTTAAATTATTTCGATTGAATGTGTTGAAAAAAATGGAAGGAGGGGGGATTAACAAAGAAATAAAAAATTTGCAAAAACAGAACACAAAAAAATTTTTGAGAAAAAGTGCTTCAAAATAATTTCAAACTGGTTTCATCAATCATATTCAAAAAAAAAGTACCAAAACACATTATGAAATAACTACAAAAATATGCAAATCAAAAATCAAAGAAATGTAAAAAATTTAGGATTTCCAAAAAATTGACAAATTCTGAAAATTTCAATGAATTGAAATTTTATTTTTGATTGTTGAAGAGCTTTAAAAAGCTCTTCAACAATCAAGAAATCAATCAAAGAAAGAAAAAAACTTTTTTTACAATATTATAACTCTATTTTTTGAATGAATTGAGAGATAAACAAACAATAAAAACACACACAAAAAAGAGCAGGCTTTTTTTTACAACTTTTTACAATATTTTTACACGGAAGTTACAAAAAAAGGAAAGAAGCCATTGGAAGTATGCAACTAACACCCGGGTACCCACAACTCTTGAGGGGTTTATTCAAAAACAAATAACAATATTAATTTGAAGTCCAAATGATAAATTTATTCTAAATTAAGCATTTTAAAAAATAATAAATAAAAACTTACTAATTTAAGCGCCAAAAAAGAGCAACAAAAAAACAAGTTTTAAATTTTTTACGTCATTTTTGCTTTCAAAAAACAATATTATTTTTTTACCATAAAAATCTCTTTTTTCATCATCACATTTTTTATGGATAAATATTACATTTGAAGCTTTTTAAATGGTGCCAGCATTTTATTGCCAATTTTGCCATTTTAGAGTCATGACACCGTAATGAATAAAAGCCTTCATGTGAAAGTTATGAATATACTTTTTTTTTCAAAGTCACGTTTTCCAAGATTCAGAAAAATACATTTATTTTGTTTATCAAAAAATACACTTATGTTTCAATATTACTTACTTACTTACTTTTTTAAAAATAAGTGAGTGATGGAGTGAGGGAGGTGTCAAAACACGTAAAAAAACAGACTACTTTTTTTGCTTTAAAAAAAGTATATATATTTCAAAGAAAAGTTTAAAAAAAACAAGAAAAAAACAAGGATTTAAAACTAACAGCCTTTGGGTGAATCTTCTGCTTCTTTCAATTACCTTCATTTCTCAACCCCCCCCCCCTTTTTTTCGTTGCTGTTTTCTAAAATAAAGTCAACATTTTTTGGCAAGAAAAAATTTTCTTGGAAATATTCATCCAAAGAATGACTAATTTAATCTAGACTCCTTTTTTTATGGAAGTCTTTATTTTTTTGGTTCAACTTCCAAAATATAATACGCGGATATAAAAAAAAAGATTTTTGGACCCTCTCCCCCCTTTTCTGTGACCAAACATCCAAGTATTTTACCGAAAATATCAAAGCTCGTGACAATTTGGGTAACCCCCCCCCCTTGCCTTGGACACGTGATTTCTGGACAGTCCCTTTTAAGGTTTAAAAATAAAACAAAGAATACTGTAGCAATTAAAACACATTCTACGACAAAATATTCTTGAACCTGTACCACCAAAAATGAATATTTCTGAAATTTTACCCATGTTTTCGACTATGCTTAACAAAACTAGAGCCAAGTGATTTTGCTCAAAAGTGCCGTTTTGGCACTTTTTTGTGCCATTGAAGTGAAAAACGGCGTTTTTGAAAAACAGCCGCTCTTGGAGATATTGGCTTAATTTAATTTGGTATAAACTAAATCAAGGTCGCTGAATCCGAATATCGCATTTACAAATTTTGAAATTCGTTGTGGGACCCAAAAATGACGAAATTATGCAAATTTTTGCGTTTACGCCGTTCTAGCGCCGTGGGGGTTTTTGTGCGGGTTCCAATTTATTTTTTTTCGGATTCCTCGTGTTTTTTAGCCCTAGAGAGGGAGGAATATAAAAAAAATATTTCGAGTACTATCCTTTATGAATTTTTGAATAAGCTCGATTCCACTTTTTTGTCTTGGTCCCCCCTTACAAAAAAAAATTTTAGAAAAAATTTTTAAAAAATTTTAAAAAAAATTTTTTTTTATTTTAGAAATACTTGAACAAAAAAATGTAACTGATCTGAGATAAAACATAAAATTTGAAAAATAAAAAAAAAAATTTTTTTTAAATTTTTCCAAAAATTTTTTCTGTAAGGGGGGACCAAGACAAAAAGGTGGAATCGAGCTTATTCAAAAATTCATAAAGGATAGTACTCGAAATATTTTTTTTATATTCCTCCCTCTCTAGGGCTAAAAAACACGAGGAATCCGAAAAAAAATAAATTGGAACCCGCACAAAAACCCCCACGGCGCTAGTACGGCGTAAACGCAAAAATTTGCATAATTTCGTCATTTTTGGGTCCCACAACGAATTTCTATGGGAGACGAATATTTTGTCGTAGAATGTGTTTTAATCCAATTTTTTATATATTTTTTTGTTTTAATATTTTTAAAGAAGTTTCTTCAAGAATTAAAAAAAATAGTGATAACTCGGGTTGATCGATCAATTGATCTTTTCCCTTTCCCAGGCAATTTAGCCATTTTTTGGGGAAATGACGTCCATTTCCCCAAAATTTTTATATAAAAATCATTTTAAAATGCTTATTTCAGTTTTTAAAAACAGTTTAAGAGTCCCTAAATGCTTCTAATTTAATGTTTAATAGCGAAAATAAAAGTTTTCAGTTTTTATTGACATTAAAGCCGATATCGAAATTTCCCGGGAAATATTCGGCTTTTTTTCGATTTCCCGAGAAATGAGCAACCCTAGTGATAACCATTAACTGATTGTTCTTCAGATTTTGTAACATTTAAAAAAAATCAGCAACAAAGTCTTTGTTACACTGATTTTTTTAAAATTAAATTGTACTTTTTTTATTTGTTGCAGTTTTTTCACTTGAAAAATTACAATTAAAATGTTTATTTCAATTCTAATACATCTTTTTTTAAACAAAAAAAACTATCTAGATAAACCTTGTAAATTACATAACAAACCATGAGCAAAAAAGGTAGGAACAAAAAAATAATAAAAGCAAAAACAGTAAAAAAATTTTACAACGTTATGGATAAAAAATAGACCGCTAATTGATAACATTTATAACAAAGGAAAATACTTTATAAATTTGATTTAGAATAACAGAGAAAACGAAAGAAGGCAAAAATAACCAGAATACACACACCTACACCAGTCCGGCAGACCATTGGATTATAACATTACAATACGAAAGAGAAAAGAAGAGATAATAAAATAGAGAAATTTGCAATAGAGATAGCCGGAGACAGACGTCGTATGACATTACTTTTGTACCCGCAAAATGTTCAAAATAAAGTCAAATATCAATCTCCGAAAATACAATAATAATAATTCATTTTTTAAACTGCAGAATTTGCATTTGAATCTCCAACAGTCATATTTGAATTATTATTTGGCCGAATACCAATTGCTGCGGATGTTGTTGTTAAAGAATTTCCATTACCATTTACATGATCAGTTATTTGAACCCTAATAAATAATAATATAACTTTGATAAAGTTTTCATACAAGGAAATCCGTAATAATAATTACCTTTCATGAGGTTGTAATCTATCAAAATATCGATGTTTTAATGCATCAGCAAGTTTAACTCGACTTGCTGGTTCATAATCAAGCATTTGTTCAATAAGTTCAAATAATTCAATATGTTCTGGTTCATTACTTTGCATATATCGCTGAAAAAAATGTTTATTTAATTGCATCTTTTCGTTTATTGTTTTGCGCTTTTTCAAAAAACTATAAAATTAGAAACACCGGAAATTGCATGCTTGACTCTTTCTTTTTTGCTTTCATTCAAGAGAAGTACTAAAATGCTGCAATGATTGCGGCATAATCAATCAATGGCTTATCCGTTCTAAGAAAAAACGTTCACTCCGCAAGTTAAAAAATGAATAAGCTAATGCGTCAGGTGTTAATTTTAACGTTTTTGTTGTTAAAAAAGAAAAAAAGATGCCTCAACCGGACAAATGCAATATGTTACCATTAATCAATATGCTTTAATTTTTTTTCTTTCCCTTCAAATACATAAAATACTCACCCTTAATGGCTTGCAATGCTCTCGGACATAATCAAGAGTTCTTTGCTCACAATCAAGTTTACCATGTGAAAAATATCGAACTCTAAAAACAGATTTAAATTGAGTAAATTATTTGGCTCAATAAAAGTACAGTAATCTTACTTAGTCTTACGCGCCATACGATAAGGTATTGTTCCAAGAATTCTTTCCATCATAGCAAGATGTTCTTTATTTTCATGTGTTTGAAAAAGAGTGCAACCCGTATAAAGTTCATACATAATACATCCAATACTCCTATAATTTTTTTTGTTATTTTTTTAAATAAATAATTTAACCGTAGCTTGAACGTACCAAGTATCACAAGGCTGCGCCCAACCAAGCTCTATAAAAAAATAAAGTTATATTTAATGCAAGACATTTAAAAAGGTATACCAAGTATGACTTCGGGTGCACGATAATGCCGTGTAGAAACAATAGCTGAATGATGTTCATGATCAAATGTTGCTGACCCCAAGTCAATCAGACGAACGGCTGCATTCTTGACTTTTTTGTATTTTGTTTTCTTTCTTTCACCAATCTCCGTCTGATCATAATCAGAATTAACAAATAAAATATTCTCCGGCTTCAAATCAGTATGAGTTAACTATAAAGATAATTGATGGTAATATATTTGTTTTCGTTCAATAAAACCTACAGCATTATCATGCATAAATTTTACAGCATAACAAAGTTGATAAGCAATATACCGAGCTTGATCCATTGGATATGGTTTATAATTATTGAATTTCATAAAATCAAAAACACTAAGACCAAGTAATTCAAAAAGTAAACATGTATGACCATAATAATCAAAATAATTAATCATATGAATTACAAGACTAAAAAATAAAAGTTGAAAATGTTACAGTATTTTTATCAAAAACAGAAAAACATACTGTTGCCCAGTTGGATCACGTTCTTTTAACTTTTGTAACACATTTATTTCTAGTCTTGCTGCTTCTCGATATTTATTAACATTTTTAATAATTTTTAGAGCCATGGATCGAGAATTTGATGTAGAATGTTCTCGATCACGGTCTTTTACTTCAACAACTTTACCAAATGTTCCTTCCCCAAGAGTTTTAACAATTTCATCTAAAAATTACACGTTGATTATGCTTTGATACTGTAACAAATTAAAAAGTAAAAATTACATCGATTATAAACAAGATCACCATGACTATATATCAAATGTCCATCAGTATCATCTCTGGGACGAGCTTGCACTTGTGACGTTCTTGTTGAATCATGAGCAGAGGAATGATGATTTCGATGACCGGAAGTTGATGGTGCAATTGCATTTGCATTTTTAGAAGTTGAATATGTTCCTTTATGATGTCGATCATTTCGATCACCAGATGTACTCTAAAAATATTTACAATAAACCATATGTGGGAGTTATAGCCTAATTAATTTATCTTAATTTTCTTAAAAAAGCTTGTAGGTAGGCTTACAGGTTGTAATTTTTTTCCGCCTGTTGCAATAATTTTATCAACTTTTGCTGAAACAGAAGGTGGTAATTGTAAGGTTGCTAGTAAACTGGCAGTTTGGGGATTCATAGATCGCTGAAATCTTTGTGGATTCTGGCCAGGTGGGGGCAAAATAGGTTGCTTAGATAGCTGCAGAATTGGAGGTTTCACTCTCTCTTCATCTTCTAATGCAGCTTCAGCCTGTGCAATAACATCTTTAATATTTGCCGAAATTCCAGTTATTTCTGGTGGCCTTAAAATTTCTTCTTCATCTGAAGATGGATCTTTTTCAGTTATATTTTCTTGTGGAGAAGCAACTGGAGGGGTTCTTTTAGGTTGGGTTGGACCAGCATTTCGTAATTTTGTTTTAGGAGTCGCTGGTTTAGTAATAATTTTTCTGCCTGATGATGGAGTTGTAGGCGGTTTTGCAGCAACATTTGATGTTACATCTCCAGTAAGAAGTGTTGAAGTCGGTATTGTCGGTTCAACTTTTGCATCAGAAAATGCTGCCGATATAGCATTCAACGTCTTTTTGGCTCTTGATTCATCACTTGTGGTACTTTCTTCTTTATCTTTATCATTAACAGATAGCTTTTTTTTTGCCAATTCAAATTTAGCAGCACTTTCCATAAGGTCACGTTTGATAGTTGCAAAATCATCGATTTTACTTTTTCTTCTTCTTGAAGACGTTCGACGTCCAGTGATCGCCGAATGTTGTGGTTTCAGTGGTTCAGGCGGAGGCTGCGGTGATGGAACAGCAGAGGCAGGTAATGACTCAGGAGGGGATGAAATAAGGTTCGAAGAAGATGTAGAAGGTGCACATGCTGCATCGACGGATGGCACTGCTTGAATTTTACGTAAATTTAATCGACGAGAAATTCCAGAAGTTGCACCAGCAGCATTAGGGGAAGGTGGAACAACTTTGGTAGTAATTGCAGCTGGAGGTGAAACTACAGCAGTAGTAACAGTAGTAGTAGCAGCAGTAATAACTGCTTTTCCCGATTCTCTGCGTTTAATATCAGATGGTCGGGGAATCACTACAGTCCCTCTTTTTGCAGACTGTGGTGATGCAGGAACATTTGTAAGTCTTTGAGTAACTGCAGCAGCTTTCGGCCCTACAGCATTTTTTGACACAATAGCGGGAGGAGGAGCTTTAGAAGGTACAGATAAAGGTTTCGGCTCAGGAAGATCAAGACAAAGAGTTTTCCAATTATTATAACTTTTATAGACATTAGGATCAGAAGTACAACGTCTAAGAGAATTTAAAATTTGAGTATTTCTACGACGTGAAACATAATTTTTATGTTTCCGTCTTTTTGGAATAACTACAAGCGGTAAACGCTTGAGACCATCAGTTGTCTTTTTTGGCATATCTTCTTCCGAAATATCTTGTGGACTATAATTAAATGAGCGATAGACAAAAGGAGACGGTGATTGATATACAGTAGGTTTTACAAGTCTTGGAGCTGGTGCAAGAAAAGCGTGATGCGCAATACGATGGGAAAAATAATGTTTTGACGCTGGAGAATGTAATACAGCGTTACCACCACCAAGGCCAGCGGCGGTTGACCGACTATTTGGGATTGAAGTTGAAAGAATATTGTTATTTGGTGCAAATAGTGGTTTTTCAAATGCTGTTTGTAAAAATGAATCAAATTCTTTACAAAGGTCTTCAACGTCGGCAAATTCACCAGACGTCGTTTTTGACCTTGAAGACGAGCCAAAAATTGGCCCGCCGTGGCATAAAATTAAGTAGTTTAAACAATTATTGAAGAGTTAAATAATGAAACAAATCCATAAAATCTGATGCCAAAGTAAAAGGATAAAGAACAGCTAAGAATAAAAATAAACAGAGGAAAAATCACACTTGACTGAAGAGAATAAGAAAATATTTTAACGTAAAAATCCTTCTTTTTTCTTCTAATCTTTTTTTCTGCCGCAATCTTCGCCTCAAGCAAGCTGGCAAAAGAACAAATCTGCGTTATAATCGACATAGGGCACAAAAAAAAAGTAAAGGAAACAACTGACAGATCGTCGTCTTGATCTCGGATAGCGCCTGCTTTGTCTTTGTCTCTTCGGGGAAACCACCCTTTTTTTCTTTTCTTTCTTCTAAAAATCCTGGCACAAAAGTAAAAAAAAATAAAGCAGCGTAAAAAATAGATTTCAAAGCTTTAGAGGGAGAAAAAAAAAAGAATTGTCGGATTTTTTTCGATCAAAAAAGTGGACGCCCACATCACAGCTGGCTTTAACAAGATGGCTAACTAGGCATTTAAAAAAAGATTGACAAAAAAAGCCAAATCATTGATACTTTAATTCTTCTTATGTATGTCAACGTGATTGTTGTTGTGGCTTTAAAAAGGTGGAACAACACAGAAAAAAGACAGGTATCATCAGTGAGAAAAAAAATCGTCTAAGAATAAATGCAACAGCAGACACAAAACATAATCAAAAGGCATGAAAAAAAAAAACAATTGTCTCAATTCTACAAGCTTTTCTAAGAGTTATTTGTATCAAAGAGTTTTCAAAAAACTATATATACTGTATATACTTTAATATTTCTATTTCTAGCTGTTTTAAAGCTGCTCATTTAAAAAATTTAACATAAGTTTCAATAATTTCTTTCTTAATTTTAATATAATTTAAAAAATAACCAACCTTCTTTCTCTTTTTCTTTGGTACAGGTGATGAGCGATCTCGTCGAGCTTCAGCTTTTGATGCTCGTATTACCTTCGAAAGTTCATCAGGATCGAATTTACGATCAGCTTCCCGTTGTCTAGCCCGTTCATCACGCATTCTTGCCCGTTCATTCTTTTTACGTTTTTGTGATTCTTCTCGACGTCTACTTTCCTGTGCTTCAGCATCCCGAACCGCTTGGCGTCTTCTTTTAGCTTGGTCATCAGCATTTTTTCGACGATCTACAGATTCACTTCTTCTTCGCTTTCTGTTATAAGGTGAACGAGTTTGACGTTTTCTTCGATCACGAGGCATTTAATGGTATAATACTAAAAAGTAAAATGTTAAGTTTATATATAAGAAAATCCACGAATACAAAATGATTTATAAAATGCATATATAAAATCGCGTTTTAAAGTTCTACAGCTAACTAAAAATACAAAATTCTAACATGAAAATACTGTTACAATGCAGTCGTTAAATAAAATGCTAAAACCCATTATATAATAATCAACAAAAAAAGCACAAAAATGATACCAAAGAAAGAAGAAGATTTTCAAATTTTTTGACGTTGTAATGTTCAAAAATCAATTTAGACAGAACAGGCTATTACCAATGCATCACCTTGAAAAGTAGAATAAAATGATATTTTAAAAATTAATAATTTTACAAATAAACAAAGTAGTTTTTTACAAAAGTATTAATATTTGTTGTTAGCGTAAAAGGTTTTTATTTTGCAAAGCTGTGTTTCTAATTTTTTGTTCGTTTTTCTTCGAACAAAAAAAACCAGTGTTGTTGGTCATTGCCGCTTTGAGACCATTTATTGCTGCTGTTGCGACCCGACGCTACCAAAAATTTGTGTTTTTAATTTTTTTTTTTTACATTTAAAATGGCTAATAATAGTAATAAAAATAATTACCTGATAATATTGAAATAGTTATTACTTATACAATCATTATATGGCAAATATTATTGGAGATGGCAATAATTTACATATCTTCTTTTATTTCGAATAAAAATTATAAGATCAAAATGAAAGAAGAAATAAACACAATCATAAACGTTTTGCACACATAATTGAAATCGGTTGTCTCAAAAACTAATTATTATTATTAAGATATGACCAAAGCTAAAGCACAGCGTCCAAAATCAAAAGGTTTGATATTTTTATTTCAGTTATTTAATATTGATGAATTAATTTGTATACTTCTTTTTTAGCTTTAAAACAATCTAAAGAAGCTGCTGAAAAGGTAGTAATTCATCTTTATACTTATTAGATATATGATCTGCATTTTTAGAAAAGTGATAAACAAATATCTCTTCGTGGTGGTGATGATCAACTTGAAAATGCTACAAAAATTATGCGACTTCCTAGACAAATGATTCGTGTTCAACGTTCTGAACCGTCTGAAGGAATCATTCGTAATGAGCTTCGATTTGTTTCTTATTCAGCAAAAAACAATAGCGGAAAAAATCCTGCTGAGGTTTGTTTATTTATTTATTTGTTAGTTTTTAAATTTTAAATCTTTTAAGATTCATGTAGTTTCTGAAGCATTTGCTGCACTTCTTTCTCGTCTTCGCGAACTTAACATTATTCTTCCAGAAGTTGAAGATAATGCTGGTCATTATGGAATTGATCAAAATCCTGTCAATGAAGAGGTGTATGCTCTTCAACAAAAATTATCTGCAGTGAGTTTTCATTAGCGTATTTTATATATTGTTGTCGAGTACTGTAACATAATTAACATGCTTTTAAATAGTGAATGTTTTTTTGGGAAAATTATTTTCTTGCAAGCTTCTGCAGGAACGAAAGGTCCGGCTGTGAAATTCCCAGCCCGACCAGCTTTTGGGCCTAAATTTTTTGGCCGTTTTAATTGTAAATTTATTTGTATAGAAAAAAACAAAGAAAAGAATAATCGGCCGGCTTGACCTTCGGTTGAAAACACATTGGCCGGCTTTAAGTCAAGCCAGCGAAACTAAATGTCAATGACATTTTTAAAGTTTTCATTGACAAATCAAACTTTAAAGACAGCAGCAATTTTTTTATATCAGTAGCCAATCAAAAATTAACCACAAAACTCACGTGCAAAATTTTTGTAACGCATTTTGCATACTTTAAATAACATTGGAATCTTCCACTTCAAATCTGCACTGATTGCTACCGTTATCACTAAATTTTTTTGTGTGATAATCACGTTCTTTGCACAATTTTTTATATCTACCGTTTATTTTTTTAGAGTGAAGAAGAATGTGAACGACTTCGAAAGAATATTGAAGAAATTCGTAATGTTGTTGAATATGAGACAGATGCTCCTTCTGTACCATCATTTGCAGAACCAGAATGGGTGAAATTGACTGAAGCAAAGATTAAAGCCGTTACAGAAGAGCTTCAACCAATTCATTTACAAGCACAACGTTTTGCACCTAAAATTTTTGATTTGAAAACTCATTTACGTCAAATTTTGGATGAAATTCAAGATCGCCGTTTAAAGGGACAACTAAATGATGATCGAATTCGTGAACAAATTAATGCAAAAATTCAACATTGTACTCGAATTGCATCTGAAACAATTCAGAAAAAACGTTACGTAAGTTTTTTTTCGAATTTTAAAAATGGATGACATATATTGTTGTTACCGATTACTGTAATCTTTGCCTCCATAAAGGGTCAAAGGTTATGCTTGGATTAAAACTATAATGTTGCACGATTTTTTGCTTTATCGTTTTATTTTTGGCCTTTTTGCGTAAATAAATCAACCTATGCTTTTTGTAGCATTGTTCTTTGACATGAATAATGGTATTATTTCTTAACCTTTTTTTTAATCCATTCCTTTTTACCGTTACTTTATTGAACGTTAGTCTTAAATAAAGAAATATATTTTAGAATTGATCAAATTGGACTCAACACTCTCAAGAAATATGTGAAGCTTTTATGATCTCTTTATATTTTTTTTCTGTGATTTATTATTTATTTCAAAAATATTAATTATATTATGAATTTATTTTTGAAAACTATTTTCAAACTTAATAGTATATTATTCAAATTTGATTCTTTGTGTTACAACTTAAAAAAATCATGTTTATTATTTTTTTGGGTGTTAACTTTGTTGAGTTTTTTTTTTCATTTCTCCAAAGTACATAGACATTCTTGAAAGCATCATTGATCTTTCTTTTTTTTGTTCAAAGTTTTTTATCAAAAAAAAGAAGAAAAAAAGCAAAGCATGTGCGCTTATCACATATATAATACAAACATATTACTCTCCACCTTCTCTTGAACACAATAAGCTTTTTAAGAAAAATAGAATGGCTTTATATATAAATATATTCAGACTCTGAAACGTCGTTATTAAAATGTTTCCAAAGATTTTATAACATTTTATGTTTCAAAAAAATTTTGATTTTCCTTGGTTGTAGCAATAAAAAAATTTCAAAGTTTTACTACTTTTTTAAAAAATGAATTTGATTTATGTCATAATTTTTTTGACTACATTCTATTCATATTTGGTTATCGGTGCTCCATTTTCAACAATTTATGGCCCGTTAACTGATGATTTTACTTCCTGGCTAAATTCGTACGTTTTTATTATCTCTTTTTTTAATTTTCAAAGCATTACTGTATTTTTTCACAAAAATAACAATCATTGAAATAGATTTCTTAAAACTTTTCAAATTATTTGAAATTTTTCTGTTTAAAAAGTGTTTAAAGAGTGTTTGTGAAGTATTAAAATATATTATTTATTTTAAAAAGTAAAATAAAAGTGTGATTTTCGAACATTAAAGTTCTTTCTTAAGAAGTTTATCAAATAAATATTTATTTGTTCCAATAATTTAGGATTAAGAAAATGTCATGAGTTTTTTTTTCTTTCGTCTTTAAAATCTGTTTTTGTCAAATATAATTATTTTGATAAAAGCAAAGTACTTAAAAGGATAGCCTTGAAGGATTTGTGTTTTTAAGTACTTTTTAAGTTTACATGCACTGTTAAAAAGATTACTGTATAAAATATATAATATATTTACGGCTATTAAAAATACAGTATCTTTTTATTATAGTAATGGATATGAATTATTTCAATTTAATCGACCTGATTTGGGTTCACATGCAAGTTATGGCGGTAAACGGGATGCATTGGATGTAATTAAAAATAAACCAGTAATTTTTATTCATGGAAATTCTGATGGAGCTTTAGCCATTCCTGGAAACTATTCTTCCGGATGGTCATATTCAATTCAATATTTTCTTGAAAAAGGTTATCGTATTTCTGAAATGTATGCAACAACTTGGGGGGACCGAAATCCGGAAAATGCAAAATATCGGTATACTGTAGCCCCTTAAACATTTACCATTTAAAATTTATAAATATTTAGGGTTCACAATTGTGCATATTTATTGTATGTTAGAAATTTTATTAATGCCGTGTTGGGATATACAAAAGCAGATAAAATTAATATTATTTCACATTCAATGGGTGTAACAATGGCTCGGGCTGCTGTTAAAGGTGGAATACATTATGATCGAGATGGATGTAAGGAAAAAAGTTATTCAAATTCTTTGTACTTTTCAAATATATTTTTTAGCTTCCTGTGATTTAGGAGATCCATTAACAAAACGAATTGAAACATTCTTAGGAATCTCTGGTGCAAATTATGGGATGTGCTCCTGTCAAGGTAATGCCTCAAATATTGATCCAACGTGTAATTCTGAAAATGGTTTTTGGCCTGGTGATGCTTGTGGTGCAAATAAGCTAACCTGTTGGGATCAACCACAGCCAACAGAATGTAATACACCAATTTATTCAAAATTTTTAACAAATTTAAATGATAATAGTGCCGAAGAAGCGGACCTTATCTTTAGTATGTGGTCAATGGCAGATGATATTTTGGCAAACTCCTGCCTCGTTTATGATTACCCCACCCCTCATATCCCAAATTCACATTGTGTAAAAATATATTTTGATTTAACTCATATGCAAACAAAAGAAAATACTGTTAAAGATCAATATAGAATAATTAAAGATGATTCATTTCGATCTCTTGAGTATTGTTCACGATCTCTTATAAAAAAAAGAAATTAATAAATAATTTTTATAGTTCCAAATTCTTTGGCATTTACTACAATTGTAGCTACAAGAAATCGAAAAAAGCACAGTAATTCGAAAAGTGACAATCTATCGCCGCTCTATTTTGATACAATTTATTTTTACAGTTATAAAAGTTAATTTTTGAAATCCGATAAAATTTATTTTAATAATCTTAATAAAAATATGACAAAAGGTATCAGAAAAACATTGGACATTTTTCATTTTCATTTAAAAAAGAAGTAGTTTTTACAAAGTGCTCCATTTGCCAAAAGTGCGTAAGCATTTTTTGAAATGTTTCAACGATATCGCGGTGGTGCAGTGGTAAGAAATTCGTTTCTTGTTCCATACTGTCCAGGGTTCAATTCCCTGTGCAGAGTTACCGATATATCGACGACATAAAATAAGAAAAAGGTGAAAATTTTGGAGATCCCAATGGCGTGGACGTCTAAACGGGTGACCTGGGTCTCAAAAATTTTTTTTTGAATTATTTCAGAAGTTAGATGATGAAATGGGGTATTTTCACGATTCCATGATCAGTGTAGTAATTGTTAATTTTCTGTCAACTAAAATATATTAAACAATTACTTTTAGTAAAATTGAGTATTTAATTTCGTAATTTTTGGAGTCTCTGAAAAAAATCTGTAAAAAACCTATGACTCTTTGTCTTAAAACGTGCTTGGAATTGTCAAAAAAAAAGGTGCCAGATTGATTTTTTTGAAAGTATTAAATATTTTTTTTAGACGGACAATAAAGCAGCTTATAATTTTCAACTTTTTTTACTTTTTTTCTGTAACCAAAAATTTTGGATCAAAAGAAATTTTATGATAACTAAAAAAAATTTTTGTGTAGCTTGAATGGAATGCTTTTGTATGTGGAAAAAAACCACCAATTGAGAGAAGAATCATAGAGGATTGATAGATAGATAGATATTGTTTATGGTTTTGAACTTTGATTGATTCTTTTTATTTTTTATTATTCTTGTATTGTCTTTCAAAACCACCACATTATTTGTTTATTGTTTATAAGACAAGTTTTTTATTTGTTAAAAAATGTAAAGTTTAAATGCATTCTTTTCACAAACTTTATTTTTTCTGATGCTGCTAAAACAAGGCCCCTTTCTTTTATTTTTTTAGAATGATTCATACCTTTTTATTTTGTAAAATGCATATAAAAAAAAGGTTGATTGAAAAATGTTCCACTGTTTTTCTGATGCTTTCCTTCCTTCCTTTTTTCGTCAATACTTCCGATAATCGTGTGTTCATTCATTCATCGAACTTTTTTTTGCAAAAAAAACTAATGTTTTTATGCTTTTTTTACAAATCTATAAATTCAGAAGATGAAAAATGAAAACCCCCATTTTTCTTCTTCTAAAAGGAACCCTGTTTCAAATCATGTAATTCAATTTATCAAAACATCACTTTTTTTAATCAAAAAAAAAGGTTATCAGTCAGTATCAGTAACAGCAGAAATAAATTGCGACAAATAGAAAAAAAAACGAGCTACTGACTGATAATTAACAAAAAAGGTTTTTTATCAAATAAAATCATTCTTCTCTAATTGTGCCACAAAAAATAAGTAATAACAAAATCAAATCTGCCATTTTTGATTTGATTCAAACTTTTTTTCTCCCCCGTTTTTCCTCTTTCCTTTATTTCTTTTTTTGCCTATTTCTTTTTTGAGACATAATTTGTTCATGGTTAAAAATTGGTTAGAATTGGTTCTCGAAGATCAAAAAATAAATATAAAGGTAAGGAAATGAAATGAAATGAAAGCGGTAAAATGACTGCCTTCTTTTTTTCTCCTCTCTCTCTTTTTTTGGAAAAAAAAGACTTTTTTCAATCATTTACATTTTCTTTCTTTCCTTCCTTTTTTCGATTCGATTTGTTGTTGTCCGATTTTCGCTATTCTCCGCGTGGGTTTTCTTTTTTTTTTAATATAAAAAAATTCTTTCTTACATTTTTTTTCTCGTTTCGTTTATTGATTCCCCCCATATCATCATACATCATCATCGTCGTCGTCATCCTCCCAAGCTTATATATGTATTTTTTTTTCCATTTTTAACTGTGTGGAGGAGTTTAAGTAATTTCTTCCTTCTCTTTCTTTTTTTTTCTTTCACCTTTTTTTTTGTAATCAAAAAAAAAAGAAAACAAAAGAATAATTTGACGTCATTTTTTAAGAGCACAAAAAAAGAGAAGAGAGAGAAAAAAACAGTTTAATCAAATTCAAATTCAAATTCTTCAATCAAAGTTTTTTTTTAAAAAAAAGCAGTACAAAAAAAAGAATGTCAAAACGTCGAAAGCGTACTCCAACGGGTCTACCACCATGGATTGGAGAACAAAGCTATAAAGATCTTCAATCAGAATGTATTAAGAAAAAACAAAAATTTGTGGATTTAATTTTCCCCCCTGAAAATTCGTCATTATTTTTGGATCCTGAAAGATCAAGTGAAATTGTATGGAAAAGGCCGGGTGTAAGTTTCTCTCTTTTCTTACTTTATATTGTTTATTATCTCCAATCAGTAATGGATAGAATTTTAATTTTTCATTGATTAATTGAAAAATTACTGATTAAATGTAATTTAACTTTTTAAACTTTTTCTTATTGTTTTGTTGCCTCTGTTGTTGAAAAGAGTAAAAAAAGGTTAAATGAAACAGGAACACATTTACCCATTTTTTTGTTAATTAAAAGACTTAATTAACTTCAATTTTAAATTTATTTTTCTCTCGCTTTTGTTCGATGAACGAAAAACTTTGGTTGATTTTGGTTGAAACGAAATCTATTATCAAAATTTTATTGGTATTAATTTTTTGTTAATTTTTACAAAATTTCATATTTCAAAATGTCGGGAAAAAAACAAACATTTTAAAATTTGCCGCAAAAAATGATGAAAATACATGTACTTTTTTATTAAAAGAATGGGTGTGTAATACAAAAAATTGTGTCATTCATTTCTTTCTTCAAAAGTGTCTGATATTGTTAGCAACATTTTATTTACCCATTATTTTGCAGGAACTTGTTGATGATCCAAAACTATTTGTTGAAGGTGCAAGTCCAAATGATGTTACACAAGGAATTCTCGGAAATTGTTGGTTCGTTTCCGCGTGTTCCGCGTTAACACATAATGAAGAACTTTTACAAAAAGTTTGTTCTTTTTTTAATTTTTTTTTTAAATGATAGCAAATATTTTAGGTAATCCCAGAATGGGAAACACAAGAATGGGATCCCTCAAATAAATATTGTGGAATTTTTCGATTTCGTTTTTGGCGTTTTGGAGAATGGATTGAAATAGTTATAGATGATTTGTTGCCAACAAAAGATGGAAAATTACTTTTTGCTCGTTCCAAAACTGATAACGAATTTTGGTCAGCTTTACTGGAAAAAGCGTTTGCAAAATTGTATGGGTGTTATGAAAATCTGGTTGGCGGACAACTCAGTGATGCCTTGCAAGATGTCTCCGGTGGGGTCGCCGAAACAATATCAGTCAAAAAAATCTTGGATGGCACAAAAGATAAAGATGAAAAATTATTTCATTTAATTCGAGGTGCCTTTGAAAAGGGTGCCCTTATTGTTGCTGCCATTGCTGTAAGCGTTTTTTTTTAAAAAATGTATCACTTTTTTTTCGCAAAACACAAAAATATTAATTTTTTTGTTTAATTTAATCAAAATAATGTAACACCAAAAAAATGATGCATTCTTTTGCAAAATTCCAAAACATCAAAAAAAGTATTTGATTGATGACGTTTTAACATTCCTTTATTTTAAATGATTGGTCATTGATTATCATTTTTAAAAATTAAAAATCACAAAATTTAAAAAAAATGACCAAATAAATAAACATAAATATTTAGGCCAAAAATAAAGAAGAAATTGAAAAAAGTTTAAGTTGTGGCCTTGTGAAGGGACACGCATATGCAGTTACAATGGTTCGATACATTGATTTAGATGCAAAAAAGCAGACATTATTAAGTAGTTTATTTGGAAATAATGCGGATAAAGTTGCCATGATAAGATTACAAAATCCATGGGGTGAAATTGAATGGAATGGTCCATGGTCAGATACTGATAGTCGATGGGAAGAGGTATATTTTAACTACACGAAAAAAATATCATCAGAATGATGCAATTAAGTAACAATTCTTTTTAGGTAACAGAAGCTCAAAAGCTTGCCCTTGGAATGACCGTTGATGAAGATGGAGAATTTTGGATGCCATGGGAAGAATTTGTTAAATATTTTACAGATATAAGTGTCTGTCAATTATTTAATACTGGTTGTTCAACTGCCTCTGGAGTCTTTAATGAATATATATTTTTTGATGAATGGACCACAAATGGGGTAAAATGTGGGGCACCAAAAGATCGATCAGGTGGATGCCAAAATTTTTCTGCAACATTTTGTTTTAATCCCCAATATCGCTTTGATGTCTATGAGGCAGGATCGGAGATGATGATAGCTTTAACACAAAAAGAAATTCAAAATGAAGCCGCAAAACAACGGGAACCATATGTTACAATTGGATTACACGTTATGAAAGTAGAAACAAATCGAAGGCATCGAATTCATCAAGTTTGTTAAAAAGTATGCATAATTTTGCATAATTGCTTTAACTTTTTTTAGGCTATAAATCCTGTTGGAACATCTGATTATGCTTCGGCAAGATCGGTGTATCTTCATTTAACAGATATTGGACCAGGTCGATACATTTTAATGCCAACAACATATGCCCCAAGAGAACAAGCACAATATATGCTTAGAATATATTCCCCACATGATTGTAATCCAAAGCTGCTATTACGAGATTGCCCAAAAGCTTCACCATTTATGTGTACAAAAGTTAGTGCAGTAACAAGGCTAAAAATTATTGAAGCCACCTTTCATTCTCCCCCAAAAGATTCCACAAATTTATTTGTTTCTATTACATCTGATAAAGAACGGGTTCGAACAATATCACTAAAATCTTCAGCTTTGGTGGAATGGAATGAACCATTTGTTTTTCACCGGTAAATAAAAATCCCCCGTTTTTTTTTACTGTTAAAACACAAAATCAATTTAGACATGATTTGCGACAAAAATATTCATTAGAAATTATTCAAGAAGGTCCAAAAAGATTTCAACAACGTATTGGAAAATGTTTTTTAACTGGCTTAACGGATAATGATACTCGAATACAAATTCTTGACATTCAATCAATGGATGGAGAAAAGCATTCAAATAATTTAGCAAAAACAAGAATTGGAAATTTAAAAGTTGAAATTAGTTCTTTTGACGATCATATGTATTTGTGAGAATTTTTTATGTCTTTTTTAAAGAGAAAACATATTTCTATTATTATTATTATTATTATTGTTATTGAGATTTTTATGATTATTCTTGCCAGTCTTTTTTCTTTTTGTTTGTTGCATTTTTTTATACAGAAGAAAAAGCTTTATTATTTTTTAAAATTTTTTTCACCAAAAAAAACCTCACAACTTTAATAAATAATCGTCCCAGAATTATGGTAAAAAAATATATAAAATTATGCAAAAAGGTGGTTCGATCCAGGGATGTCAAATGCAGACGGCCGCCGCCGCCGGCCGGCGGGCAAAATTTTTTTCGCCGGCGGCCGGCACGGCCGATGATTTTTGTGAAATTCTTTGTTTTTCCCACACAAAAAAAGAAAAATATAGGCCGCAAGGCCGGCCGGCTAATAATTTTAGGCCGCGCGGCCGGCACGGCGGCCGATTTTTAGCCGGCGGCCGCGGCCGGCCATGTTTTCCCGCCGCATTTGACGTCCCTGGTTCGATCTTTTTTTTTTTTTTTTTTTTTTTTGCCTTACTCTGAAGTGATCGTTTGCATATTTTATGGATAAAGAATCTGTTTTTCGGGATATCAATTCCTAGGGCGGTTTTAATGGCATTTTCTAATTTGATGATAAAATTTGTTGGAAATGGTACCAAAATGTTCGTCTCATTGAGTTTAATAAGGATAAAGTTGAATATGTTGCAAAACCTGTCAGATGTGGTGGAGTGGAGAAAGGCGCTCACCCAACGGGACTTATTGACTGTCAGATTGCTTGCTGAAGAATTCAAATAAATCCCGCTGCTGCCTTCCTTCTGATGCCTCTTTTTTTATCATCCAATAATAAATGATATCAAAAAGTTTAAAATTATAGTAATGTTTAAAAAAATTAACATCAAAAAAGCGAACCACCTAGAGCATTTTCATGCTTTTATTTATTTTTTCACCATAATTCTGGGACGATTATTTATTAAAGTTGTGAGGTTTTTTGGTGGGAAATAAAATTTTAAAAATAATAAAGCTTTTTTGTGCAGAATTATGGTGAATAAAATAAAAGTATGAAAAAAGGTGGTTTGATATTTTTTGATATTATTTATTATTCGATGCTAAAAAAAGAGACATCAGAAGGAAGGCAGTAATCAGAGCTTTTTTCTAGGAAAGTCGTACCAGCGGTGCTAAAATGTTATTTTTGAATTTTAAGAAAATGATAATTTTGAGGATATCTTTATGATTAAATTATTGTAATATTGGCGAGATAAAAAACGTTTTAAATTTATCAAAAAACATAAAAAGAAAAACATTCGTACGTAACAGTGCCGAGCAAGGCCGTATTTAGGGGGGGGGGGATTCGGGATCTGTGCCCCCCCGAAACTTAAGAATTTCCTTTGATCTTTTGCCGCTTAGTGTTGGCGGCGGCAAAAGATCAAAGGCGTGCCCCCCCAAAATCGCTGTGCCCCCTCCGAAATTTTTTTCTGTATACGGCCTTGGTGCCGAGATATAGATTTAAACATTAAATTTCAAATTTGTAAAACAATAAAATATTTTATTAGCAGACGGCAGCAAATTTTTTTAATATATTAAAATAGTTTTTCGTATCAGTGGTGCGATATTATTTTTAAAAATTTTTTTTCACTAAAAAAAACCTAACAAATTTAATAAATAATCGTCCCAGAATTATGGTGAAAAAAAAAATAAAATTATGAAAATGCTTTCGGTGGTTCGCTTTTTTGATGTCAATTTTTTTAAACAATACTATAATGATATTTTTTGATATTATTTATTATTAAGATGGTAAAAAAAGAGGCATCAGAAGGAAGGCAGCAGCGGGACTTATTCGAGTTCTTCAGCAAGCAGTCTGACAGTCAATAAGTCCTTCGATCACACGCCTGTTGGGTGAGCGCCTTTCTCCACTCCACCACAGACCACAGCAAAAATTGAGCAAAAAATGGAACCAAAGCAAGAAAAAAAAGAGACAAAAAATGTAGACAAAATTTTTTTAAAAGAATGTCGGTTTTTTTTTTAAATGTAAAAAAATTAATAATAAAATTAAAAAATAATCCAATTTAATAAAAAAAATTTGGCCCTTTTCAAACGAATATTATTTTTATTGTTTTTTAAAATCAAAATAAAATTGATTTAAAAAAAGTTTTTCGCAAAAGAAAAGGCACTACAACGCGTTTTCCACGGTTTTGCTTTTTTGTCAGAGAAAAAAAAGACAAGTAAAACAGAGAGAGAGCAGAGTTTCGAAAATATTCGAAACGCTGCTCTCTCATTTTTTCACTTGTCTTTTTTTTCTCTAACAAAAAAGCAAAACCGTGGAAAACGCGTTGTAGTGAAAAGGGTAATTTTTTTCATTTCTAATAAAATGGGGTCAACGGCGGCAGACGAAAGGGGGGGGGGGAGAAGAGCAATGTCACGCAAGTGAGAGAAAAAAAAATGAATCGAATTTATTGGAATCCATTTTTGCCTGTTGCCCCCTTTTGGTGACTGTCAAGAATTGTAATACACAAAGGCCGCCGAAATTTGATGTTTTACAATCGACATGGATATCAATCCATTTGGCATTTTACAAGATTTTTTAGCTCATTGTTTTTATAAGTAATAACTTTTTTTTTAAAAAATGTTTATCTTTTTTGAGGGGAAAATGTTTTTAGATATGGGGCATTTGTTTCAAGACATCCAAATCCATTCATTTTTGGGCCCATTGCTCTTACATTATTTTTATCTTTGGGAATTTTAAATGTTGAAGTTTCTGTAAGCCTTAAAAAATTTTTGAGATTAAATGTTTGTTTGTAAAATTTTTTAGGATGATTTAAGATTTTTATATTCACCTGAAAATTCTTTGTCAAGATTTGAATATCAGATACATCAAGAATTTAGTGGAGATTCTGTAAACAGGTAAGACAAAGTTACAAAAAAAAGTTGTTGTTTAAGTTGTTGTTTAATCCATTCAAATTCCAGAATAATTCTGTAAAAAAACATTTTTTAGTTCTTTAATTGCAGTTGCCTTGGAAGCTTCAGATGGAAATAAAAATATGCTTCGAAAAGAAATTGCAGATACAATTCGAGATTTAATTCGTTTTGTAAATCATAATATGACGATAGAAGTGAATGAAAAAACTTTAAATTTTGGAACAGAAATTTGTGAAAAACTTATTTTATGTCCAATCAGTAATACCGCGGTCGAAATATTCTTTGATGTTTATTTTAGTGAAAAGGTTTTTTGCAACATAGTTTTTTATATTAAAAATATTTATATTTTAATATTTTATAGCTCAAAAAAGATCCCCGAGTAAAATTAGAATGGCCTGTAATGAAATTTTTTGAAAATAAATTATTTTTACCAAATAATTTTTATGGTGTTACTTTGGATTCTGAAAATGCAAATATTGAAAGAATTGAAATGATACATTTAATTTATCATGTTGCTGGATATGAAAATGTTGACGAATTTTTATTTTAAGCATTATTTAACGAAATAATTTTAGATTCCATCCGAAACCATTTCTCGAGCTGTTGAACAATCTCTTCGAGAGACATTCGCAGAAAGAAGTCATCACTTAAATTTTGCAATGTTTAGTCTTTCAATTTTGAAAGATGAAATGACTAAAAGTTTGTTTAAAAAAATGTTTCAAAGTTGAATCGGGTCTTAAATAGGTCTGTTGGCAACCAGGGCTCAGAACCCTGTTGGCAGCATTTGACATTATGCCAAAAATATAATTATCATAAAAGTTAAACTTGATTCAACTGTAAATCTCTCATTTTTTTCTTTTAATTTTTTAATTTTAGATACCACTTATACATTTCCATTTATTTCTTTAACTGTTTTTTTACTTATGTCTTTTACAATTGGTTCTTGGTAATTAATTTTTTTATTACAACAAAATTACAGTAATCCGATTATATTACAGTATGACAGGAGATTGGATAACAAGTAAACCGTTGGAAGCTTTGATGGGAATATTTGTTTCATCATTAGCTATTTTCTCCGCGGGTGGCTTATTATTTGCCTTAGGAATCCCATATATTTCACAGGTAACTGTGATGCCATTTTTGGCATTTACAATTGGGGTGGATGATACTTATGTCATGTTGGGGGCGTGGCAAGATACAAAAAGAAATTTGCCACCTGAAAAAAGAATGGCTTTAGCATTGGAGGAAGCCGGATCTGCAATATCTGTGACATCTTTGACGTCAGTTATTAGTTTTGGGATTGGAACTTTCAGGTAAATTAAAGCTACAAATATTGAAGTATGAATATTCAAATTTTAGTACAACTCCTGCAATTTCAATCTTTTGTAAATTTATTGCTGTTGCAATTGCCTTTGATTGGTTTTATCAAGTTTGTTTATCTCTGTTTAATTTATGATAATATTTAAAATTTTAAAATTAAAGGTAACATTTTTTGCTGGTGTAATGGCACTTGGAGGAAAGCGGGAAGCTGCCGGATATCATTGCTTCTTTGTATGGCGTCAAATGCCTAAAGACCAAATTGCTTTATCCAAATCCACACTTTTCACTTCACCAACTCATAAAATTTTTTCTGATTATATTGCGCCATTTCTTTGTAAACCCGCAACTCGGATTTCATTTTTTGGCATTTATGCCGTTTATATTTATTTTGCATTTTATGGGTGCAGTTTATTACGGCCTAATTTAACGCCTTCTCGATTACTCGTCGATGATTCCCCTTTAATTTATTACTTAAAAATGGCAGAATCTCGAATTTGGAGTGAAGGCGTTGTTGGAAGAGTGTACGTCAATAATGCCCCAGATTTAAGTACATTCCCTGAAAAGGTATACTCTATTAATAGCAAAAATTCTATATTTTTTGTGAACATTTTTAGATGGAATCAATGTTAAAGCTGATTGAAGATTTAGAAAATACAAAATATTCTATGGGCCCTAATTCCACTGCTGTGTGGCTTCGAGAATTTAATAATTATCGACAATATTTTGCCGAAGAAAATGAAAACTTTTATGAAACTTTTAGATCATTCTTAAAAATTTCATTTAATAAACAATGGAATTCTTTTATTAAATGGGCCGATAATCCGAATCGAGTAAGTTTCACGAATGCCATGGCATTTTCTCAAACGCTTACCATACATAATCTAATCAAACAAACTGCTAAACATTTATCAATTTATCAATTTATTAATGTATCTTCAAATAAACTTTTTTAGCCTGGAAAACAATTTGTTCAAAAATTCTTTTTTACAACAGCTTTCAAAATTCCGGATTGGAATGCTCGAACGGAACTTTTATTGGAATGGCGAAATATAACTTCAAATTATCCTGAATTTCAGGCGCTGGTATTTGATGAAAATAATTTTTTTAGTGATCAAATGCTTGAATTAAAATCGACCACTTTATCATCACTGGGAACAGCAATAATTGCAATGATAATTGTTTGCATTTTATTTATTGCAAATTCACAAATTGTTTTTTGGGTTGTTTTTATTTTGGTTTCAATGGATATTGGAGTTGCCGGATATCTTTCACTTTGGGGGGCCGATTTAGAGCCAGCAACAGTTGTGAATATTTTGGTAAATTATTTCTTTAATCATACTGTAGTCACGGCCGTATTGGGGGGGGGATTCGGGACCTGTGCCTCACGAAATTTCCTTTGATTTTTTTGTGTTGGCGGCGGCAAAAGATCAAAGGTGTGCCCCCTTAAATCGCTGTGCCCCTTCCGAAATGTTTTTTTGTATACGGCCAGCCTTGACTTTAGTCATGTAATAATGCAAATATATTTTAGATGTCAATTTCACTTTGTATTGATTTTGCCACACATGTTGGATATCGAATTTATCGAAGTCCATACACAGATCCAGATAAAAGGATTAGTGATGCCTTGGGGGCAATTGGATGGCCCGTTGTCCAAGCAGGATTTTCAACCCTTCTTGGAATTATTGTGATGATTTTGGTGCCATCAAATGCCGTTCGAATGTTTGCTCGAACAAATGTTTTGGTGGTTGCCACCGGACTTTTTCATGGAGTTTTTCTTCTGCCAATTATTATTCGATCATTTGCAAGTGATTTTATTGGAATTCCGTCCAAGACTGAAAAGAATTTTAAAACTACATAAAATTATTTGTTACAGTATATTTTTTCGATGTCTCAAAACGAAAAGCAAGCGGGGGAAAAAAGACTAGGATACAATTTTATTTAAAACTCTAATTATTTATATTTTTTTTTATTTAATAAACAAATAATAATTTTTTAATCAAATGGATTCTTTTTGTGATTATTTAAATTGAAAGAACATGGAGGAGTTTTACAAATTTGAATTTCAGTTGTAATTCCGCCATTACAAGATTTGCAAGGGCATTCCCGTTTTCGTTTCCTTTCCCCCTCCTCCCCACATATGCCATCACAGGGACCCCAAGATTGCCATTCTGACCATGTACAATTTAATGAATCTTTTGAATCTTCTAAGTCTTCTGAAGCTGTAATAATATCAGAACCACTTAGAAATTTAATGCCCGTGGATGAATCGGATAAAGTGGAACCGGGAACTCCAGAGCCTCCAAGAGGTCGAATCTTTGTTTTTGGGGATTCTGGAATATCTGAATGTACTTCATCATGTTGCTGTTTATCAATGGATGAAAGTTTTTCATTGAGAATATCTCGAGATACTGATAAAACGGCTGAAGAAGAGGGCTTATAATTATGGGCATCTCGATCTGGTTTACATGAAGTTTGTTGCATTGTGGCTCCACGGCATTCACAATTATTGATTAAAGCTAAAAGAAATGTATTTTAATCAAATAAATTTGTTGTTTTTTACTTACCTTTTAAACCAACACAAAATCGTGTTCTTTGTTTCAAAAAATCTACTCCACATTTTGTCCATTCTGACCTGAAAAAATGGAAATATTTACCATTTTAGGTTCATTGAAATGACTGACCAATCCGACCATGAACAACTTGTTACTTCATCTTCATCTTCAAATATATCGAAATTTTTATCCTTTTCATCTTTGATAATAAAATCATCAGATTTTTGATTATTTTTTTGAAGTTTCTTTTTTGTTATAATTCCAAATTCTCCAATTTCATTTATCTTTTCTTTTGGCATCATTAAATCTCTTTCAGCAAATAGAACAGCCCCTCTCGGTCGAGATGATGATGATCTTCCAGCACCACCACCACTTGAAGAACATTGGGTGGGTAAACAATCTTGAGTTTGAACTTTCTCTCCAGGACAATCACATGTACCAAAATTTCGACGACCAGGTCGATGCCGAGTTGCATCTTCTTCTTGATGACAGAAACGGGTCCTGGCACGAATACCTTGTTGACAATTACCCGAACAACCACACCATCTAAAAAAAATGTTGTTGTTAATATTATGCTGAAAATATTAGATACATACGGGGACCATTCAGACCATGAACATGGATCTATTTGTGGTTCTGCAGGACATTCAGAAGCTGTACAAACTTCTGTCTCCACAGATCTTCCAACGCAATCACATCGAGGATCCACCATTGTTGGGGCAGTTACTAAATATATATTACAAAATATATATATATTAGATTAATATATATATTATTACCGTATGTTTGTGGAGGTCTTGGGGGAAGATTCCAAGCTTGTCGCTTGCCTCTCATTGAAATTTGTGGACGAATTGGACGTATGCCACTTTGAACTTAAATTTTTTAAATTTATATATTTTTTATATGTCAAAAAAAGAGGTAAGCTTACACGGAGATAACAAAGTATCAGTTTGAAAATTTGTTGACATTTCAGAAATTCCACCAAATCCAACATCAACTTGACAAATTCGACTTCGAACTTTTGAGCCGGTGCCACAGACGGCATTGCAACCACTCCAAGATGCCCACTTAAATGTATTTATGTTAAATATAACTTTTATGATATTTAAGACTTTACCATTGACCAATCACAGCATGGTCCAGCATCACATTCTTTTCTATCAACTTCTGGTCCTACACATGCAATGCCCGCTGTTTCATCATTTTCGAGTTCCTCTCGATGGGATGATTTTCGACGAGCAGCTCGACGTTGGTTTACATGTGGAACCCAAAAAATTATTTATTAATTTATTAAAATCAAAATTTAATTTTGCAAAAATATTACTTCATCTTCATCGGTATCTCTTGGATGCCTGCTTCGAGATTTTTGATCATTAATTCCATGCCGTTTTGAACCTTGAAGTTGTTGGGCCCTTTCAATTAAACGATCTTTTAAAGCGGCTAAAAATTGTATTTAATTATTTTTATGATTTTTTAAAACAAAACATTTTTTATAATTTTTTTAAAACTATCCAGGCGATATATTTGCCAAAAAATAAAGAAACAAAAAAAACAGTTTTATAAAATTTCAGGCGTTTTTGTTCAACTTTGTGGTAGAAAAAATGATAAGAATTTGAATCACATTATTAGGGTCTCGAATCAGGGGATCAGGGGGAAAAGCGTATCAGCCAATCTGCTTTCCGAGAGTTTTTTGTAGTAACAAAAATTTGAATAATATAAAAATATTTTTGAATTCCTTATTTTTCCATTCATTCACAACTTTTTTATTCATCACTTTTTATCACAGGCATCAAATCAGCACATTTGAAATTGAAATACATAAAATGAATGCTGAATTTGAAAATAATTTATTATTAATTTCCTCGGTATTTTCATCGCTAACAATTGCAGCAGTAATATTTTTACCAGGATGTTCTGGAAAGAAGAAAACGGCAGCCATGGAAAGTGATTATGAACGACCTCCCCCACTTCAAACTCCACGAGCTGTTAATAGTTCTTCGGTGCATTCAACAAAGAATTCTTCAACAAAAGCAGCCGATGGTGGAGCAGTAACTGATTTAAGACTTCCAAATATTGAATCACAAAAAGATGTAAGTTAGTTTGCACAAAAAATTTTTATCAATAAAAATGAGAAAGATATTTTTAGGAAGGAAAACCTGAGGAAAAGAAACTTGACGAATCTAAAGCAACTCCAGATGACCCAAAAATAATGGAAGAAAAAAAGTCGGAGAAAAAAGAAGAAAATGAAAAGAAATCGGAAAGTAAAAAGTCTGAAAAAAATGAGGAGGTTGGTTTTTTTTTAAAATAAAGTATTCTAAGCTTATTTGAGATACTGTAGTTATATAAATTTAATTTTTTACAGGAATCTCCAAAACTTGAATCTCCAGCTTCAAAGAAATCAAAGCGTGATGAAAAATCAAAGAGTAAAGCAAGTGAAAAAAAGATTGAAGAATCAGAAGATCATTATTGTCAAGTTAATTTTGGACCGAATGATTTGCCGCCTCCTCCGCCTCCAACAAAGTCATAAAAATACAATATTTTTACAATTTTAATTCTTTGAAAATTAATAAAAATGAAACTTTTATACTTGCCTTTTCGATTTGAATCTGTTGCATCTTCAGCTCTTCCAACATTCTCATTCTCATTTTCCAATTCATCCAAAGATGGCAAAACTCCGCCCGGAAGTAAAGCATTTTGAACACATCTTCTCCGTCTTTCACAATATCCTCTTCCACATGTAACTGAACAACCGCCTAAAAGTTTAATAATAATAATAATAATAATATAATTTAATTTAATTTAAGCCAATGTGAAGAATCAGATGATAATTTTTTCTGCATTTTTTGACTATTTCATAACTTTTCTGTCAAATTGAAAAAAAGTATCTTTGCTTTCATTAATTGGATTTGAAAAAAAAGACATACCCCATTCACCCCTAAAAATTAGAAAAAAAATTAGTTGCTCAAAATTGATTTAATTTCAAACCATTGATCCCAATATGGACAAACAGAATTTTGACAAAATCTCATTTCTCTATCACCTCCTTGACATCCATAACTTTTTGGCTGACATTTTCTAGAACGAGTTTGTTGGCCATGTCCACATGAAGCAGTACAAGATGACCAAGAAGTCCTAAATTGTAGTGATTATTTTAGATAATTAAGGAAGGTTCCCCGCACCAATCACCCCAATATGGGCATTCTTCTAATTGACAAGCTGATTGATCTTGAGCAGTTCCCATGCAAAGATTACTTGGAAAACCTTCAAATTGACATTGTCGATTTCGTAGTCTTGTTCCATCATCACCACATGTGGCGGAGCATTGTGACCAAAATGTCCTAAAATTCAATAATTTTTACAAGTTACTGTAATCGGGGGAGTATTACCATTGAGACCATTCAGGGCATGATTGTTGATTACAAAGAATATGTTCTTCTGCAGGTCCTGGGCATTCATTTGTTGATCCATGAAGGCATTCCCGTCGACGTTGTCGTTCTCCGCCGTCACATGACTTTGTGCATTCCGTCCATTGAAGCCATGGAGCCCATTCTGGAATGGTTTCAAAAGTTTTGAAGATCCTTTAAAGATATTTTCATCTTACCTGGACATGGTCGTAATTCACAACTTTGATGTTCTTGTGCTTCCCCGGGGCAGTCATATGAACCTATTGGAAGACAATCTCGAGATCGTTTTGCCATTCCTTGTCCACAACTTGTTGAACATTCGTGCCATCCACTCCATCCACTCCAATGAGGGCAATCTACATCTGCACACGTTCGTCTCTCCTCTGCGGGACCAATACAGTTTCGTCCATTTTTACAATATCTACTTCTCTCTTGTTCCCCACCTCCACAGCTTACTGTACATGGAGTGTAACTTCCCCATTCACTCCAAATATCACATTCTGGAAGTTCACACGATTCTTCCAAGGTTGCATCTCCTCTACAATCAGATTCTCTTCCAGTAGAACAAAAACGTTTTCGTTGTCGAATTCCAGAGCCACATGTGACGGAACAAGTTCCCGCGGGACTCCATTCACTCCAATACGGTTTTGGAAGTTCTGTTGTAATTTTTTCAACAGTTGCATATGATTCACATGGAGGTAATGGAGCAGGACCACATCGAGGTTTTGGTGCACATGGATCACCCCGACGTGCAGCGGGACAGGGATAGGATGAACGAGGTTGTTGATATGGTAATGGTGGGGGTCGAGGTGGAAGAAATGGCTGAGTTGGATATGTTTGAGATGGGAATGATTGGGATGGATATGATTGTTGTTGAGAAAATTGGGGAGTTTGATATCGACAATTTTGTGCTACAAAAGTTACATCACACTTTTTCAATTTTATAAAATTGGTAAAACTTACAAAAACATGGAAATTGTGAAGCTTGGGATTGCCCAAAACGACCTCCTCCACCACCTCCAGCATGTGAAACGGAAACCGGTTGAATCGGAATTGGATCCCGTTCCGGATGAAGTCGATCCGGAGCAGATTTTGAATGAAATGATGCCTCTTTTTGAGATGATGATGATGAAAAGGGATATTGCGGCGGGGAACTAAATGATGAACCTGAGGAAACTCCAATGGATCCAAAATCAGTTAATTTTTCAAAATCTGGGGGAGTATGAATTTCATCGGTTACAGTCAAATCAATTTCTTTTGTTCCTTAAAATTATAAATTATTTTACAGTAATATTTAAGGTTTTTTAAAATTTTTATTTACCAAAATGATCATTTCTTTGTTTTCCTGGAATATTTCGAATCACAGATTTTAATTCTGGTGAAATTTTTTCCATAATATCATCATTATTCAAATATCCATCATCCGATGAAGATAAATCGGAGGGGCATTCATCCAAAAATTCATATAATGTTATTTTGGGTTCATAATTTGCTTCAAGTTTTATTCGAATACTTTTTGATTCTGAATTAACACCATATAATTGACAAAATCTTTTCATTTTTGTTGAACTTTCCCTTTGTTCAACATATACCACAGATTTACAGTAATCTGAATTTTCAATACATCTTTCAACACATCCAACAGCAGTTGGAGTTTCAATTCTTTGATAAAAATTTGAATTTGAAATAGTATATTGTCGACGAGAGCATATCGTTTTTGACAGAGATATACATGAAAATGAGGAGATCAACAAAAATATTATTAAATCTTTCATAATTACAGTAATCCCTTTATTTTTAGGTCAACATTACAAAAATTATTTAGTCATTCTTCATTGCGAGACAAATAAAAAAATTAATCAAACAACTTTTTTAAACAAAAACGTTCGAAATTTTTTCCCTGGCGTCTCAGGCTTACGTACACTTTCTTTTTCCTTCAAAACTCAATTGGGAAGAGAAAGAAAAAAAGAATTTTCTTCTATTCAATAATAGTTATAATAATAATAATAATTATATGTTGGCAATAATGTTGATGATGATGATGAAAAGAAGATGATGACGGGACCGGTTTGAAAGAAAGAATATTAAAAGACAAAGGTGAAGGTGAAAGAAGATTCTCCTCCTCAGCATTTTTCCTTCTTCTTCTTCTTCATTCCTTTTCAGGATGCATCAACATCAGTCAATCAGTTTCTGCATTGCCTTCTTTTTTTGGAAGGGAAAAGATCTGGAAAGACATTTTTCTTTTATTTCCAATGATTGCTCTTCGATATTGTTGTTTCTGCGGCGGCGGCAGCAGCAGTGGCTTCACTGCTAGCGGCAATATGAGGGAAAACGCCCAAGTGTCGTCTATCTTCTTTCTTTCTCTCTCTTCTCTCTCTCTCTCTCTCTTTCTCACAACTCATAAAAGGGAAATTGAAAGAAAAAAGGGCAATTTTGTAAGTAAAAAAAAAGAACGTTAAAAAAGTTTGAAGAAAAAAAAAGATGATGTCGAAAACGAAAAAAGATGAAAAAAGTTGCGCAGAATTTTGAGTAAAAAAACAGGCATAATTGTTTGAAAAAAAATTATTTCATGTTTTAAATTTGAAAGGAAAACAATAAAATTAATTTTAATTAAAAAATGATTTAATTATACGATAATTTTTTGATAAACGCATAAATAAAATAACAATATTTTTAAAACAGTTGTTTAATTACAGTAATTTAATATCGCAAAAAAATTTATCATTTTTGATAAAAATTTGCAAATAAGAAAAAAATATTCATAGTTTTAAACAAAGTAATTTTTTAAAACATTTTTTTGAGATAACAAAATGAAATAATTATAGTTGATTAAACAACAACAAAATTAGTTGATTTTTTCATTTTTCCAACATTTTTGAATGAAATTCTGACGTCATTTTCCCATATAATAGAGCCTCTATTGTTGAAAAAAAAAGATTTTCGAAACATAATGTTTTTTCATATTTCTAAGGTAGCAATCGGCCAATCAGTCGGCCGACAAAGATTTAATTAAATAATTTAACTACAGTAATCCGTCGTAACTCTAAAACACAATGGCAAACGTTTTGATACACTCAGAATTAATTGACATGAAAATAAATATGTGAATTATAATAATATTATTGTTCCAGCATTTAAAACAGACAATTACATGCATTTATAATAAATTACGATGCTTAAAAACTTCAAACTTTGGAGGACAACTTTCATTATCATTCATAAATTTAATATTTGAAGGAATTTTGAATCCAATTTGAGAACATATTCCACAATGAACATAATTCCATAATAAATCAAGAATTTTATTATCAATAATTGTAAGTCGCCAAAAGGCATCATGTGATTTTCTAACTTTTTTGTAATCTGGATCATCAGGAGAACAATATAAATCATCTAAAAAATATACCAAAATGAATTAAATTTCGAAAAAGAAAGATAATAAACGTGCCACTTAAAATATTCATGGTAAACTTATTTTCAAAGATAAGACCGTGTTGAAGTTGATCAAAAGAAAATTCAGGATTAGGAGTTTTCTTGTATTTGATAGTATATTTTTGAGCAACAAATTGATATTCTGGATGATTAGTAAAGGCATCATTGGAAATAATTTTTGCCCCATATCTTTCAGCAATTTGTAACATCATACAATCATCTGCTTCTCGAAAATCTTCTTTTGGATAAATGCATGCTTGCACTTTATTCAATTCCTAAAATATATACATATATGAAATTTAACAAAGTGTTTGTTATTCCAATTAACTTACTTGTATAATATACATATGATCAACTTCAAATGGCTCTGGTAATCTTTTCAAAGCAATTCTAACAATAAATCCAGAATTTGAAAAAATTCTAAACAGTGGCAATAAAATCATTGCATTCATTCTTCTAAAAACGAACAAAATATGTACATGTATGTATAAAATTTCTAAGAATATAAAACTTACGAATCCTGATGAAGACCATCAATAAGATTCTTGAAGCCATGCATAACATTAAAACCATCAATAATTATTAAACGATGAAGTTGAGGTGAATGTGGTGGCGACATTCTGAAAAATTAATTTTTATTTTTCAGTTCTGTTTTAAGCCTATAATAAAAGAAAGCGCTTTTTGAGACACGAAACTTTTTTACTTTTTTTTAAAAAAACGGGCACAGTTTTTAGGGAGACCAGATTCTAAAAAAGTTTTTCTGAAACGATTGTTGTCGCGGAAGATTCTCGAGTGTTTTATTATTAATTCATTATTGTAATTCATTTTTATACCAAATTTCTGCAATTTTTTATCAAAAAAGATATTGAATCATGAAATTCCTGGATCAGAAATAAAGAAAATGACGTCCTGAATGAATCAAATCCAAGAATACCCCCGATTCGAAAATAGCCGGAAAAAAGGATCTTCGAAACTCCCTAAAAGCAGCTATTTTTGAATAGCAATATAATTTTTCCCAAACTTTGTGTGCAGAATCTGATTCACAGAGCTTCCAAATTATGTTTTGTGTAGTTTGGAAGCTATAAATTATCTTAGTGAAATTTTTTTTAGAATTTGACTTTCCTAAAATTTCTTTCCACAAATTTCTGTATTGAAAAACGTTTGCTAAAAACGCAGACAGCAAACAGTCATGTTTGCTGTCTGCGTTTTCTCTATCCGTCACATTTGCTACAATGGCTGACAAAACTATGCAAACACTTGCAAAGGGAGCTTTTGCGTTTTGCTGCATTTTGCTGCGTTTATTGATTTTATTAAATAAAACTTGGTTTTAAAGGTTAACAAAGGTATCAGAATAGGGTAACAAGGTATGGGGTATCTGAAAATAGCAGAAACTTTATTTTATATCGGATTCTGAAGGCTAGAATTAACGGATTCTGAAGTCAAAAATTTTTTTTTCGATTATAGAGCTGTTGTAGCCTTCAGAATCCGATATAAAATAAAGTTTCTGCTATTTTCAGATTCCCCGTGGTCGATTACCCCCCTCCCCCTCTATAATCGAAAAAAAAATTTTTGACTTCAGAATCCGTTAATTCTAGCCTTCAGAATCCGATATAAAATAAAGTTTCTGCTATTTTCAGATACCCCATACCTTGTTACCCTATTCTGATACCTTTGTTAACCTTTAAAACCAAGTTTTATTTAATAAAATCAATAAACGCAGCAAAATGCAGCAAAACGCAAAAGCTCCCTTTGCAAGTGTTTGCATAGTTTTGTCAGCCATTGTATGAATCACCGGCGTGTGTTTTAAATTATAGAATGGGAAATCTTAATTTTATAACAGTTTTTACAAATAATAAAAAATAACATTATGCATAAACAAACAAAACAATTTTTTATCTTTCTGGCATTTGACTAAGAATGTATAAATCTTCACTGGGATCTGTAGCAGGTAAATTATACGTTTCCAAGACATCTTCGGCTTCAGGATCACTAATTTGATCTTCAATTCCAAGTAATCTTAAAGCAGCGGCATATGGACTTGTTGAATTTCTTTTAACAATTTCATATTCATCTTTGTCATTTATCTCACGCATTTCATCATATGAATTAAAACTTCTTTCAACAAGTTCAGCATGATCATTTTCCCCATTTATCTCACGAATTTCATCATTTGAATTAAAATTTCTTTCAACAAGTCTACCCTGATCATTTTCATCATTAACGTCACGAACTTCAGCAATTGACATTGAATTGTTTTGAAGCGGTTCATATTCATCTTCTTCAGTAAGCTCATGAACTTCAGCAATTGAAATTAAAGCTTTACATTTTTCATCCTTATTTTCATCATCAAATGTTACCAGCAAAGGCTTTCCACCCAAACCAAAGAATATGTGCACCAAAAATGAATGAACATTAATCAATTTTAGAGCAACCTTTAATTCTCTAACCGATAAAACCAAACTCATTGGAACTGCAATTTCATATAATTCATACGAATCTCTTGATTGCGTTGAATGTAACGTTGCAACATTGTCTGCATTTGTTTCATTAATAAATTTGGTAATAACCGAATGATCAGGATAGAATTGTAAGCACATCTAAATAAAATTAAATGTATAAGAATTTGGTTAAAAAAAACAAATACCTACTTCATCAGTTTCATTTAATTGAGCGAATAAAACTTTGAAGAATTTTGTTGAACAAACAATTTTATTTGAATATTGATGACGAGGACATTTAAGTTTATTATATGTTAATGAAACATCTCTAGCTTGTAATTCAAATTGTCGTACAACGTCTCGATTATTTGTATATTCAATTGCAACTCGATTACAGCTTACACCTTTAATTTTAAAATATAGTGTATCATGCTTAGTGACACTTCGAAGTGCCCCAACAAATTGCTTTGTTGATAGTTGAATACGTTTATCCACAATTGTTCCCAAATCGCCATAACTCCATTCTGCAATTGAATTTCCTTCAAATAATGCATTTGCTTGAGCAGATTTTGTTGCAGTAAGTGCTTCAATATATAAACTTCCATCACCAAATTCAACCATTAAAGAATCACTAAATTTTGCAATAAATTTAACTGTATCAGCAAAGATCTGAAAAATTATATGATTTAAAATATAGTCAATGAATAAAGGTTTTAAAAAAAAAAGAGATACCTCGACTTTTTCATTAAAAACATAATGGGCTGGAATTGTTTGAGTTTGTGTTTCATTTGGACTTCCATGAAAACGTTGACATTCACTTTCTTGAGTCATTTAAAAAAACACTATAAATTGGCACAAGTTCTAAATAATACTTGGATAGATCCAATTTGAAGGCTTTATTTTGACAATATTTTTGTGAAATATTTTGTTCAAGAATTGAAATTTGCGCTTTTTGTAACTTTTTGGCATTGTGTAACACACAATTTGTGTTAAAAGTTTTTTTTCTCGAAATTTTAAAAAGTTCCTTTTAACTTTTTTCTATTGGTGCCAGATTCTTTTTTACAAAACACTGTATCAAAAATGGATGTTGATGATCCTATGGGAGAAGGAAAGCTGACGAATATTGATGAAACTCAAACTTTTGGAGAAATTCATGTTTCAGAGGTAATATTTAATCCACGGTCATCTTCTTTTATGTATGCATTTTTTAGTTTAAAGATAATCGTCAGATTCGAATCGCTGCTCACAGTCATGTTGTTGGATTAGGATTGGAACCAAATGGTGAAGCAGTTGATATGGTAAAAGTTTTAAAACACTATCTTTTTATATATTGAATATCCGTATTTAGAAAGGCGGTTTAGTTGGACAAAAAAGTGCTCGAGAAGCTTGTGGTATTATTGTTGATCTCATTAAACAAAAGAAAATGTCTGGACGAGCAGTACTTCTTGCTGGACCACCCGGGTCGGGGAAAACAGCTATTGCAATGGCAATTGCCCAAGAATTAGGAGATAAGGTTCTCTTTTATAATCATATTGTTGCAACTTTTTTTAAACTATTTAATGTTTTAGACACCCTTTTATCCTATTGTTGCCTCTGAAGTTTATTCAAGTGAAGTTAAAAAAACTGAGATGCTGATGGAAGGAATTCGAAAAGCTATCTGTAACGACTTTTCCAAGTTTAACATTTTTTTAACATTATCCTTTAGCCCTTCAAATCAAAGACACAATTACATATTATGAAGGTGAAGTTACTGAAATTACTCCCGTTGAAGATACAAATGCTGGAAATGCTTATGGAAAAACTTATAAGCATATTAATTTGACATTACGGTCTGTAAGCAATTGGAAAAAGCTGCAGATTGATGGAGAGCTATATGATTCTCTTTTAAAACAACACGTAGAAGTTGGTGATGTTATTTTTCTTGATAATACTAATGGTATTGTTAAAGTAAGCGTTGAATTAAATTAACATGTCTGTCAAAACAGCTGTTTTAGCGAAAAGGTAAAAGTGATGCTTACCGTAGTGCTCATGATATTGAACAGGATACCTATGTTCCTTTGCCTACTGGTACTGTAGACAAAACCATGGAAGAAGTAAAATATGTTACTCTTCATTCCCTTGATCAAGCAAATTCTGAACCTCGTGGTTCTCGTGAAGGAGGTTTATCTGGTTTTTTACAACGGGCATTGAAACCAAAGAAAACTGAAATTACTGAACGCTTACGAAGTGAAGTCAATAAAATTGTTAACCAATATATTGAAAGTGTGAGCATGTAAATGTATTTTATTTTTATATATTTGCTATTTAGGGTCGAGCTGTTTTGTATCCTGGTGTTTTATTTATTGATGAAGTTCATATGTTGGACATGTAATAATATTTTTGTTGTATTTTATTTTCAAATATTTTATAATTTTAGGGAATGTTTTACTTTTCTTCATCGTGCTCTTGAAAGTTCACATAGTCCTGTTGTTGTTTTTGCAACAAATCGGGGATTGTCAAAAATGCGTGGTTCTGATGAAGTTGTACCATTTGGTTTGCCACCAGATATTATTGATCGTTTACTTATTATTCCTACTCGATCATATCCAAAAGCTGATATTAAACGTATCGTTGCAATTCGAGCTAAAGCTGAAGGTGTTGAACTTGATGCAGAAGCGTTGAATAAATTAGCTGAAATTGGTTTTTCTTCTTCATTACGGTTCTTTTATATATTTTGAAACGATGATAAAAAAAACTGTATTTTAGTTACACTATTCAATTGATTACTCCTTGTAAACTTCTTGCTGGTGTATCAGAAGGCGGCACTATTACTGCAAAAGTTATCGAAGAAGTTCAAGATCTTTTTATGGATGCAAAAACTTCAGCAAGCAAACTTACTGTCAAAGAAACTGACATTTCTGTTTCTTAAGTTTAACCGGTTATCACTTTTGTATCTCATACGTTGTTGATTTTGTCATTTTTATAAAAAATATTTGTTTTATTTTACTAAACATTAGCAAAATTATATTAAACGTTGTTGCGTTTCAATATTTGAATTTGTAAAATTTGTGCTTTGATTTATTTTATTGGCTTTAGCTATAACTACAGTAATGGCTGCATTACCTGCTCCAAAAGATGATGGTATTCTTGTTGAAACTTATTACGAACGACTTGAAGCATTGAAAGAAATGTTTCCAGCAACTCTTCGTAATGTTACCAGCAAAGCAGTTTCAGGGGGATGGACACTTTTTACTTTTACAAAACAAGCAGCATGGATTATTTCAACTACGGCCATGATAATGGTTTTGCCATACATCATTGAAAAAGAACGAGCTGATAATGAAAAGGCTCAGGTTATACGAAAATATTTATCTACAGTATCTTTATGTTATTTTTTTAGGTTCAACAACAACGTCAAATGTTACTTGGTCCTCAAGCTGCTGTTCAAGGCTCTCAACCTCATTATTAATTCTTCTTCTTTATTTAGATAAAATAATTTAGCTCTTATATTATTCGTTTCTGTTTTGTTTTCTTGCAACATTAAAATAATTTACTTTTTAAAAATTTGACTCTTATTTCAACTTCGTATTACGATATCCATATTTTTTCTCATCTTACGTTTTTTCAATGTTTTCATTAATTTTTAGAAATTAGAAATGGTAGAATGTTGTTAAGGTCATTGTATTGGAAAACATTAAAAGTTAGCAGATTAGTCGGAATTAGAAAATTGGCAACTGGATCAAATTCAGCTGTTTGGAAACATTGGGCAGAAGAAGAAGCATCACCAAGTAGTGAAAAACATGATGACAATATCGATGAAATGGAAGCTTTTGGGGGTATAAATGCTTATGCAAATGAAAAAGATTTACTCGAAGATGATTTAAATACTGAAAGGGATGTTGAAAGATTAATAAATTCATTGAAGAAAATGGACGAAGGCGCATCAGTTTTGGGGTCAGGATTAGTTAAAGATCATGGTCATAAGGTTTCTTAAAAAATGATAGATTTATAAAATTTTTGATTTTTATAGTTAAATGTTTCTGAAATGGAATCTCCAGATGATACAACTTCAAGGCCGTTGAATCGTTGGAGAAACATTATTTATGATGAAGGGGAACTCGATAATTCTAATCTTGATTTGCCTCCAAGTAAAACAAATCCTCATCCTTTTGATGAAAAGTGGCAAAAGATTAGTCTTCCTCCAACTCATGCTCGATCTATGGCTGCATATGTAAATCATAGTAAAGTTCTTCAAAATCTTTTAGATCTTGGGGTTGATTTACTTGATGTAAGATTTTAAATTTATTTTATTATTTTAGCCAAAAAACAAACATAAACAATTATTTAAATTAGCAAAACTCTTTTTTATATTTGGAAGTATTTAGATTGATACTAAAACTACACTTGCGCGACATTTTGTCCGAATGGATTGGGAGAAAGATGTTAGTTTGACAATTTGTTATTTGTAATCAAAAGTTTCAATAATTTGATCTTTCTTTCAGGCATTCCCTCGATTAAATTGGCTGGTAAAAAGTATAGGTGTGGATCATGAAATGCTGGCAAATTATATTACTCGAAATCCCTTCTTTTTAATACAAAATCTTGATGAAATGAAAGAAAGAGTATCATATTTAAAATCAAAGAAATTTACAAAAGCTCAAATTATTAAAATTGTTACAGAAAATCGATATTGGTTAAACATGGATGTTAAAACAACAGATTCTAGACTTGGATGGGTGGGTTTTTGCTTTCCAGTTTCGTTAACAATTTGTAAGAATTTAATGTTTCAGCTTCAAAGGCAATTTAAGTTAAGTGGAAATGAAGTACGGTATCTTATAACAAAAGAACCACGGCTGTTTGTGTTTGGTCTTGGACCGTTGCAGAGATTGGTTTTACTTTTGAATAATGAGTTACGATTTACAGAACAAGATATCAAAAAAATGTTATTAGAAGATCCACGATTATTTATGATTGGTTTGTGTTTTTTTATTTAAATTCCGTATGATACCGTATGCATTTTTTAGAGGCAAAACATATTGTATTAAGTTTTAATTATTTGGCCATTAAAATGGATATTCCAAATTACCTTATTGTTGATTATCCATGTTCTCTTCGATGTTCAGTTGCTGCAATTCGGAAGCGACATGAGTTTTTGAAAAGGCTAAACAAAGCTATTTACAATCCTGAACTTCCTGGTTGTGTTTCATTACAAAATTTATTGCAGCCGAGTGATCGAAAATTTGCTGAAAATGTTGCAAGAGTTAAATTGGAGGATTATAATACATTTCTGAAAATTTTGTGAAATTTTTAATAGGTCTTATTTAGCACTTAGTTATTTTCGTGTACATTTTGTTATATTTTTAAAATGTGTTGTGCCTTAAACTTTTTATATAAAATCTAACAAGATAAAAGATTTTTATTGATTGTGATTATCTCCGACCACAAAAATTGATTGAAGAAACATGCGAAAAAGTGACCACTACTCTTTTTTTGCGACAAATTTTGTGTAAAATAAACGTGATTTTGGTTTGATTCTTATATGGTCGTGAAAAAAATAAGGTTCATGGAAGGAATATTTTTAACGTAACAAATTTTTTTAAGTTGTAGTTAAGCATGTATGGTGATGATAGTCCATTTGAGGGGGTGATGCTTGATTGGAGTGTAGTCTATTTTGGGGCATTATATTATTGTCGACCTCCCTTGATTTTTGTCTTTAAAAAGCTAAAAATATTTTTATGTTTATCAAAAATGAACACTAAAAAATTAAAATAATTTCTTTAATTTTTTGATTTTTATTTTTTTGGGGAATTAATAGACCGATAAGTTACAGTAATCCCTTTATATCGTACCGTAACCGTGATTTGATTAATATTTTTTTAAAGAAAATGTTTTTTAAATATTATTTTTGCATTTTAGTTTCGCACAAAATTGTGTATTTCAAAATGGAAGATACATTAATTCGTGACGGAGATAATCCGGATATAACCAAGGAACGACGAAAGGCAACATTTCGAGTAAAAACCTTGGCAGCATTTATTCATGGCGGAGAAGAGATTGTTCGAAGAAGAAAAGAAATTTATGATTCAGTTGAACGAGAGCCTCGCCTAAAGAATACAGTTCCAATAGAATTTCTTGCCCGTGAAGAAAGACATGAAGAACAAGCTCGTCGAGCTGTTGCAATGACGGATGTTGCAACAGATATTATTGATGGCTCGGATATGTTTGGAGAAGGAATTTATTATCAATCATTAATTATGGGCCGAGATTTACATTCTTTATCACTTCATTATTCCATGGTTTTACCAGCAATTCAAAATCAAGCTGATGATGAACAACTTGATGAATGGCTTGGACCTATTATTTCTCGATCAATTATTTCTACCTATGCTCAAACTGAACTTGGACATGGCACAAATCTTTCAAAACTTGAAACCACCGCAACTTATGACCCTAAAACTGAAGAATTTTGTCTACATTCCCCAACCATTACAGCAACAAAGTGGTGGCCAGGTGCTCTTGGAAAATCGAGTAATTATGCAATTGTTATGGCACAACTATATACAAATGGAAAATGGCATGGACCACATCCATTTTTTGTTCAATTAAGAGATTCTGAAACTCATATGCCTCTTAAAGGGGTTACTGTAGGTATGTGCGATAAATGTAGAGTAAAAAGGAAAGGGAACATTATCTAATTGCGGGGTAACGAATTTTAGGAGATATTGGACCCAAACTTGGCATTAATGGATCCGATAATGGATTTCTTCAATTTGATAATTTTAGAATTCCACGAAAAGCAATGTTTATGAAAAATGCCAAAGTTTTACCCGACGGTACATATCTTCCTCCAAAGCATGCAAAATTAGGTTTTGGGGCAATGGTATTTGTTCGATCAATTATGATCAAAGATCAGTCAATGCAACTTGGATCTGCTATTACAATTGCTGTAAGATATTCAGCTATTCGAAGACAGGGTGAAATTGTACCAAAGTAAGTTTCCCAAAAAAACAAGCATTCATTCATCTAACAAGATCCTCCTTGCATTTTTATACTTTTTTTCCACAAAACTATGTATTTTCCAGTTCTGGAGAAGTACAAATCCTTGATTATCAAACTCAACAACTTCGACTGTTTCCACAAATTTCTCGAGCTTTAGCATTTCTTTTTGCCGCCTATGAAGTTAAAGATCTTTATATGAGAGTTACAACCCAACTTCAAGAAGGTTATACATGTTTTTATTATTAGTATATGTGGCATCTATAATTTTATATTTTTTAGGTAACACTGAATTATTGCCTGAACTTCATGGCCTTTCATCTGGTTTAAAATCAGTTGTAAGTTGGGAAACGGCACAAGGAATTGAGCAATGCCGACTTGCATGTGGTGGACACGGATACAGTCAAGCCAGTGCATTCCCAGAAATTTATTCATATGCCGTTGGGGGATGTACTTATGAAGGTGAAAATATTGTTATGTTACTACAAGTTGCACGGTATTATCAAAATTAGTAAATGTGATAGTCAAAATTTTATAAATTTTAGAGGATTGGTAAAAATTGTTTCAAACATTCGTGGAGGGACAGCAAAATTATCCCTATTAACTTCATATATCGCTGAAAAGCGATCACCATCGGCCAAAAGTCATTTTACATGTGTTGAAAATGTTTCTGCTGCAGATTTAATTGCAGATTTTGAACATGCTGCTCGAGAGCAAATCTTTTATGCATATGATATGTGGAAATTGAATGAAACCCGGTACAATACCCCCGAAGAAGCATGGAATAAAACAGGCATTGAATTATGCAAAGCTTCTCGATTACACGTTAAAGCATATCTGATTCGAAATTATTTTAATTATGTTTCTAAATGTAATGATTCAGAAATTCATCCAATCTTAGATCAACTTGGTAAACTTTATGCTTTGGAATACATTTCTGGGGGCGGAGTTTGGTTTACTCGAAATGGATACTTTTCGGATGATCAAATGGCCGTTGTACGAATGGGAATTTATTCATTACTTGAAAAAATTCGTCCAAATGCGGTTGCAATTGTTGATAGCTTTGATTTAAGTGATCGAGAATTGCAATCTGTTTTGGGAAGAAGAGATGGAAATGTTTATGAGAATTTATTGAAATGGGCAAAACAATCACCACTAAATCATAGCGAAATTTCTACCGCTTACATAAAACATTTAAAGCCAATGATGACAGAAGGAAAAAGTAAATTGTAAAAATTTGTTTTTTTTATGAAACTACATTTGTAAAAATAAAATTGACTGATTTTTTAAACTTTTTAAGCCAACATTTTAAACATATAAAATCTAAAAATTTAGTAGTGTTATTACTTTGCTACAAAAAATAAAACTAAAAAATATAATTTGTACTTGTTTAATATAAATATAAAACAGAGCATCAATTTGCGATCACATTTTCAAAACGCGATAATAATTAATTATTATGATTTAGCAAACATTTACACAGTATATAATTAAATAAATTTGTTTATATGCTTACAAAAATTGTAACATAGCTTTTTTTTATTTTTTAAGCATTTGCAACACTAAATAAAATTAATAAAAATTAGCTGATTGAAATTTTTATGTTTTCTATTACCGTATACCTTTTTTAAAATAAAGAATGTTTCGATAAAAATGATTTTCGAAATTATTTCCATTTTTTGTCCTTTATTCAAAAAATTAACTATTGTAAAACAAAACCTCAAAAAATGGCGAAACTTTTCCGGGGAAATCATCCTTACGAAATTGTTATGTTATTGCATCACTTTTATGAAAACTGACGATGAGCGTTTCATTTATTTTGTGTTGCAAAAAAGCTAAACTTTTTTAAATTATGTCCTAAAAAGTTTTGCCACTTCTCATTTCAAAAAATTGCTGACATCCATGGCTGTTATAATTGATTTCTGTTTCGTATTTTGCGTGATTTTTACTAATTTCTTGGAAATTCGATTAATATTTTTTGCAATGTTAATGATTTTTTTAGATGACAACAAAAGGCTATCAGTTGTTGTCAGATAAGACGGATAATTTGTTTGGTAAACCTAAGAATGATCAATACAGTAACCTTAATTTAAATCAAAATTATCAAAGCTTTCATTCTGATAAAATACGATCAAAAAACGTTTTAACTAAAAACAGAAAAGTTCAAAATTACGGTAAACAATTATAGACTGCAGTCCTTTTTTTTATATATAAAATACATTTCCAAATATACCTAAGTGATTTTATGGAAAATAAAGAAAGTTGAAGAAATCTTAAAAAGTAAAAAATGTGTTGTTTATCCATGAAAAAAATGACTGCAGCGGCAACAAAATTGTCAGATTTTTCGGATTTGAATGATTTACAAGCAAAAAAAGATTTAAATTCATGGAATAAATCCAACAAGCATTTATCATCAAATTTTTGGAATCGTAATCGTGAATCTGGAGAACAACAAAGTGAATTTAAGAAATCAAAAAGTGCCAACAATAGCACTCTTTCCCTTCATATTGCAGCTTATGAAAATTCCGTTGAAGATAAAACTGATTCAAATGGTAGTGATTTAAAAAGTAAAAAAACAGCTTTGATTGAAAAATGGAATACTTCAAAACAAGGCTTTATTGATTCATTGTTGTTCTTTCAAGTAACTTCGAACAAAGTTTATAAAATTTGTTTCATATTAAAAATTTACAGAATCCATTTGAATTTCCTCGACAACAAGAGGATGAAGATAATTATGATCCAGAAGTTATGCAATTTAAAGCATCCCAACGATTACTTAATCCAAATGAAGAACATTTAAATTTTGAAGAAAATAGAATTGTTCCATTCCTTGAACAAGTAAATCGTCTACCATCAACTGATGAACAAGATATTCTTCTTCAACAATCAGAATTAAATTTTGATGAAAGTGCTAATACATTTACGCCACCACAACCAAATTATCTTGCATCCTCTATTCATATTCTTCAACATCCTGTTCATGATGCAATTGAGGATTTAAAAGTAGGTTTAGCAACAAATTTGAACTTTTTATAAGGCCACAGGGATAGAATACTTTGCCAAATTTAAACCGTGGAAAAATCTTATGCAACACTCTTATATAAAACATTGGCAAAATGTGTGTAATCGTCATCTTTACGTACGGAAATTATCACTATTTTTTTTGCTTATTTTTTTATTGAATATGAAATAATTTTGTGGCTATTTTTCTGATTTTTTATTTTCAATTCTCACAAAATACCATAAATATACATTTACAATCCCACGATTTTTTTCTTTTTTCTATTTTAAACTCTTTGTGACATTAATTTTAATCTATTTTTCAATACATTACAGCTTGCAATGCCAGAAAACGAAGATGTTAATGAAAAAGAATCTTTATTAGCTGGAACATCATTTTCTGCATCCCCAACATTTGCATCAATAAATATGACAAATGAGTTTTGGAAGTTTCATTTTAATATTTTAAGCGAAAATGGACATGATTACAATGGAAAACAAAGAGGTTTTCTTGGTATTTTTCTTATATACATTTTGACTGAAAGTTTTAAGGTCTTGTTGGGTTGTATAATCAAGGAAATTCATGTTATATGAATGCTGCAACACAAGCTTTATCAAATTGTCCACCTTTGCGAGAATATTTTCTCTCTTATTTACCCTCAGTTTCAAAAGACCGTAACGCTCATATCCATGATTTGCTTACTATCCGTCGTCCAATTTCTGATGCATTTCAAGATTTAATTTTAAAAATGTGGTCAGAAAAGAAACTTGATGCAATTCGACCAACATTTTTGCTTTATGTAAGCTTTGCCTATCCCTTTTTCAGCAATTTTTGGGTGCCTATTTATACAAATTAATTTTTTACAGAAAATTAAAGATCGATGTGCCCAATTCAAAGGCTACACACAACAAGATGCTCAAGAATTTATTCGATGCTTTTTGGATGTCCTTCATCAAGAGCTTCGTTATCCCATTAATCATATTATGGATGAAAAAAATAAAAGAGATGAAAAACAACTTGAATCAAGAAATTCTGTTTCTTCTTCATGCAGCAGTAGCCAAGATGAATTAAATGGTGCACAAGGTGATCGTTTTGAAACTGCTGATAGCGGGTTAAGTTCTGATACAGGTGAACCTTCAAAGAAATCAAAACTTACTGCTGGAATTCCATTATCTGTTTCACCAGAAAAACCAAAAGCTGCTAAAAAACGTGAACAAAAAGGACAAGAAAAAAATCAGACACAATTTCGAAGTATTATTACGGATGTTTTTGATGGTGAAATTATAAGTACAGTAAAATGCATGACATGCCAACATTTATCAAATACTCGTGAAACTTTTCAAGTAAAATTGTTTTTTTTGAACAATTTTGCAAAAGTACAGTAACATTTGTAGGATATATCACTTTCAATTCCGACATTGGAACAAATTGCAATTTTGCGAGAATCCTCGTCATTAGATTTTGAAGCATCTGGAGAAGAAATGAAGAAAGAGAAAGAGGAAGAAGAAATGGAAGAGCCTGATGTTGAGGATACACAATCCATGAAACATGAATCTTCTTTTGCATTAAGGTTGTCCCATAATAGTTATGCTTTTGTAAGTTTTTTCATGGTATACAAAACAAAAATAGAAAATTGTTATGTTTAGTGGGCTTACGCTCTTGCTAAAAGTTGGTTAATTGATCCATGGCTTTCATACCTTATCTATTTTTATCGATTTATGTTTGCTGAAAATATTTCATTGGAAGACTGTCTTTATGCATTTTTTTCGGCTGATCATTTACATGGTGATGACATGTATTCATGTGAAAAATGCTCAAAGTTTGCTCGTTTTTATCATTCAAAAAATATATGTATATCTTATTTTAGACTTCGAAATGGTGTAAAACAATGTCGTCTTACACGTTTACCAGAAATCCTATGTATTCATTTAAAACGTTTTCGTCATGAATATACATATAATACAAAAGTTGGAACTCGTGTCATTTTTCCCCTTTGTGATTTGGATATGAAACCATTTATGTTAAAGTCTGCATTAGAACAAGCTGAACAGGAAGATAAAAGTACATTGTATGATCTTGTTGCCTTTGTTTCACATCGGGGAGCTGGAGTTGAATGTATGCTACAGTATACCATATAAATAATATTTTTACTTTTATACATATTTTTTTAGTTGGACATTATGTTGCATATTGTTATAACAGTGTTGATGGTAATTGGTATGAATATGATGATGCATGTGTTTCAAAAGTTGATGAAGCGGATGTTCTTTCCCGAGAAGCATATGTATTATTTTATCAAAAAAGAAGTACAGATGCGTCTGAAAATTTCAAAGCAAGAGTCCTTGAATTGTCAGCAATTATGAATGAAACAAATTCAGAAGCATTTTACATTTCTGCTGAATGGCTTTATCGTTTTCGTACATTTTCTGAACCTGGTCCAATTACAAATTCTGATTTCTTATGTGAACATTTTGGCCAAGCCCCGCTATTACAACCAAATCAAGTATTTCCGATTCCATCAAAAATTTGGAGTTTACTTTTTGAACAATATGGTGGCGGGCCACCTTGTGACAGATTAATGCCTTGTAATACTTGTAATAATAGAGTCCTTGACATTATTTCAAGAAAAACTCGAGAAAAAAAAGCCTTTAATTTACTTGGAAAAAGATTACGATATGTTACAGTTTTGCCTCCAAATGTTATTGCTTATTCATGGTATGAACAATGGGATTGCTTTGTAACTCATTTTGATAGAGGTTTGTTTAGTTCATTTCATAAATCATTCATCTAAATTTATTAAATTAATTCTTAGCGGCACCGGGACCAATTCGAAATGATGCGTTACTTCAAAAACAACGTGATGGTTCAATGAGACTTCGAAGTGGTAAATAGAATTTTGTTACAACTATAAAGAAATTTTTATTTTATATTTTAGGAATCAATTATAAGTCAATAACGCGTGAACAATGGACTTATTTACATTCAATTTATGGCGGTGGTCCAGAAGTTCTTTTAACATATGATAAACAACCATGTGCTGAAGAAATTCATTCCATTGTTCAACGCTTTGAAGAACAATTGGCTGCTGTTGAAAGAAAGGCTAAAGAACCAATTGTTGAACTTCCATCAAGTGATAATGAAGAAGAAGATAGCAAGTTAATTAAAGAAGAAGAAGATTCAAGAATAGAAGAACAAGAAACAAAATCTTGCTCGAGCATGATTTTAATTCCCGATTTAAAACATGAAAAAAGTTCAGAAGATGTTACGATAGCTGTTAATGCAAATACTGAGTGATATGCTACCGTATTACCAATATTTTTTATCGTTAAAAGGTTTCGTAACCAGTGTTTAATCAGTACAGTTGACAAGATACCCCGCAATATGCTCAAAACACAATTTCCAAATTTATCCGTTTTATAGATAATAATAATACTTTCTTGTCGACTGAAATAATATGATGTTGTGATACCAAATGGTTTTTTCTTTTTATTTTTTATATTATTACCTACAAATAATAAATTATATACAAATATTATCCTTCAAAAAACCGTTTTTTTCAGAAGAGAAAAACAATAATACATGTATTTATTAATTGCAGTAGAAGACAAAACACTTCACTAATGGAAAAAAATTAACTGTGTCCAAACATGGGCACCGTCGTCCGAAAGCACATTTATTTCACCCCTAAGTGAAAAATTATTTATACCCTTTTTTTCGTTTTTTAACTCTTTTTTTACTCGACATTAGTGATGGGCGGTCAAATGACCGGTTAATTGACCAACAAATCTTTGTTGACCGGTCAATTGCACATAGGGGCGGTGCACACGGGGCGACAGAAATTTAATATATTTTGCATTTTCTAATGCAATGAATCGGATTCATTTTTATTACGTTAAAGGGAGTGTCGGAGATAAGCTATATATTATTCATTTTCGTATTTTTATTACCAAAAAAGTTACTTTAAAAGTTTTTTCAGCTTAATTACTACTTTAGGACTTTGCGATCAATTGACTTGTCGACCGGTCAATTGAACAGTCAATTGACCAAGAAAAAAATTGACCGGTCAATTATACAACACTACTCAACATACACAGCCTATTTTTCGCGATGCAACGCGCAATCCACCGTCCGAAAACTTTAACCCATGACGGTTTAATGAATACAAATTGGTGGATTGTAGCAGTTTGGTGTTGGATGACATTTAAATGGACAATGATGTCGGCAATTTATACTCGACAATATGCAAAAAAGGTGTGGCCAACGATTTATCCATCAAGTAGTGATGAATCATTAAGTTATGGCAGTGTTGAAGGGAATATTCACAAAAAACCATTTCCGCCAACCCAAATTGTATAAATTAAATTTTGACTGTCAAACAAATTCCCATGTTTACAAAACTATCACTCCCCATACAAAAAAAATTCCCTTTGTGCCATTTCAAAAGCCAATGCTTTCTTCTTCTTTTCTCTTTCTTTATTTTTTGTCCGCTTTCAGGTTCAAAGTCAAAGTATTGAGCCATTGCCATAAATGAACATTCCGCGTTCCCTTCAAATAAAATCCTTCCATTTTAATGTTATTATTTATATTTATATATGTGTGTGTATATTGTTTATGAAGATTTTTGTAAATACGGAAGAATAAAAGCTACTAAATGTAATTTTATAAAAAAGGGAAACAGAAGAAGCATTGTCATAAAACGAAATCTTCAAAATATTTTGTAGCCCCTTTTATATTATTTATAAACCTTTTTTGAATAATACTGGACAAAAAATAAACCGTCTGTTTTTTTTTACAAAACTTTTTTCGTGTTCAAAAATAAATGTTTAAATTTGCGCCATTTAAACTTTTCTCACAAAGAACCCAAATGTTCCTTTTTTCATGAATGAACGCTCAACATTTTTTGAACAAAATTTTGGTTACAAAAAAATAAATTCAAGTTTTCGTTTTCTTCTTTTTTGTGGTCTCCCTAATTAATTGATCAAATATACTTTTAAAATAAAAGTTACCATTCTAAAAGGAGGACATTGACTTTGCCAAGTATTTCTTTTAGGCTTTTTTTATTAATAAATGAGATGTGTTATTCTCCTCCCCTTTGAGAAGTTCTTTGAAAATTTTTGCATTTTTTGCGTTTGAAAAAAGTGCATGACAAAAATTTGTATAATTGTTTAAAGTTGCATTATGCATAATAATGATTATTTATTCATTTGTATTTATCATTATTGACTTTTTATTATTCATTTTTCAGTTAGTAATACTTGACGTCGTTCAACATGGCTGATGCAGCAAAAAAACTTCAAAAAGAAGCAAAAGGTTTTGATACAAGAAAGTTCTTAATTGATCTTGCATCTGGTGGTACAGCTGCAGCTGTTTCCAAGACGGCTGTTGCTCCAATTGAACGTGTTAAATTGCTACTTCAGGTATGTCTTTTTTCATTGATTATTTGATGGATGGTGAATGAAAGCAATAATAAATAATATAATGTATATAAATTTTTTTAGGTTCAAGATGCTTCCTTAAGTATTGCAGCTGATAAACGTTATAAAGGAATTATCGATGTTCTTGTTCGTATTCCTAAAGAACAAGGATATGCAGCATTTTGGCGTGGAAATTTAGCTAATGTTATCCGTTATTTTCCAACTCAAGCTCTTAACTTTGCATTCAAGGATACATACAAAAGACTTTTTTTAAATAAGTAAGACATAATGAATGAGCTTTTTAACATTACTAATACTTTTGTAGTGTTGACAAAAAGAAGCAATTTTGGCGTTTCTTTGCTGGTAATTTGGCTTCTGGTGGGGCTGCTGGTGCTACATCGCTTTGCTTCGTCTATCCTCTTGATTTTGCTCGTACCCGCCTTGCTGCGGATGTTGGAAAAGGTTCATCTCGTGAATTTAAAGGTCTTGTTGATTGTTTAGTTAAGATTGCTAAATCTGATGGTCCAATTGGTCTTTATCGGTATGCTACTTGTAAAAATAATATTGATTTTATAACATACAAAGTATTTTAGTGGTTTCTTTGTATCTGTTCAAGGTATTATCATTTACCGTGCTGCTTACTTTGGTATGTTCGATACAGCAAAAGTTGCATTCCAATCTGATGGTAAAAGACTCAACTTCTTTGCTGCATGGGGTATCGCTCAAGTTGTTACTATCGTTTCGGGTAAAAATTTAAAAAGTTTATGCATCTGAAATATTGTAATTTATTATAGGTATTATGTCATATCCTTGGGATACTGTTCGTCGTCGTATGATGATGCAATCTGGACGTAAAGATATCATGTACAAGAATACTCTTGATTGTGCCCTCAAGATTGTCCGAAATGAAGGTATGTCAGCTATGTTCAAAGGTGCTGGATCAAATGTTCTTCGTGGTACTGGTGGTGCTCTTGTCCTTGCCATTTATGATGAAATCCAAAAGTTTATTTAATTGATATTTTGCATGAAGCAACTATTGATCTCTCTTCTGTATTGTCATTTAGCGTTGTCAAGTATTAAAATAAAATTATTTTGATTGATTCATTATTTATCCTTTTAACCGTTTTTTTCCACCATGGTGGTGCTAGATTTTTGTTTTATAATTAGAAGCTTTAAAAGAATCCCAAATTTTGTATAAAATCCATCTTGCAAAATCAGGAACGTTCAAGAAGTAAACTGTAATTTCGATGGAATTGAGCGCCGGGGATGAAAAATGTGACGGTTAAGACTTGTATTTTCGGCCGCAGACTGGGCCCGTTATATTAGGAAAATTGTTTGCTTTTTCCTGTACAAATAATTTTAAAAAATCGCCCGAAGGCCAAAAAATTAAGGTTTAAAGATGGATCTGCCAGATTTTTTAAATCAACACGACGATTTACTTGAACAGATTTCAATTCTGTTAAAATATATGTAAATATGGCTAGTGCAAGACATTGTTATTATATAATACTTTTGGATTTTCCAAGTCACTGGAAAAAATTTGAGAAAAGATTACTGTAATTTAAGTAAAGTAAAAGTTGATCGACATTTATTATTTTGTTGGCACTGTTTCCGAATTCCCCTCCTCCACTGGTCGACAAATTTAAAAAAACGGCAAAACGACTTTCTCAGAAAAGTTTTATTCCGTTTGGGACCATCTTTGAACTTGATTATTTTTCTGAATCTTAAAAGTCTTTTTCTGAGCTTTTGAGCTTAACAATGCTATATTTTTCTTTTATAATAATAATCAGCACAAAAAATACTACAAAACTATGTATCGCCAGGTTATAAAATTGTTTAGATGAGATTTAATTGTGAAAAAACGATTTTTATGTAAGTCCAAGACGGGGAATATTAGCAAAATTTAAAACTCTTTTTCTGAGACTTTGAGAAGTTCTTGTAAAAATATTCTTTTATATTATTAATTAGGAGATCAAGGGCTACAAAACTCTGTATTATTGAGTCGTAATATTGGCTAGATATAAAAAATTAATATTAAAAATTCACTTAGTCGGGTGAAAATTTGTACATTTTGCCAAAAACTTTTGGCGTTAAAAAAAGTCTCTTTGCCGCTTTTTTGTTTTTATCGACCAGTGAAGTATATGCCGGAATTTTGAACTGTTTTTTGTTTGTTACAAAAGAAAGAATTTTATAACGAAACTTTTTTTTTGTTAATAGAAATAATTTTCAAATTTTTTTGGCCATGTCTAGGGACCGGCAAGTCAAAAAAAAATGTTCGAAAAAATTGATTTTTTTGGTAAACTATAGTACTTTCCGGCCTAACTAAGAATAAAATTAAAATTAAAAATTAAAAAAATTAATTTGAAGTGGTGAAAATGGCATCTGAAAATTGAAGAAAGCAAAAAATTTTCGTCGAAAAAAAGGAAAAAAGAACACTTTTTTTCTTTCCTTTTTTTGCAAATGTCGCATAGCGATGAAAGACACATTGCCAAAACAATGCATTTTTATTTTTTTCCTTCGATTTTTTAACGTTTTTGATCAAAATTTTAAGTGCCAAATTTTTGTGTGCATACATGTGCATTGGAAATAAATATCATTGGATTCAGAATTAAATTCTCTATCGAACTATATAAAATTCAGATTTATACCTCGATATACTTTTTTTTTGTAGTTAAACCGATACAGTAATCTGGCATTTTCGGCACTTTGTCCTCGACAAAAAAAATTAAACGTTGCATATTCGGAATCAGCGTAAAAAATAACATCTAGTAGGTCTGATTATTAGACAGTAAGTTAAAATTTAATTTTTCATACTGTAACGAAAAAAATGTGAATGAAAGGAAAGGAAAAAGTGTTCCCTGCCAGTTCCTAGCCATGTCAGAAATGGGTTTCTACATAAATTTTGTATATCATAATTAAGAACCCTTCAACTCTCTCTGCAATATACTAAAGTTAGGTGAAGATATTACAGTAATATGAGTGCTAATTGAAAATATTTTAACTTTTAAAGCAAATGGAAATAAATTAAATACTCCGAAAATATTAACATCAGTTGAAAATACTAGAAACCCCACAGTGCTGATTATTATCAATATATAATTAGTCAGATGATGCACTTTTTAACACAAAAAATCATTGTTACATGATACACACATAAAACAAAAATACTAACAAGTAAGAATTCAAAATAACATGTGCACAAATAATATTTATTTAAATTTTAAGTATTCACAGGAAAAATTACAGTAGATAAACGGGTATCAAAAATGAATGTTTATTCTTCCATATGGCTATCATCTAGATCATTATTTAATGACATTTGAGTTTCTTCATCACCTTCACATAAAGTTCTCATCATTGTTCCAAGTTTATTCATCGAATCCGGATTAATTTGTGGGACATCTTTGCGTGACCGAGCAATAACACCACCATAGCTAGAAGCGGGAAAACCAGAAATTGCAGCAACCATTCGACAAGCAACAACAAGTTCATGTTTACCAAGGTTCTGGATTAAACGTTTGAATCCATTTCCACTTTCAACTGGACACGAAAGAAGAAAATATACGAGATCACGATAATTATGATTAGCAATATCTTCACCTACAAAAAATATTGTTAAATAAGCAATATTTAACAAATATATAATATGCATACCTTTTGAAAGAGTTTCCCAAAATGCATCACTAACACCACTGTAATAAACAGGAAGGCTGTTTGAAAATTGAGCATTTGGCAGACGAGTAAAATATCTGAGTAGCATTGCAATGTATGGTGCGCATTTATATTGCATCAAACGTTTAAGGGTTCGTTCAATAAGACCATTATCATTAACACCATGATCAATGATTGCGACAGCAGCCAATTGGAATGTTTCAAGGCTTTGTTTAACACCGCTTTGAGCATTTACCAAAGAGCTGACAAATTGATGAGGGGGAAGTTTGACATAATCAGATAAATTACAATCAACTTGGCATACTTTAAAAGCAAAACTGAGGATCATTGAGAACAATTGATCGGCAAAACCATTGATTGAACAGCTGAAGCATTTTTGGAATTCTTGATCATTTAAGCATCGAATAAAGACACAAAGGATTCGAAGTCGTTGAAGAAGATTTGAAACTGATTCATTGTTGGAAGAAATAAGATGATTAGCAACACGACGATTCACTTGAACTGATTTCAATTCTGTTAAAATATAAGCTATTCGAACAACATCAACATCATTGTATGGTAATGGAGGGAAGAGATTATCGGATGAATCAATTGATGTCATTTGATTAAGTTGTCCAGTAATTACAGGTTTCAAATAACCAGCAACACTTTCACCACCTTTCAACCAATTTTCGACAATTTCTTTTAATGATTCATCCAATGCAATATCATGAATTCGGGTAACTTCTCTCGATAATGCCATTTTTCGTTCTAAAATAGTTACAATTTACATATACTTAATAATAAAAAAAAACAAAAAAAAGGCTTACGAATATCACGACGATCATTCCAATCAATATGTTCAGCAAAAATATGTTGAACAAGTGCTGCACCATCATCATACAAAGATTTTTCAACGACAAGAACACAGTATTGATCCAAGATATATTCACATTCATATTTCTTCAAGACATTATTCAAGATATGAACAAAATCATGAATTGCTTCACTTTCTTTTGAGATTTCTTTCGGTGTTTCTAACCAACGTGTTCCAACATCACGAACAAGAGCAAGAACACGAATTTTTGCCATACAAAGTGGAAGCTTATTAATTTCAGTAGCAAGTTTCTTTAACATATTAATTCGAACTTTGATTGATACCAATAGCTTCTGAATTATTTTTATATCTTCTTCATTGAGTTCAGATTGTTGAGAAACAACTTCACGGACTTTATTCGAAATTGCCGTTGTTACCAATACTGTACGACTAAATGGAACACAAATATAGCTACTTTTTTCAAGAAGTTGAAGCCAATCAAAAACATTCTGAATGTCAAGTTCATTAGAAAGAATAGGATCAATCAATTTTTCGTAATCATCTTGGTGTTGAAGAAGAAAGATATGATAAGGAAGATGTTTTCGAGCAAGAAGTGGATAATTCTTTTCTAGCATATTTTGTCGATCATCAACATTCAATAAATCATGATCAGTTTCCATTTCAAAATCCATTGAATCAGATGCATTGCTGGTTTGTTCTTGACGCCGTTTTTGTCGTTCCAAATACCATCGAGTTTCTTGTAAAGTAAAATCATTTTTACGTTCAAAACACATCAAAAACAATAATAATATACGGTATTCTTGTGCACGTTCTTCAAGTTCAGCATTGTCACATAATGAAGACCATTGGCAAATGTAGGAAATCAATAAAGATAGAGCTTTGTAATTGTAAGGACAAAGATATTCGACAATATGAAATGACTGCATACATAAAGCTTCTGGATTACATTCAGCCATTTGAAAGATTGATGAAGCAGTATCAAGAATTTTATCAAATCGTGTTGCATCCTTTTCAGAAGCAGATGAACGAAGAAGATCAAATGCATAAGAAAGAAGTTGTTCATTTGAATCAAGAGTATAAGCTTCACAATATTCTTTATACAAAAGTGGACTTCCAATATTTGAAATAAAATCTCCATGAACAGCAGATGTAACATTGACACTTAATGCAGTAATGCCTTCTTGTGCCAAACGACGACTCCACCAAGCCCCACGATAACTTTCATAAATTTTATTTTGAGCATATTTATCTTTTGTCACAAAAGAAACCATTTGAGCAATCCTTGAAACATAAAAGACAACACGAGAATTCTGTTTTGCATGCGCCCATGAAAAAAGATCAGTGACAACTTTTATAATATCTTGATCAGGAAGATAAAAGATGAGTGAAACAGCCAATTGTAAATCAATCTTTTCAGCAACAAGAATCTTTTGGCATAAATCAACAATTGAACTTTTGGTCATTTTAAGATCAGGTACAGTATTGCCAAGACATGCTGAAAGCAATAAAACAAATTTAGAGAAATTAGATAAAAAAACTTACGAAGTCTAAAAGCAAAATTTTGAGCAATAAGTTTAAGATATGGATTTCCGTTACAGCATAAGAAGACGTCTTCCCAAAAATCAAACATACTAGCATCAGTTGTAGTTACATCAAGTAAAGTGTCATCACCATTTGGTTTCATAAAAATTGAATATCCGACACGACCCAAAACTTTGATCACTTCAACGCTATCAAAAATTGATCCAACTCTTGCCGGATTTAATACACCCCAACGATGTGACATTTCATAAATTTTGGATTCTCTGAAAAAAATAAATGAAAAAACAACAAGGAAAAAAAGACAGTAAGCTTACTCTTTTTCAACATTTTCAGCTGAGAATGAATCTGTCAAAGATCGATCAGCATCGCCTGGCATATCAGTTAAACATTTTAGAGTTTGTTCAAAAAGACTAACAAATTCCTGAACATAAAACAAAAGATCTGTTTCAAAGGGTAGTTCAAGTTGTAGAGCAGTATCAGTAAGTTTTAGAAGACAAGGTTTCAGACGCTTGAAAAAATCAATAATAAATGTCGCATGTTGTGGACCAAATAAACGACATCTATCTGACGCATATTGATGCAAGACAAAGAACATTTGACGAATAAAATTAATTGATCTGTCCAATGCAGATTTATCCAATTCATCGGTAGTATCACCAATCAAGCTAAAATTTAAACAATAAAAAAATTAGACAAAACCATTAGTTAAAAAATCTTACAAAAGTGCAGCTTCGAGGGTTTCAGGTGAAGCCAACATATTGGAATTAAAAGCCAATTCACAAATTCTTTCTTTTTTGATCGATAAAAGTTCTCCAAAACGAACAATTTCTTCAAAGGTTTTCAAAGGTGTTCCTGTACAATATTCAAGGAAACGACCTTCTGCAGCATCTTTTCTACGATTAGTTAACTCAGAATAAGGTAGCATAATACTGTAGCTTTTTTGAAGTTGAAGTAAACGATTAACAATATCAAGAGTTTTTTCAACAGATGGTGTCAATGGAAGATAAGACCGAGCAACAATACAACAAGCATCAATTGCAGCTAATCGACTTTCAGCCAATGATGGATCACAAAGTTCCAATGTAGATGTACACATGGAGACAAGAGTTTCGGCAGCAGCTTTCCGGCAGTAATTTGATTTGATTATACCAAATGCTTCTTTTATAGGTGCAATCTAAAATAAAGTATTACAAACTTAAAGTGCCGCAAAAAATTACTTGCTTCATAATTTTTTACGTGCATGCTTGCAGCAATTGCAACAGCTTGTGATACCGTATATTCAACTGCCATACCATTTTGGGAAATAATTTCAAAGAGTTGAGCCATTCGAGTCAATTGTTCCATTTTTTCAGTCAAAGGTTTTTTGCTTGTATAAAATGCCCGAGCAAGTAATTCCATTACGGATGTTCGATTAAAGGTCCGTGATAAATATTTAAGGCTAATATCGTATTCAATCATCAAATTAGAAAGTTCTTCAGTTTGACATTGAATATTTAAATCACGCCGAAGTTCTGCACTTATCCCTTTAGCTTTAAACATTTCATTAACTGCTTTTCTTAAACGACTTGACCATGGAATTGATGAACGTTTAGCAATTTTAATAATGGCTTGGCAGCGATACAAAATATTATCAATCGATTCAGCAAAACAAATACATAAATCATCCCAAGCATTATTTTGTTGATTTGTTTCTGCACCTGCACCACGATCAGATACTTTTTTAATGTACTCCAATAATGTTGCATCTTTTTTAAGTCCATGCTCTTTCATATAAGGTAAAACGACCTTTTGGATATGTTTAGGAACAGTTTGAATAGTCTTGCATCGATCCAAAATTAGAAAGCAAATGGATTCAACAGTATGTCCCTAAAAATTATCTTGGAAATTACAATAATTCATTTAAAAAACTAACAATGTATTGATTATAAGCAATTTTGCATTGATATGAATCTTTTAAACGAAGCATCTTTCGAAGATTATCGGTTCGAGCAGCAAGTTCTCCAACAGCAGTTTCAGCATTTGAAGTTGATGCACCCAAAACTCCAAATACATTATAAAGCAATTTTTGATGAGCAGGTGTAGTTTTTTCCACTCGAAGGATATCAAGCATTCGTTCAAGCATTTCACAAGCAAACAAAGAATTCTTTGGAAAATTTTCAGGATCAACACGTTCAAGTCCAACGGCCACATTTTTAACAAAATCTACCAAAGTATTGCTACGAGATTGTAGTTCAAGTAAATCATCATTTATTGTAAGATAAAATGGACCAAAATCATGTTGAACAAATTCAATGACATCCGTAAGATATTTTGGCTGATCAAGAACAAATGATTCCAAATTATCAATAATTTCCACAGCTTTTTCATTTGCAATGAGAAAGTCTTGAATTTGTTTCGAATATCTATTCCAAAAAACTCTAGCAGCTGTAACTTCTCCAATTGCCCACGAGGATTCAAAGATACGATAAACAGCATTTTCATCAAGAATCATTGCAGCCCATGCATTATAATCAAAAGATGTTTCACAATCAGAAATTGCAGCAAAGGTCAAAAGATCATAACGGCGACTTGCAAGTAATGCAGCAGTATCATGATCTAAAAATAAAAATAATTGTTAAGGTATACTGTAGGAGAAAGAAAACTAACCAGAAATTTTTCTTTTTGCTGCATAAGAAAGAAACAGAGAAATACATTTGTAAGTTGGAAAAACATTTAATGCATCAATACAAATATCACCAATAGCATTATCGTCCGAAATTTTATCACAATACGATAAAATTTTATTCGTTAAAGTAACATTTGTTTCATCATCATCACTGAATTCATTAACTAATTCAAAAGCACGTTTAATATGTACTTTTTCAACATCTAATCCATACATCTTTGCAAATTCTTCAGCATCATCAAATCTACCACTTGCAAGTAATTTTACAAAACGGATTTCAGGATGAGCTTCATTAATAAATCGAAGTTGAACCGAATTAGGATTTTTATAATTGAAAGGATCAATCAAAATAACATAATTATCTTCTCCAGCCGAATCAGGAAGCATAATAACATCTTGAGAAGTACGGACTTTATATTCAATATGATTATCAGAGAATCGACGAATTTGAACTTCATTTTTTCCACTTTCAGTTTTAACGGAGAGCAAAAGCTTCAAACTTTCTAGATTTTCTTCATTTCCTTTAGCATCCAAGAATTCAAATGAAAGAATCTCATCATTAAAGCTTTTATTATCTCGAAGATCAGATACTTTAACCATTTGTCCAGTGCAATCATCGAAAAAGTTAAGCTTTCCATCTTGAGTTAAAGATACAGTATAAAATCCAACTTTTCGAACGCTTCGAAAACCATACTCATCTAAAAATTAAGAAGCAAATTAAAAAAGCAAAGTAAAAAAATAAAACTTACTCTCCATAAATTCGCTACTTTCAAGAAAAGAATCAGAATCAAGGGATATCGATGATGATGTTCCAGGAGAGGAAGAAAAAGAGACCAATTCAGAAGTTGACATAAAAGAAGTTAATGATGAAGAAAGTTGTACACCAGAAACATATTTGGCAGCATTTGCAAGATCATTTAATTGTTCATCCAAAACACGAATATCACATTCGGCAATACGATCAAATCGTGGAAGTTCAATAATGTTGGAGTTGCCATTAACATCTGTGATAATCAAAAGAAGAGAATGTTCACTCAGATATTCATCAATTGATGAGCCAGGGGAACAAGCAGTTAAAAGTTTCTAAAACAATATTGCTGAATAACGATATAATCAAGAGGAAAAGAGACAGACCCGTGAACGCCGATCATATTTGAAAGTATCAACAAAAGCGACTGATCCATCACCAAGAACAACAATAAAAAATCTTCCATCAGCAAGGAAGCGAATGACACAAACATCTGATGTAAAAGTCAAAGTTTTTTCACAGCGAATATCAGGATAAATTCGCATGACATGTAGAACAGGTCCAACACCAATAGCAAGCTTATCTTTGTCAGCATGAACCGCAAGTTGAGGAGGAGAAAATTCACCAGAGAAAGCTTCTTCCGCTACAATATCAAGAACGGTCTTAATTTCGTATAGAGTTGATGACTTTAGATTAAACATCTTCGAAGTATCACCTTCAGAGGAATGTACCTCAACTTTGTTGAATAACGCTGCAGTCATTGTCGATGACTGAAAAAAAACAAAAGTTATACAAATGATTTAAAAAATCGCGCAGAATAACGAGCGTAAAGTTTCGATAAATAAAATTAATAAGCAGCAGAGAAACGGGTGAAAAAAGGGGAATAACATAGCGGGTAATATAAAACATTGGGTAAAAAACGCTTAGTGAAGTCTTTATCTTTGAATCAAATTCGGCAATAAAACCGGACCACAATTAAAAGTAGAATAGAAGGATAAAAGAAAACACTCACCAAGAAAAATATGAACAAAGACAACTGAAATCCAACATAAAAAAATGAGAGAGAGAGAGTGTTCAACGCTTCCAACCAGAAAAATATTTTAAATTTGTATAAATTCAAATATTTTTCAACGCTCCAAATTTGTTTGTTCGCTTTGAGAAAAAAATGAAAAAACATTGGAGCAACAACGTTCAACCTCGCAAGATGTGTCGTCGTCTCGCCACCTGTCTTGAGGGCACGGTGGCAACTTTTCAAAAAGTTCAAATGATTTTTTTACAAGCCTTTTGTCGAGATCAAAAAGAAACTGTTGGAGGCGGTGGCATTCAGAGCTCGCAACCAACTGACAAAAAGTTACATTGAAACTGACAATAGTTAGTTTCAACTGAAAATTTTTTTTCGATTTTTTTGTTTAATATTTTTGTTGAAGGTCTAAAATGTACTGTAGGATGTTTTTTAAATTTTGTAATTAAATATTAAGCAAGTTAGTTACAACTAACTATAGGTTAGTTGAAACTAACTATGAGTTAGTTTGAACTAACGCACGTTAGTTTCAAATAAGGGGCGTTAGTTGAAACTAACTCATAGTTAGTTATAATTAACGAGACAATTTTTTGATCAAAAACAATATTTTTGGTCTTAAATACTATGTTTTTACATTATTTTCAATTAATCGTTGCATATAAATAAATTTTTAATGCTAAACAAAACTTTTTGAAGTTTTTTTCATCTTTTGCTTTCGAGTATTTGTTTCTTTCAAAATTTTTTAGAAACAAAACAGTCATGTCTGATTCCAAAAGTAGGCAAAAAATATATGTGATAACAATGTAGAAGAACATAAAATAAATTTTTTAAGGATCCTGATTCTTTTAAAAGATTCTGGGACGGATTCTGATAAAAAAAATTTCTACACATATCATTGTTTTTGGGGGTAAAAATTAAGGGTAAACCCGATAATAGAGGCAGTTTCTTGATTTTTGAATTCTAAAGGCTGGAAAAATGTTTCGTTAGTAAAAAATCTGGCAGATCCATCTTTAAACCTTAATTTTTTGGCCTTCGGGCGATTTTTTAAAATTATTTGTACAGGAAAAAGCAAACAATTTTCCTAATATAACGGGCCCAGTCTGCGGCCGAAAATACAAGTCTTAACCGTCACATTTTTCATCCCCGGCGCTCAATTCCATCGAAATTACAGTTTACTTCTTGAACGTTCCTGATTTTGCAAGATGGATTTTATACAAAATTTGGGATTCTTTTAAAGCTTCTAATTATAAAACAAAAATCTAGCACCACCATGGTGGAAAAAAACGGTTAAAAGGATAAATAATGAATCAATCAAAATAATTTTATTTTAATACTTGACAACGCTAAATGACAATACAGAAGAGAGATCAATAGTTGCTTCATGCAAAATATCAATTAAATAAACTTTTGGATTTCATCATAAATGGCAAGGACAAGAGCACCACCAGTACCACGAAGAACATTTGATCCAGCACCTTTGAACATAGCTGACATACCTTCATTTCGGACAATCTTGAGGGCACAATCAAGAGTATTCTTGTACATGATATCTTTACGTCCAGATTGCATCATCATACGACGACGAACAGTATCCCAAGGATATGACATAATACCTATAATAAATTACAATATTTCAGATGCATAAACTTTTTAAATTTTTACCCGAAACGATAGTAACAACTTGAGCGATACCCCATGCAGCAAAGAAGTTGAGTCTTTTACCATCAGATTGGAATGCAACTTTTGCTGTATCGAACATACCAAAGTAAGCAGCACGGTAAATGATAATACCTTGAACAGATACAAAGAAACCACTAAAATACTTTGTATGTTATAAAATCAATATTATTTTTACAAGTAGCATACCGATAAAGACCAATTGGACCATCAGATTTAGCAATCTTAACTAAACAATCAACAAGACCTTTAAATTCACGAGATGAACCTTTTCCAACATCCGCAGCAAGGCGGGTACGAGCAAAATCAAGAGGATAGACGAAGCAAAGCGATGTAGCACCAGCAGCCCCACCAGAAGCCAAATTACCAGCAAAGAAACGCCAAAATTGCTTCTTTTTGTCAACACTACAAAAGTATTAGTAATGTTAAAAAGCTCATTCATTATGTCTTACTTATTTAAAAAAAGTCTTTTGTATGTATCCTTGAATGCAAAGTTAAGAGCTTGAGTTGGAAAATAACGGATAACATTAGCTAAATTTCCACGCCAAAATGCTGCATATCCTTGTTCTTTAGGAATACGAACAAGAACATCGATAATTCCTTTATAACGTTTATCAGCTGCAATACTTAAGGAAGCATCTTGAACCTAAAAAAATTTATATACATTATATTATTTATTATTGCTTTCATTCACCATCCATCAAATAATCAATGAAAAAAGACATACCTGAAGTAGCAATTTAACACGTTCAATTGGAGCAACAGCCGTCTTGGAAACAGCTGCAGCTGTACCACCAGATGCAAGATCAATTAAGAACTTTCTTGTATCAAAACCTTTTGCTTCTTTTTGAAGTTTTTTTGCTGCATCAGCCATGTTGTACGACGTCAAGTATTACTAACTGAAAAATGAATAATAAAAAGTCAATAATGATAAATACAAATGAATAAATAATCATTATTATGCATAATGCAACTTTAAACAATTATACAAATTTTTGTCATGCACTTTTTTCAAACGCAAAAAATGCAAAAATTTTCAAAGAACTTCTCAAAGGGGAGGAGAATAACACATCTCATTTATTAATAAAAAAAGCCTAAAAGAAATACTTGGCAAAGTCAATGTCCCACGCTGTGTTGTGCTGTCCAATGAGAAAAAACTTTTTTTTACATTTTTCCATATTAAATTTTTAAACCTAGATTCTGAGAGACTGAAGCAAGTTAAACGTTTTCTGTAAAAAGAAATAGAACAGTTACCACCACATTAATATGTGTGACTTAAAAAATTTGAAAAAAAAGATTCAGAATCCGTTGGATTCAGAATCTTGGAAAAAAATATTGTCCAAATTGTTCAAAATTGCTATCATTCGAATCGTCTTGATGAGTAGATTACACTAAATGCAAAATTCAGTGTTGTATAGGATTCAGAAGCAGAATAAATTAAAATAAAAAAATGAAAAATAAAGTTTTTAAAAGTTGTGAATCTTTTTCCTGACTTCTAAAAAACATTTAATTTTGCATTTAGTGTAATCTACTCATCAAGACGATTCGAATGATAGCAATTTTGAACAATTTGGACAATATTTTTTTCCAAGATTCTGAATCCAACGGATTCTGAATCTTTTTTTTCAAATTTTTTAAGTCACACATATTAATGTGGTGGTAACTGTTCTATTTCTTTTTACAGAAAACGTTTAACTTGCTTCAGTCTCTCAGAATCTAGGTTTCAAAATTTAATATGGAAAAATGTAAAAAAAAGTTTTCTCTCATTGGACAGTTTTGGTCGCGTTCGACACACCGTGTGTCCTCCTTTTAGAATGGTAACTTTTATTTTAAAAGTATATTTGATCAATTAATTAGGGAGACCACAAAAAAGAAGAAAACGAAAACTTGAATTTATTTTTTTGTAACCAAAATTTTGTTCAAAAAATGTTGAGCGTTCATTCATGAAAAAAGGAACATTTGGGTTCTTTGTGAGAAAAGTTTAAATGGCGCAAATTTAAACATTTATTTTTGAACACGAAAAAAGTTTTGTAAAAAAAAACAGACGGTTTATTTTTTGTCCAGTATTATTCAAAAAAGGTTTATAAATAATATAAAAGGGGCTACAAAATATTTTGAAGATTTCGTTTTATGACAATGCTTCTTCTGTTTCCCTTTTTTATAAAATTACATTTAGTAGCTTTTATTCTTCCGTATTTACAAAAATCTTCATAAACAATATACACACACATATATAAATATAAATAATAACATTAAAATGGAAGGATTTTATTTGAAGGGAACGCGGAATGTTCATTTATGGCAATGGCTCAATACTTTGACTTTGAACCTGAAAGCGGACAAAAAATAAAGAAAGAGAAAAGAAGAAGAAAGCATTGGCTTTTGAAATGGCACAAAGGGAATTTTTTTTGTATGGGGAGTGATAGTTTTGTAAACATGGGAATTTGTTTGACAGTCAAAATTTAATTTATACAATTTGGGTTGGCGGAAATGGTTTTTTGTGAATATTCCCTTCAACACTGCCATAACTTAATGATTCATCACTACTTGATGGATAAATCGTTGGCCACACCTTTTTTGCATATTGTCGAGTATAAATTGCCGACATCATTGTCCATTTAAATGTCATCCAACACCAAACTGCTACAATCCACCAATTTGTATTCATTAAACCGTCATGGGTTAAAGTTTGATGTTTTATTGCTCCAATAACTAATGAGATAACCATTCCAATTAATCCTAAAGCTGCCAAAATCCAATCTAAAGTTTTTTGTTTATGTTGGATTTTAGCAGATTAATTAATTATGCTTACTAATGACAATAACAAATGTAATCTTTTGTTGGGGCCATGAATGAAAGGTACGTTTATGATATGAAATATGAATATAAAGGAGATATCCGGCACAAATTGAACTAAAGAATCCAACTAATGCTGCAACATAATTCTAAAATTTAGGGATTTATAATTTTTTATTAATTACAGTAATCAATACGGAATAGTTATACTGTATACAAATATCGTAAATCTTACTTTATATTGTGCTGCAAATGTTCCACCAGCTAAGATACCAGCGGAAATGCCAAGGCAGGCCCAAATAATTTTAAATTTCATATGACAATTCATTTTTTGTACGAGTATTTTCAATCAATTTAAACTATCGAAAATATCACTTTTAGCTGCTTTTTTTGTTAACAGAAGGCTTTGAAAGAATACTAATATAAATAAAAACAATGTTGAAAGTGAAAGTGAAACACAAAAAATAATCGATCCTTCGTTTCTTTTTAGTAAAAAAATGTTTAAACTCGGAGGACACACGCAAAAACAGCAGCCGCTCACTCCGTTTTTTCTTTTGCGATGTTTCAATTGCGCGGTCAAAAATAGTCTTTTTTTTATGGAAAAAATTATATGTGTTTGATTCTGATCGCACAAACTCCACCCTTCTCTACTTTTTTTTATGTTCAAAGATACACTTCCTTTTATGTTTTCTTTTGCAAAGTTCATGAAACACCCCGCTTACATCATATAACTAGACAGATGATTTTCACATAAAAAATATCACAAATGAGTACAAAAAGGAGAAGAAGGAGAGAGAAAAGATGATATGGAAAAATGACGAAAAAAAATGATAGCAAAGATTGAAACTATTTTTTGCAACACAATTTTCGGGCACGACATAGCTGTTCAAATTCTGCTTTATTTGATTCAGAAGCAAAATGATAAAAATCTAAAATGAAAAATAATATGAAAAATTTGATGATGAAAAAAATAAAATAAACCTGTAAAAATTTCAGAGTCATACGGTATTGCCTTTTCCAAAAATGGAATAATATCAGAAAGTAAAGAAGTTGTAACATATTTTTTTTGAGCTTGAACAATTGAATCTTTGATTAATTTTGGAAGTTTATTCATCTGAAAAATATACAGGGTGATTCAAGAAATTCCCCCCCTCCAATTCTCGTCCCAAATTAATACAACTCGTGGTAGCCAAAAACGGACTTCACAGTTGGTCTTAACTGACCTTCGCATTGTGATTTCTGTAAAAAAATCAAAATTTTGAGAAAAAAAATTCTCGATTTAACAGGGGGGACCCTTACAAAAAATCATTTTTTGCTCTCTTTTTTAACCCTTTTCATTCTTTTTTTTGACACTTAGAAAAAGTTTCTCTTTTTTTTTTAAAAAATGATTTTTTTTGTAAGGGTCCCCCCTGTTAAATCGAGAATTTTTTTTCTCAAAATTTTGATTTTTTTACAGAAAACACAATGCGGAGGTCAGTTAAGACCAACTGTGAAGTCCGTTTTTGGCTACCACGAGTTGTATTAATTTGGGACGAGAATTGGAGGGGGGGAATTTCTTGAATCACCCTGTATTTATACTCTAAAATAACAGCGTTTTCAAAAAGTTTTACCTTTTTTTTGTAAGCTGCCATAATTTCTGGAATATTTGCAGCAACTTTAATCTCAGATTCAATAATATTGGCTTTCTTTGCAGGAGGTTCAGGAATATTTGATTCTTGAGAAAATGAAGTAATTTGATTTTCTTTCATAACAATCGGCTTCGAAACATTGAAAGAAGAAGACGAAGAAAAAGGCAAAATTTTATTTCTTTTCAAAATTATTTTTTTCCCACCACTTGTAGCTTTTGTTGAAGCAGTTGTTATTGGTGCAATAATTTGAGGTACAGTAACCTTTGAACTTGAACTTGACGATGATGCATTGATATTTGGTAATGTCGTTTTACGATTATCTACAGTAACCTGAAAATAAAATAGTTTTTACAACTGTTGACACAATTTGATTCCCCTCCCTACTTTACAAATATATAAAAGCGTTGACTTAAAAAAAGAGCAAGGGTAAACAAACACTTTGAAAAACTTTTGAGTCGCATAAATGCCATGAAAAAAGCGAAAATAAAGGTGTGACATAATTTTTTAAATGTAAAAAAAAACACTCTTTGCTTTTGAAAACTGAAATCTATTTTTGGCAATCATTCAATTCTAGAAAGTTGAAGGGGAAAAAAATGTTGTAAAAAAATAATTTCATATCGTTCCTTTCAAAGTTATAAATAAAATTAGCAAAGAAGAATGTACGCTTATAAAATTGTATCTTTTGAAAAAAACCTTGAGGTTCTCTCTGACAACACTATTATTATTCTTACAACAATTTAAAAAACTTTGCCGAGTTTTTTTTAAAAACTTATTACTTTTTTTGTTGTTACTTTTTATATATATGTGTTTTTTTTGAAAAGTCCATAAAAATTAAACAGCTGACAATTGTTTCTTCTTCTTCTTATTTTTCCACCACCCCATTTCTTCTAAAAAAAGACAACTCATTTATTTTCACACTGTTTTTGAAGTGCCTTCAAGTTGCTTCCAAAGTCATCCAAAAAATATTTTTTTGTGAGTAAAATAAATGGCCATTGTCCATTTTCACTTTTAACGTTTACTTATTTTTTTGGTTGCTTTGTTTAAATTATCTTTTTTTTTTGAATGTTTATGGGTGCTGCTTCTTTGAAGGCTTTCTTGTTTTTATATTAAATACATATTTCAAAGCTTTTCAAAAAATATTATTCAAAGTCTGGAAGAGGCGACGGCGTTGAAGCAAGCCTCAATTCCCATTTCCCAAAAGTAAATTATCCATTCATCATCACATTTTTTTTGTGATAGCCTTTTTCTCTTCTTTTTTCAATTTTATCTTTCATCATATTTTGAAAAAAAAAGGTTTTCTACGAAAATAATTTTCGTAGAAGAAAAGAAAAAGTTTGTTGCGAAAATAACGGATAAATTTATTGCTTATTTAATGAATCAAATGTTCCAATCTATAAAAGTTTCCTGAATCTATTTAATTTCGAAATTAATATTTAAAATTTAAACTCCCACTAAAAAAAATTTCTAAAAACTTCCAACTGTGAAAAAAGTGCCAAAAACAAAGGAATAATTTTTGTTCAAAAAAAACAAACAAAAAGCATTTTAAAATTGTTTTTTAAAAAGCCAAAGATAAAAGCCTAAAACACTTATTTCATCCACCACCCCAAAAAGACAACACTGTCAAAAAAGGGAAACGAAAAAATAAAGGACATTCTTTTTTCATAGTTCATTCTTCAAAACAATTAAACTTTGTTATTTTTAAAAATAATAATTTTAATAAATATACTTTTAAATATGTACACAAAAAATATAATAACGGATATCTTGCACTCACTTATCTTTTTGAAGCTCTTTTTTTGCGCAAATAATTGAGTCTTAACAAAAAAACTCTTTTTTTTAATCGCTCTTAAACTTCCTCTCTCACTTTATTCACTTCCTAAAATAGCTCCCTTTCTTTATCTCTTTTTTTTAAAATATTATTTCCATTCCAACACTCCTATTATTGTTATTATTATTTATTAATCGTTCCCTTTCTTTTTATTGTTGTATTTTTTTAATGCTTTAAAAAAAGTGTTCCATTAAAGTTTTCCTTTTCAAACAGTTTTCCATTTTCTAAACCCGAACATGGAAACATTTTTGCACACTTACTTTTTTTTCTTCTATATTGTTTAAAAACAGTGTTTTGTGTCTCCTCTCTCTTTTTTTCCTTTTTACGGTTGAATGCGTAAACATGAGGGAAAAGCTGCTGCTGCTGCTGCCAAAAACCACGAACGAAGGTTTTACTTTTTTCCAAAAAAAAATGAGGCGTTGAAGCGCAACTTTTTTCGTTTATTCAAGCTAAAATAATTTTTGAACGTAAAAACTCAAAGCATAAAAAAATATATATTACGTATTTTTCCATATATTTTTTTTTGTAAAACAATTTTTTTCTTGTCGTCACATTTTCATGTATTCAAAAGTAATATATGTTTCCACGAAAAACAGAAGTAAATTTTAAAAGTCTATCAAAATAAAAAAGAAAATATTTGTAAGAATCGGTTAATGAAGCTCAAGTTTCATTTTTTTATAATTGTGGGGGGGGGGGGGGGGAGGTTTAAGGGGATCTAATTATAAAAGAAGAAGTACATTCAAGTAAAAGTCTAAACATTTCAGAAACTAAGTTGTTGCTTTTACTTACATGTTCGCTCCGATTTTAAAAAGCATGTTTTTATTGCTCATGTTTCTCTTTCTTTTCATTTAAAATCCTTGTTCCTTTATTTTTTTAAATCTTTATCAAGTTACACACAGACAGTGATGAAAAACCTATTTAAAAATTTTGTATTCTTGATTCTGATAAATTATATAAAAGTTATAATATTTATGACTCTTAAAAATTTAGGAAGTTTTATTTAATACTCTGAGATTACGGTATTTTAAGCATCAAAAATCTTTTTTTAAAAGAAACAACATTAAACCTTTAAAAATTAATTTTAAATTGAATTTATAAATAAGCATAAATAAATGCTGTAATTTAAAATTCAAGGCAGTTTCGCTTTATTAATTTATGTTTTTTTTATCCAAAACAAAACAACTAAATTAAAAAACGTTCCATTTCTTGTTAGTCTATGTGAATAATGACATTTTAAATGAAATAAATAAATTGGATTCCATTATTCATTTCGTTTAACAGCGCTCTTTCTCTCATTCTTATAAATGTGGTTTTTTTTTATCAGAAATTCAATTTACCTTATTCATTTTTCCTAAAAGAGATTTCTCATGCATACATACAACTTTTTATTTGCCTACATTTCTTTTTTTAATTTTGTAAATAACCTTCACAAACTTCCGGTAAATTTTTTTTAAATTAATGACATTAAATTCACAACTATTTTATTTAATCTTATTAAATTTTAAAACATAATTTCTTAAAAAGTTGTAGTTTAAATAATTGGTTCGTAGTATATATATGTGTTTAATTAAAATAGGGATTTAAATACCGTAGAAAAAGTGTTCAGACAACTTTAAAATTGTGACATGAAATTAAAATAAAAGTGTTTTAAAACTTAAATATTCAACGAAAATACATTTTATTTGAGTCAAAAATGCTTTTTAAGCATGAAAAAAGGCTGTTCTCCATTTCCATCCATCCATCTCTGAAGGAATTGTCTCTTCTTCTTTTTCGGAAAAAGAAAACTTTGCTTCTTTTGGTTTTTTTAAATCCATACTTTTTTTTTGATGACGCGCTAGCATAAGTCAAAACGGCATCCATCTGCTCCGGATGTCTTCCTGTCTCAAAAATTTTTCAACATCACTAACACACACAAATAAAAAGCATTCAAAATATGTCAAATGCAAACTAAAGCCTTTTTTTTATCTCATATTTTTGGAAATCTTATACATTCATTTCCTCATACTTTTTATTTGTTTAAAAAATTAATTACTTAGAAAGTGACGATAATGAATTCTTTTTATATTTAAAAAAATCTATGAATAAAAGCCCTTCTTCCTTTTTTGCCCCCCAAACAAAAGAATTAAAGTCCCAAACATCATTTATTTTAACATTATTGCTTCTGCTTTTAAGGATAATTTACAACAAAGCTATTGAATAACAAATATTGGATAAAAAAGAATTTTAGAGAGGAATTTAGACTTGCAAAAAATACACTTTGTTTTTTTGTAAAAAAGCAACTGCCCACTTTTGAGAAAAATAAATTTGCAGTTTAAAATTGTGGCTATTATCGAAATATTTTTTTTGCATTTTTAACAAAGAAAAATATACTTACATTTTTTTTCTGCCAGAAAAAAGAAATCCCCTGTATTATTTATTACTTGCTTTTATCTTCTTCCGTCCGCAGTTTCTTTTAAACCCTTTTTTTCTTCTTTCACGCCTTTTTAAAAAAAAAATGATTAAAATTCTTCCCCCCTTTTTTTAAGGTTCCTCATTTTTTTCATTTTGCTTTCATTTTTAAAAAAATAAATAAGCATTTTCTTAATTCTTTCATTCAAAAAATATGAACCAAAAAAATGAAAATTCAAAGACAAGGAAGTTGAGAAAAGTTATAATAATATAAAAAAGAAAATATTTAGTCATTTCATTTTTTTCTTCTCTCCCTTTTTTTGCCTTTAGTTCCTTGTTTCTTAAATATATTAGGTTCATGAATAATCATGTTTTAACAGAGTTGCTTCTAAGCTGGGTAATAATTAACCAAATTTTTTGATTTCATTTTTTTTTTCATTTAACGAAAGTGCAACAAAAAAGGGCGGTTTAAATTTAAGCTTTTAAAATTATGCATTTATATATTATTTTTTAATATTTCGGCGAGGTTTCTTTTATTTTAAAAACTTTTTTACTTTTATACCTAATTGACAGAAAAAAGTTTACAAACTTCTTAATTAAAAAATAGAGTGCTTTGAAAAGTTACTAAAAATGGAGTTTTTTTCTTAAAAAACATTTGAAAATGTCAAAAGTGTTTTTTATCAAAAAATGTTTTTTTTTTTCAGGAACCAATTTTTTTGTCTTAATTTTTCTTCCTGAAGATTAAAATTTCTAAAAAATCTTTTAAAAACAATTGTTTGAGCCTTCCGTTTTTTATAGGAGATAACTAATTTCCCTCAAAGATTACACATTGAAAAAAAAAGTATATTCTTTAAAAGCTGTTGTTATCCTTTTATTTTTACAATTTCCCACGTTTTTTACGCAAGTCTATTATGCAAAAAAAGAAGAAGTTAGTCATGAAAATTGGTTTGTTTGAGCTTTTTTTGTATCCTAAAAGCTGCTGTGAAAAAACTAAACTTTTTTTCCCGTGTTTCACTGAAAATAGTTATTTTTTGTATGAAAAATGTATTCTTTTTTTTTCCTTTTTTACAAAATATTTTTTTGTGACAACTTATAAATCATTATATTTTTTTTACCACAAAACAGTTGCTTTCTTTTGTTTTTCTCATATTATTTGTTTCAGAAAATAAAAAAAATTTTTTTCAATTGAAAAAAAAGTGTCTGTTCGGGTTGCTTTTCGATGAAAAAGAAAGAAAGAAAAAAAAGAAAGAAAAATGAGGACCCCCTTTACTTGCTTCCCTCTTTTTTTTCCGTACTTTCTTTCTTTTCATGCTCGTCTCTCCCTCTCTTTTTTTTGCTTTTCCAAGGGCCAAAAAAATTTTTTGCCATTAAAAAAAGAACATAACAAACTAATAATTTTTTGTTCTTAAGTATTTCGAAGAAAGTAATGATCTTTTTTTAAATTTTTGATGTGAAGTTATGACACTTCAATAATTTTTTTTGTCTTCTAAGAAATTTTAAAGATAAAATAATTTGAAAAATATATTCCTAAAATATTTTAGTCAAAAATACCGAAAAAATGTCTTAAAAATTGTATTTCTACATTGCCATTTTTTTCCAATGTTTAGATATCTCATCAATCTTCTTCTTCCAATTTCTTCTTATTCGCATATTTCAAAGTTTTTTCTTTTTGCTTTTAAAGATTCCAATCGGCAAGTTCTCAAGTTGCAAACAGAAATGCCGCTGCGCGGGTTATTTTTATTTTTTGGCAAAATAACTTATTTCGTTTTTTTTCTTTGCTTTTTTTCTAATGTTTGAAATGTCATTCATCATTTATCACTTCAATCATCTATCAAAATTCGATCCAATTTTTTTTTCTCATTGACATTTTAAAAAGTTCATTTATTTTTATCTTTTTGTTTAACCATTTAAAAAAATATTTAATTTAAAATTTATATTAAAAAATTATTAAAAAGTATTTTATTATGAAGTTTTTTTTTCTCCATCTTTGTTCTTTGTTTTTTAATCCCTTTTTTGAATGAAGGAACTTCAAAGATTTTTAGAAAAAGGACTAATATCTGAAAGTTCATCCAAATTCTTTAAAAATGGAAGTCTTACAATCCAGAAAAGAATTTTCTTAAAATTGACATTAAATATTGTTAAGACGGATTTTCAAGAGACGGCAATAAATTATAATTTTTTTTTGTGTGGGAAAAAGATTATCTTCCCTCACCCATTCTTTTAAAGAATATTCTTCTAGATGTTTTTTTGTTGCAATTTTTTTTTCCGTGTAGTATTAAACTTCCAATTTAAATAAATAAAAAGCTTCTCTTTTATTTAATCTTACATTTTTTGCAGATTTGGCAAAAAGATTAAACTATGTACGTCATATTTAATATTTCAAATCTATAATTTTTGAGTTTGTGCAAAGTATTATTCAGTCATTTATTGGCAGGAATAAATTGACATTTATCTGAATTTCTTTCATTTTGAGTCTTTCATCATGTGGACAAATCTATTCTCACTTCTTCTTTCCATAATTGTGGTAATTTTAAATTTGCTTGTATTACTTGCAACCGCCGTTCAGCCTCGTCTACATACAATATCAAATACATTAAGCTGTAATCTATGGCTAGCAAATTGTTTTACTGGAATTGTTGGAATATTTCATAATTTATTTTATTCTACCGTATTTCAACCTGATCGACCTTTACTTATCCCCCACGCAACTACAGAAAAACCAAATACATCATTATCTCCCATTGGTCCTGGCACAGCAGATGGGTACTTTTTACAAGCTTTGGGACCACAAACTTTGGCGGCTTTATTTAATAGTACTGTCAGTTTATTGGCACTTTTGGCAATGGCATTTGTACAAATTTTTGCAAAATATCAAAATTGGATGCCAACGTAAGAACTTGATAAATCGCAATATTACAGTAATCCAAAAAAAACATTTTTAGATCGGCCCCAATTCGAATCAGTGTTTGTTTATGGAGTGTTGTAATTACAATTATCCTCGTCAACTTTACACTTGTTCATTTAACTCATTCCTTATCATTGATCATTGCATTTCAATTAGCACTTTTATCAATTTTTCTTGTTATCAATCTTGTAATTCATCCTATCAATCTTTTACTTGCTTCTAGATCTCAACAAGTAAGTGATCCTAATGAGACATTCAAAAGTAATAAAAAATATATCATTTTTATAGTTACAATTTCAAACTTCATATCTTTCAAAATCAATCACTCAATCATTGTGGCTTCTTTTACACAGTTTATCATTTACCCTTTTGGCGATGATGCTTGTTTGGGAATCTTCACAGCCAACAATTTTATCTCGACAAGAAGAAGAAGAAAATGCTGAGTTAATTAGCCTACAATTGGCAGCATATTCTGTGCATTGTATTGCAAATCCAATAATTGCAATGCTACGAGATCAAAGACTTTTAACTGCAATTGCACGATTAGTAAATGCAAAAGAGTAAGAGAAATCTAAATATTTATTGAATATTTAATCAACAACAAAAAAATTATAGATCAAGAAATCGGGATACTGATTACGCATTAATTATGCAAGCAGATGGATCTGCACAATTCTTTTTCCCTGATCAATGGATTTACAATCTTCCTCCACCCCCACCATATATGTCTCCAGCGATAAGTACAAATTCAATAGAGCATCATCGAAATTCTCTCATTGATTGCTCATCAATTTCTTCATCAACATCAAATTCTGATGATGAATCTCCTACTTCTCCAATTCCACCACCTCCAACAGCACGACGATCTCAAAGAGCTCCAAGAAGGAATATTATTGTAATGTTAAGAAATGCAACTCATTAAAATTACATTTTAATAACGGGAAAAGTATATATATGTAGTATTAATAATTTTGAAATCTTTTAAAGCATTAAAAAAATACTGGGTATTATTTTTGGGAAAAGCTATCATAGAATTTTAATTTTTTTAATAAAAAATATTATTGTTTTCCTAACAGAGCTTAAATTTTGTATCATTTTTGACTTTTTAAAATAAATATTTCTATTTTATCCCCGCAAAAAAAAGCAAACAAAAACCAACCTTAATTTTAGGTCTTCGAATACCACTTTGAGAAGAGGAGGAGGATACGGTACTTTTTGTTACATTTTTAAAATCAGAATCTATGAATAAACCATTATTTTCATCACCATATAGAGCCTTCAAGCTTTCAATTAATGTTGAATCATCTTTCTTTTTGATCCAATTTGAATGGCAATTATTTCCACTAATAATTCTTTGAGATGATGAAATTTGTTTTGGCATTTCTTTTGCCAATTTTTCAATTGATTTTTTAATTAATAATCCTCTTTCACTAAAAAATCTTTCACATCCAGTAAAGAATTTTGTTGGATCATCATAAACGATTAAGCCAGGTCGAATCCATGCAGATAAATGAGATTTTGGTATCGTAGTAAATCGAATATCCGCTAAAACAACAATTCCAAAATCATCTTTATGTCGAATAACTCTTCCAATTGCTTGATTAACTGCTTTAAGGCCTTCCAATTTATACCATTCTTCAGGGGATAATGAATTCTTTTCAGCTTTTGTTGAAAGATAATGCTTTTTAAGAATTACACGAGGATCATTTGGAGGAGAATATGGAATTCCACAAAGAAATACTGCACGACAATGTGAATCAGGTAGATCAATACCTTCACTGATCTAAATAGTATTTTATATATTACAGCATATTTAAACGTTTGGTTAAAGTAATAATCTATGCCTAGGAATTAATAGGATTTCTACCGTAACCAAAAAGAGTAACTTACTTTTCCACGACAAACGGCAAAAAATGCTGCACCATTTCCCCTTCGAATTATTCCATCAAATTCTGTTAACATTAATGGCAATTCTATTTTAGATTTTGGTTCAACAAAAATTTTCTTAACCTTTTCCATTAATGACCAAAAACTTACACCAGAATAAGTTTGCTTCTGTAAAATTTATTATAAAAATGAATATCAAAAATTTTATTACTTTTAAATCAGAAATCATAGCATCCATTTGAGAATATGATGAAAAAAATACGAGCATTCCTTGTGGAGTAATTTCCATTGTTTGTAGCAGCGTTCTTCCCATTGCATCAATATAATCCGGATTTGTTCTTTAAAAAATGCAGTTTAGTATACTGTAATATTTTTAGAAAATATACCGATTTTTATAAGTTCCAAGTAATTCAATTTTTGATGAAGCTTTTTTTAAAGCTCCAATCATTACCTGACTTTGTTTTGCAATATGTTCATTTTCTAATTTAAATGGAAATGGACTAAAAACAGAAATAGATAAGAATAAAATAGAGTCAATTCAAAAACTTACATTCCCATTGAAGTTAAAAAAGAAGGCATTGGAGCTAATGTTCCAGAGGTGACAATAATTGATCGAATACCTCTTGAAGAAACTAATTTCATTGCCAAAGATGCAGAAAAACACCAATATTTAAGTTTAATATTTTCATCACTTTTTTCAATATACAATAAAAATTTCTTTGAAGCTTCATTCGCTGATGTTTTGTCAATTGTTTGACCCGGTGCAACTTCAAAAGAATCGGCAAATACTCGAGAAATTAGAGTTGCAAATTCAGAAAGTTTTGTTCCTTTTTCAGCAAAAAAATCTGAATTTTTGTTTGCTAAAATATTGGAATACGGTAATATATTTAAAAACAATAGAAAAAATGAACCAAAATGTGATAAACGAAAAGGAATTATTTATAAAAAAAATTTTAAAAGAAAGTATGTTTATCACTATTTTTTGAGGCAAATATTTGTTACTTTTCACTCAAATATTTGATAAAAGCCCAACCTTGATCAGCTAAAAATAATCCAATCATATCAATTACATTTAAGACAGCATCTCTTTGAGTTCTAACAAATTCAGCAGATCCTAATAATTGCACCATTTTTTCCCCAGGAAATACATCACCTTCAAGTCCATAAACTTTGTTTTCAAATGCAGAATCTTGTTTTCCAAATTCATCAAGTTTGTCTTCAAAAACCAAAAGTCTTTCTAAAAAAATAATTTAAATAAAAATTTAAAAAAAAGCATTTTAAAATTTTACCAAGTAAAATAGCAACATCTGTTTGCGACACTTTTTGCTTCTCTTTCATCATTTTTTTTGTTTCATCAAACATTATTTTATCAAATGTAACTTCAGAATTCTCCTAAAAATCACATAATTTTATCAAAAAGACATCTATCAAAATGTTTATACCCCTTCATCTCTCTTTCGTTCCTCTTCGTCAACAAGTAATTGAAGAACTTTTCGGGCTTCATTTATGCATAAAGCATTATCTTTTGATGACCATTCAATTGATACAGAATCTTCACAAGTTGATTCCTACAAAAATATAAATTACGATAATTCATTTTTTGGATCAAAAAGAGAAAACAGTACTAAATTATGCGCTTCATCAATAATGAGAATATTTCCTTTAAGTTGTATTTTCATTGCACTTCTAACTTTCGGATCAAAGACATAATTGTACGGAAGAAGTACCAAATCAGCATTTTCAAGCATTGATTGAGTTTTAAAATATGGACAATGTTTAAATTTTTTTGCTGTTGCAACAAGATCTTCAATATCCATAACATCTGGAGATTCTTTTTGATATAACGAATCAACTCTTTCAAGATCTTCTAAAATTTAATTAAATGATTAAAGTAATACTTTAAAAGTTACGGTACTTTCTAATCCATTTGCATACACACATTTATGAGACTTTACCAATGTTCGACAAATTTGACCCTAAAAACAACTGTTCCTTTATTTCTACAGTACTCCAACGCATAAATACTTACTTTAAGTTGACTATTTGGCTCTTTCATTACTCTTTCATTTATACATAATTGATCTCTTGAAGCAAGGACACATGTCTTCATACTAAAAATATTATAATAAAATATTACTGTAAAAATAAAATAATTTAATTTACTATTTGTATCTTGTTTTATTCAATTCTCGAACAACTTGTTGTAATTGTGAATGCGTTCTTGATGCATATATAACTGTTGGAAAAAGTTGTGAATTTTCATTTTTTGCAGCAACTGAAAAAAAGAAACTACTCAAACATTGTTTACGCAAATTAAAATACAAACTTGGATTAATAGTTCCATTTGAATCTAAAATCTTCGGTCGATTAAATGATTTATACTTTTCCAGCCAAGCTAAAGATGCACATAACAATGATAAAGTTTTTCCGGTACCAGTGGGAGATTCCAATGCCGCATTACAACTCTGCAATATATATTAATCAGTTAAGTAATTCGATTGATTGATTAATTACTTACAGTTTCAATAGCTTCAATAACATTTTTCATATATTTTTTCTGACAATCATATGGTTCAAAAGGAAATTCAACTTGTGTACCACAAATTTCTTCAATATGCATTTTCTTTAACAAAATATAGTAGTAAAGTGAGGAATTAGTAAATTTTTTGTTATAAAATACAGTATACTTTGTGGTTAAATTTATATAAAAGTAAAAAATTGTAAAATTAAAAAATCAAAAGTAGTCCGTTAACTTTTTTAAATTCAAAAAAATGGTTCTCGCTAAATTTTATTTGATGCATAATGCCAAAAATGCCGCAATATGTACGTAAGAAAAACTGACATTTAAATGTTTTTCGTTTGGATTATGTAATTGTTGAGATGCTTTAAATTGCATGACTTCTGAATGATGCTTATGCATCTTAATACTCTTGTTGTCGAGGAAATTAAAATTCGAAATGAAAAGCGGCAAAACTTTTTAGGGCACAATTTTAAAGAATTCTTGCGCAGAATCTGCTAAAAAGCAGGTTTTGGTAAAAAGTCTGCAAGCTAAAGCAGACTCTGCGCAGAATCTGCAAAAGAGCAGCTTTTGAGCAGAGTCTGCAAAAAGCAGGATTACGAGTCTGGGAAGTCTAACTTTTTTTTGGCAAAAAAAACACAATAAATGAAACACGCATTCTCAGTTTCGTGCAGCATAAAAATGATACAATAACAATTCCAGAAGTATGACTTACAAACAAGATATTTCATCGTGTCTGGCGGTTGTTTTCTTTGCATTCTGAATCAGGGCTCTGTGATATCAATATTTAGAAAATCAAAAAATCGATATCGCAGAGCCCTCATTCAAATATAAAACTTACAAAAAATGTTTTTTTAAAGTCAAAGTTAAACAAACTTTTAATTTCGCGCCACTTGCGAGCTTGTATTTTTTGCATTGTTTTTGTTTTATAAAAATGCGTTTTTTTTTCTTTTTACGCTTATTTTACACACTTTTTTTATGGCAATACACAAGGCTGTATGCAGAAAAAAATTTCGGTGGAGGTACCGACCGTTTGGGACGGCACACCTTTGATTTTTTGCCGCCGACAACACGAAGCGGTAAAAGATCAAAGGAAGTTCCTCAATTGCGGAAAGGGGAGCACGGACCTCAAGTGCCCCCCCCCCCCCCATCCCACCCCTAAATAGGGCATTGGCAATACAGTAAATTTAAATGAGACATAAACAAGAAAAATGCATCCTGTTTTTTTTACCACGGATATAATATGTAAGGGGAGGGGGGTCTCTGCATTCCGACCCCATCTCCAGGTATGCTTGAAATGATGTAATTAATCTTTTATTACATGTTCCTACACATTTTTAAAATTTATTTTTTTAAATTACAGTAGTCGTTTTACAATAGACATATATATTTCTGCATGTTTTGCAATACTTTTTTTTGTTGTAGCCATGTGATTGAAGGAAGAAATGCTTTAAATTCCAATAATCTCTGAACATTTGATGCTTTAAAAAATAAACAAAGAAAAAAAGAGATGGTCATTAATTACGTTTTTAAAAATAAAAAGAAAAAAATCTGGGAAGAATCCGGTTGCGTCATAATATAGCCCAAAAACATATGTATATTCCCAAATATTTTGAAGGATAAAACACTCTTTGATCCGAACTAGTTTCTTTTATCATCATGGCATCGAAAAAAAGAAGAAAAGTCCATCATCTCTTCATTTTTTTGTGATGCCAATTACCGGACATAATAACTCTTTTTTTCGTCCTCGAAAAAAAAGAGGGTTCTATTTTTTTTTTGAAGACAAAAAAAAGCACTGAATTTTTTACATGTGCATTCTATGTTGAATTATATATTTTTGTTGTCCGAAGGATTTCAATAAAACATTAAAAATGAAGGACATTTTTGAAAACAGAAAAGATTTTAAGCGGCGATAACAATAGAATCGCGTGTATCGCTTTCCTTCCCTCAAATTATCATCCCCTCCCAAATAAATAAAAAAGTGTACGTGAAGAAGCAAAAATAAGACGAAAAAGAAGAAGACGAGAAGAAATAATATTAAAGAGAAGAAGAAGAAGAGGATTTCCATTTCTAAAACCTCTTATATATATATTCATCACTGATATATATTTTATTATAATATATAAATACTTTTTTTTCCACGCTGAAGAAAAAAAAGATTTTTAACCAAATGCGATGAAACTTTCAGATGCTGCATCCCTTGCAGCTTCTGAACTTTCACCAATTAAATTATTTGAAGTATATACCTCAAATTTAGTTTGGAATCTTTTTTTAACTTCTACAGCGTGTCACGCCATTTTACTTATTACTTCTCCGCTGTAAGTTTTGACTTTTACTTTAAACCTTGCCTTTTTTTGTTTTTATTTTTTTGAAATAACTTTAATTCAATATTGGCACACTTAATTAAAAATCTTTTTGTTTTAATTTGAATTTTGCCATCGAAGAAATGTTTTAATTGTAAAAAAACAGGATAAAAAGCATAATTTTTGGTTCAAATTTTTACCCTTATTATATTATTGTAATTTTTAAACTTGTTTCATTATTTTATCGAATTTTATAATTATTTTCGAAATAATTAAAATAATCTCTTTTATAAAGAAGTAGTAAATCAAAAATTAACAAAAGTTTTAAGCTTCAAATTACTGTTAAAAAAAAATTTTTGTTTTACAATTTTTTTTAAAATAAAGAGGGAGACCCGCTTCTAACAAATTTTTTGCTCAGGGTTCATTGTAGCTGCGTGTTTTTAACATTTTGCAGCTCCAATGAGTCTTTGATCGCGTAGAGACAGACCATCAAGAAAATTGCAGCAAAAAATTTGTTCAGAGATGGGTCTCTTTCCCTTTAAAATTAATTTAAAGCTTTTTTTGATGATTGATTTTTGTTCCGTCTATTAGACAATGGGGTCGTCTTCCCGAAATTCCTTAAAAATTATCAGAATTTCCAAAGCATATTTTTGCAAAAAAAAAGCAGCTTGTAATTCTGGTTATTTAAAAATTTTGTTGAAAGATTATATTTCAATGTCATCATTAAAGCAAGCAAGCATCAGCAGCAAAAAAAAACTAAAACTGGATTTTCTGTTTTTATGCATCAAAAATTAATTTAAATATACAAATTTATTGATTGAAAAATATATATATATATTTTAGGCAGGCAGTAATAAAATGGTATCGTCGACAATCAAGTGATACTGATACTCCAATCCCGTATATATGTAGTATAGTTGGTTCATTATTATGGTTACGGTATTCAATATTTATTGAAGATTTTAAACTTATTTTACTTCAAAGTTATGCAGTTTTTATGCAATCCTTTTTTATTATTGCAATGATTGTTTACAGGTCGAGAAAGGTATTTCAAATTGTTTCGGTTAGATCGTTTTCCAGATTTTTTAGAATAATTTAGTTTCAGAAACGTTTAATTCGTATTGCTTTAATTCTTATAATAATTATGTCAATATTATTTTTTTATATTCACAATTTATCATCTGAAGAAGGAAAAGTTTTTGTTGGAAGATTAGCCAGTGGAGCACAAATTGCTGGATCCCTTGTTTGTCCATATTTAATTGTAAGAGAATTTAATTTCTATAAATTTTGATATATTTTCGTGCTAAGAGGACCATTGCCATTTGTCTATCTCGAATGCTCCCTTTAAATGATAAAGTCTTGAAACGATTTGATTAATCTGTTCAGGAGAATATTGTGTACCTTTTGGGGTCTTACACAGAATTTGCACAATTTCCCCTGATCAGATTATTTAAAGTGTTTGCCGACTTAAAAATATTTAACTTTAAATTATTTATATTCAAATTTTTTTTTCAGTATCGTGCCGTAACAACAAAAGTAATAGATTTTGTGCCATTTGCTCCAGTTGCATTTACATGGGTTATGGAAATTCATGCCATTGGATATAGTATTGGAATAAATGATTTTTATATGCTTGTAAGTGATTCTTTTTAAAATTATTTATTATTACCTCTATTTTTAAGTTTTTTGTTGCTAAGTTTTTGTTGTTAACAATTAACATAGTTACAAAGTAATTATGAATTCCTTCGTTGGAATGAAATATCAAGTTTTAAACAAAATTTGAGGGGGAGGTCAGCTCCTTTGTTAAAAGAGGTCACGAAGGTTACGTACCTTTTTTATTGCAAGATCCTGATTATCAGGATCTTGCTCGGGTGAATTAATTTATCGTTATGAGACCAAAAAAAATTATATAACCGTTCGCCCCCTTTAAACATTTTTTCTTTCAAAATTTTGGTTGGTCAATAAAAAAGGCAGTTTTTCTACTTGACAAAGTGTCCTACCAATTTTGCTCATGATCTAATAGCTTTTATTTACGCGAAATAAAAGGGCAAAAAAAAATAGAACTTCAAAAATTGAAAGAACAGAAAAAATTTTGCTATATGAAATCATAAAAATAGCTTTTTTGCATAATCTCAAAAAACCCCCCATAATTTGTTTTTTTCTGTTTTTATTCCCACGCTTTCGTGTAAGAAGTAATAAACATTTTTTTAAAAGTGGAAACCTTTAAATAATTTTGGAATTAGGGAATAAAGAGAATAAAGAAGGGAACTCTTATTTTTTCCTTCATCAATCCAATCCATTCCTCCTTCCTTTTGTTAACGTCATAAATTTTAAAAATACAAAGGTTTTAACAATAAATACTTTTTTAAGCTTGCTAATACAGTATTCTGTTGTATGGATGGTTCACTTTTATTAATGTTTTTTATATATCCAAGTGAAAAACCTGAAAATATGTTTGCTGGGAAGGTGAATGTTCTTTAATCTTCTTCCGCTTCTTCTTCTTTAATTCATTACATTTATTGCTGTGCAGGAAATATCCACATCTACCAAACCAACATCATCTAATACAACAAAAATATCAAAATTATCAAACACTTCCATCCATAAATTTCATCTTTCATCCCTTTCCATCAATAATAATGATGCTTCAACAATTTTATCATTAAAGAAATTGAAATAAATTGTTTTTTTAAACTCTATTTGTTTTTTTACTGTCATTTTTGTTAAAAAAGAAAATCTCAAATTTTTGTTGTAAATTTTGTAAAAAAAAATTCTGAGAATAACTTTGTTACGGATAAAATATTTTTATTATTTTATACACATTTTTAAATATATTTTTCATTTTTTGCAATTAATATTAAGGATGGCATTACAGATTTTTACTTTTAACAGAATTAACAAAAATGTAAACCAGATAAATGTATAAAATTTATATTATATCAAAGATATTTGCCATTTTTGAAATTTAATTTAATTTAAAAATAAAAATAAAAAGACAATTATATATATATTTTTTTCATTTAATTGTTGGAAACATGTAATTAATATTCATAATCATTTTTCAATACCATCCATCAAGATATAATGGTTGTCTGTTATCAAAATTGCTAAAGGCTCGTCCCCCGGATCGTTTTCCATATGCAGATGAAAAGAATCTTGGATCATCGAAATCACTTCTTTTTGAATTTGGATATGATGGAAGTGAAAATCTTCGAAAGCGTGATAATTGTTCTTCAAAATCATTTAATTCTAAAAATATGCAAATTTTTTACTTATACCGTACTTAAATATTAACTACCTTGTTGAGATGCAGCTTCAACATTAACAAATGAACAAAGAATAATAACAAAAAGTGTTGAAAAAATAATTGTTTCAATTTTATTCATCTTTTTTTTAATAAAAAATATTTATTTGACTGACTTTTAAAAAAATAGTGGCACACAAAAGAGATTTTTGGTAAGCCGCTTTCAATTTATTTATTTTCCCCCTAAAAAACAAAAAAAACTGAAATAAAAATGGCCAAAAAAGAAACCTCGAAAATAAAGTAGTAATAAAATCAAACAAAAAAAAGAAGGCATTAAAATCTCCGAAAAATAAATTACAAGCTTCCGGCAAAAAAGGGCGGGATTTTGGATTTAAAAAAAAAGTTAAAAAAGTGAAAAAAAAAGTATGACGCCTTCCAGAAATTGTTCCTGCACCAACTCCGACGACATTTTATGGGAAATTAACGAGAAAGTTTTTTTTGTAACCATGGATTCTTTTTTCAGAGAAATACAAAAAAGAATAATTATTTGCAACAAAAATAGGTGATGAGAATGGTTTAAACTTTTCATACTTTTATAATTAAATATAATCTCACAATTTCTTTTAAAAAGTACAGTAATTCTCACATCATATTTCCCAGCACGAAAATTCTAACACAACTTCCAAACTATACTACAGGAAGACAATGATGAAATAAGCGACAAAAAAGAAATTTGAAACATGATTATAGTAAAAATAAAATTTCCTTTAAAAAAAAGTGCCAAAAACACTTTATTCTTTGAGTCACTATTTTAAAGAAGCATCAAATTTATACATTTTATTTTATTGTTGAAGGTTAATTTCGAAAAAAGAAATAGACACATTTTCTCAAGAATATATCTATCTATCTATCTACCATCAATTATTCAAAAACTATACATCTTTTTTCTTCTTCTCCCCCGACTTCTTTTTATATTTTTTAACCTATCACTTTTGTTTTCGGTTTATTAAGAATTCCTAAAACGGCACTCTTTTATATACTTTCGGCATCTTTAAATATTACAAAAGAAGAAGAAGAAGAAAAAAAGAGGCGTCAAAAAAACCATAAACAAAAGGATGAAACATCATTTTAGATGGAAAAAATTCTGCTATTATTTTGCAACAAATTTGCCACATTTTTTTTTTCAAAACACAATAAAAAGAAACAAATTGTTTTAAAAAAAGCCGCTTAAATTTTTTTTAAAGCAAAACAAAAAACAATGGAAATAAAAATAAAAGTTTTAGTGAAAAAAACGTTGAAATAGCTACCGTATCTCTCAAATGTTAATCATATCATGATTGTTTTTTGACTTGTGCCATCCAAATGACGATGGCGATAAGTCAAAAAAGAGATATTTAATTGTTTTTATAATGTATATATATTTTTTTTACTCGATGCCGTCTTCATCTTCTTCTGTAATCCCTTTTTAATTTTTTTTGGTGCCGTATTTTTAGTTAACTTTTAAGGTTTCTTCGGAACTTCTTTCTTCTCTTTTTTTCATCATTGTCGTAGTCTTACTCCTTTTTTGATTTATTTCCAAGTATCTTTTTTAATAAAGTAATAAAAAAAAGGAACTAACAAAAGCAGGGATTATAAAATGATTTTTGAAAAATCTCTCATTTATTCATTATAAAAGTAATTATTCATCCAAAAAGATATCTAACGAAACAATTGTAAGTTTTGACGCAAAAAAAGTATTAAACAAAAATCAAAATACTTTGAAAAAATATGAAAAACATTTTCAAAGAATTTTAAAAGATTAAAATTTAGTTTAAAAAGATTTTTAAATAATAGGTAAGAAAAAAGATGTAAGATTTAAAAAAAGGCACGCAATTTTAAAATTAAACATTAAAAAAGTACAGTAACCCTAATAAAAAAGTAAAGCTAAAATTATAATTTGTTTTGAAACGAATAAAAGTAATGATTTTCAAAAAAGTTTATACCCAAAAAAAATAAAGTTTTGCCAATTAATTCGAATTTCGAAAATAAAGTTAAAAGTAAAAACGGCGAAAACGGAGGGGGGTGGTTCCGGCGGCAGCTGTAAACTTGCATCTGCCGGATGAAGATGGAGAAAAAACGGACCAGCTCAATTCTTCCTTCCTTTCCAAATAAAAAAAAGAAACGTATTTATGTCACACAAAAAAAGTGTCAAAAAATGTTTTTTTTGAAAACCAGGAAATTGAAATTTAATTTCGGCAACAATGAAACTTTGTTTTCCGGCAAAATTGCCTCTTTTTTTACAAAGTTTCGAGCAAAAAAAACAGAGTTTTAAAACTTTTAACAAAAAAAGGGAAAATTAAAAAAAGTTTTTTCTGCAAAAAAAATTACAAATTTTATCAGAATATTGAAAAAAGGTCAAAAAAGGGGAGCAAAAAAATGAGTTGAAAAAATGTGCCATAAAATTATAGGCATATTTTTGATGCGAGCATTTGGGTGTTGGAAAGAAAGAAAGAAAGAATCCGATTCAAGCATAAAATTGCTTCTTAGAAATTAATTCTTTTTGGATTCCACTGAAGCTGGCATCTAAAAAAACTTGGCTTTAAATGAAAAAAACAGTGTATGATTTTAATAAATATTCTGATGTTAGTTGGGTGATTTTTGAAATAGGAAAAAATAGGCTTTTTTATTTAAAGGTCAAAATGTTCCCAGCATGTGCTAGCACCTTTTTTTAGAAGCCTGAAAAAGGTGGTAATTTATTCTAACATTTCTTTTTTTTTTCTCTAGAATACATAGAATGGAAGTTTAAAAATGATGTTTTTTAAAAGTGTGGGAGAAATATTTTTTAATTTTAGAGGGAGTTACCAGAAGGGGGGGGGGAGGGGGGGAGGGAGTGAGGGCAAAAGATCACGTTTAAAATTTAAACTTTAAATGCACTCCAACATTTGCCTCAAAACACAAGGACAAAAAATTTAGGTTTTTAAATTTACTAAAAATTATTTAAAAATAAAAATACGTTGCAATTTTAAATTTAAAAAATTAATTCAAAAATATGTCAAAAATTTAAATTTTTGCATTGTTTTTATCCTAAATTATGGAGGCGTGAAATTTATAATTTTTGAAACCCAATTTAAGGGGGTATGAAAATAAAAAACGATTTTTAGACCCTAATAATTTATATAAACTTTCATTCATTCATTTGTTGTAGCTTTTATATATCCTTTTTATGCCAAAAAATAAATCCTAAAAGTTTCGTAAAACTAATTTCCGTTTTTCAATGTTTTTTAGAAGCAACAAATCAATGGCATTCTTAAAATTGCCAAGTTAAAAATTAAAAAATCGGTAGTTTTTTGTTGAAAAAAATGTTGAATAATAATAATTTGATTAAACTTTGATTCTTTCTTTCTTTCTTTAATTAAACATACGCTAATTTTATAAACTTCTTTATTTTGGAAAAAAGATGAAACATCACAAAATAAAAACGGTCGTTGAGGAAAAATAAAAATAAAATTTACCTTTGAAATTTTAAATATTTTAAGACTTAAAATATTTTAAGTATTGTGTAATTATTTGGCTCACCAATGCCCAAAAATAATTGCAATTCTTTCAAATATAAAAAATTTTCCATTTTTACACTATTTTGAAATTCAAAGTTAATTTTAAATGAAAAATTACGGTATTCAAAGTTATATTTAAAGTGACAAATTTGAATCTTGCAAAGTTTTGAAACTAAAGATTTGAGATTAAAGTTAGCTCCAAAAAATGTCTGACATCATATTCTTTGAATCAAAAAGTTAGAGTTTATTAAAAAATTGAGTTACTTTATTTTCACGTCTTTTTTTAATTTAATTTTTGCAAAAAATGGGGGGAAAATAGTAATAAGAAACCATAAAAGGGTAAATTTCCGTTTAAATTCCTCAAAAATTGTTAAACCCAATTTTATTAAAAACGCACAAAAGGTTTTATTTTTCATAAATGTTTGTTTATTTTTTTTAAAAAAAGCACTCAAAAATTCTGATGATTTTAATTTAATTTTGTTTGTTTTTTTTCAAAACAGGAACCATTCATTTATTTTTCAACAACAGTTACAGTACAAAATTTAAAATGATCACAAATAAAAAAATTTCTTAAAAATTCATGACACTTTGAAATATTAATAATGCTATCATTTTTTGTTGTTGTATGCAAATGAGATTCCATTTTTGTGACGACCGTTTTGAACAAAAATTGTTGTTTTTAGCACAATACCAATAAAACCAGCTTTTTTCTGTGTCCTGAATTTTGCATAATTATAACCATGGGAATTGAAGATTCTTTGAATTCCCCAAAAATGTTTTCTTTTTTCAAAAAAGTCTGGTTTTCAAAACATGAAAGATTCGAGAAAAAACATGTAACAAGAAAACAATGACAATATTATCGATGAATTGCTGGTAATAATTTTACGGCATTTTTAAAGGTAAAATTAAATTATAAAGCAATAATAGATAAAATATTGACGGAATCGATGGCTCTAGTCTAGTATCCCCGTCCGAAACATTTATTCCCGTCCGAAGAAAACTTTCGAAATTATCCCCGTCCGTACATATAAAACATTATTATGTATGGACGGGAATAGTTTCTATGGACGGGGATAACTTTTTTTCGGACGAGAATAAATGCTTCGGACGGGGATACTAGACCAGAGCCGAAAAAAACAATTAAAAGTCGTTTTGAAAAGTTTTTGTTTAGTATTCATTTATGTTTATTTTAAATCAATGAATATGTAAGGAATTTTTCCTTTTCAACATCGAGTATCTGCATCAATTTTCATTCACTGAATGTATGCATATGAAAGTGATCGATGAATCAGAAGATAAAATGTGGCTGTAAATAGGGTTCCAGTAAAACGCGGGTACGTGAGTGCGGGCCAGAAAATGCGAACAAAGCAGTAAAAGTTAATTCAAACGATGCACAAGGGTTATAAATGAAGTAAAAAACACATTTTTCATGTTTCTCATATGTTATCACTAGAAATCACCAATTTTCTACCCGTACCCACGTTTCAACGCCGTATTTAGGGCGGTGAAACAATAAAAGACTCATTTTTTAAGATGTAACATTTAAACATTATTATTAAAAGAAATTCTGTTAAAGATGTAACATTTAAAGATTTTTTGGTAAAGATTATATTTTTAAGATGTAACTTTTTATCATGTTACTTTTAAAGATTTTTCTTTAAAGATTTAAAAAAAAAGATGTGACATTTAAAGATTTTTGTGAAAAGAAATTCTGTTAAAGATGTGACATTTAAAGATTTTTTGGTAAAGATTATATTTTTAAGATGTAACTTTTTATCATGTTACTTTTAAAGATTTAAAAAAAAAGATGTGACATTTAAAGATTTTTGTGAAAAGAATTTTTTTTAAAGATGTAACATTTAAAGATTTTTTGTTAAAGATTATATTTTTAAGATGTAACTTTTTATCATGTTACTTTTAAAGATTTTTCTTTAAAGATTTTAAAAAAAAGATGTGACATTTTAAGATTCAGAAAATGTGCAATTTGCGGTCAATTTTGTTCATTAAGAAGTTCATAGCTGTCATTTGTTTTAAATGACTGGTATTTGCATTCATGATCTGAAAAAATTTGATGAAAACTCTTTAAAAGTAACATGATAAAAAAAGTTGAATCTTAAAAATATAATCTTTAATAAAAAATCTTTAAATGTTACATCTTTAAAAAAAATTCTTTTCACAAAAATCTTTAAATGTCACATCTTTTTTTTAAAATCTTTAAAGAAAAATCTTTAAAAGTAACATGATAAAAAGTTACATCTTAAAAATATAATCTTTAACAAAAAATCTTTAAATGTTACATCTTTAACAGAATTTCTTTTCACAAAAATCTTTAAATGTCACATCTTTTTTTTAAAATCTTTAATGAAAAATCTTTAAAAGTAACATGATAAAAAGTTACATCTTAAAAATATAATCTTTACCAAAAAATCTTTGAATGTTACATCTTTAACAGAATTTCTTTTCACAAAAATCTTTAAATGTCACATCTTTTTTTTAAAATCTTTAATGAATAATCTTTATATGTGTCATCTTTTAATAATAATGTTTAAATGTTACATCTTAAAAAATGAGTCTTTTATTGTTATACCGCCGTATTTAGGGGGGGGGGGGTTCGGGACATGTGCATCCCGAAACTGAGGATTTTCCTTTGATCTTTTGCCGCTTCGTGTTGGCGGCGGCAAAATGTCAAAGGTGGGCACTTCTGCAGATAACGGAAGGTGTGCTCTGGTGTGCTCCCCCCCCCCAAAATCGCTGTGCCCCCTCCGAAATTTTTTTTCTGTATACGGCCTTGCCGCATTTTACCACCCGCATCCATACCCGCGTTTTACTGTTTCCCCAGTAAAAACATTTTCATCAAAATTACAAATAAAAATACTGTAGCAAAATTTCTGTTATTTTTTTAAAATGAAATTTTTTCAACAAAATATACAACAAAGAAACTTTTAATTAACAAGATATTTATTTACTAAAGATTATTGTTATTTTAAAGGTTTTAAGAAAATCAAGAATTTATCCATTTAAAATCCATGTTATGTGCTCATGCGGGCCAAGCAAGAGATCCTCAGGGGGTTTAGGCAAGCTTAAATCTGGCCTGAGATCACCACCGAGATGATTAACGTTTTTTCCCCGCAAAAATTTTAATAAAGTTAAGAAAAACAAATCTGGCTGCAAAAAATGAATTTTCCTAAATTTGCAGAAAAAAATAAAAACATGGAAGCAAAGTTTCAATTAATTTCTATATTTATGGATTTTAGAATGTGAAAATTGAATTGTATTTTGTTTCATTTATTTTAGCACAGTATTTTTGGGTCAAAGTTTAAGGTTATTTTTGTGATTGCAAATTTTTTTTATTATTCTTTGCTTTCAAAGGCTAAATTTAATTTACACCTTTTTTTCGCTGTAATTTTTCTTTTTACACATTCAATTTATGCTTTATTATTTATACAATTTAAAATTAAATAAATTTATCAAATTTAATTAGGCTATTACAGTTAATTTAAAGCGAAAAAAAGCAGGTGTTTTGGTTGGGGAAATAAAAACGCACGTACGTTTACAATGTTAAAATTTTTATTTTTTTAACTTTTTACCCACTTTTTTTAAACATTATATTAAAAAGATGTTGGGTATTTATTGTTTAGAATTACTCTTTTTTGTTATTACAATTATTTTATATTCCTTAGTTTTATTAAGTCTTTACAAAGGATGGACCTCTAAAAATTCTGCTTTAAATATTCCATTTTTCAAGCTTTGTTTTGTTACAGGAATTTGTGATATTTGTAAGTTTATTATACCGAGTCTTTTATTAGGTCATGCTAAAGTTAGAGTTTATCAGTTAAATGGAGTGTCGACCGACAAACAAGTAAAAATGCGATTGATTCTCTCGACACGAAAATGCTTCAGAATCAGAATTCAGAAATTTTGATAATTTTTTCTTTCTTCTCATTTTTTTCTGATCCCCAAAATTTGTGTCCACATAAAAAAATGGTTGGATAGAAGCCGAGATCTATGTTTTTATTTTCCGTTTTTCCCTGATTAGCGACGGAGTGCTGTTACTTGCTTGTCGTCGACACTACCTTTAAGTTATATATAAATTATACAATATCTTTTTTTTGCAGTAATATTACTGGGAAATAATCTTGGAAATGTTTTACCAAAAATTTGTGCATTTTTGGATTTTTATCATTTTGCGGGAACTCCTTTTTTGCATGCATATTTTTTTATTGCATGGGGCGGCGGAATTTGTCAAGGATTTTGTTGTGTTGTAATTGCCTTTAATCGATTGACAACAATTATTTTTCCTGAAGCGAATATGAAGGTACGGTAATTTTAAAATGTCATGTGTCAGCTAAAAAATGAAATGTAGTAAAATTTAGCCATTGATTTACAATGTTCACCGTAAAAATAAATATTTAAGACCTAAACCACATGGTTTTTTTTGTAGCTAAAAATTGCCGTTGTAAAATTATTTGTAGTTTCAAAGTTTAAAAATTTTTTTTTGAAAATACTTTTTGTTTCTTTAAGTTTTTTAAAATTACTGTAATATAATTCCCTCTGGCATTTTCGGTACGAAATAATTGTATTTATTTAAAAATTTTAGTATTGGAATTCTCGATGGATACTTTTGGCATTTTGCATTCAATTGATTCCAGGAATCATTGGGGGCGGAATTACCCTATTTGTTGACGTTGAATGGCGCCCACAAATAAATGGTTGTTCCCTTGTCGCCGGAATCAAAAGGTAATAATTACTTTTTAAAAAAAACTGAAAAACAAATTTAAAAAATTAAGTGTTTATCTTTTAGTCCCAACGTCACGCGAGTATATTTTAAATTAGCAGGTGTTTTTCTTTCCATCGTTTCTGTTTCCCTAATTTTAATGTATTCAATTATAATTTTTAATATTAAAAAACGGCATAAAAAACAAATTAATGTAAGCTTTTTTTTTAAATTCTTTGGTTATCAAATCATAAATAATTTTTTGATAACCAAAAATCTATTATTAATTTTTGATAAGGTTCATGTCTGGAGTTTGGTAAAATATTTTTATCATCTTTTGTCACCTATATAAAATCTGTAAATTTCAGGTCGTTGACACCCTTGGATCAAACAAACACAATGTTACCCAAAATCAATCCCGCCGTGAAAATCGTCTTCTAATAATGTCATGCATAATTTGTGCCGCACAAGTTTTGTATTTTATTTATATTTTGATTAGAGAAATTTCGAGCTTTGATGACAGCTATGTTGGCCTTACATTTCTTGGGTAAAAAAAACAACTTTAAACAGCTACTTTTTTTTAAATTTAAATATTTTAGTGATATTTGCGCGGGAATTAATTCGTATTTATTAATTATTTTTTGTAAAACTGTTCGAACAAATGTTTTAAAACATATTAAACTGTCTTTTATTCCAACAAATATTATTAAAATTAATCATTTTTCTTCACCTATTTCAAGAGGAATTCATAGCTCATCACCTCGAATACAACCAACATCTCCAAGGGTACTGTAATCGGTATTTATACTAAAATGTTTTTATCTTATAATTATTATTACACATAAAACATAATGTAAATAAATATAGCTAAAACTAAAAACAAAAACAAGAAAAATAACCACATTTAAAACAAAACCCGAATATTATTAATAATAGTTAAAAATGCAGTTAAATCATGTTGAACATTAAAAAAAATAAAAATATATAAAAAACTTGCTGCGTCAGGGGGGAATCGAACCCCCGACTATTGCTTGGAAGGCAACAATGATGCCATTACACCACTGACGCTATGTTAACATCGTCGTGTTAAACATTAAAGAGACCGAAAGGTTGTCCGTCAACCTCCGTCGTCTTTTTAAAGTTAAAATACAAACTACACGAACAATAATTTTTCTTTTAATTGGATTAAAAAATGCCTACATAACTCAACAAATTATAAAAGAACATTTACTTTATCAATATTTATATAAAAAATATTAATAAATAAATGTTCATGAAAATTTTGTGTTTTTCTGTTTGGCACACCCCGATTTTAATTCAGCTGATACAAGTTTAGTGTTTGTCGAAGGTGTTTGATGATATTTTTTTGTAACATTTAATATTCTTACTTGATGAGTTGTATCTCTGCTATTTGTAAATCCAAATTTAAAAATGCGATAACAGAGATATTGATTTACGGGATCGGATCCGACACTGCAAAAAAAGCAGTATTTCCTCTTCGATTTTTTCCTCAGTGGTAAGCGGCTTGCATGTTGCGAGGGAGCCACTTTTTTTTGTTACAGCCCAAATTTCAAACTTTTTCATAATTTTCGATGATCTTGCGTCATTAATTAATCATTTGCCTTAAAAACCTTTTTAAATATTGCATCTTTCAAGTTTTTATCAGTAACCTTTTTCACGTGGCGACATTACCTTTCCCATCGTTTTTTTCTCTCCCATTCATTTATCATTTTTTAGGTGCATCAATTCATTGAAAGAATTGTGCTATGTCAAATCAAGAAGGTGCATCACTTAGCAAGAAGTAAGTAATGTTATCCATATTAAGATCTCAATTGAGCAGATCTTTGATCAGATCTTCTTGCGCTCGGAACTACAGGTTAGTTCCGTTCGCCGTCTTTTTTTCTCATTAACCTTTTTGTAAATCCACATCTTTTTCCATCCCTTTTATGTATGACTTTAAATTAATATATATTTTTACATTAAATTTAATTTTAGTGAGCTAAAACGCCAACAAAAGCTTGCTAAAAAAGAACAAGAAAAGAAAGAAAAAGATGCTGCAAAAGCTGTAGCTGCTGCTTCAAACGAAAATGCTAAAAAAGAAAAGAAGGAAGTTGTTGCGGATCCCTCCGATCCTCAAGAATATTTTAATATGCGTGTTAGAATGATTGAAGCACGGAGGGCCGCTGGTGAAAATCCATTCCCTCATAAATTTCATGTTTCTATCTCTTTGGCTAATTTTATCAAAAAGTATGAAAATACTATGGAAAACAATGAAGTTCGTGAAACCGAGCCTGTTAGCGTAGCTGGTAAATTTTTAGTTAAAATACATAAATAATAGTTAATCTTATTTATTTAGGTCGAGTATTTTCAAAGCGGGAAGCTGGTTCTAAACTTATCTTTTATGATTTACATTCTGAATGTGAACGACTACAAATTCTTGCTAATGCTCGCTATCATAAAGGCTCACTTGAGTTTGCAGATCTTCATGATAGAATTAAACGTGGAGATATTATTGGTATTAATGGTTATCCATCAAGATCTAAAAGTGGTGAATTATCAATTGTTCCATTTGAAATTATCCAATTGACGCCATGTCTTCATATGCTTCCTCATACTCACTTTGGCCTTAAAAATACTGAAACAAGATACCGTATGCGTTATCTTGATTTAATTATGAATCCTGCAGTTCGCAACAAGTTTATTATTCGTTCAAAAATTATCACATTTGTCCGTAAATACTTTGATAATCTTGGATTTTTGGAAGTTGAAACACCCATGATGAATAATATTGCTGGTGGTGCAACTGCAAAGCCATTTGTTACACATCATAATGATTTGGATTTGGATCTTTTCCTTCGTGTAGCTCCTGAATTATATCTTAAAGTAAGTAATACATTAAAAGAATTAATATTATCTTGGATTTCTTCAGATGCTTGTTGTTGGAGGTATTGATCGTGTCTATGAAATCGGACGTTTATTCCGAAATGAAGGTATTGATCAAACCCATAATCCTGAATTTACGTCTTGTGAATTTTATATGGCTTATGCTGATTATGAAGATTTAATGAAAATTACTGAAGATTTATTATCAAGTTTGTTACATTTAACATGAATCTTTTATCTAAAACATGTTTTAGAAATGGTAATGTCTATTCATGGAACTTACAAGATTCAATATCGTCCAAACGGACCAAATACTGAACCTGTGTATGAGGTTGATTTTACTCCACCTTTCCGACGTGTCAGCATGTATGAAGGCTTACAAGAAGCTGTTGGCGGAGCCAAATTTCCTCCACCTGATACATTAGCTTCAGAAGGTATGTTAACGTAAATTTTTTTATGAATATGGAACTATGATAGCTACTTTTTAGAGACTCGGCTATTTTTTGATAAACTCGCTCGTGAAAAAAATTGTGATTGTCCAGAACCCCGTACAACTGCTCGTCTTCTTGACAAACTTGTTGGCGATTTTCTTGAATCAACATTTATCAATCCAACTTTTCTTATTGGTCATCCACAAATTATGTCACCTTTGGCTAAATGGCATAGATCTATTCCTGGATTGACGGAACGCTTTGAATTATTCGCTGTTACTAAAGAACTTGCAAACGCCTATACTGAATTGAATGATCCCATTACTCAAAAATTGAGATTTGAACAACAAGCTGCAGACAAAGCTGCTGGTGATGAAGAAGCTCAATCAATTGATGAAAATTTTGTTACTGCCCTTCAGTATGGTCTTCCACCAACAGCTGGATGGGGAATGGGTATTGATCGTTTAGCTATGTTATTAACTGATAGTCACAATATCAAAGTAAGTTTATAATTTTTTGAAGGCTAAAATTAAAATCATAATTTTAGGAAGTTCTTTTCTTCCCTGCAATGCGACCAGAAGAACAAAAGGCAACTCTTGAAGCACTTGCTGCTGAAACTACTGAAGAAGCTCAGAAAGAATCTTCGTCAGCGTGATAAGGAATTGAATTTTGTTTGTTATTTAATATTGAGTTTTTGGTTATAATTTAAAATGCATCCTCGTTTGTTGCAATCCTTTGTGGTAATAAATATTGTTGAGTTTCATATAGTAGTCTAAAATGCAAGCAACTAAAGAATGAAAGATAATAAAAAGTTTTGCCAAAAAAAAATCGGGAGAAACGGTGAATCACACAGCGGGTTCACATTTTGAGACACTTTTCGCCAAAATCGTGTTTTTTGATGTTAAACACACATTGGGACAGTGAAACTCTCAGCACGAAAGTTTTTTTTCGCGGTTTTGCTTTAATGTTCATGTGGAAAAAAAATATTACTATATATACAGACTTTAACAGTTAATTTCATGGGTCCACATGAACATTAAACCAAAACCACGAAAAAAAACTTTCGTGCTGAGAGTTTCACTGTCCCAATGTGTAAACATGTTTGACTGATACAGTTTAACAGTAATTATTACAGTTAAATTTAATTATTTAAAATGTTTATTTTATTTTTTATAACACAGAATAAGTAAAAAGTATGTTGTACTTCATTGATTGCATTTAAATGCAATAGCGGAGATTTGCGGTCAACGTGAAGTTTTTGCTCGATTTTTTTGATATTTTTTTTCTTCAATAACTTTTTTTTGAGCCTCAATTAGTGATCGGATCCCATCCCGTTTTTGGTAAAACCCGGGAAACGGGAATTCCCGTTTTTTGAAAATGGACACGGGACGGGAATTACGGGAATCCCGCGGGAATCCCGTGATTCCCGTCGGAAACTTGTAACATGTAATATCCAAAAATTTTAAGTAATTTTTGAGCAGAATCTGCAGATAATCTATTTTTTTTGTTTGTTTCCATATATTAAAGTATCATCAGAAGAAAAGCTTTCAGATTAATCAGAGCTTGAAGTTGTTAAGAAACAATATTTTGCAACTTAAGCTATATATGGCATTCCCGTTTTATGAAAATGGATACGGGAACGGGAATACGGGATTCCCGTTTTTTGAAAATCATCACGGGACGGGATCCGATCACTAGCCTCAATTCAAAGCTTTTAGTACTCCGATTACATTTATATGATCATAAAGAAAAATGAGTACTATATTTGCGAGCAAAAAATGTCAGTTTAAAAATTTTTGCGTGATTTCTATATTCTACAGTATTTTTGTGCTTAAAATCGGATTTAAAGCACGCCTAATTTACCCTTCGTTGCCCTTACCCTTAGTTGCCTTTACACTTTTATCCACTTAGATCCTACCTATTTAGGCTAGATCCTGCCGCATTAGACTAGAAGCATTTGCATCACCATACCGGTCATTGCATTCATACCGCCACCTATATAATCGGGGGAAGCGGTAAATCACCACCAAAATGTCACGGAATCATCACCGTGATGGTAACTTTTCAGTAAAGTACGCATCGCCGTCCATGAATTCGTTACAGCAGCATCACATGACTGTGATTTTTTACTGTTTTTAAGTGAGGAATTTTATGTCACTGCAGTAGTAAGTATCGAATTTATCACCGCGGTCTGTGATGCATTCATAACGGCTTTTTTTTCAGTGTGGTTTATAATACAAAATTTAATAGAATGTAGGTTTTTGTGTGTACTTATTGGGCCGGTCAGTGGCGCGTTTCACAAACCACCGCTCCATAAACTTCTTTGACCATGTCAACTATGGAAAAGTCGAATTTCTGTCTTCATAAATAATATTTTTTTAAATTTATTATAAATCATAATAACGTCATTTTAAATACATTTTTGTACATGAGAATCAAATTTTAACAACACAAAAAACAGTTTATCCCATCATTCCCATAATAGCAGGAAGCATTTGCATCGCCATACCGGTCATTGCATTCATACCGCCACCGCCCATTCCACCCATGCCGGGATATCCACCGCCCATTCCACCCATTCCAGGGAATCCGCCACCCATTCCACCCATACCAGGGTATCCACCTCCCATTCCACCCATACCAGGGAATCCACCTCCCATTCCATTCATACCGCCCATTCCACCACCTCTTCTGCCCATTCCACGTCCTCTTCCACCGCCCATTCCTCTTCCACCACCCATGCCAGGATATCCGCCACCCATACCAGGGAATCCACCGCCTAAACAAATATATATTTTTATTACCGAAAATTCATCAAATAAATAAAAAAATTTTACCGAATTGTGCAGAAGAATATTCAAAGATAACAGCCAAACAAAAAATAAATAATATCAATTTTGAAACCATTTTTATCAGCTGTATTTTTTTAAGTAAAAGTAAAAATGAAATGAAAGGTGTTTAATGAATACTTTTCCCATGTTAAAGTTTTCCTTAAATACATCTTTGCCCTCAACGTTTTTTTAAAAAAAATACTTCCGCCCTGATTAAACTTTTACATTTTAGTTAAAAAGGTGTAACTGATTGAATTGAAAAAAAAGTAAGTTTGGTCTTTTTTCTTTAAAATTACAACGGGTTTAAAAAACGGTTAGGTTGTAAAACGTTGTAATAGTTTGAAAGAAAGGGGGGAATTGATTCTTTCCCCCCATTTTTACCGCTGACGTTAAAAGTTAATCAATCTCCTCATTTAAAACAATTAAGAACCGAACGTCATTTCAAAAAAAAATATTAAACTAAGTTTTACGAGAAAAACAGAAGAAAAACAGAAGAAAAACTAATGGTTTTTGTGTTTCCCAAATGACTGAAAACAAAGATCAAAAAAGAAAAAAGAAGTAAAAACAAAAAGATTTTTAATTCGATATTTGGCAAATTTCTGATTTCATTAAATTTTGAATTTCCTCACTCATCTTCTCCGGAGTCGGAGTCAATTAAAAATGTCCAGCACAACACTGGCTACAGTATACTACTACTGTGTGCCTTTGAAAAAAACCCCCACACATTGTTGGCAGAAATTTTTTCATCTTCGATCCAAATCGACCGGACCGGATCCGAATTTTTTTTTATATTTCGATCGATCGACCCGATAATTTTTTCCTCAGTTTTAATTTCCTTTTTTAAAATACATTTTTTTATTGCAAAGTAATATTAATATTTAAAAAAAACAAAATTGGTCTCTTTAAAGACTTCAATTTTTTCATTTTTGCCAATTTTAATTTTATTAACTCTAAAGAAATTTAAAGCCTTTAATTACTCGTGTAAATTTGACCTCATTTTGTCCAAATATTGAATACTTTTTTTAGTTTTATTTATTACACTAATAATTGCAATTATTTTTTTATTTAATTTTTAACTAATTATTTTTTTCGATTGCCAAAGAGCACCCTCAAACCTGCTGCGACTTCAGCATCCAAGCATGTGCAGATTTTCCCACTCCGACAAGAACGCAGCAAAATCATTTGAAAGTTTGAAAAAGAAAAGTTCGCCTTCTATTTCTTCAGACGTGTGCCTTTGTATTCATCGTAGCCAATTCAAAATATTCTAAGAGTGTTGTGGTCTTTTAATAGACTGTACACGACTGGAAGCACTTGCAGTACCAATTTTAAAATTCCTTGGAACATCTGTTGGTGTTGAAAGATATCGAAAATTAAAAGCCACCATTAACATTCTAAAAATGAGATTACTGTATTGTGTGCAATGATAGAAGGTAACTTGCCCATCAAAAGTATGACCCAATACCCATGCAACTGTATTAGATAAATGAAGAAGTCATTTATTATCTGTTAATCTCCAAGTTAAATGAAATGAAATCAACATTCCAAAATACAGTAATGATTCGATACAAGTTTGTAAAAAAAATAATAACTCTCGTCGCGAATGTTTTCCTGATGCTAAAATGTGATAAATTTACAAAGACCAAAAAAAGCGGACAGCATGAAATTTGAGAATTTCCTTTGACATCTTTAGATCTTTTGCCGCAAAAAGCAAAAGATCAAATGCGTTCCCGCCCCATGCGGCCCTTCTGAATTTTTTTTGTATACAACCCTGATTCGAACCCGCGACTTCCGCGTCTCCATCGCTGCGCGTTCTCCCATTCAGACAAGTACACAACAACGAATGGCTTTCGGCCTTCAAAAAAAGAGTTTGATTCCTGTTCGTTTTGATTCAAACGTCAATAAAAGAAAAAATTTTTTTACCAAAAGTGTTTCGATGATGATAAAGATGACAGCATGTAAGACAATCAATAAAAATTACCGCTACAACCAATAAACAACCATAAACAAAATCTACGAAAAATGGAAAATTTTCTCCGCAAGCTTCAACATACGTCCATGAAAGATAATATGGATCATAGTAATATTCACATTGAGCTAAAACAATGTTTGATATACTGTACTTTTCTCAACTTTAAATGGAATAATAATTACCAATTAAATACATGGCACCATTAAGGCAAGTTAAACCTATTACAATTGCAACAAAATATTTTGAATTAGAATCTTTAAAAATTCTTCGATACAAAAATGGATTTGAAATTGCTATAAATCTGTTAATTGCTTTTAAAACGCATTCCGTCAATTTTTTTTAAAGCGTCCGCACCGCAAAAAATTCATTTTTTTTTTATTTTACCGATGTTTTCGACTATGCTTAACAAGCCTAAATCCAAAATATTAGAGGTTTTTTCCTACCGTAACCCACTTTTTTATGGTCCTGAAGGGAAAATATGCATTTTTTTCATTTTAATGGTGTTTTATTATTTGCTTCAAAGTTTTTAATATTCTTGCACCTATATAGGTTTTCGAGGTCGCTGAATCCGAATAAAATATCAGCGAATTAAAATTTTCGCGGTGAGACCCCCTTTTTGCATATCGACTGTGTTCGATAGGGTAAAACTGGGTCAAGGATATTTTTATTAAACTCAAAAATAGCACCATCGGATTCCCCGCCCTTTTTTACTCCTAGAGCGGGGAATAATGAAAAAAAGTAGGTGGACCCCGATGGTTCAGGAATTTTTGAATTTCGACTGTACGGTATTTGGAGAATTTCGATCACTTATGAAAAATCATATTTTGCTTCCTTTTAGCTAATTCCCCGGATTTATAGGTTTTCGACTATGGGGAATTTCATGGTGATATTTATATTTTGATAAAATTAAGTTTTCGTGTCGAGATATCGAAATTTTTGAATTTCTTGCATATATACAGAAAAAAAATCGGCATAACCTCAGTTTTGCTTTTAATAATTTAAAAATTATATATTTTTGTCTTTAAATACTTGTTTTATCAAAATCAAAATCGAAAAACTGATTTTACCGATGTCAAAATTTTTTTACAGTATACAAAAGTCAAATGATGATGTTATAGTACATATGTAATAAATAAAAATGCTGTAACTGTACAAAAAATAGTTAAATCGGAAAATAAACGGTTTTGGAATATTTCCTCATTTTCTTTATTATAGCATTTTGAATTGATAAACTATTATTTTGCTGATTACTTACATCTACCGTAGCTAATCCATAATGTTTTCAAATAAACATTACGAAAAAAACAGATATTTGTTTATAAATTGTTTTTTGGTTTCTTAAAAATATTTTTGTTTTTATCAAAAAGGGTATTTTCTGAGTTTTTCGAAATGAATATATATATATATGTTTGTTAATGCTTTTTTTGAATAAATTCATTGAATAAAAACAAAAAATTCCCTTCAATATAGTACCCATAAAATCAGTTTTTCGATTTTGATTTTGATAAAACAAGTATTTAAGGACAAAAATATATAATTTTTAAATTATTAAAAGCAAAACTGAGGTTATGCCGATTTTTTTTCTGTATATATGCAAGAAATTCAAAAATTTCGATATCTCGACACGAAAACTTAATTTTATCAAAATATAAATATCACCATGAAATTCCCCATAGTCGAAAACCTATAAATCCGGGGAATTAGCTAAAAGGAAGCAAAATATGATTTTTCATAAGTGATCGAAATTCTCCAAATACCGTACAGTCGAAATTCAAAAATTCCTGAACCATCGGGGTCCACCTACTTTTTTTCATTATTCCCCGCTCTAGGAGTAAAAAAGGGCGGGGAATCCGATGGTGCTATTTTTGAGTTTAATAAAAATATCCTTGACCCAGTTTTACCCTATCGAACACAGTCGATATGCTGAAAGTGGGTCTCACCGCGAAAATTTTAATTCGCTGATATTTTATTCGGATTCAGCGACCTCGAAAACCTATATAGTTGCAAGGATAGCAAAAACAGATTCCAGAAAAAAATTTCACAGGCAAAACAAAAAAAGTCGATTTTGGCACTCTCGACACGATAATTCCGGCATAGTGCCGAATTTTGACCTAAAAGTATTTTTTTCCTGCTTCTTAAGCATGTTCGAAAACATAGGTAAAATAAAAAAAAGTTCGATTTTTTGTTGCAAGATTTTGTTAAAATTTTAGGAAATATTTTTTGTTAAAATTTTAGGAAATTTTGTTAAAATTTTAGGAAAAAATAGATTTTGTTAAAATTTTAGGAAATATTCACGGAATGCGTTTTAAGAGCTGAGCATATTGTGTAGTATAATAAAAAAGGCTAACAGCGTCACCCATTCGAAAACCTATGTTACTCATAGTTAGAGAAGAATCACTGAAAATTGTATTGTTAAAGGGAGAAAAGAATAGGAAAATGATTTTTAGACATGTAATGGTCTCAAATTGAATTAAATTAAATCTGAAAATCAAACAAAAAGAATTGTCTTTTTTTCATTCTTTTTTTCCCCCATTTTGTTGGATGAAAAATTACTAATCCGTTTTGCCTGATTTTCAGGTTTAGTCATAAGAAGAAGTTTATAAGCGACTGCGTTAAACTTAAACTTACATGTATGACATTGGAATTGTCCAAAAAATAAAAATTAGCAATGCCCCTCCATTACCGATAGTATGAATTAAACACAAATATCCAAATACATTTTTCAGGAATGGAGTTTTATAAAATATGTAAAGACTGATACCAGCAAATGTAACACCAATAATGCTTGGCTAAAACAAATTTGTAAAAATTTTTCAACTTGCAAAACCGTATTTAAGGGGGGGGGGGGCAAGGGGAATGTGCTCCCTTACAAAATTTGAAAAAACCCTTTTATGTTTTGCCGCAAGCGTTAGTTCAAACTCGATAACTTTGAAATTCAAAATATCCCACTGCCCTGTTTCCATAAAACCCAATCTATTCGTTCTTAAAACTATCGTAATCCCGACAAAATACTAACAACTAAAATTTTATAAAAAAAACTTGCAAATAGTATTAATGAAATTGCCAAATGATTTTTATATAATCCAGATATTTCTTCAACAGTATTGCCATATTCTAAACTTTCTTTAATTCCACTTCGTTCAACAATGCTTTCTTCCATTTTTTAAAAGTGAAAACGTGAAAGCATAAAAAAACACTGAATTTTGATTTTTATAATATAATTTGTGAAAGTAAAACTGAATTTTTAGAAAAATATCTTAGGTACAGTGTATTCCCGCTACTGCTACCGCTACCGCTACCGCTTCCGCTACTTTTGTGAATAGCGGTAAATAGCGGTAGCGGTTGCAAATAGCGGTTTAGCGGTTGAAAAAGTAGCGGGGCTATTTGCTTTTTTTCTGTTTCTGATTTTTTGGCAAAAAAAAAAATTTATTGGCTTTTTGCGTCCATTCATATCCATTTAGACCTAATTTATGAAAGGAAAATTTGACCCAATATTCAAAAGCAAGATCAAAATGTGGCAAAAAAGTGCAAACGCATTAAAAAAGAACAAAATTTTGATGAAAGACATTTTTTTGCCAAAATATTATTGGAAAATAGCGGTAGCAGTAGCGATAGCAGTAGCGGTAGCTTGTAGCGCTACTGTAGCGGTAGCGCCTGCAGATAGCGGTGTAGCGGAGCGGTAGCGGTAACGGCAATTTTTAAATAGCGCTAGCGCTAAAAGGTGGTAGCGGGAATACACTGCTTAAGTAACATTTATTTTTCATCAAATATTAAAGAAATTTTTATACAATTATTTCATAGAAAAAACCGAAATTGGTAATTTTGAATAATTTTGGAAGTAATGTTTTACTTTACTAAATAGTATATAACACACTTTTCTTAAAAACACGTGAATTTTGAATAAGCATTTAATTCTCAGAAAATTTTTTAAAAAAAATTCTTACTAAATTTTTAGAACGACAGTAAACTAACTACATGTTAATCTTTATTTTGAGCCAAACATTAACTTTTTTTTCTTATGTTAACCACAAAAAAGGGCAATACAAAATAATGTTCAAAATGCAGCTGCTTATTTATTATTTTATTTTTGTAATTTTATTTAACACTTTTTTAATTTATTATGCTTTTTTAATTTTAAAACTAATGTAAAGCTATTTTGGAATGCAAAAATACATATTTTAATGTCAAAAAAATGGAAAACAAAAGTTAAATCATACATAAAAAGAGTAAATTTGGGGGTTTTTCGGGATCAATAAAAGTAATGAAATCATTTTTCTAATGTTAAAAACCCAAAATTTCGGAGCTTTTGTTCCAACAAAACAAAGAGTTAAACCGTAAAACCGAAATCTTTTAAAGCACCAAAAACACTGAAAAATGCTAAGAAACAGATAAATAATTGGTCACCACTGACTTTGCATTTAATAAAAACAATATTTTAATAAAGGTGGATAAACATAATTATTTAAAAGTGTCAGCAAGTATTTTTTTAGGAAATGTTCGCTTCCCATTTCCCCAAAAATATTTTGGTCGAAATAAACGAAATAATTTTCAAACAACATGAACTGACCTGTACTTGGTGACACTTTTAAAATGGTTTTTGTTCGAAAATTATGTTTATCCACCTTTAAAAAATATTATATTCAAAATCAGTGACCAATTATTTAATCCTTTAATGTTTGAATAGCTGAAATTTTAAATACTATAAAAATGATTTCTCAAAATTAAATTAATTAACTTTGTGAGTTTTGAAAGTGAGCAAAAAATGTGTGTTAAAAATATTGTCGCTTTTTTGTTTTTATTTAATTTTGGTAAGTTTTTTAACAACAATTTTGTGAGAATCGTTTGAACTTTTTCCGCCGTTCAACAAAAGAATCAAAACTACTGTTGTCAATAGTTGATTGTGCCCTTCCCAAAATAATAATTCCCATTTTAATATTAATTTATGGTCTTAAATTACAGTAAACGCTCAAATTTGTCCTCTCAATGAAAATTGGTCTTTGTGTGCTCCGGCCTGTCAAGGAACTTGCTCCCAATTACTTGTAAGTTTAAATAATTCAGAATTTAATGAAACAAATGAACTTTAAATTTAGCCCATCTGTCCCTTACCATGCATCCCGGGGTGTGTCTGCAATCTTGGATTTGTTCGTGAAGATTTGAGCCGATTTTGTGTTCCCCTTCTTCAATGTCTTACCCCAGCTGGATGGCCTCTTCTTGGATAACCGCAAACAGTTTTTTTTGTGTGATTAAAATGACGTTTCTGATTTGCCCTTTTTTTATTGTAAATATGATTCATCCATTTTTCTTGCAATTAATATATAAATCTCAATTGCCAAATTTTGTCTAATACAGAAGTGAGACAAGCGGGAAGCGGGGGGGGGGGGGGGGGGGGGATGAAAATATTGGTGGAAAAAAATGCCGCAAAATTTTGTTTTCAACCTTTGTGGTAATAAACATTGTTAAGTATAGTATATAGTATTTTTATTATAGGTAAAAATGAATATTTATTTAATTTTTACTTTTTTCTTTTTTCTTTCTCAAGAATATTGATGGCTATGAAAGATGGCGAGCTTGAGAAAATGAGAAAAATATCCAGGTCCATCTCATTTGTACAAAACAAACAATTCCTTGGAAGAAAAGAGTACCTTTTTCTGCACACGAAGAAAGAAAAAAAGTGTGCAGAGAAAAAAGAAAAGGTAAAAGAAGAAAAAATATACGCTCGATTTCCTTCGAAAAGAAGAAGGAAAAAAGCCAAGCCAAGACAAGAAGCTTTTCTCCCTCCGTATTTTTTCTGGTTTCAATGAACACGTTTTTTTTTGTTGATACTCCTTCTTTTTCTTTTTCTCGATCATCGGTGAAACTTTTTTTCATAGAAAAAAAAGCGTGTCATGTCTTAACTGATAATCCTTTTCGTATAAAAAGTGTAAATAACTGGATGATGATGTTGCAAAAATAAATGAATGAATTGAAAAACATTTGACACTTTTTTTTTCTCAAAATTTAAAAACTTTTACGTGGAGGTGGAAAATTGAAAAAAGAAAAATGAGCAATGACTCAACAATAATTTTTTCTTTTCTTATTTTTTATTGACGTTTTTTTCAAAAATTTTTCCGTCTTTTCTTTTATCAAAAAAGACGATAGCTTTTTTGCTGCCACCCTTTTTTTTGATTTGTTTTTCGTACAAAAAAAAGTATTCCATTTTAAAATTTTGTAACAAACTTTATTTTTTTGCTATAGTTTTTCTTTTAAATTAGCCGTCATTTGCCTTTGTTTCTTATTTTTGGAGATTTGCAAAACCGAATATTTTTCGATCCTTAAAATTTTTAATTTGCATTTTTTATTTTTTAGCCTAAATTTTTTATAACCAAAACTTTGTTTCTTTTCTTTCATTTTTTCTCCCATAAATTTTTCATGAATAAAAAAAGGTTTTACATTTCACTTTTTTTTCCATTAGGATTTTTTTAGAATAGAATCGGATTAATAAAATGTGATAAATAATAACAATAATAATAAATTTCCATGACAAAATATGGGGGGGTTTTTCTAAAAAATGTGTAATCCTCAAAGGCTTTTTTTTTGCTTTTGAAAGGTGTTAAAAGGATTCTTTCTTTTTAAACATTGACTTTAAAATAGGTCTTTTTTCCATTATTATTATTATTTTCATTGTCAAAAATTATTCAATTGTCCCATTTTTTTGATTCAAAAAATAGAGTATTTTTTTGCTAAAAATGCATTAAAAGTTTTTAGCGAAAAAAATTAAAACAATTTTTTGGTTTTATTTTGTCTGAAAGTTTTTTTAGGACACTGTTTTTTGGGGTGTCAGGTGTAAAAAAATATTATAGGTTTCCATTGATTCTTTCTTTCTTTCTTTTCCTGCTTGGATACCTTTTATTTTTCTATGGCAATAAGCTTGTTGGACTTTGTTTGCTTTGTTTTAACTTTTTTTTGGTTGTCTATTTTTTTGCAACATAAAAAATATAATTTAACCCAAAAAAATGATATCTTCTTTTTTGTTTTAGCATTTTTCCTTATCATTTAATCTTTCTTTTTTTACGTTCGCTGTCAAATTTTACAAAAATAATAACAAATTTTTTCTTTTATTTTTAAATTAGTTGAAATATTTCAACTTTTTTTTCATTCATTTCATTTTAATTGGGCTCATCAAACATGTAATTTTTATTTCCGCTGATTCAGGGACTGTGAGAATATATATATGTTTTTCTTTCTCTAAAATTTCATCAAAATTTCTTTCTTTAAATAAATATATATTTTTCATATTATTTTTATTCTGATTCAAATGTATGAAATTTATTGTGAAAAAGATTTTTTAAGCAAAGAAACGCATAATATTATTTATTTGACTGAACTTTGATTAATCTTATCTTTTTTTACTTTTCAAAATATAAAATATAAAAGAAAAGTAAGGTAGGTAAATCGAAAAAATTTGTTGTTGGAATTGAAGAGGTTGCGTGAAAAGCACTCAATGAAATCACCCTCATCTCTCTTTTTTTTTCAATCATCCATTTTAAGAACAAAAAATAGTAATACAATAAAAAAAATTTGAGTTTTTTAAGTTAAAGGAACCAAAAACTATTGAAAAAAAGAGAGGTAAAAAAATGAGTAATAAGCAAACAAAAAACAATTTTCTTACTTTTTATAAATACTGTTTAAAGTTAGAATCTTGGAGAACTAAAATCATGTTTATGTATGACACACCTAAGGGATAAACAAGAAAAATAATCAATTGTGTAGAAAAAATAGTATAATTTAAGGATCCATCTACAGTATGAGATGAACCCTTAAAAAATCTTTGATACTGTAGCTGATTGTAAAAATAATGAAAAAATGATTATTATCAAAAAATAATATTTAAACTAATATTTTTCTTTACTCAATTTTGGTTGCTTAATTTCTACTTTAAACAACAAAAATATATTTGCTTAATTTAGAGTTTAGCTTTTCAATTTTTTCCTTTTCTTTTCTAAAAAAGGCGTTTTACATTCATTCATTTTTCTTTTTCTCCCGATCTTGCTTTTAAATCGTCCCCCCCCCCCCTCCAAAAGTGGAGGGAACCTCTTTGCAATTTTTCGTTTTCCCTCCGATCGAAACACAACAAAAAATTGATGTTTCTTTAAATTTCTGTTGTAATAACTGTTGCTGCTGCTGCATTTTATATATTCCCCCCTCATTTTTTTTAATTGTTCCAAAAACTAAATTATTTTTTATTGTTTCCCGAAGAAAAAAAAGAAAGAAAAAATCAAAAGATTCCGGAATTTGTAAAAGTTTTTTTTGCTACAAAAAAATATTTAAAATTTGATTTTTACTTTTTTTTGTTAAACAAAAAAAAAGTTTATTATTTCAAGTGGTCATTATCTCTCCCTCTCTCTCCCTTAAATCTATTTATTTATTTGTGGTGGAATATTTGTTAAGTTGTTAAAAAAAAAGAAAAACGGAAGCTATGCCTGATTGTGGCTCTGAACCAGATTTACTTCCATCATCTTTAGTGCGATGCGGCGAAGTACCGCTTTGTAGCATTGTTCATTGCTTTCGAAGAGTTGCATGTCTTGTGGGTAAGGAAAAAAAGTAAAATAATAATAATATATATCTCAAATTTTTAACACCTTTTTTTTGTTGAAGGATAAAAAAAATGTAAACAAAATAGTTTTTGAGTTTTTTTCCATCTTTTCTCTTTTCAAGAATGTAAAACAGTTGGAGATAAACGCTTTTTCAGGGAATAATAAATGAATTGTTTTAAAAAATAACTTTCCACTTTACAACTTCTTTTTTTTCTGGTTTTTTGTGTAAAATTCTTTTTAAGTTTTCTTTTTCACTGATATAAAAGTAGGGTATAAAATCAAAATACAAAGTTTTTTGGTTTTTAGTTGTTGAAATATAATAAAATAAATTTTGGGTTTAAGTATATCCTTTTAAAAATGTAATTTTATCTTTTATTTCCGGAATCCCCAGAGACTTTATTTTTGGAGTCTGAAAAATGTTTTGCATAAAATTTATTTATTTTGTTGGTGGATTTGAGAGGGTTTTTTTTGTTAGATTTTTATATTTTTAGAATTTTCATTAGCTTAAAAGATACAATCAAATTAAAAAAGTGATAATTTATTGTTAAAAAACAATGATATTTTAATTTAAAATAATTAACTGCCAATTTTAAACACTAAATTTAGAAATAATAATTAGTTCCCATTTTTGCCATATTTCTTTTATAAATGGCAAATTATTATTATTATATTCTTTTCCGTTGCATTTTTAAAACCAATTTATATTATCTTTTTGCAACATTCAAATATAAAAATGGACAAAATAAAAGATAGGGATACCCAATTTTGGTCTTTCCTTTATATTACAGCTAGTTTTTCTAGCTTGCTTTTTGACCAAAGTTTTTTTCAACAGAAAGGACTCAATTCCATATAAAATAAATGAATAAATATGCATTTACCCCTTCTCTTTTTAAAAAAAAAATTGTTATTCAATTTTTTTTCTCGTATTTAACCGGTTTTAACTAACCTTCGTCACGCGCAATCAAAGCAAAGTTAAAAAAAGGTTCTTTTTTTGATTGTGGTTTTTCATCTCTTTCTCTCTTTTCTGTTTCTATCTCTTTCTGCCTATCTCTCTGTTTCTGTTTCTATCTTCTGCATCTCGATGTCCCCCTAAAATAATAACAGTGTAATTGTTTTCTCACTTCTCTCTTTTTTTTACTCTAATCATTTTTTTGAACCTCGACTTTTAATTGAAAAAAAAAAACTGATTTAATTTGTTATTGATTATGACATTGTTAAACTGATTTTAACATTTTACTAAATAAAAAAAAGTAGGGATAAATAATTACAGTTTTAAAAGTTCATTGTTATAGGACATTTTGATCTTAGAAAAAAATGTTTTTAACGGTGTTAAATCTGTATCGTATGCTTGCTTATCTTATGCCATGCCATGCCATTCATACTTTTATACTTTTATATGCAAATGCTTTTATCTATTTTTTCCTATCTTTTTTTGTTTTAGCAAATACCACCGCCCTTGTATTACCTGGATGCCGAACCCCCAGTGACGACGATATATATTATTGCGTTTGTCCATTAGAAAACGATCCAATACAATTTCGATCCTTTTTTATGGCCTCACAATCTGGTGGACCTGCAAGTGGAGAAATTAATTTATCAACAACTCGAGTTCCATCTTTACAGCTGTTAATTGATCCTGCAAATATGTCGGCAACAAATTCAACAAATCCTACATCCGATGGTGGAGGGGGAGGATTAAGTGGTGGAGCAATTGCTGGAATTGTTATTGGGGTTATTGTAAGTCAAATTAAAAAGTTTTTGCAAGGGCGGCATCTTTTACTTTGATCTTTTGAGTTCAAAGAAAAATATGCCGCTTTTTGGGGTTATCAAAGGTCAAAGAAACACAAAACTAATTTTATTAAAATTTTACAACCCTAAATATTATTTTAGGTTGGTGTAATAATAATTGCAATTGTAACATTTTTAATTATTCGAAAAGTTCGTGATCAACGAAAAAATCATGGAGAATATAGGCCACAACTAGAAGAAAATCTGCATGCAAAAGATTTGCCATATCTTCCACCCCCAAATATTGAAGGACATCTTGGTTAAACATGATTAATTGATAAATTGATCGATTGATTAATTGATCGATTGATAAGATATATGTTATTAATCTTTTTTTTTGTTTGCTCAAAGCTAATTTCATTTTTTTTCCAATATTTTAATATTATTTTTTGCCATTAGAATTTAAATTTTGACTAGAAAAAAGAGATTTAATTTTTTCAAATGTTTTTAAATACTTCCTTTTTAAATTTTACTTAAATTTTTTCAATCAAAAAATTATGTTTACAAAAATTTTTAGTCATTTTTCATTTTAAAATGCCGGTGTTTTTTCATTTACTTACTTTTTTTCACTTAAATGTTTATATTTTTTTAAAACCATTCAGTTATATTTTATTTTGTTTTATTATATTATATTTGTACAGATGCCTAAATAAAGTTTATTATAAACTTAATTCTTTCAGAATTATTATTATTTTTAAAAAAGTGCAAAAGTACAAACTGATAGAAAAAAATAGAGATTGGGTGTTTCTTCAAACTTTAACTCGTCACTTTTTGTTTTATTTCTGAGAAAAGTTAAGCTAAAATTAATAGAAAAACAAAGTAACACAAGATTGTGCAATAATTAGACAGAGCTAACTGAAAAAAAAAATTATATAAATTCGAATATCAATTTCTATAAAAAAATTTTTTAAACTTATTTGTATTGAGACGTTTTGTAAAGGAAATGAATTTTAAAGTGCTTTGAAGTTCTCCTTCAAGATCAAAATGATAAAAATAATATTTTCGTTTTAAGACACAAAAAATTGTCTGATCAGGATTATTGAGCACAATAGTATTCCAAAATTCCCTTTTTTATCAAAATTATGCTTGATTACTGATAAGATTTTAATCAATAAATATCAGCTGATAAGATAATTGAAGATAAAAAAAGTTTGATGCTTTAATGTGATTTAATTCAAAAAATTTGAGACTCGCACATGTTCGTTCCAAAAAAGTGTGTCTTTTTTGTGTTTTTAAGGCCCCCAAAAAACCCTATTTAAACAATGGTTAAAGGTGTTTTCTTTTTTGTAGGCTGAAACATTTTTCATTGATTTATTTATTTTTTTCTAAAAAAGAGACCATTCTTTTTTCTAAAAAAAACATTTTTTAGTTCTTTCTTATCTTTGATATTTTTGTGAGTTGAAAAAATGGCTCTCATTCATTTTCTTGGGCCTGGAGAAGGTATTTTAACATTTGGAATATGGGTATATTTAATATTTCATTTTTTACCACTTTTACCAGCTATTACAATTTTGATTGGAACTATTACAGCTCTTTATTTGTAAGTCCTTAGAATTACCGTAATAACCTCTTTTAAGCTGAAATTTGCATATTTTAGTATCCTTGAAAGCAGTAATAGTTATTGGAAGAAACAGGGAATTCCGGGTCCTGAAGGGAATATTTTTTATGGAAATATTTTGCAATTAATGAAAGATTTAATTCATTATGATCAAATTAATTTTAAAAAATTAAAAACTAATGCCTTTGGATCCATGTATCAGGGAACCCCCGATTATGTTACAACAAATCTTGATTTTATTAAAAAAGTTTTAATTAAAGAATTTGATTCTTTTCCTGATCGATGGGTGAGGAGTTTTTGTCAATTAATTTCTAGGTTGTCCTGCAGGGAATATTTTTTACAACTTTACATTTATAGGACATGACTCGATCAAATATGGTTGAAGAAAGTCTTCGAGCCAATTTCTTAACAATTAAAGAAGGGGATGAATGGAGAAAAATTCGGCAAAGATGTACCCCGGCTTTTACGTCAGGAAAAATGAAAAAACTTTTGCCACCGATGAATCATTGCGCCGAAGAACTTTGTGATTTTTTGGAACAATTTGCAAAAAGTGGAAAAGATTTTGCATTAAAAGAGTAATAATAATATTAAATTAAATGTGTTTATTTGATAGCTAATTCATATTTCAGTACTTTTTCAAAGTTAACCATGAATGTTATTGGAAGATGTGTTTTTGCATCAGATTTTAATTCTCTTCAATCTGCTGATTCTGATGTCCCATTATTGCATTACTCAAAAAAATTATTTGAAGTTAAACTTATGTCACCTTCAATCATTTTATTGCGTAAGAAGAGCCTTTTAAAAAGATCAAATAAAAATATAATTTTTTACAACTTACAGTATCTTTCCCAAATTTATGCAGATTTTATCAACAAATTACCAAGCGTTCCGTAATACAACATGATGTTGATCAATTTTTTATCAAAGCTTTATCAGGGGTTATGGAACAACGATTAAATGATCCAGAAGCTAAAGATGTAAGGATTTTTGGCTGATATAAGATTTTATGATGGATAAAAAATATTTAGAAATACACGGATGCCGTTCAACTTTTGCTCAATGCCATGGAAGAAGAAAAGGAAACAAAATTTACGAAGGAAGATTCGGACATTATTTCAGAGACCGTTGAAAAAGTGAATAAACGAGCCCTAACAAGAATGGAAATTTTGGCACAATTGGTTATCTTTTTGGTTGCCGGATATGAAACAACTGCCACAACTCTTCATTTTGTTACATATCTTCTTGCTCAACGTCCAGAAGTTCAAGATAAAGTTCGAGATGAAGTAAATGAAATATTTGGAGATAAAACAGAAATTGGATATGAGGATGTTTCAAAGTTTGTTTATATGAATGCAGTGATTGATGAAACACTTCGAATTTTTCCTCCTGCAACACGCCTAAATCGGCAATGCCAAAGAGATATTGAAATTGATGGAGTTAAATTTGTGAAGGGTTCAACCTTCACCGCTCCAATTTATGCCATTCATCATGATCCAGAAATTTATGAAAATCCAGAAGAATTTATTCCTGAACGATTTTTGCCTGATGAAGTTTCGTCAAGACATCCAATGGCATTTCTTCCATTTGGAGCAGGGCCAAGAATTTGTCTTGGAATGAGATTTGCAGAGTATGAACTTCGTGTAACATTGGCATGGATAATCAAAAAATTCAAATTTCTTCCAGCTGATGAAAAGCTTGCGTGGCCTCTTGAACTTGATTCTAATGGCGGATTAATTAAGTCCAAGTATGAACTCAAATGTAAAATTGTAAAATTATAAAACTTGATATTTGATATAATTATTATATTTTTTTAAATTTTGTATTATATTTTTTTTATCAACGTTTAGCAAAATTCAAAATATTTAATGTAAAACGTAATTGATCTGATATGTTTTAAAAATGTTTTTTGAGCTTTTTTGTTTGGCATTATTTAATTAATCAAAAATTTTTTATTTATAAATAAATAAAATAAAACAAGATAAATTAATTAATTAATTAATTATTCAGTAAAATAATATCGGGCATATCCGCCCTCAAAAGAATCATCTTTTTTAATTTTTTTCTCATCCATTTTTGGAATATATCGATAAAGGCCATAAATGCTTCGCTTTGCCGTCTAAAATAATATATGCTAATTTTTAAAGAAATAAAATAAAACGAACATGTCTTGGAATCAAAAATACTTCATTTTCTGGATACATTTTATCATTGAATGTTTCAAGGGGAAATGATTGAACATACATAAACATAAATGCTGAAACAAAAACGGGTGTGATAAAATTGAAATGATACAGTGTAAAAAATATGATCAGAAGGGAATTTTAATATATTATCAACAAAAATTTAATTTTAAAATTCTTTTGCATGATTTAATTTACTGATAAAAAAAGTCTGACGTCTGTTTGAATTTTTGAATTAAATTGTTTCAAAATTTTAATGCCCTAAAAAGATTTATCTCAAAAAAATTTACTTCCTTAAAATTTTTGATCGTATTTTTTGATAACATATCATTTTTAGAACGAAAAAGTGTATTATTGTTATTTAATTATAATAATACTTACAGTTAAAATGAAACTTTCCAAAACACTACTTATTATTTAATTTAAATTTAAATTTAAAGATGAAAATTGAGTATAGTTTTATATTAAAGATCCTTCCAAAATGCAAAGTTTCATTTGAAAAAAAATGAATTCATCCAACTTACAATATTTTTTATTTACCATACTGTAATCAAGACAAAAAAAAGATTTTTTCAAATTTTTATTAAAATTTCCTCCCCTTGACCTTTTCCCAAATTTCGGTGTTCTGTAATGCCAAAAAAAAGGCTTCAGAAATAATTTTAAAGTTTCATTAAACAAATAATGTCAAAAAACTATCAAAATTCATGTAAAAAAAGTTAAAACTTACCAATAATAGCAAAAATCGTAATAAAATAAAATGAAGAATTCATTGCTGGCATTTTTTAAACATTTAAAACAAGCTTTAAATATAAATTTATTTTTTTGAAAAAGTTTGAACTAAAATATTTAAAGCGTGACCTGTTTATTCAAAGTAAAACAAAAACAACGCAAAAAAATGTATCTCTTTTATCTTCTTTTTTTTACACACTGAATTTACCCGAATGGCATTTTCGAATGCCGTTTCCTCTTTCTTCTTATAGCGCTATCGTATATAATTGACTCTTTGAAGAATAATAAAAAAAAAAGACAGATACAAATGAATTAATGCTCCGCCCTATTTTATGTGGGTGAACTTTTTTTGTCGTCATAAAATATTTTTATGGGGATATCCATTTTTTTTGAAAAAAATACTTTTAAATAATTATTTTTACGTTTTTATTGCATTAAATTTTTTTTTAAATAATAAAATAATTTTTACTTAATCGTTTGGTTTCTGTAGTCAGAATTATTACAAATCAAAAACCACCAAAAATGAGTAAAATTTAGTGATGGTAATCAGGGGTTCTTGGATCAGGGTAACCGGTGTACCTTTTTTCGGGCCCAAAATCGATCGGGCTCTATTTTGGGAAAATTCTTGGTTTTTCTTACACAAAAAAATTCAAAAAATGCGGCCTTAGGCCGGCTGAAAAATTCGTGCTTCCAGGCCCGTCGGGCTTTCACATTTTTTGGAACTATTTTAGGGCAATGATGGTAATAGAAAAAAAAATTGGTGACGTTTTTGGAATTTTTACAAGAATATTTGTTTAAACTTTTTTAAAACTTAAAAGTTATTAAAATATTTTTTGTGTTTTTGTTATCTCTGTTTTTTTAATTTATTCTTTTATGTTTCGTCTTTTTAAAATCTCAACAAAAAGATTCTCACGCAAAAATAATAATAAATAAAAAAAGTTTTTTGCAAAATGCATTGCAGAAAATAAAAGAATTTTAAAAGCACTTTTATTTGTTCTTTGTTAAAATTCATAATAAAAAAATAATTACAATTGTTTGATATAATTAAATGACGTGTACCCAAAAGTATTTTAAATAATACAAATAGTAAAGTAAGCATTGACCAAAATTACTATTATAAAATTATAACATCATACTGTAGTTTGGTAAAAATTGTGTGCACCACAAATTAACATCTAAAAAAGTCTTGCAGCGAAAATTTGGAGATGTTAAAATAGTTGAAAAAGTTTTTAACAAAATTTTAATCAAAAAAATGAACACATTTATTATCCGTTATCTTTCAAAATCTTCTCTTCCAACATGTTCAAAGATTTGCAGATACAGCAGCCTTATATATGAATCAAAGGTTACAAGCAGAGATAAATTTGGCTCAAATATCATAAAGGTTTTTTAAAAGTTATTTTTAGACTAATATAGTAATAAAAAAGTAAACATATTTTAGTTAAATGATCATTCTGATAAAGAATCTGGGGGCAGAAGTAATAAAAAGAAAAAGTTTGATGCTAGTTCATTATTGCTTTTGGTAAGCTTACTTTATTACTCTCAAAGGAGAAGGGAGAGAGTGGGTTTATTTGCCAAAGTTTTGACTCTTTTAGGTTGTTCCTGGAAGTGCTTTTGCGCTAGGATGTTGGCAATTTCAACGGTTACAATGGAAATTAGATTTAATCAAAGAATTAGAAGAAAAAACAACTAAAGAAGCAATTGAATTTCCAATTCATGAGTAGGTGAATATATCCTCCATCCATCACCTTTATTATATATGATTCTTTTAGCATAGAACATCTTGAAAAATATGAATATCAAAAAGTTAAATTACGTGGAGAATTTTTACCTTCAAAAGAATTTGTTATTGCACCTCGAGGTCGTTTTGATAAAGGATACAAGCATAAAAAAGCCGGGCTTGCTGGAGATGCACAATCAAGCTCACATGGCGGACATGTAATAACTCCATTTAAAATTGAAAATACAAAGTATGCTTTTCTTTTCTCTACAAAAGTAACACATTAATAATGTTTTAGTCATGTTGTTATGGTAAATCGTGGATGGTTGTCACAATCTCAATTACAAGCTATCCCTCCACCACCGTCTTCAAAAGTCGTTGTTGAAGCTGTCATTCGAAAAAGCGAAAACGTAAGCTGGTGTTTTGTAATTAATCCTTTTAAAAAAAATTTTATTCCATTTTAGAGACCACAATTTGTTGGTGAAAATATTCCTGAACGAAATGTATGGTATTACAGGAATTTTGAAGAAATGGCAAATCATTGTGATGCATTACCAGTATATCTTGAAGCAACATTTGAATCTTCACAACGTAATGGTCCAATTGGTGGTCAAACAAATGTTACCGTAAGAAATGAACATTTAAATTATCTTTTGACTTGGTTCTCCCTAAGTGCCATAACTACTGCAATGTGGTATTTTAAATTTTGTCGTTAGCAAAAATATAGGATATACTGTTTTTTTATTGAATAATAAAAATGAATAGCAAACGTTGAACAAAAAGTACTTATTTACAAAAGTTAATTAAGTAGCTGTTTGGCAGAGTTAATAATTTCAAGCTTTTTGCGAAATATTTCTTCCATTTCTTTAATCTTCTCTCGCTGCTCTTCAATTTTCTGCTTTATATCCTTTTCACGTTTCTTCTTTTCAAGCTTTGCAATCTTTGATTCATTAAGCTTTTGTCGGAAATTTTCAGTATCAATTTTTGGTGGGAAATCTTCAACTTCTACAGGAGCATTTTTCTATAAAAAACAGTTATTTAAGAATGCATTAAAACATTGTACAAAAACAGATTTACCAAACGATAATATTCTGCTTCACAAATTTCTTTAAATCGTGTATTAACTTCTCGATGAGTAATATCTTCCTGATCACAAAAATCAACAATTACTTGAGAAGCATCGTAACTCAATTCTTCCACTTCTGATGACTTTGTTCCAAAAGTTGTAATTAACGTTTTAAATTCATCTAAAAACAAATAAATTTATGAATTTTATCGAAGCATCAGCGTTATATTACTTACTGCTTGACATTGTTCAACAAATTTGAAAATTTAAAGCTTTAAAGATTTTGAATTTTAATTCGGCAAAAAAAAATAGTGCTTCTTCGCCTGCTTTTTTTAAAACATTTTTGTGCGCCATATTTTTCTTTCGCGTCAGGATTCCTTTTTCATGAAAAGATAATTACAGTTTTTACAGAAATAAAATGTTGGATTTTTTTGCTTTTATATTAAATTTGTTCTTCGAAATGCATATTTATTTATTTAAAATCTTTATTCGCAAATTTTTAACACCTTAATTAAGAATACCCGTAAAAATATCAAAGTTGATATCAAAAATATGATTATATTTTTTTACAAAAAAAAATAAAACTTTTTAAATAACATAAGTTTTGCCATTACAACAATCAGTAAATTTTAATTGATCAAGATCATAAATGCTTACAGCATTTGGTTGGACAAGAAATTCATTTCTAAATGTATGATCTTCGGTATCTAAGGAATGAGATTTTCCGGTTGGATGTGGCATTCGGCTATCTCTTGAACCTGGAGGGGATGTTGAAGTTGTGGTTGGGGTTGGAAGATCAAGGCTAGGAGCTCGGGGGAACATAAAGGAAAGGGATTCATAAGGTCGTAAATTTGGTTTTTTCGGAATTGTTACAGTATTAACTTTGTCGTAAAGTTTTGAAGAAGAAGTTCGATCAACAGATTTCTGACGAAGATGCTATAAAAAAAGTAGTGAGATAAGAATCTATGAATTTAAGATGAGACTTACAGGATGATTGGCATCAACAACAGCACAAAGGGCTCCACTTTTCATTTCTCGAAGCGCAAAATTAAAAACTTTAATAAAAGTTTTTTGAAGATTTGCTGTTCCACTTTGATAAACTTTACTTCCGTGCCATCTAAAAATTATAAGTTTGATTAATCTTTCTTTTATCATCTTATCAGCGCTTACTTTGGATAATTTGATTGTGTAATGGCATAAACAAGAACATCTCGAACAAGCTTAAAATTTTGTGCACTGCAATGCAAATTAATTTCGTAATGCTGATATCCGATACTTCGGCAATGCTCTCGAATTTCACCAGTTGAAGAATTTTTGTTTGTTAAACTTAACAAAACTCCTTCTGAAAAGAATGTAATTAATCATTGGATTAAATTTCCATAATTAAATTCTTCGAACCTATGATATCGGCTAATTGTGCGCCATGCTTTTGAATTTTAATATGTTGCGAAAAATGCTCTTTTGTTTTACACTGCGAATAATCTTTTCCCACGCACATTGAAGCAATATGTGGGGCATCCATACATAACTAAAAAAAAATATTATTATTACTATTTTAACATTGTGTTAAAATCTTACGGTAGATAACATTTCAGTACAAATTCGACGCTTATTTGCTGAAAATCTTGAAAGTAATAATTCTGCGGATTCAGGATCAATGATTTTTGTTTTGGAATTATTGTGGGATGTTAGAGTTAAATTTGAATATTTTTTAGTTTTTGTTAAACTTGGCCAATGATAAAAGATTAACCAATTTGTTGCAGAATGAATTGCCAAAAGCATATTTGAGAAATCTGTTAGATACAAAGATTGAAGGTATTGCTTTATTTCAAGTTCTGTTTGAGTGCTTCTAAAAATGTTTTTTATATGACCAAAGTTGTGAGGAGACCAAATTATAAATTTATCAAAACTAACATGTTTTTTAATAATATTGTTTTTTTAAAATTAACCATTTAAAATTATTTCTTTAAGTGTCTCAGACATTTCATAAAACTAACAACTAATCTATTGACATATTTTGCTTAACTTTTTTTACATTTTTGGGGTTTCTTCGAAACATTTGCTAATCTTTTTTTTTGAATGTTCTTTGCAGGAATTTTTTTCAATTTGTTTAAACAAGTAAATTTCTAATGTTTAACCATTATATTTTACAAATCTTGCATGTAAAAAATGTTTAAAAAAGATATATATTTATTAAAGCTTTTTTGTTTTTTTATTGTATGAAAAAAGGGAAAAAAAACCATAGCCAATTTTTGAGATACCATTATTATTATTTTCTCCCAGAAAATTGACCAAAACACGTGAATTCTTTTGTTTGGGATCAAAAGTGCGAAAAAAAAGATAACTATTTTTTTTACATTGTTTCCGTGTCTCTTTTTTTTCTCTATCTCAAAATGAAGCCACTTTTTTGTGTTTCTTTTTTAAACTTATTAAAAGTTTGAAAGCAAAAAAAGAAAGAAGGAAAAAAAATAAATACTTACGAAACTTTTCCACCATATCCAAGGACTTCCATTAAAATTGTATTAAACATGTACAAAGTATTACACAAAATAAATTTAATATTTAAAATCTGTAAAAAATTTGTTTATAAAACTTTTAATTAAACATTTACAAGTATAATTACGAGTTTTTTGAATACTGTATTTGTAAAAAAATATTAAAAACCTACCGTAAGCATATATGGTACATTTCGTCTTGCATGGATTGTTTGCATTCCAATTGTTCGATTTGAACAAATTTGAAGGGTTCGAACAGTTAAAATTGCAATTAAAATAATCGGGGTCGGAGCTCGAAAGATTATATCCGGGACCAAATGAACTACTTTAAAAAGAAACAATTATTACAAACTTTCGTTTCAAGATAAAGAGATACTTACAAATGGCATAATATTGTACATATATAACAGGCTTTGGAATAATCATTGTACGAATTTTATATTCATGATTCGACATCATTTCATAACAATCTGTTAATTCATGCTCAAAAATCATTGGGGAAATATTCAAAAATGCCGCAAATACAACAATTCCAACACAAATTGCTCTAACAGAAAATTGGGCATTTCGAGTTCGTTGTTCAAGGGGTCGTGAAACGGCCATATATCTATAAAACAATGATGGTGGATTCGTTGACATTTAAATTGTAGTCTTTAAAAATAAATATTTAATAAATCTTAAAACTGTTTGACCTATTTCTATTTTTATCTTTTTTTAATCTTTTCAGAACAAAAATATGTTATTTATTAAAAAAATATATATGTTGTTTTAGTACTTTTTTTCAATTGAAAAATTTTGACGACGACATTTTGATTTAAAAAAGAAGGGATTTAAATGAAATTTTTTAATAGTGCCAAATATGCACTATTTGATTTCATTTTGAAAAGACCAAAGTTGAAATATAAAAAATGCCAAAAAAACTAAATTTTGCACTGAAAAAATATTCATACCTTTCAACCGTAATCGCTAAAACCTGCCAAATTGTCCCGGTGATACAAAAGCTGGCAAATGGTTGAAAAAAATATAGTAAATATGCGACAATTCCAACAAATGGAATAATACCGTAATATAGGCATGAAATGCCATAGGTAAATAAACAAGAAAATAATAGAGCCATATCCCAACAGCATAACATCACCAAATGACAAGCAAGACGTCGAGAAAAATATCTTGTATGATAAATTTGGTGAACAAGTAAAAAATTTCCAAGCAAACCAAAAATTGTAAGCAGTGTTGAAACGACCCCATTAACGGCAAAACTAAATCTTGAATAATCTTCCAAATCTGATACAACTTGTTTTGATTGTTCATCATCAAAGGATCGATAAAATATTATAAAATCAAAGCACCAATGTGGCACCGGGGGTGGTTTAATATCTAAGGTTTGAAAGCCATCAATTTCGGCAGCCGCAGCAGCAGCACTTTCATTTCCAATAAAATAATCTGCTGAATTTAATTCATTCGTCATTCTTCTGCTTTCTGGATTTTTGTAATATATTTTATATTCTAAAAATTTAAACAGGATATTTAATAAAAAATAAAATTATTACAAAGTTTTAAAGTACGATTATAAAAGCTTTTTTTTAAATAATAAAAACTTTGTTTTGCTTTTCAGAATTCGCGTGAAAAAAATATTATAAATTTGTAGTTTTTAAAAAGATTAAGAATTTTTTTTACAGATTCTCAAAAAAATAAAGAGATTCCATAAAATTGAAAAACAGGGGTAACAAAAAAAGTGATGATAGAAGCCATTGACTTGGGTTGTTTTAGGGGTTTGAATTTGTTTAAACTATTCAAAATTGACTCCATAAAGATAAAAACTACTGATGAAAAAAAGCTGCTTCTCTTTTTTTCAGAAGAAGAAGAAAAAAGAAGAAAAGAGTTAAGCCAATTAAAGAAAGAAATGAAAGAAAAATGTGACGCGCAAAAAAAAACATTTTGAACGCAAATTTTTTTAAGGAGGAGGCGAACATAAAAACAAAATGATAAAAAAAAGAACATTAACAAAGTAAATAAATGCAAAATGAGTTTTAAAATAATGATAGAATAAAATGCTAAAAATTATTTAACCCCAAAAGTGGTAGCAGATTTGACGTTGCTTATTTTTGTTACAATTTTTTTTTCTGTAGCAAAAAGCAGAAACTTTGCTTCCATTTAAAAATTTTCCAAAACCTTGAGGCATAAAAAGTCGTGGGAAAAAAATAAAATATCTTCTTCCCTTAAAGATTTCCACCACCTAAAATATAAAAAAGAGAGATATATGCGTCATATCTAAAAAAAATATATGAATTTTAAAGGCAAGAGTTTTTTTTTAAAGAAAAAAATTCCGACAAAAAAAAATTGGGGAGAAATAAATTTGTTAACGGATTGGTGCCCTCCTTGAAAAATAAAGTGTGTAAAAAATCTGAGAAACTTTTGAACAAAAAGAAAGAAGTGAAATATATCACTTTTTTTTGTTGTCGAATGTTGTTGTTTTTGGATGCCGGAAATCTTTTTCTTTCCTGTTTTTTTAAAGGACATTCATCCTTTTTTGTGGCCTAAATTTAAAGATCATGGGTGAAAGTGCTATAAAAGTGGAGCTAATATTGTTAAAACAATTACATTTTGTTAAATAACAACAAAGTATTTTTTTTCTTTTTATAAGAAAGATCTTTTTTTGGTTCATCATTGTTATGCTAATATAACAATAAATATACATTTATATAAATGGCATCCACCCTTTTTTTCTGTCTTATTTTTTTTTTACGTCAAATGCACTTCTATTTTTTCTTCTTCGGGGTTTTGATGATGCCACCCTTTTTTTTCAAAAATAACAGCAGCAAAAAAACCCCAAAAATAAACAAAAGATAAAAGTAACAATTGTTTTTCATTGATTTAGTATTTTATTCGCTTTTTGTTGTTTAAAAGTTGTGGTAAATAAATAATAGAAAAAAGAACTAAATTAATTTGTATTTTAATGAATTTTTTTTGCAAGAAAGGATTCCATCAATTTTTTGTGAGATTTTCAAAAAAAACAAATGCCATTATTTCTAATTTTTTGGCATTTAATACGATAAAAAAGATATTCTTTAAGAAATTGAAAATAAAGATTAAAAGTTTAAGATAGAAAAATAGAAATAAAGCTGTTGAAAAACAAAAAGAGTATACGATACATTATTTTACATTAAAATATTGAAATATTACTCATAAAAAAAAGCTCTCATGGGTATTTTAAAAAGACTTTTCTCTGCCTGCTACAGTATCCTGCTATTTTCGATAAATAAGAAAAAAAGATATGTGCCAAAAAGCAATAAGTTCTTTCCTAAAAAAAACTATTGCTGCAAAAAAATACAAACAAAAACGTCGGTTTTTAATGTTTTAAATTTTTATTTTCAAAAGTTGTTTTACTTCAAAAATACACTTAATTTTTTGAGTTTATTGAAAATTGTATTTTTGCAATAATAAAAAAAACAGCTTTTTAAAAAGCAAAAAATAAAGTTCAAAAATATTTCCAAGAATTTTTGTGAGATTAAAAGGGGAGACCCGCTGCTTCAATGATGTCGCTCAGCGTCTTTCATCATCGTCGTTGGTATTCATTAATGGGAAGGCACATTCAAAAAGTGCAAAAAGTTTAAAAAATCTGACGTCTAAAAGATACGAAAATTATTACACTTTTATATATTTTAAACTTTTTCGTGTGTCTTGAATCCTGTATATCCAATCCCTGATAATTAGAAAAAGAAAAAAAAAGTCTTTTATTAAATTTTCAAATTTTTAAAGAAAAAAAAGAAGGGAAATTTGATTAACATATTTTTGAGAGTACAAAGAAGTGAGTATTTTTTAGGTAAAATAAATTTATGTAAATGGAACATAATTGTATTAAAATAAATAATTTTATTAAAAAAAGTCAGAAAGCACCCTTTTGTGTGAAATAAAAAACATTTTTGCAAAAACAAAATATATAAAAAATTGCTAAAATTGAAATTGTTTAACAACTTTCGTTTAAAGAGATAGACGACAGACGACAGTTCAAAAAAAAGTAATGTTAAAACAATTACTTAAAGGGTTGTTTATTTTCAACAAAACAATAAATTGATATAAAAAAAAGTGCAGCTTTCTCCCAAAGGGAGGAAAAAACTTTGTTTTTTTGTGGTAAAAAATTAAGTTTAAAATATTTAACAACCCAAGTAACAGAGCTAACAAGGAAATTGAGAGATATATGTAAAATGGATGTTAAATGAGTAAGTAAAAACGTGTGCTTGTGTGTGTTTTAAAGATATTTGAGAAGACTTTTATTAAAAATTGTTTATTACACATATTATTATACTTCTTTTTTACGCATCAAAATGAGAAATTAAAAGAAAAAACAGATAAAATAAAAATATGTCATGCTTTTTCAATCTCTCTCTTTCTACCGTAATCCCGATGGATTTAAAAAACGAACAAATGACACAAAAATAAATATACTAAAAAAGATTAAAAAATACGTATTTATAATAAAATATATAAAATTAAAATGTATTTTGGGTGACCTTAAAGATATGTATATATACAAAAAAGAATCATTGTTTTTGTTTCGTTGATAATAAAAAAAGGATTAATCCGGCTATCCTTTTTTATTAATCAATCTTTGGATGGAAGGTGAGCCAATTTTTTTGGATCCCAAAAAAAAGTAGAGCAACGCATTTCCCAAAAGACAAAAACAAAGATGATAGAAAAATAAAAAGTATTCTTTGACCAAAAAAAAGAGTGAACTAAAAATATTTCATATTATAATCCTTATTTATGGTAATATTTTTATCAAACATCAACCAAAAAATAATATTTAAAAATAGAAAAAACAAATAACGAGAAAATGGAATTTTGAAAAATAAAACCAAAGAAAGAAAATTTGTTTAAGCTTTGAAACTTTGAATCATAAATAATTGTATCATTTTTAAATAATATAATTTTTAAAAGTTTAAAGTAAAATATTAATTTAATTTTTGGATTATTTTTCAAAGATAGTTTTTGCAATTTGCAAATTTGTTAAAATAAAACTATTTTTAACAAATACTAATATTATTACTAGACTTAAGTAAATTTAAAATTTCAGTGTAATACGGTATACAAATTGTATGATTACTTTGTTAATCTTTTTTGAATCATTTTTTTATATTCTAAACTGGTGGAAAATTGGTGAAAAAGAAAGAAAGAGAAGCATATGACTAAGATTTGGATTCAAAAAAACGCTTAAATTTTATAGGTTTCCACTAAACTACAAAAATATTTTTTTAATTACAAATAAAACCATGTTTTTATTCCCTGAAAAAAACATACAACTTAAAAGTTCAATTCTATTACATACATCTTTCTACTGTTTTAGTACCAATCTTCATAGGACCCATGGGGGGGGGGGGGGGAAAGGGTACTCTATCTCTCTCTCTTTATTTAAAAATTTACAAAGTTTAATGTTACTTTTAAAACAAAATTTATGTCATCAATGTCGCCGTCGACGGACGTCGTTGTTGTGTCGATCAAAGTAAAGACAATTAAATAAATAAATTTTTGTGCAGAAACAAAAAAAAATTGCCTTACGTAATACTCTCTTTTATTGCTTATCCCCTCTTTTTTAACTCTAGCTTTAGAAGGAAGTAATAGTATTTTAAGAGTTTAACAACCATCTTTGAAGCATCAACATTGAAGATGGCACAAAAATATATATTTATGCTGCAACAAATTCCATCCATTAATGTCTTAATTTAAAGGAAGAAGAAAAAAATGCTTCCAAGAATTTTCAGCAATAAAAACCAATTAAATATATATTTTTGAAGAGGAGATAATTTTTTTAAATTTGGGTAATTAAATTTTGCAAAATGAAAGAAGATAAAAGAAGACCGATTAAGGTACATCTCTATTTTTTTCCCTATTTGATAATTTAATTTAATTGTTCGTACTCGTACGTGCAAACTACAAACTTGTATATAAAAAAGAAGTTTAAAAACACAGATTTTGTTTGCAAAATTAAATTACCTGACAACTTGTAATAATTACAAATAAAGAAATGTAATTACATGAACCCAAACCAAGCAGGGATAAAAAATTTGGCCGAAAATAATAGCCGGTCGTGGCTTTTAAGCCTAAATTTTTCGGTCGAGCTTATTAATTATTTTTTTGTACACTGTCATAAGTACCATTCTTGAGGTCTTGCAACGATTGAGTATTTCATCGGTCAAAAGGTTGGAGCATGCAAGATCCTGATTGTCAGGATTTTAGAAGTACGTAATTTTCGTGATTTCTTTTATGAGCCAATTCATTAATTATGATCAGACAAAAAATTAACAAATCTCAGAAACTCTTGATTAGATTCATTCTGGAACCCACATTAAATTACTCACTTTTTTGTCAGAATTTTAAATACCAAGAAAACCCAAATGGTTTTTATATTCAAAATCTCCCAATATTAACAAAAGTACCGTAAAAAAATAATACAAAATGTAAAAAAATTATAGTATCTTTTTCTTTTCATTTTCCCATAACTACAAATGCACACAAACAAATACAAACAAATTTCATGGAAAGTTCATGGAATCAGTTCATTTCAATGAATTTGTTTTGATTCTGACTCTTTTTTAACACAAAATTGTTACAAATTAAAAAAAAACACTCTTTAAATATCACTTAATTAACTTTATTTAATAAAAATGTTTCAAAGACCGTGCCAAAAACAAACCTTTTTTTACTTCCTAAATCAAAAAAACTAAACTATATTTTAGTAAAAAAAATTGTGTTTATTTTTTTAATATAAAATAATTTGTATTCAATTGTTTATGAAAAAGGTCTTTTTCTGCTTAAAAATGTGTCATTTAAAAAAAAAAAAGGTTTAAAGAATTTTGGAAAATTAGTAATTTAAATGTATTACAAATTTGTATTATCCCAAAAAAAAATGAATACAAATATGACACATTTCAATCAACTTTATTTGTTTAATTTTTTTGGTTAGAATAATTAGAGTTTTTGTTGTTCTTTGAGAGATGATATCCCCCCCGGATAATTGATAGTTATCCATAAAATTGAGTCTTCTTTTTCGTTAAAACAAGGGATACTTAAAATTCTGAAACAATTTTTTTCCAAAAAGGTTACAAAATAAAAGGGTTGCATGACGTACGTAAATTTGGCGGCAAATATGTCACTGCTTTTTTTTTCTTCTGAGAAAGTTTAGCGGCAAAGAATATAAAGTCTAGGAAAAATTAGGATGTAGAATTTTGGAAAATAAAAAACAGAAAGCTTCAACTTTCTCAAATATATAAAAAAAATGACAATTCTAAGAAATTTAGAAGTTAAAAAGTTTAGGAGAGGGAAGAAAAGAAGCTTATGCAAATTCAAAGGATTATTAAAAAAAAAGAAGACTGATGAAACATATTTCTAAGAAGGCGTTGTCTTGAAAAGAAAAAAAAGATAACAAAAAAAGAAAATGTTAAAACTCAAATGTGTTACTGTCAAAAATTGCTAAATTTCGACATTTTATGTCCTTTTTATAATGTCTAAAAAACTATTTAAAATAAAAAGGGTTTTTTTTTGGAAAAAAAAAGGTTTTTTTATTTAAATTTAATTTAAAGTTTTAAACGTGTGACATTTATTTTTGACACTCTGACATTATAAAATGTGCACCGATGTACTTGAAAACTGATAAGCATATTTTTGACATGATCAAAAAACTTTAAATGAAAAATATCGCAAAGAAAACAGAGCTTAAAGTAGTCTAAAATTAATGCATTTTTCCAAGAAACAATGAAAAAAGCTAAAAACTACGACAAAAAGACTTAATTTATTTTTTTGTTAAACTAGGATAAAAAATATATTATTTTTAAAAAACAAATAAACAAAAAAAACCTTGGGTTTTTGTGAATTTTTTTTCTGAAGACTTAAAGAAGAATAAAAAAATGGAGGGGGAAAAATAGAGGGAAGTATTCAAAAAATACACAAAAAGACCAAAAAAAAGGGGCGAAAATTCCCAAGGCATAAAAAATTTTGTCAAAAGTTCAAAAAAATTATTTATTTATATTTTATCGTCTCCATCAAAAGTCATATATTATTTCAAAAGTGTAGCTTTTAAAAATATTAATCTTTAAAGCTTTATTTTTTTAATGAGAGAAAATACGGTAATAGTAAATTGAAATTTGAAATGATGTCCTCATTAAAATAAAAATTAACTTAAAATACTTAATTTTGTACTTTTTTGAAGCTATTTTTGGTTATTTTAACTTTTTATGTAACAAAAACCAAATAAAGATATTATCTCCAAAGTTGTTTTTGGCACTTGAAATTAAAAAGTGTTAAATTTAATTCAATCATTTTCAAACCATTGTACTTTTAACCCAACCTTTTTGCTTCACTAATTATTATTATAGTAATCACAAAAATTATTATTAGTTTCGAAAATTTATCATTTATATAAATTTTATAAAATTTATTTTCTATTATTTTTCAAAGAAATCAAAGAAGTCAAAAAATTGAAACAATAAAAAGTCACACGCTTTCAAAGAATTATGAAAGTTGAAAACTTTTTAAATGAATATTTTAAGAACGAATGAAAGAGATTCTGGGATCTATGAAATAATAATAAAAAATCAAGAAAGTAAAAGAAATAAAAAAAGAAATCCAAAAAGAATTGTTTAACCAATTTTATCCCCCACGTGAAAAACAACAAAAAAAAAGATATTCATAGAAGGCAGTGAAGTAAGTTGTCAAGGATATACATTTAAATATTTTCTGAAGGGGGCATGAAAACTAAACTAAATTAAACTGAAAGGCAAGGGAAAAAAGCTCCTGGAAACAACCAATTTCAAGACATCAATCTTATTTTAATGTTTCTCTTTGAGATTTTTTCAATGCTTAACTTTGAAGTAATAATGATAGGCTTTTTTGCAATTTCAAATGATTCATTTTTTGTTTTTGCACATGCTTGTTTTATTTTTTAACAGAAAAAATATTGGGGAAAACGAAAATCTTTAATCTTTTTTGATGATAAAATAGGGACATTTTTTAAGTGTAAAAGATAGATATGAAAGATAAAGAAGGATTTCGATCCCCAGGAATTCTGTCTAGGATTCAAACAGTGTTGTTTCGGCTCCGGCTTCGGAGCTTCGGAGCCGACTCAGGAGGCGGATCTGGAGCCGGAGCCACGGCCTTGGAGCCGGAGCCGCTTATCAACCATTTTTGTCAAAAGAATTTAACAAATTTTTTGTTGACAAAACAAAAAGTTTTTTTTAAAAGATCCCTATGTATTTACAATGTTCAAATTTGTTTTTTTATTTGTTATATGATTTAATAATCTCAATTTGAATCAAAATACTGGTATTTCAACAGAAATTTGTTGCTACAATGTCTATCTAAATCGGAAGGCTCCGGCTCCGGAGCCGGTGCCGGAACCGGAGCCGATAAAAAATGTGCGGCACAACACTGGATTCAAAGGTTCCCTGAGTTGAAAGTTTTTCCGATCACATTGATTCCTGCAATTTTAAATGTATCCAAAATGTATGTTTTCTTTAAAAAAGACTGATGAAATACAGAGGAATTTTTTCGGAAATAAAAACAAAATAAATTCAAACTTTCGTTGCTATTTTTTAAGTTTTAATCCATTTCGCCCGAAACTTTGCAAAAGGCTTCTCTAAGCTGTTTTCTATAGTTTAAGTTTCAATCACGTTTATTGAAAGCATAGCCGCAAAGTTATAACCAATAAAAAATGCGCGATCGAGTTTTTAGCGTAATAAATTGCTGTTGCTATTTCTTAAAACTTCGGCTCGGCTTAATGTTTTTCTGGGATGTTCCTGATAGTCATATCACCATTTTTAGTTTTAATCTAAACATTTGAAAAATAATGCCGCTGAGTTTGAGTCGACCGAAAAACGCAGTTTTTCATTCCTATTTCCAATTTCTCCTATAGCGAAAAAAAGAGATAACAAAGTGATATTTGTTATCTCTTTTTTTCCACGGATACTCACGGATTTATGAATTTTGAGTCCATATATTTCTGGTAAAACCCCTTAAAAAAAGGATCTCGCCTCCACAAAGTTATCAAATTTAATACTAATATTATAACATAAAAAACAACAAAGTTACTATTGATAAACCCTTGGAAATTTTTCTTTTATCCTCCTTTGCAAAAATAATAAAACACTTTTTATTTCTCTCTTTTTTTAGCAATAAAAAAACACCTGTAAAATTTTTTATTGACAAATGGCACTTGAGAGAAAAAAAAACAGCTTTGAAGTTTCAAAACAACAAATAATTGGAAAAAAGAGTGATTTAAAATATTTTTAATAGAAATCATAAAAATTAAAGTTTGATTATCAATTCAAAACACGGCATTTTTTTAAATGGCTTTTTTATATTTCAAAGAAAAAAGAAAAGGAGGAAGAAGAAGAAGAAAAAAGACAGATGGACGTTCATTAAAGCTTTGACTTTATTAAAAGTTGTTTAAAAAGAAGATCTTTCAAAGAAAATAAAATGTTTTTCAATATTTTTTTAAGTTATAAATATTTGAAAAAAGTGATCTCAAAAAAGAAAAAAAGTGTAAAAAGACTCAAAAAACATATTGCATATTTTTTTTCTGTTTCAAATCTTTCAAGAAAAAACAGAGAAAAATTTCGATTAAAAATGTTAAAATTCAAAAAATAGACAGAAAAAAAGAAGTTTTAATTAAAAAAATTGTAACTTTTTTTCGGAGTTTTTTTCAAAAACTTGAAAACCTTTTTTTTGCAAGTTTGTTTTTTATTTTTTTAATGTTACAGATTGAGGATGACCTTTTTGATGCAATTCTTCTTTTTTTTTGATTGAGGTAATCATCAAAAATAATATTTTTTAAAAGATAAACACCAAAGAAGAGAAAATATCTATTTTTGATGGGGGGATTTAAGCTTGAGGGCGTTCATCAATTGAATTATCGCTTTTGAGTTTGAAAAATAAAATGTTATTAATTTTTAAGTTTTTAAATAACATTTTAAAGTACATTCGTTTTTAAACTTAAAAGTTTAACCAATTACAGTAGGAAAAAATATTCAATAAAAACTCATTTTTTAAATTACGATTGTTAGAAAAAGTTTTGATATGGATTTTAAAAAGTTAAATGATTTAACAAAATTCGAAAAATCTTAGCGCCAAAAAAGCAATTTAAAAACTTTTGTAAAAATGTTATATAAGAATTTTTTTAACCCCAAAACTTCCAATTGAAAATACCCAAAACTCTCAAAAACAATGGCTAACTTTTTTTCTGTTTTTTTAATAAAATTTAAAGTAAAAAAAAGAAATTTCAAATAATAATAAATTCTTTTGTTTTATTTTTTTGCCACGAAAAAAAAGTGCTCAAAATTTTAGATTTTATTAAAATTAATTTTTTTTAAATGTGTCAAAAACAATGAATGGATAAAATAAAAAAATAAAAACAAAACAACTTTTTCTTTAAAAAAATGAATGAACAATTTTAACTTAAAAAAACAAAAAAAACTGAGTTAACAAAAAAAACACAACGGTTTTTGTTTCAAGTTTTTTTTGTTCGTAAATATTTAAATAATTACTTTCAAAAAAATGACAAAGGAAAAAACAACTCAAATTTGTGTTTTGCTTTTTTAAAATTAGTTTCTGACATATTTTTTTTGAAAACAATATTATTTATGTTTCCTGCAATTTTCGGGACCGAAATTTAAAGATTTTGTTTTTAAAGAATAAACATTTTTTCTGCAAAATTAACAGTCAATTTTTGAATTCATTAAAACAGTTTTTTTTTGTAAAATATTTATTTAAATTTGTGTTTTTTTCTTGAAAAATCGTGTGTTATTTTTTTAAATAATTAAAATAAAAGTTCAAAAAAGGATTGAACGGAACTGTTATTTAACTGATGATGATAAAAAATATGTGTTAAATAATTAAATAATATTAATATTTTAAAAACATACATGTAAGAAAAAATTTAAACGCAACATTTTTGTTTCGTTTTTATTTTTTTTATCTGTAAATTATTTATATTTTCTAGCGAATGTCTAAAGAAATTAAAAATGGATTTATCTTCGTCAAAATACGCAATCATAATAGTTTGGTTTATTTGACCAAAGTTGTGATGAGACATAAATACATTACAAATTTAATGACAGTTTCGCTGCACACGCAATCATAATATATTTTCAAATTTATATCGTGAAAATGTAATCTTTATAGTTTCCTTCGTCATTGCGTAAAATGTAAAATTTGAATAAAATGTGGTGCAAATTCATTGTTAAAGGGAGTGTCGGAGATAGTGAAAAAATTTTTACGACAGTTTTCCGTCATTCCAAGCGATGGGGAATGCATTCGTTGCGTGCGGGCGGACAAACTTTTTTATTCCCCGTCACTTGGAACGACGGAAAACTGTCGTAAAAATTTTTTCACTATCTCCGACACTCCCTTTAAAATTATTGAAAATATTAATTAAGAGACCAAAAAAGCCATTTCATCTTCATCTTTTTTTCATTTGATTTAGAAGGCAGATTTTATTGGCTATTAAGCTTAAAAGTAGAATGAATCATACCAATGCTTCGAATTCAATTTCTTGAATTATTTTAATAAAAAATTGTAACCCTTTTTTGTAAATAATAAATTGTTCAAGTTTATTTTTCCGTTTTGGCGTAATAATTTTTTAAATAAAAAATTAATTATGTTTAATGAGAAAACTTAAAAATTACATCGAAAAACAGAAAAGTCTAACATTTTCACATCTTGTACATGTTTTATCAAAAAGAGTGTACTCCCACTCGAGTGTCCACTTTAGTGAAAACAGAATTTTTTACACCTACCATTTTTCGAAAGTATATCATCAATGATAGGGAATGTACATATTTGTTTGTGTTTTTTGTTGATCACACACAACGCGTTACAAACAAGTGCATGTCCCAACGTAGGGGGTGTCATTTTACCTAAAATAACTTTTAAAATATCTCATTTTTTTATTTAGTATGAATTCAAAATTTGCGTTGAAAACTTGAATTTGAATTTAAGGGGGGAATCCACAATGTTTCTAAAGTTGTTCGGACCCTGTTTATTTACTATGAAATCAACAAAAATCAAAAATTGTTTACCGTTTTCTGGCTTTTAATTTTAGAAAGTTTACCATTTTGATGCCTTTAATAAAAATTAAACATTAAATAAAGCCATTTAAATTGTTTTAAAGCATGATTTTTGAGAAACTCGAGCAATTTTTGGCACAGGAAAAAAAAAGTTTGAGGAAAAAAGGTAAAAACTTTTTCCTGGGGTAAATAGGGCCCAAAAACTTCATTTTCGCGGTCAATTTCGAAATTTATGCACCAGATTTCGAGATATGAATTAAGGGTCATTTTTTTGAAAAATTTTCAGTTTTTGAGGTAAAATTACAAATTTGGTATCATTCGATAGCCCTTGACGAGCTGAGTCTAGAATATTTGGGATTTAAGACATTTGATCATTTTAAAAAGGTGTTTCGGTTCACACAACGCCAAAAACTCGTTTTGGTTACGGTAATGAAGCAATAACTTTTTTTCCCTGCTACAATAGATGATTTTCTCACCGGAATCGGATTCCCCACTATTTTTTACCCCTAGGGCGGAAAATATCGAACTTTGGCAGGGGGTATCCGGTACTTTTAAAAATTAACGAAACTTGTCGATCATGATGTGTAAAAATCCAAAGTCTGGAATTTTTACTGGAATTGACTATATTTTGATTCGAAATGGTAAATTTATGTTAAAAAAAATTTATCCAGCATAATTTATGTCAAACCAACTAATTTTGGATTTTTTTTGAATTTTTAAAGGTCAAAATTCACCAAAGTTGCATCATTTTCTTTTAAAATTTCTTAAAACGTTTTGGTAAAATGAAATTGCCTTCAAATGATTTTTTTTACATTTTTATAATGCTTTTTAACCATTTTATGTGTTTTTACTTAATAGATTTTAAGTTTTTCAAAAACAAAAACAGTTAATTAAAATAAATCGCATTTTTTCAATTTTCGGTCATCGATATTTTTTTTAAATGAACGTACGAACTTTTAAGTTAAAAAAAAAAATTTAAAAATAGGGTAATATAGGTCCAGAAAAACGATTGGTGAGGGTTAAAAGTCATGAAAACTTCCCGAAATTTCGATACCGTAACCCAGCTACAGTATACCCTGAAAAATCGAAACTTCCAGATTTCTCCAAATTTGTATAGAGAATCGATTGAGGGACTCCATCTGAGTATAAATTAGTAATTTCAGATTTTTTGGCCTTCTAGAATTAATTTCCCATCAATTTGAAAATAACAACAATTTTGATCCCTGAAGAAAATTTTTTTTTACGACTTCGGCGGAGCTGTAAAATACCTCATAAAATGCGTTATTGTCTAACACTTTTTTTGGTATATGATTTACTCCGATAAATGAGGGGAAACATTTTTGTTTTTTTTGAAAAACTATCAAAATGAACATCTTCGACATCAACCAAGGGTCATAACTTTCGGATTAGGTAAGATATTGACTTCCGGTGACTTGCACCATGGCATAAAATGTCTCTGAAGCGCCCTGGGAAAGTTTGAGCATTTTTTATAGCGATTTCGAAATATGGGACGTATGTGAAGTTCGAAAATTGAGCAACACAGAAATATCGCTTAAATTCGGTTTTTCCTGGATAAATAAAGGCAAACGTGTATTATTAATGACAGATACATGTAACAACACTAAAATTAGCTAACAGAAATTGACGGGGGGTCAAAATTGATTTTACCTGACTTTTGAAATTTTAATTATTTTTGACCAATTTCCGAGATATTAAAAACTTACGAATATCAACAGATATCAACTTTTTGAGACTTTTGCGATAAAACCCGGTATGTTTAATAATTTTTGGCAACATTTCAACATTTTGTGGTTACAACTTTTCATTTGCTGATTATTTGAAAAAAAGGCTAAAATATTAAGAAAAACATTCTAAAAATCAATGTTTTTCATTAAGAACATCACTAAAAATGCTTTTTTTTCTAACACAAATTTATTATTAATATTTTCTAACATAAATTTACCATTTCGAATCAAAATATAGTCAATTCCAGTAAAAATTCCAAACTTTGGATTTTTACACATCATGATCGACAAGTTTCGTTAATTTTTAAAAGTACCGGATACCCCCTGCCAAAGTTCGATATTTTCCGCCCTAGGGGTAAAAAATAGTGGGGAATCCGATTCCGGTGAGAAAATCATCTATTGTAGCAGGGAAAAAAAGTTATTGCTTCATTACCGTAACCAAAACGAGTTTTTGGCGTTGTGTGAACCGAAACACCTTTTTAAAATGATCAAATGTCTTAAATCCCAAATATTCTAGACTCAGCTCGTCAAGGGCTATCGAATGATACCAAATTTGTAATTTTACCTCAAAAACTGAAAATTTTTCAAAAAAATGACCCTTAATTCATATCTCGAAATCTGGTGCATAAATTTCGAAATTGACCGCGAAAATGAAGTTTTTGGGCCCTATTTACCCCAGGAAAAAGTTTTTACCTTTTTTCCTCAAACTTTTTTTTTTCCTGTTCCAAAAATCGTTCAAATTGCTGTAGTTTTACAAAAATTGAGCTTTAAGTGCAAAGTTAGTTACAGATTGTTTTACAAATTTACAGTTCGTAAAATTCTGTTTGTTTGTAAAACAGATTTTAAGATTTTTTTTGAAAAAAAGAACCCTATTCTTACAGATTTAATACTTATTTGTACTAATTTCAAACATATTTCATTTTTATAAAAGGTTAATGATACAATTAATAATGAAAATAAGATTAATTTTGAAATTGAGATTTTGAAAAATTATTTAAGCTAAAGTCTGATATTAAAAAAGAAAATGTAGTTTTACTAATTTTAATGAAAATCACATTTTTAGCGGAAATTTGTAACAATAATATTGAAAAAATTAATTTCGTCAACTTTAAAAATACAAAACTGCTTTTAATCATAATTGTTAATAAACCCGGAACTTCTAAAAAAAGCTTCAAAAATTTAAAAAAAAAAGATTTAAAAATAAACTAAAGAAATCGGGTTTAACAATACCGTACCTTTTTTATTAAATAATTCAAAAATTAGCAATTACCCGAATCATTCAATTATTGGCACTCTTTTACTTTACTCCGCCTTTCTGTCTGACATTTTTTTTGAGTTTGGATTTGAAGCAAGAAAATCATAAGTTTTTTGATTTTTGAAAGAAATTTGAGTGAAAAACAGGCACAAACGAGTCCGGAGTCGGAGTCGATAAAAAATGTCCGGCACATCACTGAAAACTGGTAAAATGAATATTTTTTTATTGCTTACTTTCGATTGTTTTTCATTTTTCGTTGGCAAAGTGTTCCATCCCAATAAAACGCGGAAAGAACTTATAGAATATCCTTTAAAGGATGTTCCATAAGATCCCAACAACCTTAGGAACATTGGGGATATACCCCCCCCCCCCTTAAAACATTAAATTGCAGCAATTTAATGTCTTTTTTCAAGGAAGTTTATTATAGACTTGCTGGAAAAAACATTTGTTGTTTATCAAAAAAAGCAGTTTTAAACTTCCGTGTTTAGAAATACTATTTTTGTCCGTTAAAAATAACAACACTTTTTTCTTGGACCCCCCTAAACATTTCATTGTTTTGTTTTTTTTGCAACAAAAAGAGATCAAATAAAATAATTGAATGAATGAATTTTAAAGAAAAACAATCTCTTCGTTTTTTGTTTATAAAAATAAAAGGTATATAAATTTTATTTGTTTTAAATTTGAAAAGGGCAAAGCATGACTTTGGTTTGTTTTTCCCAACAAAAAATATATATGTTTCTTTAAAAAAAACAAAAATCAAGAAAATATCCAATCAAAAAATAGAGTTTTTTATATTTTGGGTTTAAATTTAATAATTGAACATTAGATCTTTGATCTTGGCAAAACATACATACACATACATACTAAATAATCGGGTTTAATAATACCGTATCCTTTGTATACAAGCCCTTTTTTCCTTTTTTCTTCGTTTCTTTTTTTCTAATGTGTTCTTCTTTTTTTGATGTAAAGTAATTTGTCATTCATCTTTCGCTCTTATCAAATACAATTTTAAAAATGTATATGTGTGTTGAAATCATACTTTTTTTCTTTAAAGGGGGAGACACATCTCTAACAAACTTTTTTGTTAAACATTGATTGGAGGATTCGAACAGGGATGACAAATGCGGCCGGCCGGATTTCTCATCCCTGGTCTCGACGCGAATCAGCGTTCATTGGAGCTGCAAAATGTCAGACAAAAAATGCAGCTCCAATGAAGCCTGATAAAAAGAAATTTGTTAAAGGTGCCCTTTAAAAGCACAGTAATCAATTTTTGTTGTTTATTTTATGGAGGAAAGCTCTTTAACATTTTACAATATTTAAATCGGATTTTCTTTGTGAGACCTTTAAAAAAAGCGGATAAACAGAAATGCGTTTTTCCAAAAGTAAATTCCAAAGATTTAAAAAAAACACATTTGTATCAAAAACAAATACAAAAAAATAAAAATATTATTTTTGCTTTATTTCATTTATTTTCAAAATTAATGAAAAATAATTGATCAATATTATTGATCTCAAAAAAAGTTTTTAATGATTTGCTTTCATCACATTCATCAAAGATGGCTGTTATCAGCTATCAATAAAAATGACAAAGTTTTTTTTTTCTGTTATCAGAAAAAAAAATTAGCCGCTCTTTGAATCACCATTTTTTTCTGGGAGAAAAAAAAAGATTAGAGATTTTTTAGCAGTCAAACATTTTTTTTAACTGCAAAATATTTTGATTTGGCAAATATGTATTATTGATACAGTATCACTCTGATATAAGGTTAATTACCGTCATTAAAGCTATCAAAAAAAAAGTTTATTCGAACCATTTTTTTTCATTCCGAGCTTTTTTTCTTCTTTCAAAAAAAGATGATGTAAAAATTGCTGCTATTTTTTTATTTTTTAAAAAAAATAATAGTCCGTTTGTCGATATTAGTGTTTTTTGCAATTCTGTAAAAACACACGCATATATAAAAATGTTAAAAAACACAGTTGCGAAATATGTGTGTATGTTTCTACTTTTTTTTTGCCTTGTGTTTGTTGTTGCCCTTTTATTATTTTTAGTTTTGAAAAAAAAGAAGAAAAATAAAAATGTTTAAAATTTGACAAAAACAAAATAATGTTTAGAAAGGAAGAAAAAAAGGGAGATATATATATATTTGATAGCAGCAAACAATTGATTTCTTTAATAATAGCTTTTAAAAATGACAAATGATTAATGAACAATTTTATTTGTTTGCTCTGTTTTCTTTTTTTTCTTCGGCTGAAAAACATTCTGAAACAAAATTGAAGAAAAAAATATGAAAGAAGTTCAAACGGTTCAAAAATTCTTTTAAAGCGTTCAATGATTTGGGTTTAAAATAAATAAAAATGTTAGCTTTAAAGCTTTTAAAGCTTTATGAAAGATTTCATTAATCCAAAATACGTTTTTCTGACTTTAAATTTTATATTTTTCTAATCTGTTTTTTTCATGACTTTTTGCCTTTAATAAAAGCTATTATTTTTTAAAAAAATCGAATATTATCCAAACTATTTTTGATTTTATTTTTACAATTTTAAATTTATTCAAATCGAAATATTTTTTTGTACTTTTGAATGCATTTTTAGTTTCGTTTAAAATTTTTAAATTAAAATACGTAATTTTTTTGTTTGAAAAACTTAATTTTGTTTTTTGAGTGAAAAAAAGAAGAGGGAGGCAGCCACAAAAATATTCAATTAAAAGCTTGTCTGTTATTTTTTCTTTCTAAAAATGGGGAAAAACAAAACGTGATATTTTTTTGTAGTCTTTGAACGGGTGGCAAATTTTGGAAAGGTATACGGTATTTATTATATATATAGTTTTTATTAGTTTTGAGCAAAACAGAACTGTTTGAATTCTTTTTTTTGTTGTTATCAATGATATGATAATATGATATGATGATGGTTGTTGTTTTTTGATGTTTTAACTGTATTGAATAGATTTCTCAAAAAAACAAAACAAAATAATAATTCCTTTTTCTTTTCTTTTTTTGTATGTTTCTTGAAATGAATGAAATGAATGAATGACAAAAGAAGAATTTGTTTTCGGGGGTGTTTGTCTCGGCTACTACTTGTTATTGGAAAACATATACATTTTTGAAAAAAGAAGAAATGGATGGGTGGCAAGAAAAAAAAACATCGGGTAGAATGGTTTTCAAGGATTTTAAATGCTAAAAAATGCTTTTTTAATTATATTTTCATTTCAATGGAGGCGGATGCAAGACCCTGACAATCAGGATTTTGCATGCTCCAAGGTTTTATCCGATGAGTTGATTAATCGCTGCGAGACCCTAAAATAATGTAACCATTCTCTCACTTTAAATTTTTTTTTCAAGGTCTTTTACAGTGTTTATTGATTAAATTAAATGCCAATCATTTAATGCCAATCATTAAGTGCCAATCATGAATGCCATTCTTAATGTAAATAATTAATCGGCATTTTTCCATCTTTCTTCCACATCAAAAAAAAATAATGTCTCCAAAAAAACTAGCCTTTCAAGGTCATTGCCATTTTTTGATTTCTGGCTTGTTTGTTTCTCATTTATGTTTGTATATGTAAAAATGCAGTTTTAAAACTTCTTTCAATAAATTAAAAAAAAAGTTGTCCCTCTCTCTTTTGGCCTCTTTTTTCTCTGTTTTTATAATCAAAATTAGAAAAACTATTTTCTCCCTTAAAGAATTAAAGTTTTTTCCCTTCAAACTTTTCTTTTTTTGTTGACAACATTTTTTGGCCAAAAAAGAATTTCATCATTCTTTGATATCCAACCACTACCTCCTACATCATCATCATCATCATCATCACTATTTGTTACTCTCTTTTTTTTCTTTAACAAAAGCAGCAATCTTTTATTTCACGTAGTTTATTTTTGTGGCCCAATTTTTGTGACTTGAATCTTGCGTAATTCTTTCTTTCAGTTACTTACTTACTTACTTACTTAGGGCCCCCTATGTTCCAGGGGAAAGGGGGGGGGGACTGGCATTTTTTAGTTTTTTAAATTTAAAAAAGGCAGAAACTTTCCACAGAATCATTTTTTCTCCCACAAATTTTATAACATTGATAGGATATCTCGAAAGAAGAAAAGGAAAAAAGTGATGTGATCTTTTTTGCTAAACAATGTCAGCCAATGAAATCGTTCCACTTGTCGCCACCCTACCGCCAAAAACAGCATTCAACGCATAACCAGCTTTTTTCCCCTCAATTCTTTCTCTCCTCCCCCTTTTTTTCTTTCTGTTCTTTTTTTTTAAAAAATTCAATCGATTTCGTCAGTTTTTTTTGCCACCAATGAAAAAAAAAAGAATCCAACAGAGAGAAAAAAAAAGCGCGGGGCAAATGAAGAGAGAGAGAGAATCTTCTGCATCAACATTCACCACCACGACACACCACACAAAACAAAATAGAGAGAGAAAAGGAGTCCACACACATTATATAGCAGCCTCGTGTGTGTGTTTTTATATCGTTTTTTTTTCGAATGAATGTCGACATTCGTCGTCGTCGTCGTCGTTGTCATCCTCGTCAATAGAAATAGAAGGGAAAAGAAAAAGGGGCCCCCCTATTTCTCTTTTTTTTCCACCACCATCATTGAAAAAAAGAAAGAACTTTGCCTCAGTTTTTTTTCAATGTTTCGTTTCGAAATGGTTGATGTTATTTTCTTTATATTTAAAAAAAAACCACCATTATATTTCATTAGTAAAACTTTTTTTACAAAAAAAAGATTAATTGTTAATTACCCGAAAAAAATGATATACTGTAAACCAATCTGGAAAAAAAACGATTATTTTATTTCACTTTGTTTTAAATCGAAAAATTTCGTGATATTCGCGTCAAGAAAAAAAAATGTATTCGCAAAAAATAAATGTTTTGAAACGAAAATTGTAATTTAATATATAAAGAATATAATATAAAATAATTAATTTAAATTAAAATAATCATTAATTTTAGTCGGCAACGACACACACTCTCGGAAAATTAAATATTATTTTTTTATAAAATTTTTGAATTTTTATTTTTTCTTTACATATTTTTTTGACGACAAAATGGCATCCATCTGAAGCGTAACATTGCTTCAAAATTCCATCATTCAAAAAAAAGGTTCGGCCCAATTCCGGTAAGCTCTTTTTTTTATCATCTATGATTAATACAAAATTTCCATATTTTAAAGTTTCTTTATTCCCTGAAATTGTGTCTGACTCACATCGAAGAAAAAAAACAACAAAAGTTTTATTTGTTATTAAGAAATTTTTTTTAAATAAAAAAACCTTTCTTTAGCCAATTTTTGTTTCGCAACTTTCGCAATCCATTTTTTTTCAAAAACGGAACAAAAACGAACGAAGACTCTTTCGTCAATGTTGGCAGAAAGCAACGGCGGCGGCGGCGGCGTCGGTGATGGTGGTGGTGAAAAAAAGCGAAAGAATAAAAAGTAGTAGTAGCAGCAGCAACAAAAAAAGCTGCTTGGGTGCACGCTTTTTGGGACTTCGTCACGAAAGTGATTGAATTTTGAAATCTACAGACAATAATGAAAGGAAGAAAGAGAGAGAGAGAGAAAAACGAAAGAGCGAAGAAAAAAGGGAGGAGGGAGAGAAGAGACTGACTGACTCGGAAAAAAAAAATATAATAATAATAATAAAAAAATATATATGTGTATTTCAGCAAAAAAAGCGAGCGTTCACATATACTTTTAAGACCCTTAATGCCGTTTCGAAATGCCCTTTTTTCATTAAAATTAAAAATTTCTTAAATGACAAAAACTTTTTTTTTCTACTTTTGCGCATTTCCCATTAATTCATTCCTAGCATTCTTGCTTGAGCTTCTGTCTGTTTTTTTCATTCCAGCTCAAACCCTCTGAATCCGTGTTACATATGTATGTAAATATATTTGTTGGTCTTCTTTTGAACTTAGAAATACTTACTCACTTTTAAATTTAAACACCTTTTTTTCATAAGTCTTACTTAAAAATATTCAAATTTTCAGAAATATAATATGTCGTCGTCATTGCTGACCCTTACAGTTGTTCAGCCGTCTTCCACAAATACTGTCTCTAATAATAGTAATAATAAAAATATTAATAGTACCCTTTCCCCTATATCATCTTCAACATCTCCCTCATCATGTATAACTCCACAACCACAACCCCAAAATGAAAATGTTCAAGAATGCCCACAAATTCCAGCTCAACAAATGCCGGTCATTTGTAATAATAATAATAATAATAGAAGGGGGCCATTACCATCAGTATCAATTGTACGAAATGGACGAAAGCGTCCTGCCCTTAATCTTCCCCCACTTCATCTTCAACCAGCTCTTGAACATCGTCGACGTGAAAATGATGCAAGATTGCGAGATACCAAAGCCCAAATAGAAGCCTCTTTCCTTGCTGAAACCCCTTCATCCCCAGGTGGATACAGTAATTCCTCCGATTCACAGCCCTCTGGATCAGATGATGATTCGCAGAATAGTCTTTCTGCACTCTGCAGTAGTGCAAAATATGAAAAGCGAATTAGATTTGATTCAACCATTCCATCAATCTATGCGTCAACGGAAACCTTGGATTCTGAACTTTTGAGTGGAGCATCTTCAACAAAAACTTCTGGAATCTCTGATACTCCTGATATCCTTGGAGCAGATGAATATTTGGTTTTGTTGCGAGGAGATGAATTTCAAGTATTAGAAAAATCTACAAATAATCTCTTTCATGCCATTAAAATGGATATTCAAAAATATAAACAATTTATGAAAGTTGCAGCTCGAATTGAATCAGCTCGAAAATATTTTTCGGCTGAAGAATTTCGTAGATTAAAGTAAGCTTCCTCAAAAAAATAATCTCTTTCAAATTAAATACCGTATTCTTTTTTTTCTCAGATCTCGGATAATTCCATCTGATACTCGAATAGTTCACGGAATCCGTGGAATTTCATATCTTTTAATGCCTTCTCATCATGCAAGTTTAAGTTTTAAAGTAAAAGATCCAAATCGACCAAAAACTGGCTCAAAGTTATCCGAAAAAGAAGTTCAATCAATTATATTTCAAATTGTTGAAATGATGGAATTATGTCATCAAGTTGGCCTATTCTTTGGTGACTTCAAATTTGATAAATTCGTTTTTGTTGATTCTGAAAAGTAAGTTTTCCTTTTTTGAAAATTACTGTATTTTTTTGAAATGAGCAAAGTTTATTGCTCCCCAAAATAAGGTGATAAAAATTACATTTTTTTAAAAAATGTAAAAAGAATGTGTTTAGTAATAATAATAACAGATGATATTTTCTAAAATTGGCAAAAAAAATTGTAAAACTGCTTTTTGCAACAAAAAATTTTGAAATTCTTTTTCGGCATACTGTAGCTCAATTAAATTTGCTTTTTGGCACCAAAAGTTGCATTTAAAAAATTATCGATGAATAACTGTTGTGATTTGTTTATTATTGATAAAATGTTTATTTTGTTTTGAAAAAAAAGAACCGCTAAACATTTTAAAAATAGAATTTCATAAACAATATTTTTGCATTTTTGCTAAAAAAAAACAAGATAGAGGGGGGAAAAATACATATTATAATGAAAGAGACCAGTTGCGAAATTTTCGTTGTTTCTCTTTTTCTCATTTTCATGTTTGTCGTTTTTTTGTGCAAACACCGCACACATAATGTGTGTCTGTTTGCACACACACCAACCCTTTTTCAATCGACTACACATTTCTTCTTTCCCCCCTTTATTTTTTCAATGCTCAATTTTTGTTCACCCAATTCCAATCCCCAACGAACCAACCACCCCAACCAAAGACATACATACAAACTTTCGTCATATTTTTTTTCCTTTCATTGCTTTTTTTTCAAAGAAAAAATATTTCAAAATTTCTAAAAACTGCGCAAAAAAAAGACTTTGTGTTTTAAAAAAAAAAAAAAAACGGAAATGTTGAATTTTTTTTTATTAAATTTAATACCAAAGCTTTAAAATCTCAAAAAAATATAAAAAAGATATTTTTAAGAAGAAAAAAAAGCTTATGATATTTGAAAATGGCGGTAATATTTTGTGTTGTTTTTGGTAAATGTTTGAAAGAAAGAAAAAGAGTCATTGCAAAATTTCAAAATTAACGCACAACAATGATGACGAAAATTGACGAAAGCAAAAAAAAATGGGGGAGAAAAAAAAAGGAAAAATGAATTGTTTAAAGTAAAAAAAAGGTCATGACAAAATGAATGTAGATAGGGGGGGGGGGGGGGGCAAATTTGGGGAAGAATACTGTAAATAGAAAAAAAGACAATTAATTGAATAAATTTTTTAGGACACAAATTCGTCCACGTTCTCCGCTAATCTTTCATTTATCAAATGATATCAGCAATGATACATTATTTGGAACAAAAGTTGGCTGGGCATTTATGGCTCCAGAAATGTTGAATCGTCGACAAACAAGTTATTCTGGAATTGCGGCAGATATGTGGGCATTGGGAGTTTTAACGTTTACCCTTTTGGCAGGCAACTACCCCTTTACCGCCAATGAACCCCAAGCTCTTTTTACCCGAATTCGAAGTCGAACAATTACAAGTGAAAAAGGATTTGTTGCATCTCCAGAAGCCAGAATTATGGTATATTCCCTGATGTGCAAATCTCCATCTGATCGACCCTCCGCTGAACGGCTGAAGAAATGTCATTGGCTGAAAATGAGTTCAGAAGATTTTACAATTTCATATGCAAATTCCCATTCAACTGATTGTGGAAGACATACCCATAGCAATTCCAATAATGCCAATGTCATCAACAATGCCAATCATCCATTAGCAGTTGCACAATATGTAAATCAACAAATTGAACAAGTTCAACAACAATTTCAACACCGAATGCTTCAAATAAATTCTCGTGCAGCTGGACTTCCTCGAGTTAGTTCAGATCGTCGATTAAATCGGGCAATGGTAAGACAAAATACAATAAAACTATTCAAAAATATTCAAATATATTTTATAGGAACATCGATTAGCACAATTTCGAACACAATCTTCTGATCAAGTTGTCCCAGCTACGGCACCAATTTTATTACAAACAACAAATAATTCTCAAAGAATTTGTGTATTTGCTGATGCTCGTCGATAGGCAATCATCTCATCTCTCATAAAAATCTGCAACAATATTTCTGTCTTATCTCTTTTCTTTTAATTCTGTCTTTTATCTTTCTTTTGCGCGGTTAACTTTTTCTCTAAAGTAGAACCAACCGTCGCGCTATCCATTGGAGATCCGTGTTTTATTCATCCATCACAAAAACAAACACACACACTTACTTACTTTTACTACTACCGTCTGCTAACTTCATTATTTATTTAATTATTCTTTTGAAGGAAGCAATTTTTGTGGAAAAAAAAATCAGTTGTGACTGTTCCCGGTCGAGGATATCATTCCATCAAAATACTTCTTTCTTATGTATGCTTATTATCAGTGATTATCATTGATATAAACACACATAAGAAAAAAAAGATATTTATATGTGCCAAAAATTACCATCTTAATTTGTGTATTTATTTATACTCAAAAAGAAAAAGAAAAAAACAATTGGGGAATGGATTGAGACCGAGAGAATATTTGGCCGTCGCTACCACACACAAAAAAAAGTTGAAATGGAAAATTGTAAAAAAAAAGAGGTGGTGGCGGATTTTTTTTTGATAAAAACCCTAAAACATCTTTTATCAATAAAAAAAAGAAGCCCAATGGGGCGCGACGGGATAAATATATGTAAATATGTAAATTTTGTATATTATATATAGTCTCGTCGTTGCCTAGTTCTTTTTTAAATACGTGTTTTTTTTTAAATAAAATAAATAGTCACTCAATTCAATTCAATTTAATCTAGTTTTTTTGTTTAGTTCTATATTTAATGAACTTTTCAAAAAAAAACGTTAATGTTAATCATCTCTCAGCCATTTCCCAGTCACAGAGTCTTTTTTGTCTTTGTCGTGTTTTTTTTAAATAATATCATTTTTAAAAAAATCTTTTTTTTTCCTCAACGGGTTAATTTTCACTCCAAAAGTTTAAATCATTTTGTTTCTTCAGCTGTTTTTTTTTTCTAAAAAGTGCATACACGTGGTCTCAAAAAAAACAACAATTAATTCTTTTTTTCTCTCCAAAAATTAAATTTCATCAACAAAACAACTTTTATTACTGTACAAATATCATTTAAATAATTTCAATGTAGATATGTTTTTTTAGTCTCTTCTGTGTTTTTGTTATCAATCAACTGTTAATTTAAAAAATAATACTTTTGTATTCTTTGTGTTTTTTTTAATTTAAATTTGAATCGTGTGTTTTTTTTCTTTGTCACCGGGTGACAGAAGCCTCTCTCTCCTTTTTTTTTAATTTTATAAAAAAAGACTTCTGATTTTTGTTGGAAAAAACTATTTTGTCATAAAATTTATTTTTAAATTTTTTTATGTTTTTATTAATTTTTTTAAATTTAAAATAATCGCGATATTCGGGAATTATTTTTAATGAAACAAAAACACATTCTGTTTTTTTTGGTTCTATGATTTTTTTTTAAAAAAGTTTTTTAAAAAGGGGAAAATTTTGTTATAAAAAGTAAATTTATATAATTGTTTTTAAACGTGTATTCTTCGAGCAAAAACGGATTTTTTAATATTACACATTTATTTATTAAAAAACATAATTACATTTTTCAGATTTTTTTTTTGACTGATAAGTTTTGAATTTTTTAAACAATGAATCCGCGTATTTGTATACGTGAAAAAAAGAAGCTTGTTTTACGTGAAATATTTATTGATTGTTTTTTACATTACTTTCTTTTACAGTTTTTGTTGTGTGTATACGGTAAGAAGGAAGGAAGGAATTCAAAAATGTGCAAAGTAAAACAACGAAATTGCAACAAAACGGAGAGCCATCAACGATTATTTCTTTGATTATTCCAACATTGTAAATAATTAATTTAAAAATGTTGTCAATAAATTATTTAAATTTGCGTTAAAAAAGAAATTTTATTGAGTTTTGAATCAAAAAAAAACAATGTTTAAAAAATTATTTAAACAAAAATACTGTAAAATCATTGAATCTGCATCACTGTATTATTAATACAGTTTTTTAACAGAAATATTATTTTTTTAATGAAATTTATATAAATTTGCACTTTTTTTCTACTTAATATAGGCGCTATGGAAATTCGGCATTCAAATTTTTCCCAAAAATATTAATTTATTTTATTAAAGTTGTTATTAAAATTTTAAAAAAACGGTTGATTACTGATGAGTCCCACCGTAATAGCTTTTTAGAAACATTTAAAGCTTCTTTTTTTAAAAATCCGTATAATCATTAATGGGACGAAACGGTAAAGAATAATCATTTTTGAAAATTTTTATCAAAAAAATGCTGTGCTAAAAACAGCGGTTAACAAAAAAAAAGAATACAACAAAAAAAGCTTTTGCTGATTTCTTTTTCACTGATAAGAAAGAAGCTTTTTTCAAACTGTATTTTAACGAGCTAAAAATTTTATGTTTTCAAAAATTAAATGTTAAAAGCAGTATTTTTAGAATTTTTATAAAAAGTTGTAAATTCAAGTTTTTAGGTTATCACTGATATCACTGATGTGGGACACAAAAATCTTTACTCAGATTGCTTTATTGTCTTTGTTTGTATTTATATCTTTTTGTAAGTGATTAACAGTGTTGTGCCGGACATTTTGGACCTTTTTCCATTAATATTTTGAGAGCAGTGACACCACGGCTCCGTAGCTGGGACTGCAAATAACACCGATGTTTTAGATAGTAATCAATTGCAATTATTTTAGATGATGTAAAAGGAGATGGATGTTTCTGTTCACCAAATCAAACAATTACTCCAGCAAATTGGTCCATCACTTTTGGTCCTCCAACAACAACGGGATCATTTGGTGGAGCAAATTGTGCAGCAAATTGTTCAACAATAATTGATATGTCTAAAGATGTTGATGCTGATAATGAATATGGAATGAAAATAAATCTTGTTCAATGTAGTGGCATCGGTGGATCAAATATTTTAACAATTTTTGAAGGAAAAAATGTTTATATAATGTTTGTAATTTTTTTGTTTAAAATTTTAAGTGATAGCGTTTTTTAGTTTTGGAGCATGTCCAAGTGGAATCTTTAAATTTATAATATCCTATCCACACATATATACATTTTCTTGGAATCTGGCAACTCCAGGTTAATTTTTATATTAATTGCATAAAGGGGGAGGGGTTCCATTTCTAACAAATTTTTGGACAAACTTTACAAAAAAATAATGATAAATTACGCACGTTGGCAGTCTTATTCTTTTTGGTAAAAATTATCCAAAAATTTGTTAGAAATGGAACCCTTAAAAGGCTTATTTGCCAATTTTTAGTTGTTATGACATTTGTTGGAGAACAAATGGCTTTACCTCGATCAACAACAACATCTCCTCCGCAATCAACCCTACCATATTCTGGTCCATTCCCATATAATCCTGCCATATCTCGCTTAGATTTTACAATTGGATTAGATACAAATGCTGCAAATCAACAATATTTTAATCAGGTAAAATACACTATACAAATTAGATATTTAAAAATAAATGAAATTTTAGTGTCGAGATGTTATCAATAAAATTGTTTCATATTTTACATATTCACCTGATTTTGTTCGTTTAAGTTTTATGACCTTTGATCCTTATGCTGCATCTGGAACTGGAAAATTTTCACTCTGGAGTCAAAACAGTAAAACCCTTCCTGCTGAATTAAACAATTTGCCCTTCTTTCCTGGCAATAATTCTCGCTATGCAGAGTTTAAAATTTTAGGGCAATTTTGTTTATTAAATATTTAAATATTTTAGGGTATTGGAAACATATTTTTTTGACAAATTGGAAGCATTTCCACTTCGAAATAATACTGAACGCATTTTTATCATTTTAACTGGAACCGAGTAAAATTGATTTTTTACATTTAATAAATTATCATTTTTAATCACAAATATTTTTAGTGCCATTTTATCAAATGACAATGCAAAGCTTAAAAATGATATCAACAAATATGATATCAAATTTATTTTTGTAAATATGAACACCAATGTTTCCACGAATAATTCTGCCAACTTTCCATTTCCAAATTTAAAAAAGATTACCGGAACCGGCTCAAATAAAGCTCATTGGTTTGATTATCAACAAAATGAAAATAATGCAGAAAATATTCTTGCTAATTTATATTTTAATGGAAATAATCGTAAGTTTATATTTATCAAAACCCCAAATTACAGTATATTAATTAATTATTTATTTAGTTTGCAATCGACTCAATGGAAATCCACATTCACTTATTCCAAATGCAATTCCAATATATTATTCAATTCCCCAAGATTCAACAAAGTTATACTGTAATTATATGGAAAATGTCCAAACTTATGTAAATACTGATCCAAAATATACGGTAGTTAAAAAATATTTAAACTTTTATTTAAAAAAAAATAATTATTTTAGATCAGTGTTTCAATTATCAAATATAATTTAAGCAATAAAAATGATGTTTTGATAATTACTGCTGATGGAACAGAAATTTCACGGTTATTTAAAATTAAATATTGAACATTTTTTATTTTGATTGTATTTTTTAGACTAACAAATTCTGGAGCGAATGAAAATTATTGCCTCAAAAGTTCAAATGTTACAATAACACTTAAAACTAAAAGCGGCCTTGTTTTTACCGGATATCAAAGTCATGTCGCCGCTGTCTCTGACAACGATTGTTTCGATACAACCTTAAAATATAGCCTTTAAATTTTGAATTTTGTTTTGTAACATTTTTTTAAGAAAGCAATAAATATTTGTCAGTTTTTAAACTTTAATTAAAGAATTTTCATCCCAAAAAAAAAGCTCCAAACATTCCTTAAAAAAATTAAGTATCAAAAAATTAATATAAAATCGATATACATTTTTTATTGTCAATTATTTGCATCCGATTTATTTTATCAAAAATTCTTCTTTTTTTACAATAAAAAAGAGGAAAAATGTTTTACGTGGATTTAATGGGTGTGGTTGAAAAAGAAAGAAAGAAAAATGATAAGAATAAATTCGCATTGAAAAAAATGAAGAGATTTTTTTGTTTTTAGATTACAAAGTTACAGTATCCTTTTTACTGGAGAAAAAAAAGAGAGAGATAAAACAATTGGGAGGCAAATGAACGGAAAAGTTGGGCTTAATTTTTTTGTATTCCTTAAAAAAAGGAGTTAATCAGATTATGACAAAGTCAAAAGTTAACAAAAAATAATTTTTTCAATCTAAAACGATGATGGAATAATTTAGTGATAAGAAAAAAAAGAAGCAGCATCTAAAAAAGAGGGGGGACCACTCCCAAAAAAAAGTAATAAAGCTTCTTCCTTCTTTGCCTTTTTTTATACAGATTTTTAACAATCGTTCTATTTTGTTCGTTTTTCGAAGCAACAATGAAGTTGCTTTTTGTTGTCCTCACTGTTTTAAGCATTTTAGGTAAGTCTTTTTTAATTAATTATTTAAACATTTTAAATACATGTATATTTAGGATATGCTGAAAGTGCCTGTCTATGTTATCCCGATCAACCTGTATCTTCAATGGTTGCATCCGTAACAATTAATAGCCCAACGACAAGTGGAGGATTTGGTACACCTGCTTGTGTACCTAATCCACCCTGTTCAACAAAGGTTGCATTCACAGGAAATTTGAATAATAGTATGCCAGCTGGTGCACAGGTTTGAAATTTTTACAATGAATTTCGTTAAATTAAATTGTTTTTGAAATTTTAGATTTCAATTGTACAATGTTCAGGTTTAAGTAGTGCCAATACTGTGACACTTGTTGAAAGACCACAAACGTAAATGCTTTGGGAAAACCATTTTTTGCACCGACTTAAAAATGTTTTATCCTTTTAGCTTTACTTCATGTCCAAGTAGTATGCCTTATAAATTTCAAATTAATTATTCCAGTAATTTCACTTTCACCTATAATTTGACTTCTCCAAGTTTGTTTTTTTTTAAATAAAAACTTGATTTTACATTTATATTTTTTTTCAGTCACATTTACAGTTGTTTTACAACCAATTCTTCAAGTCCCACAAACAACTGCTGCCCCAACCATCCCAACCACTCCCGCCTATTCTGGGCCATTTGCTTCAAATCCTGCAATTGCAACCATGGATTTAACAATTGGTTTAGATACAAATTCTGCAAATCAACAATATTTTAATGCTGTAAGTATTTTTGAAGTGTTGTCAACACAACACTGTGTTGATCATTTCACATCAAAAATTTCCCGGGAAATTTAGTAACCATAAGCCCCTCCCCTGATTCAAATATATTTTACAATAAACTATTTAAAAATTTTAGAGCCGAGAAGTTATCAATAAAATAGTTTCATATTTTACATATTCACCTAATTTTGTTCGTCTTAGTTTTATGACCTTTGATCCTTATGCTGCATCTGGAACTGGAAGATATCCCCTTTGGAGTCACAACAATACCACAATTGCTGCTGAATTAAACAATATGCCCTCGTATCCTGGCAATAATTCTATATATTTTTCGTAAGAAATTATGCAAAATGTAATTGCGTACGTATAATTTTTTTTATTTTTAGGGCATTGGATACATTTTTCTTTAGCAAACTTCCTGCTTTTCCTCTTCGGAGTAATATTCAACGAGTTTTTATCATTTTTACTGGAACCGAGTAAGATAAATAAAATATAATTATTTTTATAATCTTTATTTTATTTTTTAGCGCTGTGTTTGAAGAGACACTAAAGGTTAAGGTTCCTGGAGAGATTGATGCAAATAATATTAAATTTATTTATGTTAATATGAATACAGCAGTTTCAACGAGCTCTGGACCTACTTCATATTATAAAAATTTGGGTTTACTTACTGGTTCAGGCTCAAATAAAGCTCAATGGTTTGATTATCAACAAAATGGAAATAATGCAGAAGATATTCTTGTAAATTTATATTTTAATGGAAATAATCGTAAGAAAAAATATTGTAAATGTACATTGTAAGAGTAATTTTTAAGTATGTAATGCCCCCTCAAATACCCAACAACCAATTGTTGATGGGACTACAGCACCTTATTCAATTCCATTAGCTCCCGCCACATTATATTGTAATTACATGAATAATGTTCAAACTTATGCAAATGCAAATAATGCTCCAGGATCTGTTGTATGTTTTTGTTTTCCAAACTTTACTCCAACAAAAAAAGCAATTGCTTATTTTTCAGCTTCAAGTTTATTTCGTTAAATATAATTTGAGTAATGAAAAAGATATTATCAGAATTGGCATCGATGGAACTGAAGTTAGCGTGTAAGTAAAGATTTTTTTATTACTTTAAAATATTCTAATTATTTTTTTGATTTAAAATATTCTTCTCTGTAATAAGTAGTCTTCTATTAAAACGGCGGGAAGAATACTTATATTTATATTTAAACATTTTTTTAAATAATTTTCAGTTTGACAGGACTTTATGGAAGTGCATATTATTGTTTACCCGGCAGCAAAATTACAGTAACATTCCAAAGTAAGAATGGTCCCGTTTACACCGGATATACAAGTAGAGTAACTTATTTTGACTCCGCTGCCGCATGCCAAAGCCCTTCTCCAACATCACCACCATCAATGAAAGTTGCACCAGGAGCTAAATTCATTGATGTTTCAAATAAACTCTAAATCAAAAAGACAAAAATAAAGATGTTTTGTAATCGTTAATCATCCGTATATATAAAAAGTTTTTTTATTATAGCAAAATTTTTGGCCCACAAATATGGACTTGACCCCCCCCCCCCCCCCCCCCCCCAGGGATACATAAGGAAGAGCTTCTTCCGAAGAGAAAGATTTTCAAACATGCTGGGGAAATGGGATGAAAATGGAGGAGTTACATCAATGCCGACAGTAAAAATTCATGTTGATAAACTAATGTACTTTCCTCCATTTTTCAGAATACCGCTTTTCTCATGAAAGCAATATCTTCTGTAAACTTTTTTTCAAATTCAGAAAATAGGAAAAAAAATTAGATCAAAAAAAAGAATCAGCATTTGAAAAAACGAAATCGGGAAGGGAAAACAACGATCTGAAATAATATTCAAAGTTGTATTATAAAGCTGAGATTTGGGAAAGATATTATTTGGTATTAAAAAAACCTATTTACAATGAATGATCCAAAAAAACCGAGTGTTTTTTTCAAATTTGTAAAAAAATCAACAATATTCTTACAATTAAAAAAAAAACGTAAAACATTTGCAGTTTTAATTTTATACTTTCATATTTTACACACGGCCTCATAATTCCAATTTTTCCAGTTCTTACAATCTGTATTAAAAATTAATAAAACATTTTGAAAATGTTTCTTTATAAAAAATAACAAGTGTTAATTAATAGTAAAAAAGCTATTTTTTTGATTAAAAAGTTGTTATTTTACCTTAATTTTAAGGAATAATAGCAAAAAAATGAAAAAGCAGAGAACGTCTAAAAGCTCAAAAGGAATCCATTCCGTTCTTTTTGGGAATCTGGCGCTGCCTTTTTTATGTAAAAATATTTAGTTTGTGGGAATTAATGTAGTAAAAAATCTGTAAAAATCTTTAAATTCACATTTTATCTGAATTGCTTATTTATTTTGTCTCATTTCATGTATAAATTTATCTGTAAATTTTTTTCAGAACTGCTAATTTGCGTAGAATTTATCTTGAATGGATTTTTCCTGCACGGCAATGTTGTGTAAATTTTTTTCAGAAGTGCTAATTTGCGTAGAATTTTTCTTGAAGAGATTGTTTTTCCGTGGCTTTGCTAAATTCGGGAAATATTCTACACAAATTAGCACTTCTGAAAAACATTTACATAACATTGCCGTGCGGAAAAAATCTCTTCAAGAAAAATTCTACGCAAATTAGCAGTTCTGAAAAAAATATTACAGATAAATTTAGACATGAAATGAGACAAAATAAATATGCAATTCAGATAAAATGTGAATTTAAAGATTTTTACAGATTTTTTACTACATTAATTCGCACAAATTAAATATTTTTACATAAAAAAGGCAGCACCGGGAATCTTATTCGCTGCTATTTTTTCAGTTTCCAAATTCCGTTCCCGTTCGGGGAATGAAACGATACCCAGACTTATCTGCATAAGGCAGGCAGTAACTGCATTTAGGCAGTAACTACGCAGATTTCGCCACCCGACCTTACGTTAACTGCGCAGTCACTGCATTTTTGGCAGACTAGATGCAGTTACTCCATGAGGCAGATAGTCAAGTCTGGGTAGAGCACTTTTTGGCAATAATAAAAATGTTGAATTAATTCAAAGAATTGAAAGTGTTAGCTATATTTGTAAAAAGGTGCAAATATTCGTGTCCAAAAATGTACATTAATTGTTTTTTGCAACTTTTTTGAATCATTATGACGAGTTTGCTTAAATTTTTGGCTTCCCGCTGATAATGCTGCATTTTCAAAATTATTAATATTTGCGTCAGTTTTTTAGGGCAATTTTGTGCCCATATTTAAATAAACCTAATTTTGTGAATCATATTTTTTCATGCATTTTTTTATTGACAAAACTCGTATCTTTGAACTTTCCTCTTTTTTTAAATTTGTTTTTGTTTAACTTTCTATTTATATTTTAATTACGATTGTTTTTATTTTATTTTAGTTTTTTGAACATCAACTATCACTGATTAGAAATTCCTTTTGATCTTTTATATGATGATTTTATATGCTTTTAACCCAAAAACTTTTTCAAAACTTTGACGAAATCTACCGTACATTTCGCCAGGAAAATATCACCGAAAACACCGGAAATAAGAGTCATATTTGCAAAAAAACTCAGAATTGATAAAAATTATTTTTTTTGAAGAAAAGGAAAAAAACAAATTAAAAGTAAGTTTCTCTCTTCTTTTTTTTATCTTTCATTTTTTCAACAAACAAAAAAACATTGTCGTCATTCATCGAGGCATGTTTCTTTCTTTATTCTGAAACTTTTATATATTTTTTTTCTTTCAAAAAGTCAGAATCTTTGATTCTTTAAGTACGATAATTTCGAAAAAAAAAAGAAAACAAAAATTTCTTTCTTTGTACAGAAAAATAAAACTGACCCCCAAAAAAACATGTTTTAAAAGAAAGCAAGCTTCTTTGAAAATATGCGTTTTTTTGAGTTAAATAAATTCAAAAAAATATTTTTGTTGCTGTTTGAAAAGTTTTTTTTATGAACTTAACCAACAAACAATAAAAGCGATACAAAAAATGCCAAAGGTTTTAAAATTTTGTTGTTTTTTTTAAAGAAAAAGGGCGGGGTTTTGAAAAAAAAGGAGTTTTGAAATATCTCTTACTTTAAGGGCAGCACGAGAAAAGCAGCCTGCTTAGTTTTGAAAAGTGAGGAAGTGAAAATATGAGGAGGGGAAAGAGGGAGAGAAAGAGATGATGATGAAAGAGAGACCATTAAATAACTAAAATGCCAACACGAAAACAACGTGAAAGTGTTTGTTCGCGTTCTTTTATTTTATTTTTCCTTCCCCCTTTTTTTCTCTTGTCTGGTTTCTTTCTTCCTCTCTTTTTTAACTTTTAAGCAATCATTTATTCGGTTGTTTTTTTTGTTAGCTGAACTAGCTGCTTGCTTGCTTGCTTGCTTGCTTGGCTGCTTTGTGGTTGTTGAAAATTTGTAAAAAAAAATATATTTGAGACTCATTTTTTTTCCCTCTCTTTTTTCAGTCATATTCAAACAACAAAACCCAAAGAAAACAGACAGCTTTGAATATATTTTTTTTTATTTTTCAAAAAAAAGCTCTTTTTTTGTTCTTTTAAAAATAGGCATCAGGATTCAGTTTCTCCCCCCTCCTTTTTTGTACAAACATTTGTTACTTTTTTTTCCTAAAAAAATTTTTCTTTTTGTTTTTAAGCAATCTTTTTATGAAAAATAGGTCAAAGATGCCTAAAATATTTATTTTTGAAAGAAATAAATTTACCAGAAGAATCGCTTTTTCGTGTGTTGATTCTTTTGGAGGGGGAATGTGATGATGTGAATAAATGTGAAGAAACTTCCGTCCTTCCACCTTATCACCATCATTTTTACCCCCCTTCAACCTTCCGCTTTTTTCTTTCTTTCTTTTGCCTCCTCCTTTTTTTTTGTCCTCCTCCTTTTAACCTCCCCACAATAGAAAAAAAACACATATATAATCGCTTACTTTTTTTTCAGAAACTTTATTCTTTCTTCTTTTAAAAAAAGTTGTGTCCTTTTTTTGGGACAAAACACACGGAAATCCTCCAAATTTTATCATCAAATTATCTTAAAATCAACAAAGTTTTGTGTAATGCGATTCGGCTTACTTGAGACAAGCCGACTTTATAAGTAAGTATAAATTATTAGGATTACGGTAAAATGTTTATACATATTCTTTTTCAGCAGCTCACATTTGTCGAGCGGTGAACTTTGCCGAGCGCAACATCCCTGAATTGATAAAAAAAAGAACTTAATTTTATTCATTTAATTTGATTATTAAAGAATTAACTTTGTGGAAAAAAATTGGTAAATTTTGATTTAAAAATTGCTGAAGAAATCTTATTCCCGCCTTCTTCTTCTTCGGCTTCTTCAAAAATGACGGCCGAAACAATTCTCCCACAAACGCATAATTATTTTGTTCCATCTCCGGTATCTGAAATTAAATTTGGTAAAATGAGATTTTTGATTACCGATCGACCAACGGATATGTCATTGGATAGCTTTATAAAAGAATTGGAAAAGCATAATACGAAGGCAGTTGTAAGAGTGTGTGATTCATCGTATAATGATGAAATAGTTAAAAGTCATGGAATTGATGTCAAAAATTGGGAATTTAATGATGGATCACCCCCACCAAAAGAAGTAATTGAAAATTGGTTAAAACTTGTTTATAATTTATTTAATGCTACATCTGAACGTGATGCAACAATTGCAGTGCATTGTGTTGCGGGACTTGGAAGATCTCCACTTCTTGTTGCCATTGCCTTACTTGAAGCTGGCATGCCATGCTCTGATGCCGTATATTATATTCGAAGGTTTGTTTTTATTTACAATAAATAGTCTTAGCAAGAAAATTCGTTTCTTAACACGAAAATTGTTGAAGTTAATTGTCTTGCAACGAAAAATATTGTTTTGAAACTTTTACCTAAATTTTCTTATATTTTAGTCAACGCCGAGGTGCTTTAAATGAACGGCAACTTGAATTTCTTCGAGAATATAAACCATCTGGACAATTACGAAAGTTGCGCCGTCTTACCTATGAAGATAGTGATAAACATCGAAAAAGTTGTGCAATTATGTAATCACTTTCATCATCACCAACACCCTCTTTTACAAAATTGAATGATAAATCTTTTTTTGGCGCGGTAATACACATTTTAAAACAACAAAACAACTATCATCATTCCATTCATTTTGGATCCCCCCCCCCCTTTTTTTTCTCCTTCCTTTAACCCCTCATATTTTTTTGGAGGCTTATCAATTTTCATTGTTATTTAATTCTTCTTTTTTTCTGTTTTAACCTTTTTTGTTTTTTTGACGTATATAATTTTTTTTTCATGTTTCATTCTTTCAAATAAAAATTTTTTTTGAGTATTATAAAGCCTTATCTCTTTTTTTCAAAGTCACCACTTTTTTTTTAACAACAGCGGCAGCAGCAGGGGCATTGACGCCAGATGTCTCCAAAAATTCCAAGAAAGAAAGAAAAAAATTAATCAAAATGAATGTGTTTTTTTTTTGTTGAAAAAAAATAGGGAAGCTTAAAAAAGTAAGTAATCTGAAAGGTTTTCATTAAATTATTAAAAAAAAAACATAAATTCAATGAAAATTGCTTAAGAAAGGGATTACGGTAGTACGGGGAGAAAAACAGAAAAAGAGAGTTCAAAGAATATCCTGTAGTTACAAAAATGTAGTAATTATGCATCTTTAAAGGAAATAAAAATTGTAATAATTATTTTTTCTTAAATAAATAATTATTTTTTAAATAAATAATTGGGTTTTAAGAAAAAAATGGGTATATTTAAAGGGAGTGTCGTCGACAAGCAAGTACTCCAGCACTCTGTTTTTAATCTGGCAAAAACGATGAAAAAGTGAAAATAAAAATGTGAAACTTAGTTGTACCGATTTTTTATGTGGACACCATTTTTCGGGATCAGAAAAATACGCAAATTAAGAAAAAAATATCAGAATTTCTGTGTTTTGATTCTGAAGCATTTTCGTGTCGAGAGAATAAATCAAATTTTAATTGCTTGTCGATCGAGACACTCTCTTTAAAGCACACATTTGAAACAATTTTTAGCTTTAAAGTATGCTTGATTGTTTAGGGAATTGATAAAAGTACAATGATCTCAGAATATTTCGTGATAGATAATAATTGTGTTAAGGTCACATCAAAAATTTATTCTTTGTTTGTTTTTTTTTGATTTAATCCAACAAAATTTGGTGATGACAATGTCTAGCCACAAGAAAAAAAAACATTTGTACAGTTTTAATTCTTCAGACTTTTTTTGTGTGTGTTTTTGCACTGCACAATTGATCATTGATAGCTTCTTTTTAAATTTTTCCAAAAGAAAACTAAAAAATATATTTATTCAAAATACATAATGACCTAAGCTTTTTGCTTCTTCTGCTGATGTTGTTCTTTCTGGTTTTAAAATATGCCTCATATGTTTTGTTATTATTTTTTGTTTACCAAAAATCTTTTCATTCTTTTTTTTCAAGATAATAAAAAACAACTTTTAACTTCCAATATTGTGCAAAAAAGAGAAAAAGCACTAAACTTTTAACACATTATTTTTTAAAAACAGATAATATTATTTATTTGTTTTAATTGAAAAATAATTATAAAAAAACTTCAAACTTCAAAAAGCAAGCCGCCGTCCAGAAATAAAAAATGCGGAAGAAAAAAGCAAACAAAAAAACAACTATCTTTTTTTGAAATTTTCGAAATTTATTTTGAAATTTGAAAATAGAAAAAAAAGCACCCAAAAAACGGAAGAAAAAAAACTTTTTTATTTCTCAAAAAATGCAATGTTTATTTACTTCTTTTTTTTGTTATTAAAACAGGTCCAAAAAAATAAGGGATCAATGAAATATATTCGAAACTTTATCCGTCCCATCCACTCCAGGATTACGGTATCACCAAAAGATTCAACGATCCCTTTTTCTTCTTCTTTTTAATCTTTTTCTATCGCAATTATATATGGCTAAAAAAGATAGAAATTAAAACAGAAACTGCTAAAATAGGTTTTATTAATTTAATTGTTTTTTTTTTCATTTTTGAAATAAAATAAGGAAGCTGCATTTTTTGTTATTTTAAAAAAATGTGTGTTGTTTAATGTTTTTTTTACTGCTTTTAAGTGTGTCATAATCGCTGCTACTGTTGTTGGTGGTTGGATTTTGGTTGTTAAAACTATTAAAAAATAAAAAGTTCAAACTCCAATCTTTTTTTTCAACCAAAAATGGGGGGGGGGGTATTGTTTTCAGACATTTTTTCGTTTCCGTTTTTTCAAAAAAAAATATATAAAAATTTATGCGCATAAAAAACTATTCCCTCTTTTTCTTCCCCAAAATTCCGGAAGTAAGCATTTCTGTAACAAATGAAAAAAAATGTTCCCTTCTTTTTTTATTTTTGTTTTCTTTCATCGTCTGCTTCTCTTTAATTTTTTTTTGATAGACATTCATTAAAGATTCTCTCCACTTTTATATTTTTTTAATAAATTATAATTAATTCAAATACATTTCTTTTTGTGTTATTGCATTAAAACTCAAAAAAAATACATAAATATTGAATTTAAATTACTTTAAAAGCAAACATCAAAGAAGAATATATCATTTAATTATTAAAAAAGATTAATTAAGCAAAAAAAAGTAAGTGCAAAAGTTTAAAATGAAAGACATTTTTGAAAAATTAATTTTTGGTTACCAATTTTTGGTTACCATTTTTCAATGCTTTTAAAAAATTAATTCCTTTTTTATTTATTTAAAAAAGCAGCCAAACAAAATCTGTGTTTTTTTTTGAAAAACGTGCAAAAATTTGTGTTTTTCATAGGGTAAAAAAACAGCGGGGTTTTTTCCCACAAAAAAAGCATTCACTTTTTTTACTCAAAATTGGACAAATTGATCGGTACCGACAACACCGAACAGCAATTTTTGAAGCAGCTGCATTTGATTTTTAAGCTTAAAAGGCTTAAATGTCCATTATTTTTGATTGCTTTTCTTTTTTTTCAAAAATTCGATTTTCCATTCTTTTTATTGTCCTTACCACAGAAGGTGAAACATCATGATGAATACTATCATGTTGGTGATGATGATGTTGTTGAAGTGGAAGACGGTCATAAGATGCCTCCTCTTCTGTTTGATTCAAAACTAAAGTCGCCGCCGCCGCTGCTGGAGTTTTTGCGGTGATCAAAGAAAACAAAAGAACAAAAAGAATGCAAAGAATAAACCGCATGACTTTTTTTTTAAAACTCTCTCAATTCTTTTTAAATCGACAAAATGGCGCCAACAAAAAAACTTTTAAAGTACTTAATTTTTTTGTAAAACAAATTTTTTACAAAAATGTGTGATGATTTTTTTGCGGTTGCTCGTAAATTTTATATTCTGACAATACTTTTTTTTTACATTTTCTAAAGAAAGGAAAGGAAAGGTACGACAACACACGTGGAGGAGATTTTTGGGTTGGGAACAACAATGTTTGCACGTAATCAAAAAAAAAGAAGAAGAAAAACGGAAGGGAACAGAAAAAAAAATAAATGAAAAACAATAAACACGGGATCTTCAAAATAGCAGCCGTGCTTAAACAAAATAAAAAGTTAAGGGTTAAATTGTGGGAAGGAAGGAGAAAAGAACGTGTGACCATCAGCTATTTTCTAAATAATAAAAAAAGTCAACAATAGATATCAAATAGCTTAAATGACTTTTTTTTTCTTCAACAGATGACTACAGTAATCACGTTTTTTGAGGGTTCAGTTATTTTAATTCAATAAAATAAATAAATGAATCAACGTTTTTCAAAAAGCAATGTTGTTTCACAGAATCCGAATATTGATTGATATGATCACAAAAATTGACCATCTGAATCAATAAATTAATCAAACTCAAAAAAATTGAATGCATTTTATTTATTTAAAAAAAATTTTTTAAAACAACACAAAAAAATATAAATTTAAAAAATCAGAGCTTTAAATTCAATAAACTTTTTTCTTTCTTTTAACAATAATTTCCACCGTTGCTGAAATTTTTTAAAATATTATTTTGCATGTAAAAAAAAGCTGTAAAAAACTTACAAATTTGCATCCCAAATTTTTTCACGAATTTTTGTTGCAATTGCTGTTTGATCAGAGCTTACAATGGCACAATCGGAATTTCCGCCAACAAGAGATGTTAAAGCTCCTTGATTAGCACCACCTTGATATCCGACCGCCATAAATTTGAAGAGATTTCGGGACATAACAGTTTGGGCTTCAGCGATTGCAGCTCCATTGGGACTAAAAAAGGATATTCTGATTGGAAGAAATTCATGCCAATTGTATTTATTGTTACCTATTGGTTGTTGTAACGTAAATAGCTAAATGATTTTGTGTCGAATTACGGTATCCACGATTTAAGAAATTTGCATTATAAAGTTGTTTAATACCAAATGCAAGGGAATCTTGTCCAGATCCCGCTTCAAAATCTGAATTTTGATATCCAATATTTATGGCATTTGTTAATCCTTGGACCGTTATAATAGATTTAAAAGTATTTTTAACTAATGCCACAGGGAGGCCATCTCCTAAGGTTGCAATAATTGCAACATTGAGATAATTTGGATCAATTGTATATTGATTTAAAGCATTTATCAAAATGCTTGTAAGATCAGCAATTTGTGAAGTTGTAACGGTATCAGATCCATCTAAGATAAGAACGATATCAGCTGGAACAGATGAATATCCGTATGAAGTTGTTGTTTGAATTGTTGGAGTTGTTGCAGTATTTGGGGGGCCTGTGGTTACTGTAACGGGAGTCATGGGAGATGTTGGAGGTGCAGCAGTTGTAGCTAAAATTATTTTATAAAAAATTGATTTCAGAATTTATAATTTAAAAGACATACTCATATTTGGATTCCATCCCAAACATTTTGTATATGCTGAACGATAGAATGGTTGTCCAGCATATCCAATTCCAAAGAATGTTACATAATATCCTGATTGATCACAATTAAATGGATCAGAATAATAATTATATGAGCATCCTTCACGTCTATACATTTGAATATATTGAATTTCACCAGTAGCTCGACGAGGGGCATATAAACTTGCATATTGTAATTCAACAAATTCATTTATAACTCCCGCAACAAGAATATTCATTCCATATATTGGAACAGATGTTGCATTATCTTTAATAAAAAACATGATATTATTTTAATATGTAAGATGTTGATCATTAAGGAAGGATTACTGTAGAATTACAGTAATAATATTTTTTAAACTTACCAAGATGATTTCCAATTTCAGGATTTGAAGATGGCACAGAAATATATCCGGGATAAATTTCAGCTCCACCTTGAAGTCGTAATTGTAACATACAAACTCCATTATCATTCATTGTAATTGTATAAAAGCCTTGTTGGAAAGGAGTAAATGAAGCAAAAGCAGAATTTTGATCAAAATGTTGAATTGTAAGTCGTACATTTGATCCATCGGGACCAACAACAGATGGGGCACTATTTTGTGACCATGAATAAAGATATACTTGTGTAACGGATTGTCCAACGGGTAAATAGAAGACAAGATTTTGACAGGAATATGTATTATTTCGATTTAATGTTGGCGTTCCCGCTACCGTACCATTATACAATGATGGAAGATGCTTTTTGGCCAAATTTCCAATATTATTATTACTAACTTCAAGAATATTTCCATCTGTTCCAACAGCCACATCGGTAACAATCAAAGAATTATTCGAAGTAATTTCATTGGCACAATTATCACTTTTGATAAGGAAATAGAAAAGTTGGGCATCCGAATTTGCAGCAGTATACCAATAATTATCAATTGGAGCACCTTGATCTGCTAAACTTGAACCCCCGGTCGTAATAAGATATACGACAGAATTAAATGGAATATTTCCTGCATTTAATGACGCTAAGAGTGCAGCAAAAACTGGGAAATCACAACCCCCCGCTCCCGAAAGGGTTTGAGTTGCAGAATTATATTTTGAAACAAAATCTGAGGCACTTGTACTTGTTTGAACTTGTGAAACACTATTTGCATCAAATGTCACCAAAATGAATGATGTAAACCAAGTTGATGGAACAGAGCTAAGAATATCCATAAGTTTGCTACCAAGATCTTGTACAGCAACTTGATTCTGTTGGGTTGCTTCAACGGCAAGAACAAAGGCTTTACCATCCGGTGAGAAGGTAGTATTGGAAGAGGAGAAACAAACATCTAGAAAAAAATTTATATGCAAATTTTATATGCTACAAAATTATTTATGTACCGTATTGACATGAACGTCCAGCATATCCTAATGGACATTGACATGTATTATCTGCGGTATTAATAACTCCACCATTAACACATCTTGGGACTTCACAATATTGTCCTTGCCAATATTGATCACATACACATAAGCCATTATAAACTAAGCCATGATCACCACAATTTGTTCTTGGAGCTTCACAAATTGATGATGTTACACGTTGGAAGGGAAGACCGTATTCATCTTCACCAACATGCTACAAAAAAAAGAAAGTATTGTTGAAACATCCATTTTTAATAAAAGATCTTACCATTATTTCAAATCGATTTGTTGTTGCAGATGTATTTGGGCATGTAAAGGTTTGAGAAAGATATTCATAAGCACAACTGGCACGATATTGATATGTTGCAGCTCGATAAAGGGTGCCATTTACGGGGTCTAAGATATGAGCAAATCGTAAAAATGGAATATGATTTGGTGAAACAATTCCATCCATATGTGCAATAAGTCGATTATCTGTACTTCCACTAACTCCAGCATCAAATGGATAATCTTCCAAAAGATGCGTAGTAAATCCGGCATAAACCATTATTGAAGATTGTACTCGAATTTCAATTGTACATTGCCCGGAAGTCTTAAAACTAAACATCCAACGACCACCGGGAAGATCATCATCATTGATGCCATTTGGTTCATAATCAGATGAATAACGATACTTTTGGCAAACAAACAGTATTTTTTTATCCGGTACTGTATTGCATGGCGCTTTCTTCCAAAAACTATCAGAATCTCGGTAAATACATGGATTATTTGGGTCAACTGAACTATCACCATTGTACCAATTTGCATATGTTGAACCATTCTTAAAAATAATTTTTGTTATACAGTAGCTTTTTAAAGATTATGCAACAAAACATACAAAACTATCTTGTGGTACCCCAACTCCACGATCCCAATAATATGCTCCATTATTTTGAGAATTTAGACCTAACCAGATTGCTTTATTAGAAGTATATTCAGCAAGCCAGCTATCTTTTGCTGCTGTTAAATCATCGACTAAAAATCCGCCAGCATCTGAACAAAGTTGCCGTGCACCATTCCATGATTGATAATCATAAAATGCTGCGAAACAATATGGGACATTTGGGCCCATTGGTTCCCAATCTTGATCACATGCTAAAATGCAGAATTTTATATTTATTCATTCTTTTTTATGCAAATTTTACGTCTACGAAGATCATAAATTCCAACACCATTTCCAGGGTCAGTAACAATTGAACCAACATTATCATATTCAGTGCCATTTGGAATTACAACAACAAAACCAGATGCACCAGCATTTTGTCCATTAAGATAAACTTGAATACTTTGGGTGAAAGAATCAATTGGGGCAAAAACTGTAGCATTTTGGGAGCAATCTGTGAAAGATTTTCTGTATATCATTGATGAACTATACCATGTTGGGATAAGCTTCATTGCAAGATAGAATTCACTTTTAACAATTCCAAGGAGCCGTCCAGTAGTGACATCAGCAAGATCCGAAAGAAGTTGATAATCAAGTTGTTGCCCGCATGAATATGCATTATTACTGGAAGCAACAAAAACATTAAGCAGGTGCCGCCCCCGAAGGACAGCATCATATGCTGGCAAAGTAGAATTTAAGGCCATTGATTCATCGGGGGCTGAAGAGGTGAAAACGGTAATGTATGAGCGATCATTGAAATCTCTCATCCCTGCTCGAATAGCTTCAAATAGTTTTATGGTACACGATGTATCATTGGAAGCTGATGCCATTGTTGAAGCAGTGTTGAAGAAATCTTGAACATGTCCGCTGTTATCTGATGTTGTACTACCAATATTATAAACATTTTTGGAATCTGCTCCAAAGACAAAGTAACGAGTAATCCATCCACGATCTTGTGAGGAAATATCTCGAACAACTTCAGCAACAATTTCTGCCATAGAAGGTAAAGCTTGTGCATTATTTCTTGTGACATCAAGAATGAAAACCATATGTCGTCCGTTTTGTCCAAATCCAGGTCGAGTATTTTGTGTAATACATTTAAGAAGTTGACACCTAAAAATTTAAAAAAAAAAGCATTTTTGTAAATACAGTATGATATCGTACCATTCACCACCAGTTCCTGGGGGACATTGACAATATCCCATTGGTGTAAGGGTACCATTATTAAAGCAAACACGAGTTTGACACGCTGTACCACTCCATCCAGGAGGACAGACGCATGTATTATTATATGGGATACCACCATTAACACACTCTCCAGGTTGAGGTTCAGGTGCTGGATGAGTAGCCACACAAAAGAAGACACCGGATCTTTGAATGGCATTTCCCATATAATCTTTAACAAAAATTGTAAAATACATATTCAAGCCTTCTTCGAAGCAACGGAAAGGTGGGAAATAAATTTCATAACTACATCCATTTCTCCAGATACCATTTGAAGCCATAACAAAGTTACGACCTTGTGAATTTGTGCCTCCATCTGTGTATACAACAATTTCAGCATTAAGGGCCCAAGGATCTCGGAGTGGATAATTTTCAATATGTGCAACAATTGATTGTCGAGCAGCAATAAGGGGTTGACGTTCTGGGGCATCAAGGTTAAGGGAAGGTGTAATACCGTAAACTAAATGATAATCTTGTCCAATTGTTTGGGGTGATGGATCTTCGACAACATAAATTCGAACATAACATCCTGCTCGTCCCGATACAGGAATAATTGTTGCCGTCCATGTACCAGTTTGTAAGCCAGTTAACCAAAAAATATTTGTTGAACCAAATCTCATTTTATTGGGAAATTGTACCACATCATTTTCAGGAGAATTTAATTGAACATCTGTAATATTTCCTTCAGTGATTACAACAAGTTCATGGAATTGTACATCAACAGAAATGGGAATATATTGTGGAACATTTGAGCATTGATATTGATCATCACTAAAAATATCATTTGATATTTATTTAAATAACCTTTTGCAACGAAAAACAAAGTGTTACCTAAATATAAGATGGGCCTTGTGATAAGTATGTGATAAATGGGTGTAAAGGAAATTTTGGAAATTTGGAATTAAATCAGTTGAAACATAAGTTGCAAGACCCGAAAATCGACGAGCGATTAAATTCATTTCTCTAAATGGATGAGCCCCAAAATCCATATTTTGGCATCCAGAATTTGAGGATGGTTGAATAAAGAAAAAGTGAATTGGAGATTGATAAAAGCTGTCAAGATTGAAAATACTTTGAATGTAGTCTTCAGAATCATATGGCTCTGCATCAGAGATAACATAAATTGGGGATTTATTAGTAATCATAAATTGATTTAATGCTGCATAAACAGATTCAAATGCAATATCCGTACATCCTCCACTTGAATCAGATGTGGTGGCAGAAGAATTTAAAGCTGCGATTAAATCATTTGCATTATAGAATGCAATTGCAGAGGAAATATTATTGTTAAATGTTACTAAACCAAATCGTGAAACGTATGCAGTATCATAATCAAGATCATTAACAATTTGGGCAACTGCTGCAGAAACTTGTGAAATAATGGATGACATTTGAGATCGAACTCGAATAACAAAGGTTAGGATTGGAGTTCCAACTTGGGTACCACTTCCTGCATCATCAGTACATTGAATATTTTGGCAATGACTTCCAGAGAATCCACTTGGGCAAATACAAAGGGATCCTCGAACTTCTCCATTATTCATGCATAATGGGGTACCACAATATGTTCCAGTAAATAATCCATTACAATAACAATATTGTGATCCATCGGCTCGAGTAATTGGTAATCCACCATTCATACACCGTAAAGGTTGAGGAGTTCCAGTTGAAAGGGTTGTAGAAATGGTTGAGGGAGGTGGAGTTGGAAGTGGAATTTCACAAACAAAACTATGAATTCGAGTAAATGAATGACCATAAAAATCATAACCTCGAATACGAGCATAATAATGTCCTTCTGCTCCACACATAAATCCATTGGTGTAATAGAGATAATGGCAACCATAACGAAGATCAAGTCGAATATTATGTGGTGCGGGAACTTGATCAGAGAAAAAGGATACGGTAGCCAGGGAGCCAGGTGATTCAAGGCCAATAGGTGCCGCAACAAAAACGGTTGGAATATGATTATAAAAAGTATAATTTGGAGAATCATTATGAAGAGCAAAATCATCCAAAAATTCATATGTTATTCCACCAATTTCTGTTGACATATATGTCCATGCCTATAAAGATTGCTTGCATTATGATTGATGATATTTGCATATTTGCTTACATTATACATAAGTAACACAGATCCGGCGGGATCATCGGCCATTAATTGTACTTTATAAGTTTGAACAGGAAGATATTGGAAAGTGTAAAGAGATTTTCGTGGCATCTCCTCTTGAGTTGCTGGCGTATAAACGGTACCTAAAAAAAGGAATGAATAAAAATATTATTTTTTCCAAAATTTTTAGCCTAAAACAAACAAAAACGAACCATTTGAATCAAGAAGGACAAGGCGTGGAAAGATTTCACCAGTATCAGCTTGAAGTTGTAATTCTTGTGAATGCATTGTATTATCAACATAAATGTAAAAGAATTCTGTTGCTCTTCTGGCATAGAAGATATCAATGTATGTGAACTTAAATGTTTATATGACTTTTGAATATCAATAAATATGTATTTTTATCTTACTTGTGCAGATGGAGCTCCATGATCATGAATATTTGGTTCCCCGCAAATTGGAAATTCACATGATGCTCCGGTCCATCCCGGATGACACGTATTTCCCCCAAATCCTGCTGCCCTTTTAGATCGTCTTGGTTGTTGCTCATAATTCATTTGGGAGCCAAGTTCAGAATTTTTAAAAAGGTTTGAAATATTTACTTGTTGTAAACCTTTAAAATTATTAAAAATATTAATTTATACATCTTTTTTAATTTTTTACATGGTTTTATTGAAAATTAAACAAACCTTTTTTAAATTCAACAATTTTTGGAGAATCATGTTCAAAAATTTCAGGAAACAATGCCTGCTCCGCCGAAGCCCCGACGATGGCAATCAGCAGCAGTAAGACAAGGGCCGTCGAAATGACGACTTCTCGTCCTCCTCCAACAAAACCCATTGATTCTGAAATTTAAAAAAAAAATAAAATAGAATATTTTGTAATTTTTTAGAAATACAGTATCGTAAAAGAAGAAAAAAAGAGAGCCACGTTTTTGCGCTTCAAAAAAAGTGATAGAATAATTTTAGCTTAATTTTTTCCAACAAAAATGAATAAAAAAAGTATTCTGTCTTTATTATACACACGTACATTCCGGAGACGATATCATCAATGAATGATATACATAATTGGTGATAATTCTATTAAAATTTTAATTGCTTTTTTATTTGATCAACGCTAATTGGACTCGCCCAAATTTATTCTTTTTTCATCATCTTTTTCTTTTTTGCAGCAGCAGCAGCAGTAACAACTAATTTGATAAGCTTTTTTGCTTTCTTTTTTTATCACCTTTTTTTTGGGATGGGAAAAAAAGTATTATCTTTTTAAGGTGCCGTTTTTTTATTACGCCTTTTTTCCTCTCCAATTAAAAAAAAAATAAGGTTAAAAGTGTTGTTTATATTTGTTGAAACATAATTAATTCTATCATATTTGCCTTAGATGTCATCTATTTTTTGAAATAGATGACATCTAAAAATACAAAAATACAAAAACATTTTACAGAATTTTAAACAAAATTTCAACAATCCATTTTTGATTTCATACAGTATACAAATGTATTGATTTTATTTTTTTGATGACGAAATAATTGTCAGTCAAAGAAAATGGTGTTTTTTGTAAGAAAAATTTATAAGTGTTTAAAAAAATTGTATAAAAAATTGTAAAAATAATTACAGTAATGTCAAGCCCATTGCAAAAAAAACAGTGATAGAAACTATTCAAATATTCAAAACAGGGATGTCCGGAATTTCACTTTCGTAAAATACGGAATTCTGCCCTTTTTTCAATTCCGCTTCCGTTTAGAAAAATTTACTTCCGCATATCTCTGATTAGGGTTGACCATTTCCCGGGAAATTTCCCGATTTATAAGGGGGAAACGGGAAATTTCCCGGGAAATCGCGTCGAGACATAGTCGATTTCCCGGGAAATGGTCAACCCTATCTCTGATTCAAAAAATAAAATCCTCCAAAAAATGGTATAGGGGAGACAAGTAAATGTCTGAGATTAGAATTCATTATTTTCTCTGACGATTGATTTGAATAAAGTTACATCAAAACATGGCGCAAAAATGGTTTTTGAAATTAAGTACAGTAATACATGTACTTTTTGTACTTAAATATTTCTTCAAAGATATTTTTGAAACAATTCATTCTACTTTTTGCATTGCTTCTTACAGTATCCCAAATTAGTCGGCGACCATTTCAAAAAATTTAAAAAACTATAATATATTTATTTAAACTAAAATAAATTTGATAAAAAGATATATAGATATAAAACAATACATATTTTTCAAAGTGGAATGAAGCATATTGTATAAATTAAGTGAGACAAAAAAATCTACAAAGCAAAAAAAATTGTTAAAGTATTATTCTCCGAATATTTCTAATTTGCAGCAACAATATCGCCAGTTTTCTCACTTTCGATTTGTTTACCGAGATATTCCCAATTGTGAACCATTAGTTTTTGAACGGCAAGAAGAGCATGATATCGAACATTTGGATCTTCAGCTGATAACAGCCGCATAACTGCTTGTTTTCCTTGAAATTGTTCAATAATGCTAAAATAAATTTACATTAGCAAAACGGATTGCAAAAAATTAATTGCTTACTTTTTTCCGCGTGGATAATGTCTGACATATTCACCAATATCATGTGCAGCAACACACAGAACAAGAATATCTTGAGAATTTTCAAGCAATTTTATTAAAATTCTAAAATATGTAATTTTAATTTAATCATTTTTTTGTCGAAAAACATACTTTAACAGTTCAAAATTCTTTTCATTTAAACGTTGAGCATTTTCACGCCAAAATTTATCGCTCTTATGAACCGGAGACCATTGAAGTCTACCAGACCGAACTTCAGTACAGTATTCATCAAAAGAACTTAAATCTTGTACACTAGCATGTAACTTTTCACTTAAAAATTCAATATCTTCTTGAAGATCGGTATCATCAAATTTTTTTGCATCCATAAGTTCTAAAGTTTTTGTTGTTTTGCATTGAACCATTTGTAAAGCAGAAAGTTTTTGAATATCGCGATCATCGATCTTTTCAAGGATATTTCGGAAAGTTGCAAAAATAATTCGAATAACTTTTTCCTTTGAACATTCAGAAAGGATATCACCAAGAACTTGAATAGCACCACTTTGTTGAATTTTACTTGCAATTTCAGGATTAAAGGAAAGTGACCAAAGACAAAAAATTAATTGATATTGAAGTTGGAAATTTGCTTTACCATTTAAAGCTGAAAGAAGAGAAGCAATTCCATCACCTTTAACGAATTGAACTCTATATTCATCAACGCGAAGCATCATTTGAAGACAACGGGCAGTAGTATTAATATATTCATTATTCTAAAGATAAAAGGTGTGATAAATAAGTAAGTAAAGAAAATAAACGATTTTTAACATACTGGAGATTTCAATTGATCCAATAAAAATCCAAAATAATGACTGAGTTCTTTTTCTTCCATCAATGTTGTACCAAAACAAGCAAGCTTAGCAAAGATAGATGACATCTAAAAATACAGAAATTAAAGAAAATACCTTTTTTGAGACTTCTGTAGGGGTTTCTTAAAATTAAAAAATGATAGCTTATTTACGGAAAAACAAATATGTCACTTTTAAAAAGTAGAAGAAACAAGTAATTTGATTTAATGATTTAATTTGATTTAAAACGTACTTGATTGACGATAAAAGCATCTTGTCGTGTAAGAGTTCCTTGAAACCAGGACCAAATTGTACGCTTTTGTTTACGGGCATAAGCATGGAAAATGTCAACACGGCTTTTGTCTTCCTATAAATTTGAAAATTTTCTTTATCTTTAAATATTTATACAGTAACTTTACGTTTACAATATACAAGCTTTATATTTTTTTTAAAGTCAAGTTGCGATAAAAAGTATGCAATCTTTTTCCTTCAATTTACATGAAATTATCACAAATAAATTTAAGGGTTTATTCTATGGCATAGATGCAAAGCTTATGTTACAAAAGATTTCACTCAAAAAAGTGTTAAAGCTCACCTGAAGCATATCATCAAAAAGTGTTAAAACATATCGAATAATTTGATCTTTCGCAACATCGGTCACTAAACTGATCATTGCATGAGCAGCTTGATTAGGATCACGATTGAGTACTTCATCACGTTCATCTGTAAAAAGTCAACGAATAAACGAAGATGTTAGCAAAAAAAATGATGTTTTACTTTTCAAATTGTTGTCAGGTTATAAAAGCTTTTTGTTTATCTATTTTTTTCTAGTTAACTTTTTTAATAGTTTAGTCTACCGACTACTGACGCCAGTTTTAAAAATTTAAAAATCGTTTATAATAAAATAACTCACGCCTATCTTTTGCAGCTTCATAAGAACTTATGAAGTTATATTCATCTTGTGGAATAAGTTGACTTCGTAAATATGACGTCCAATTAGGCTTATTTGTAGTATTATTTCGAACATCAGCAGCTTCAATTTGTAGCTTACTCGTTGCATTTATCATATCAACAGATGCAATTTGATGAGGTGAAACATCTCGAGCAGCCATGGTGTTGCCCTAAAACAAAGCAGTTGAGTTATTTAAAAAAGGAGAAAGAAAAGTGTTGAAATTTTAAAAAGTGTTTCGAATTTGTTATACATTGTATAGCAAAAAAATTGTAACGTAAAACAAATTCAATGCATTTTTTGTCAAAATTTTTGCGAGCAAAAATCAAATAAATCTGACGGGGCCATTGTTCGCGTCAAGACTTCAAAGGCGAAAAAAATGTGCAACAAAAAAAGAAGTTCATGGTTATTTGTTGAGTTGAGGTGATGGCCTTCCTTTTGCAGCAAAACAACAAAGAAACAAAGAACAATATTTGATGTTATTGTCATAAAATTGTTTTAAACATGTAATTTTGCAAATTTTAATAGACTTTATTTGAAAACTTGGCATAGTAATAATAGTTGCAATTTTCGATTTTGTTTCAAAGTTAAATTTAAGAAATACACTAAAAATAAGAGAAGTAGACACTTCGTTATGAGGACACTTCGTTACGGACAGTTCGTTATCGTTTTGGACAGTTCGTTATGGACACTTCGTTATAATGTACACTTCGTTATTAGGGACACTTCGTTATGGACAGTTCGTTATTATTTTATCTATATTGCAAGTTTGCTTTATACAAAACCTTTATATCATTAAACATTCATTTTTTTTCATTGTTAGACAACATGGAACCGCACGACATGATATTTGAGTTAAGACACCCCAGATAGTTTAAACCATTATCTGGGGTATCATTGGAGAGCAGAAACAAACCCCAAAAAATATTAGTAATACAATATTCTAGAATCAGATAAATGAGGTTGTTTTGGAGGACAGTTTTTCCCATAATCCATTTTGAAAGAATTTTACCACTTTACCACAAATTACTAATTACTGTAAAAAATTGAGCTATCGATATTTTGCATTTGTTTAATGATATTACAATATATTGTGGTAATTTGGGTAAAAAATACTAATATTACTGTGAAAAAAAAAACAATTTAAACAAAGCATTTATTAAAATATAATTACAATTATTTTAGGTCAAACGTGAACTAAAAAAGCAATAGTTTATTTTTGACCGTATTTTACCACTTTACCACAAATTACTTATTACTAAACATTTATTTTTTGCCAAAAAAAAAATATTTCCCAAATACGTATAATCTATTACTAAATTAATTTATAGCACTTTACCAGCTCTAAAAGCAAAAAAAATAAAAAAAAGTAAAAAAAGCGGGAAAAAGCACAAAAAAGCAGCTTTTTAGACTAAAAGTGTTTGCAACATTTTGGCAACCATTGTATAAGGGTGTTCCATAAGTTCTTTCCGCTGTTTGACAGTGTCGCTTATTTCGATTTTTGCAAACGAAAGCTTCAAATTTCGCACAAATGTGCTTAAGTATGTTACATTCATGGCCCAAAAGACAGATTTGGGCAAAGTTGGATCAGAGCGGATATCCAGGTGATGTATCGGGATTAACCGGATTTTCGAATATAAACGAATAAAACATCGAAATAGCAATTAAAGTCAGAGTATTTAGAAATAGATATGTCGGGAAAATGAATTTAAAATAGCAATAAACTACTTTAACTACTTAAAATTATTATTTCCACCAATTTACGTTAATTTTTAATCATTTTATATGGAAATCAGATTAATCCCCATATATCCACTGGATATCCGCTCTGCTCCAACTTTTCCCCAAATTGTTTTTTGAGCCATGAATATAACATACTAAAGCACATTTGTGCGAAATTTGAAGCTTTCGGATGCAAAAATCGAAATATGCGACACTGTCAAACAGCGGGAAGAACTTATGGAACACCCTTATATTATATTACGTGCCGTATATTATTTTATAAAATAAATTAAAATAAAATGTTTTATTTAAAGGGATAACGAAGTGTCCACAATAACGAATAGTCCATAACGAACTGTCTATAATAACGAACTGTCCATAACGAATAGTCCATAACGAAGTGGCCATAACGAAGTGTACGCTGGTCTAAAAATAACCAGTGTTGTTGCGGCTCCAGAGCCGGAGCTACCGATCTCCAAAACATTATAATGGTCATACATACCCTCAATTTACAGAATAAAAAAAACCAAATTTAAATATTTGTTTTCAAAACGATACTGTACTAATCAAAAGAAAACTCTAAATTTGTTTTTAAAATCTTTTTAAAAACTTTTTGAAATGAAAAATGCATTGCTTTACACTACTCTTTTAAACAGGAACAAAAACAATAAATGTGTATCTCTGTTATCGCGACAGTGCTTTCTTTTTCCCCCCAAACAAATAAGGTTCGATCGATTGACTGATCTCACCAAGAAGGAACTCCTCTTTTCTGCTCGCTTATATGCAAATTTCTGAGGGGTGAACGAATATCTTTCCAAATTTAAATAGCGAAATATTATTTTGTCATTCTATTTTTTGATTATTATTATTATGTTACATATAAAAACTTGTAAAAAGCCTGATTTGATTGTAAATATTCCAGCATCTGTAGATTTAAGCTGTCAAAGATTTAAAAAAAAGTCAAGATGCCAAAGTATTGAATGTAAGTTTAACTATCCTTCTTTAAATTTATATGTAACACAATTTTTAAAAAAAATTACAGGTAAAATAGATTTATTAAAACTTGATGATGTACTGCTTAAACGATTGGATAATTTTTTAACATCTTATCAATCATTTAGCCTTTTAATTTCGAGTAAAAAACTGCACTTTTTTACAATTGGAAAAATAACACTTAATCAAACAGATACACATCGCTTTAATATCACAGATAAAGACTGGGACGACGATCTAACGTTTTATAAATCTTCACGTGATCTAAATCTGTTGATAAAACAACCTCAAGTTTTATCAAACATAATTCACAGCAGAACTAAAAAGTTTCGTCCCAAAAAATTAATTATTAAAAGCAGTGAACTTCCATGGTATTTTATTAAAGAAATTGCTGTCGATGCTTCACATTTAGAATTAGAAAATTCAATCATCACCAAATTACCAAAATTTACACAATTTTTTCGATTTTTTAATCATGCAAGACTACTTTCTTTGCCTTGTCAAGTTATTGAACAATCAAGGTTATGGTTAAATTATGTAGCAAATTGGAACAATGCGCAATCTGCGATAAATATCGATATTGTAGTCAATGGAATTGATTTTAACTTTGATGTAGAAAAGCTCTACCGTTTCTTCAAAGTAGGGATGGCATAGCGTGATTATCAATTAATTTGAAATTGTAAATTTTAGGACCGAACAAGTTGTGTAATAAAAGCTACAATTATTCTTCAAAGCTTTACTCCACTAAATAGTGTTAGACATGCTATTGACAATCATCTCAGTGAAAAATTCTTGCAAGTCAAATACAATCATATACCTTCTTACTATCTCAAACTAATATTAAAAGCAGACCCTGCAAAAGATGAAATAGAATATGTCCCCCGTTGTTGAATAAAGATTTTGAATATTATAATAAACTGATTCATAACAAAAAAGGGTACGGATAACAAAATTTAATTTATCAAAACTCCGTAACAAAACAAATGAACAACATATCATGATTTATTTCCTGCGGCGTTGACCACCACCTTTGCGTGCTTCTTTAGGCTTGGGTGGAAGAATAACACCATCATACTAAAAATTAATAAGGTTAATTTGAAAAAAGCTTTTTGAAAATAAACATACTTTTTGTTGGAACCATTTAACAGCTTCATCACGACCAGTACGATGTGAAGCACCAACATGAGCTTTAGTGCGGCGGCGTTTGGCAACACGACGTCCAGGCCGATCAAGAACAACATAAAAGTCCATTCCATAAATACCAATTGAAGGATCATATTTAATACCAAGATCAATATGTTCTTGAATACCGAAACCGAAGTTGCCAGTATCTGAGAAATTTCCACGATATAATTCGTATTCCTTGACCTATAACAAAAAGGTATTGTTAGAGAAAAGTATGTAAAATATAACTTGCTTTTAATCCACGATCAATGATCTCTTCAGCTTTAGGGCCTCGAACAGTACAATGAACAGCAATCTTTTCATTACGACGAATACCAAATGAACGAACGGTGTAACGAGCTTTAGATAAAACTGGAGTTTGACCAGTAAGTTGTTCAAGAACCTAAAACATATATTATAATAAAATCCTATAAATGTAATTCCACAAACCTTAGCAGCACGAGTAAGTCTGTCACCAGATTCACCAACAGAAATGTTGAGACAAAGCTTTTGAACTTTAAGTTCACGCATAGGGTTTTGCGATTTTTTCTCGCGAATTTCAGCGAGTTGTTCCGTTTTACCCATATTTACGGCCTGAAAAAATGAGGATAAAATTTTAGAATAGTAAAAATATGCTTTTCATTATTATCACGTAAGCTAGAAATAAAAATAATTATATACAAAAACAAAAGGTAAAAAACTTTTTAGAAAAAGAAAACGAGCAAGCAAAAATTGAAAGGAAGGAAGAAGAGGGGATCACAATGACAGTATGCACAAGTTGCCTGCGACACTCGACACGAAAGTTTTTTTGTCCAACGCTGCCAAAGAAATTTTCTTACTTGTTTTTTTTTGCAAAACATTTTTCTTTGACGTAAAATAAAAATGCTTCAAAAATGTAAAAGTTTTAATATTGTTTCTGTTCGGACTCTTATAAACACTAATACTACGGTAAATACCTTAAATTAAAAACACTTAAAAAATAATTTGAAGTTTTTTAGCAAAAAGGAAAATTCCGTGTTGTTGAGGTTGGAGCAAGGGACGGTTTGCAAAATGAAAAAGTTGGTGTAGAAATATTACAGTAATATATAGATACTTATTTTTTGCATTTTATAGAAAATAGTTCCTACAGAAGTAAAAGTTGATTTGATAAATCGATTAAGTGAATCTGGATTAAAAACTATTGAAGCTACGAGTTATGTTTCTCCGAAATGGGTTCCACAGGTTTTGAATTATAATACATGCAATACTTATAAAAAAATATTAAAAATTTAGATGGCAGATCATGATGATGTTATTTCACATATCAAAAAATTTCCAGATGTATCATACCCAGTGCTTGTACCAAATTTAGCTGGTTTAAAAAATGCAGTACGTTTTTAAAACCTTTATAAACCAATTATTATAAAGCATTTTTTTTGCAGTTAAAAAATGAATCTGTGCATGAAATTGCAGTTTTTGGTGCGGCTTCAGAAGGTTTTACACAGTACGAAATATGTTGAGAGCCATATTTAATTTTAAAAAATTTACAGTAAGAATACAAATTGTACAATGGAACAAGCAATGAAGCGCATCGAAGAAGTAACTAAAGAAGCTATTAAACATAATATTCGTGTTCGAGGTTATATTTCTACAGTAATTGCATGCCCATATGACGGAAAAACTGATCCAAAAGTTGTTGCAAAGTTAACAGAAAAACTTCTATCTTTTGGGTGTTATGAAGGTAGAAAATATGTTGGTTTAGCAAAAGCTTTTATGTAAAAAATTTAGTCTCTCTTGGTGATACAATTGGAGTTGGAAGTGCTGGAAGTGTTACAAAAATGTTAAACGAAGTTATGTCGGTAGTTCCAGCAGATAAATTAGCTGTTCATTTTCATGATACCTATGGGCAAGCTCTTAGCAATGTTCTTGTTGCCATTGAAGTTTGTTTAATTTCCCATAACATACTTTGGCATTATTTTTTAATTTTAGAAAGGTATTCGAGTTGCTGATAGCAGTATTGCTGGTCTTGGTGGATGTCCATATGCTAAAGGTGCAACTGGAAATCTTGCTACTGAAGATCTTGTTTATATGCTTCAAGATATGGGATTTGATACTGTAAGATTTTTTTGTTCTTTTTATTAAAGGACGATGAATTTTAGGGAATCAATTTATCAAAACTTGTAAAAACTGCAAATTGGATTTGCGAACAAATGGGAAGAAATAATATTTCAAGATCTTCTACAGCTCTTTGGAATCAGAGCAATAAAGCTGCTTCCTAAATTCAAGAATTCTTAAAATACATAGGGTTAAAGTTTAGTTGATTTTAGAAAAAAAAGTACTCTAGTTTTTTGAAACAGCGATGGGATACTTTATTATTTTGTTCCTAATAATATTATAATATATCTTTCACGAAAAATGTGCCATATTGTTGTTGGCTGTTTTCTTGTATAACAAAAGAAAAATAATAATAAAAGTTTTACGCGAGTGCCACTTCTTGTCGAACAAAAAAGAAGAAAGAGAAAGCGCGAGAGTGAAAAGGTTGAGGAAGAGATGAGCGGAAAGTTGTCATTTTGAAAAAGCGATAAGTAAAAACGAGTCTTATTCTTTTTTTGAAGAACAACATTAACATTTCTCTGATCCATTATTATTAATATTTATCTTAACAACAAATATAATATAATCTAAAATTATGAGCCTTGATGCCCTTGACCGTCTTTCGGATATCCAAGATGATTATTTTTTTCGACTTCCTCATGCTTATATCATTGCTGATTATGTTTGGCCCGGGGTTACAATGTCTGCTCAACGTGTAAAAGATATAAGAAATATGGAATTTGATGAAACTGATATCGTTATTGCTTCATACCCAAAATCAGGTAAACTTTTATTTGAATTTTAATTTTTCTAATGTGTATATTTGAATTTTCAGGTACAACGTGGATGGCAGAACTTATTTCTGCATTGAATTATAATGGAAATACTGAAGAATTAAGTAATCTTCGTCAAGATGAACGTGTTCCATGGTTAGAATTAGATAGTGAATATTGGTGGATTAAAATTTTTTATCAATGGAAACGTATCTTTGGTGAAGGTCATGACATTCTTCCCAAGGATAATCGATGCCATGCACCTGGTACAAAATATCGTCTTTGCTTTACTCATCTTCCTCTTGAATTACTACCAAAATCTGTTCTTAATGGTAAATGCAAGTTAATCTATGTTGCTCGAAATCCTAAAGATAATGCTGTTAGCTTCTTTCATTTTCATACTATGGCACGCTTTCTTGGATTACAAAACCTTGATTGGAATGAATTCTTTGCTTTATACTTGACTGGAAGCAGTAAGTTGTTGTTATTTTGTTTTCGTTGATACATCATTAAATTATCTCATTTTTCCTTTTAGTTTATTGTGGCTCATGGTTTGAACATGTTCTTGGATATTGGAGATTTGCAAATTCTCCTGCTCAAAAGGATCGTGTTATGTTTTGTAAATTTGAAGACATGAAAGAAGATCTTCCACTTCAGATTTCTCGTATTGCTTCATTTATCAACGTTGAACTCACTGAAGAAAAAAAAGAAAAAGTTCTCAATCATTGCGTCTTTGATACAATGAAAAATAATAAAATGGCTAATCGTGATACTGTATGGCTTTTCAATCAAAAAATTTCAAAGTTTATGCGTAAAGGACTTGTTGGAGATTGGAGAAATTACTTTACATTTGCTCAAAGTGAAGCTTTCGATGAAGTTTATAAAGAAAAGATGAAGGATTCCGGACTTGATTTCCGTTTTGATTAAATTATTTTTTTATCTTGTGTATTATTTTAAAATTTTTAACATTGTAAAATAAAGAATTTAACTTTGTATTTTAATGCAATTTTTGTAAAAATTAAAAAGAAAAATAGAATGCAATTTGACTTTTAAAAAAAGCTGTCATTGTTTGATGAAACAATTATACCTATACCTTTTTTTTGAAAAGTAGTACAATTAAGGTATTCATACTTAATATTATTTATAGCGTGAATATTAAAAAAGAAACATTTTGAAAATTTTAGAAGTTGATAATTCATAATTACGAACGAGCAAACGAAAAAAAGCAGAATCCAAAAATGGATATTAGTCTTAGAAAGAAAAGAATGCGCAAAAAATGAAAGCGATTTCTCCATCCAAAAATTAGTCACCAAAAACAAAAAAAAACGTCAAACTGCTACTATTTTTTAAGTGTTTAATTTCTGTGTGATTTTTCAATTTTTATATTACTGAAATAATTGTAACAACCATGTTTCCCTTTTCTATGCATAATGATAATAATGTATGCCGGTTTGCTTTAGTTTTATATATTGACATTTTGAAATACTACCATAAATATATGTGTTATTTCATTTCAATCACTGTGTGAGATAATAATGTTGCCTTAATTTATGACTCACCACTAACTTTTATTTATTAATAATTATCATATACTAATTTACATTTACATATGCGTGTTTGCTTGGATTTGGTGGCGGGTTTTTATCATTAATCTTATAATTAAAAGAATTTTTAGACGACCATGTTCTCGTTTGGAAGCCAAAATTCACCCTTTGATGAAGTTGTTGAAAAAGCAACTGCTGAAACTTTATTGGAAGAAAATTGGGGATTAATGATGGATATCAGCGATAAAGTTTCAATGGAAGGTCAAAAAGCATGTAAACAAGTAATACTTTCAATTAAAAAACGTCTTAATAATCGTGATCCACATGTGGTGATATATGCTCTTTCACTTCTTGATTGTTTATGGAAGAATGCTGGCACTGAATTTCGACGATCTGTATCTTCAAAAGACTTTTTATCTGAATTACGGGATAAATCCATTTCGGTTTGTCCCATTTTTGATTTAGAATAAAAAAATAAACATTTAATTTTAGAGTGTTAATGCTGTTGCCATTAAAACATGTACAATTCTTAAAGAATGGTCAGAAAATGAATGTGTAAAAGATCCATCTTTAGCACTAATTTCAAGTCTTTACAAAGAACTGAACGATCAAGGCTTATTCTTTGAAAATAATGAACCTAAAAAAACTAAACAAACATTTTCAACTGATCCCAACGTTGTATCAAGCTCTGAAGAAGAAGCACAACTTGCTCTAGCTATTGCTGCGTCTTTAAATGATGCTTCAATCAAAAAGACTCCAACAACAACAAATCAATATCCATCTCTTTCTCAACCCGCTTCTCAATCATATAATAATCCTCCACCACCGTCTTATCGTGAAGTTAAAGCATTGTATGATTTTGAAGCAGCAGAAGATAATGAATTAACAATGAGATCTGGTGACGCGATTATGGTATTGGAAGATAGTGACGCAAATTGGTGGAAAGGTAATAAGAATAAACTTTGTTTTCTTCAGTAAAAATTTTATTTAAAATTTAGGTCAATCACATCGTGGTGTAGGCTTATTCCCCTCTTCATTTGTTACTGGAGATTTAACTGAAAATAATACTAATAATTATACCAATGGAACGGTTGTTACTCCTACAGAAGAACCTCCTGTTCAAATTGATGAAGAAGCTCTTTTAAAATGTATTCAACTTTTGGAAGAATGTGATCCAACTGGTGAAACTCCGGGTTTGTTATTGTTATTTGTTAATATTCCATAAAAATATAAATCTCTTAGATCCTCCTGCTCTCGCATATTTTGAAAACATGGCTTTGCAAATGGCACCATTGATAGATAGAAAGTTAGCAAATATTGACAGACAACACAATATGTTGGCAAACGTTGATATTGCAATGCGTGATGTTCTTGCAAGTTATGATCAAGCTGTCCAACAAGTTCAAATTCCCCAGGTTTGTTGTTATTATTACACTTTAATAAAAACATAAATGTTTTGAAGATGCCCCAAATGTATAACAATTTTTCTCAACAACAAGGATACGGTATTCCTGGTGTTGCAGCACCTCCTTTTCCTACACAGATGAATCAACCTGGGCAATTTTTTTCTCAACATCCTGGCCAACAAATGGGAAATCAAGGTTTTCCGAATACTTCTCAAGGGATACCTCAACAGATTTATAATTCTCAGAATTACAGTAATTCTGGTAGCACTACACCTGCATTTCCTCAACAGCAGATGAATCAATATGGACAACCTCAACTCTATGGCCAACAAAACCAAAACTTTTCCAATGAATCACGACAGCAGTATCAACAACCATTTGGTGCTGCTCAATTCGTTCAATCTCCTCAAAAAGTTGAAACGCCTAAGCCTGAAACGCCGCAACAACAAATAAATCAACATGGACAGTTTTCTTCTCAATCTCTTGGTCATCAGATGGGAAATCAAAGCTTTCCAAACGTTTCTCAAGGGGTACCTCAACAAATGTATAATTCTCAAAATTACAATAATTCTGGTAGCACTACCCCTGCATTTCCTCAACAGCAGATGAATCAATATGGGCAACCTCAAATTTTGCCAAATACATCACAACAACAATCTCAACAGCCAATTGCTCCTGCTCATTTTGTTCATCCTCAACAACAAACTCCTTCAATTGAAGCTTCCTCTGCTTCGGATGTTGAATTGCCACGACCTGGACATCAGATTTTAAATCAAGTTGTAGATGTTCAAAGTAATTCAACACAACCAATTGCTCATTCATCGCCTATTCCACCACAACAATCCCAACAACCAATTGGTGCTGCTCATTTAGTTCGTCCTCAACAACATTCAATGGTAAGCGAACCCAAGAATGTTCAAGAAAATGAATCACAACGTCAAGAACAGCATTCATCTTTATCCAACCAAACTTCTGACACTCAAAATACTTTTACTCCTATTCAACAACAACAGCCAATTGCTGCTACTCAGTTTGTTCATCCTCAACAGCAAATAATTACAAATCAAGTTCAACCTAACCAAGAAACTGATACACCAAAACCAGAAAATCAATTATTAAATCAAGTTGCTGATAATCAAGGTAATTCTACGCAACTTGTTGCTCATTCATCCCCTATTCCACAACAACAATCCCAACAACCCATTGCTGCTGCTCATTTAGTTCGTCCTCAACAACAAAATATTTTAAACGAACCCGAAAATGTTCAAGAAAATGAAACACCAGTTGTTAATGAAGAAACGTTTGTGACTATTTAAATTCCTTTTATAAAGCAAGTTCGTGGTTTTTTTCTTTCTGCGCCTTTAAACTCTGTAACATTGTATATTAACTTTTATATATGTATTTGTATTCAAATGCCAATATTAACTATTAAAGAAAAAAATAAAATTAACTTATTCCTGTAAATTGTCCGAAAATTTATTTGTGCAATTGCAATATTTTCTTTTTAGTATACTGTAATAGAAAAAAGAAACTGCATATTGTCAAAATAAAAATGTAATATTTATTTTAACAACTTATTAAAATATGAATAAGACAATAAAATTAGAGATTTTTGGCAGCTGTTTCTTCGACCTCAACTTGTTCATTGATCCATTTGAGATAAGGTTCACTACCAGATTCTATCTAAAACATATTATTTGTAAACTTTTGTACTTTTAATTTTTTATGTAGAAAACTTACTGGTAAACTAATAAATTCAGGTACATCATAAGGATGATTCTTTATAACATGTTCTTTTAAACGATCCAATTCACTTGTTTTAGTTTTTACAATTAGCAGCAGTTCATTGTCTTCTTCAATCTTTCCTTGCCATTCATATCGGGAAAAACGGATAAGGTTAGTTAAAATTTAAAAAAAAGCACAAACTTACATTGATTTAATACCTGGAACAATATTAACACATGCTGCTAATTTTCCTTCTACAGCACTTCTAAAAATTAGTTAATATTTTTAGCTGAAATATTGAAAAAATGTTTTTTACTTTGCAATTTTGTTTGCTACTTCTGCATTAGGTACAGTAACATATACGACACTAAATATCGCTGAAGTCATTCTAATTAATGATGGTCCTACCGTAGTCATTGTTGAGGGGATTCAATTTAAAAAATGTTTTAACAAAAGAAAACTGAAGTCAAGTAAAATTTGTTATCCTTTTTTTTGAAATACACTGTTTTGGCAAAATGTGACGCAAACGATTTCTTTTATTACAAAGTTGCATTTTTCGAATTAGTGTAAAAAATGAAAGTAAGACTAAATGCTTTAGTAGGTCTAATTATTAGGTTTGTAAAATAAGTTATTTTTTCTTACTGTAACGAAAGGAAAAATGACGAAGAAAGGAAGCTTTCCCTGCCAGTGTCTAAATGCATTTAAACTTTTTTTGGTGCCTAATTTATTTTAGTTTCTGAAGTCATGCAAAAAATAAAGCTGTGACATCATTGACTTTTTTTTGGATATTTTTTGGAGTTCAAAAAAGAGAAGCAGACAGGCAAATTCAAATTGAATTAGTCATTTGGGATTTTTTCTTTCCTCTTTTGTTTGGTATTGACTTGGCTTTTATATTTGTATATCTAATTTTTTAAGTCAAATTGCAATTGATTTTAAATTACTTTTTTTTCAAATTCAAAAAAATATGTATAAAAATTTGCTTTATTTTTTTTATATACTAATATAAATCCTTTAAAAAAATATATATATATTCCTTGAAAAAGAAAACAAACAAACAAAACTTTTATCTATTCTATAAAATATAAAAGAAACAAAAAAATTAAGCTTTTAAAACCGGGGGATCCGATTCGGGAGCAGTGAATTGGCAGCAAAAAGAACGTAGAGAGAAAATGCAAAAGTTGGAGACAAAAAAAAAGAAAGAAAAATATAAAAACTATATTTAAAGATTGAGCAAAGTTTTTTGACGGTCATAAATTTTCCCGCATGTTGGGTGATAATGCAAGTTTCTTTTAAAAAAAATAATTATAAAAAAAATAATCAAAGATTAAGTATATCCTTCTGTGGAATAAGTTGTAGCAAATCTTGAAAAAGAGCCATATTCAGGGATATATCGGGAATTAATAAAATTGTTTGGATCGGTTGTAGCTGTTGTTGTTGTTGTTGGTAATAGCATTGGACCAGTAACCCTTTCATCAAAAAATGAATTTGATGAATTTATTATTCTTCGATTACTACTATTATTATTTTGATTATTTTGATTATAATATGTTGTAGTTGTTGCGGGGATTAGGGAGGATGTAGTAGTTGTTGTGGTAGTTGTAGTTGAGGTCTTACAACATACTTTTCTAAAACATATACAACATCCGCAAAATAAGCAACAACACATTGATGAAAGGCATGAACGTTGCTCAGGAATACAACAATCAATAAAATCTAAACTTGAATAACTTGTTGATTCTGCAGTTGTAGAAGATGATGAAACGGCAGTCATTCCAGTGCAAAGTGCACAAAATGTTTGACGAAATTCTGGATTAATAAAGATAAAAATTAAAATCTTTGAACTTGGTGCACCAATTCCAAGCCACATAAATGCAAATTTCATTGTTCCCACATCTGCTGATGATAATAATGTTGATGGAAGGAATTGAGTGATAATTATTGGAAGCCAGGATAATGCAAAGCATATCATTACAAATACAGAAACAACAAAATTTCGATCATTTTCAATAATACTTTTTTGAGTATCTTCCAGCTGCAAAAATTATGTAATTAATTAGTATATTTTTTCAAAAAAATATTTTTTGATTGATTTGGAACAGATGGAAAAATGTATATATTTTAAAGATTGATCGGCGGGAATTTTGAGTCTACATTTTTCAACAAAAAAACTACGGTAAAATTCATTTTTGATTTTTGGTAAAATTGCTTTTAAAAGTTAATAGGATACCTGTAGTTAGTTGAAAGAAAGTTATTTAGGAATAATGAAAACCCCAGCTTACCTCTTCCGGTTTACGCAAAGATCGAAAAACAGATGATGCGGTAAAGATTATGGTACAAAGTGATGGGCCAATTACCAAAACGGCTAATGTAATACTATATGCAACTGCGGAACTCCAATTAAGAACGCATAATTCAAATTCTGGATAATAAATGACCTAAATAAATTATTTTTAATTAAATCTTGGTGTTTTTCTTTTTCTACTCCAAACTAACTTCCATTTTTGTAATAATAATTGGGCATGCAATTAAAATTGCCGTACACCAGGAAAATGCAATCCAACATTTGCATCGAATTAAAGTATGATCGCTTTCATATCTTGAAGGCTTCATAAATGCTGAATATCGATCTACCGAAACCCATGCAAATGTATATATTGTTGCAGTGAGAACCACAACTTGTAAATATGCTGTTATTTTGCATATTGTCGAATCATTTTCAATAAAATGCCAATCTGGTGATAATGAACTGTACATTGAAAGTGGAACAATAAATATTGCACATACTAAATCGGCACTTGCAAGTGATATCTATAAGATTTATAAAATTAGGGAATTATTATTATAATTAAAAATTGGATACTGTAATTGTTTAGATAATTTTGATACAGTAATTCAAAAAACCGTAATCTTAAATTTAAGTATAAATCCAAATTTCAAAAACTTCTATTTTAAAGAGATTTTCTAGCGGTTTTAAAAAATAACTTACTAAAAAATAACCAATACAATCATGTAATGAACGATTTGATATAAAAACAATAATTGAAAATATTGAAGATATAATAAGTAAAAGTCCAACGGCTAAAATAACGCTGCTCCTCGCAAGTGCTGTAAAAAATGATTATATTTTGCGATGATTTTTTTGGGATTTATAATTAACGAACCAGAGACTGTTAGAAGCGTCGGGTCGACGACCAGCATCACCCGACGTTCCAATTTTTGAACGCCCTATGTGACCCGAGAGAACGGCATTCGTCTCCGGGGAAAACAGGCAAAAAATGCTTTACTGCCTCCGGGGGCGAATTGATAAAATGTAAAAAAAAAATGTGTAGAGAGAACTTGAAAAAAAAAATGTATATCACCTGAAAAAAATAAAATTGAAAGTATATAAATAAAAGTAGGGCACTTTATCCCTCGTCTTTTTTTATGCAAATGGAAATACGACCCAAACGCGTGAAAAAAAATAAAAGGAAAATTTATTCGATGTTTTTTTTAAAAAAAAGTGCGCTTTTAAAAACAAACTCGAAGCCTTCTTTCTCCCCTTTCCTCTCTCTCTCTTTTTTTTGTTGTTGTTTTTTAGTGCCATGGCCCTTGAAAATAAAATAGAAAATAGAAGTCACGTCCCTTTTTTAGAAAACAGCTTCTCAGTTTTCGCACTCTTCGAGCTTGAAATTTTGAAGAAGAAAAAGAAGAAGATGCGACGACGACCTCTGTATTTTTCCAAAAAATATATATTTAGGAAAAGAGAAAAAGGATAAGACAAAACTGCTTGCTTCGAATATAATAAATAGGAAGGAAAAGCAGAAGCCCAATGGTCATCCAAAAGAAAAAAAGAACTATTTTAGACGGGGGGTCTATAAAGAAGAAGGGAAGAGCGGGAAATTGTCGAACATAAATTGATATATCCATCAAACAATCAATGCCATTTCTTTCTTTTTCTTTTTTTGGAGACATACATATAAGCGCCTTCCATTTTTCTCTCTCGTTTATTTTTACTACTATTATTCAATATTCATTTTTTTAGACCATAAAAAACTCCACATAGAAAAGAGATATAAAAAATTTATAAAAAGCGTCTATTCCATTTTTGCGCTTTTTCTTCTTTTTTTCTTTTTTGCAAAGGAGAAGTTGAAGCTTGAAGCCCCCCAAAAAAAGAAAGAGAAAAGCCTGTGGCATGCGCGCACCATTAGCGCGCTTGTTTGCGTGTCCCCTCCATTATTACGGCTTATTGCGCCATTGACTGTTTCTAATTTGGTGACCAAAATAAAAAGATAGAAAGGAGGGAGAAAAAAAAATATGAGGTCCCTTATTTGTCGTTTGACGATGCCTTTACTAATCAACTTTTTGTTTCTTCTTTTCTCTTCTATCATCCAAAAAAAAGAAGAAAATTGAAAAAAATAAAAGTAACATTAATGAAAGGAAAAAAATTGGAAAAAAAAATAAATGAAAAAATAAAATTTAAAATTAAAAAAAAGGTTGGATTTAGAAAGATTGAAGCAAAAAGATTTAAGAAATCCGATCTATTTATTCTTTTGGAAAAGAAGCCGCTAATATATATATGTACGTATTTTTAAGAAGATGTAGAAGAAGGAAAAAGGAAAAAAAACGTAACATGTAAGAGCTTTAAAACACTTAGAAACCCAAAATTCATATGGATTTATTTTTTTTTATTTAAAAGGGCGGTCCTAAAAAAGAGGTTTTTAAAGATTCGTCTTCTTCTTGCTTCAAAAAAGGGGAAAGAAAAATATGCAAATCAGTCGTTGAAACGAATGATGGTTCATTTTTGTTTAAGCTGTTACAGAGCAGCAGCAACAATGGCGTCATTCTGTTGTCCCCGGTAGCAAAAAAAAGGAAGGGAGGGAAGCAAGATGCAATTGACTGAATTTCTACTTTTATTTTTATATTTTGTAGGAGAATAAAAGAGAGGGCAAAAGCAGGCCGCATTCCCTGAAGACCCCACATTTTTGCTATATTTAAAAGGGAAAACTCTCCACTAGTTTAAAAAAAAGAGAAAACGATGGTAGGAAAGTAAAATAGCAGCAGAAGCACCAACAAAAAATATGCCTTGAAAATGAGCGTTGTAAAAGAGGGAAAGAAGCCTTCCTTTATCGCTCGCTATCTTCGTCGTCGTCGTCGTCGTCGTCATTAGTTTGTTGGAGCTGTAGACTGACTTAATGGAGAAAAAGAAAGTAGAAGTAGAAGAAGAAAGCATTGGTTAATTAGTCAGTCAGTCTCATGCTCCAATTTTGTTGTTTTCTCTCTTTCGAAAGAAAAGTGAGCTGAAGAAAGAAAAAAGTTAGTAATTTGTGAGGGGCAAAAAAAACCTATTCCATTTTTTTCATTATTTTTTCCCCCAAAATCCAAAAAAAAAACAATAAAAGTAAAATAATTTTTTTTGCAAAAAAATAAAACAAAACTGCCTCCAATAACAATAAAAAATTTAAAAGCAAAAAGCTAGCAGCTTTCTTCTTCTTCTTCTTTTTATGCTTCACCTGGACTTTTTTTTGTTGAATATTTATATATATAGCTTTCAATTTTTTTTGACACTGACACCCCTTTTTTCTTTCTTTTCTTTCTGATGGCAATTTTCCATGCATACGAAACATTGAAGAACGAAAGCAGAAAAAAAAAGTAGAGCATTACTACCATCTCACCTTTTTTTTCAAAAAAAAATCTTTTTAAAACATAGACACTCTTTTTTTCTTCGTTTCCGTAGTGACATCAAAAAAAAGGTAGAAAAAAACATAAGAATATAAAGCAGTAGTAGCAGGCCTGGCAGCAATAGCACCGGAGAGATTGCCTCACATATACATATGTGGATTTCTTCTTTTTTCACCTCTTCTTTTTGTGGATTTTGTCAAAAGAATACTTTTTTTTAAAAAACGGATTTAAAAAAGGATTTATTTATTATTATTATTAACGATACATTCGACATTTTGGAATAACAGATATTGCAGAATCTAATTGCTTTGAAAATTCTGAAAGCATTGTAGCATTTAATGAATACTTTTTACTTTTTTTTTCACCATCTGAATCTTCAAATGAAAGTGTGAGAATTAGCTCGTAATCATTTTCGGAAAGTGATGAACGTTTTGCATGCTAAAATTTTGGAGTTTATAAATATTTTATAAACCACTCTTTTTTTCTGGAAAAAAAAACTCTTGAAAAAAATAAAACAGTTTTTAAACTTTAAAAAAGGCTTTTAAAAAAGCTTAAAAAGTTTTTTTAAAAGAAAATTTTTTAAAAGTGTATTGAAATATTAATTACAGTTTTTCGAAAGAATAATTAACGAAAAACGTCTCGAAAAATAAGATGTTTTAAAGGCGTTGAAAGTATACGGTATCTTTTTGAATAGAAATAAAAAAATTTTGTGAAAAAAATAAAAACAATTTTAAAGGAAGCACTGAAAAAAAGGGATGAGAATTTACCCGATTTAAAACTAATATTGCAAAAAACAATTAATACAAAATTTTTTGATTATTTTTCTTTCAAAAAACAAAAAAAAAGATTTTTCTTCGTTTTTAAAAAAATTTTCTCTTGTAATTATTTATCTCCAACTTTTTTTTTATAAATTAAACTTACATTAATATCTAAACGAATATTTGAATTTAAATAACGATTTGGAGGCAATAAATTTTCGTATTGTAATGACATTTTTCGCTGATGAAATCTATAAATAAATTAATATTTTAGAAACATAAAGGAAAATATGGATGGCAAACGCGTTTTAATCGAAACAAAACTAAAAGTATTTCTTGCAAAAAAGAAGAATCCTGATTTAAATGAAGCTTTAACTCCGAAAATTCAACAAGAACTTATTGAACGTTTAATTGATGGAACAACGTGTGCCATTGTGGATTCACTAAAAGATTTACAGCATTTTAAAGAATCGTATGTTTTATAAAATTCAAAAGAATAAAAACAAAGAATTGTTTTTTTAGAGAATTGCTGGAAGAACGTGAAAATAAAATTGCAGAAATAAAGAATCGTGGGGGAAATGAAGCAGAAGAAATGAAAAAATTTGATTTGGAAGTTGTGCGACAAATTGATGAGGTAAGTAATTTTTTGATTAATTTAGTTTTACTAAGAATACTGTAACTGATTAAATTTACTAGATTATTGTATTTAGAACTTTATTGACTAATTAAAATAAAAGTATTTTTTAGTTGGTTATGGAACAACAAAATCATCTTTCTTGTGCTCATGTTCCCCTCTTCAAAACTACTTCAGATCCAAAAGAAATCAAAATTCAAATGGAAATTTTTGAATTTATTTCTTCTTTGACTTCTTTGCTGTCAAAATAATAATAATATTCCAAAAAAAACACTGTATTGCTATCTCATTTTTTATTTAACTTTTTTACTGTTATACTGTAATTTTTTGATTGAAAACGAAAAAAAACTTTTTTTTGACAATCTTTGTTTATCCCTTTACATTTTTGACTTTCAAAAAAAGCTAAAATTACAAATGGCAAAAACAAATATTTGAATTTGTCGCGTATTTTTTTTATTGCTGATTTGCCAGCCACTTTGCTGTCACATTTTAATTCACGCAAGAAAACGGGATATTTTCTGACAGTTTTTTGCAGAGAAAAAAAAATGCGGTAAGATTGCGAAAATCTTTCATCGGCTGTTCAAAATAGCCTGTTCCAAAGAGATCATTTTTTTGACTGCGAAAATTTAGGTAGTTAGTTTGTAAGGGGCAAAAAGAAGAAGGAAAAGCAATGAAAAAAAAGTGAGTGAATGAATGAATGGCGAGATTTCAATGATGATGATGTTTTTGTTTTTCCCCTTTTTCCTCCAAATTTGGAGAGGAGAAGGATGTCAATCGAGGAGGCATCATCGGGCCGTTAAGAGGCAAAACATTATTGTCAAACAACAAAATATTTCACTCTTTTTATTTTCAAGAAAGAGAGACTTCAGTTTTGTAAATTTTAAAGCTAAAAAGAAAAACGTTTGTTTTAATTGGAATAAATATGCTTCAATGGTATTCATATTTATTGGGTATGCATCATTTTGAAATTAAAAAAATTCTGCTAATTTATGCAATTTTAGTTATTGGATCAACTTATGCCGTTTTAATGCCTCCTAATTTTATGCAGCTTCAGCCATTAGATATACCGTATAACTATCAAAATGTAAGCATCTTAGTGTATCCTATCAGCTAATGTGAAAAATAGCTATCGTGTCCTTTTTAGAGATTAACTAACTGCAGCATTTTTGAACAAAAAGAAATTCATAAATGTGCAGAGCCTTTATACGAGATTGGATTTGGGGAATTCAATGAATTTACATGGAATAAATTATTTTCTAAAACAAAAGACTACTTTAACCAAATTTGCGAGTTTGTTTTTCCCAAAATACATATTATTAAAAAATCAAAATTACAGTAAATTTTTGATGTTTGATCTATGCGTTGAACCATTTAAACCTACGTGTTTCAATGAAGAACCTGCTCGAGGCCGATATGAAACGGCAGTAAGTTTAATGGAATTCATTTGTCGAGGAGGATATCAAGGTAAAATAAAAAAGGATATTAAAATAATATAATATACATCTATCAATTAAGAAATGTCAAAAAGTTTTGAATGTTTTTCACGAACTCTTACCCGAGCTGAAATGATGCAATGCCAAGCTGAGATGCTTTCGGATACGAATAAAATCTCAAATAAAATTTCCACTAGTGATTTAGCACAAAATGAAGCAGTTTGCGGGTAACAAAAAACTGAAAAATTAGAAAATTTTAAATATATGTGCAAATTTTAAGAGCAATGAAAAATTATGTTGAATGTATAAAATATCCTGTAAGATATGAATGCGGATATCGAGCTTGGCAGGATGTAAGAGAAGTAATTGTTGGACCTGCTCAATTAATAATGCCAGAATGTGAGCTCAATATTGCATCAAAACATTCAATTGGAACAATTGGCGCAGCTTTATCGGCCATTTTTGCAAAATTATGGTTTTGAAAAAACTAATGAAAGGTTATAAATAAAATGTTAATGTTGCAATAAAAAATATGTGTAATAAAATAATAAAGGTTTTAACAAAAAAAAACGACTGAAACTTGAACGTAAAAAAACTTTATCAAATTTTGCAAATCAAACTTTTTTTCCAACACAAAATTCAAAGCTAAAACGTAGACTTTTGGTTTCAACACGATTAAAGTGAGCATACGATATATGTCTACGCTGCGGGCTGCTGCCTCCTCGGTTCTTTCTTCTTTTTTTTATCGCATAAAATTGTTGAGCTTTTATTTTATTTTTTCTATTTTCGCTTTATTTTTTTTGTATATTTTGCCGTGTTTTTACTTTATCTTTTTTATTAATATATCTATATGTAATTGCAGGGTAACTATGAGTCATCGTAAATTTTCGGCACCTCGCCATGGTCATATGGGTTTTACACCCAAAAAACGCTCAAAGCGTCATCTTGGTAAATGTAAGGCTTTCCCAAAGGATGATGCCTCAAAGCCTGTACATCTTACTGCTTTTGTTGGCTTCAAAGCTGGTATGACCCACATTGTACGCGACGTTGACAAAGCTGGTATGTTTGATTTTTTATTATTTATTGTGTTTAAAATTTAAGCCGAAATATGGCATATTTAAAAGTATGGCAGCAAAAGTTAATTTAGCCAAAAAAATAGAGCGCGCGCTTTTTATTGTTTATAAATTTGCGGTTATGCTTCCAATCCATTTGAGTGAATCTTAAATTATTGATACCACCTGACAGAAGATATTGGTTTATTTTCGGCTTGAATGTGCTAAAACTGAAAAAATGGTTTCAAACTTCTCGTTTCTATTTCCCGAAAAATTTCGCTGTGTTGTGCAAACATTAAGTAAAACGTTGACGTTTCGGCCCTTAACTCTAGACGTATTTTCGTACTATTTATATCTATTTTGAAAACTGACTTGTGGGCCTCATCAGTAGAGTCAAGTCAGTCTAAAAAACTATTTTTTTATTCATAAATGACAAAATTATATAAAAATTAAACATTATTTTATTCTTAAATGACAGAATTATATAAAAATTAATTAATCTAAACATCCACTTCTCTTGTTTCATCCATACATGCTGCTTCCAAACGATGAGCTTCGAATTCTTTTTTATATCGAATTTCATCTGCTACTGCACGATCTTTAAACGGTTTTCTTTCATCCTTTGATAATGACCTCCATTTTTCACCAACTTTTGCTCCCCACATACGACTAAATTCTTGGCCATTCATTTCAGGGTTAGATGTTTGTAAATCTTTTCTTATTTCTGGTCCAACCATTTGACGAAACCAATTCCAAGCTGTTACTTTACCTTTAACATCTTTATTCTTTCGTCTAAGATTACCCAAACTATTAGATTTTTTAGCTAAAAGTCGTCGCTCATCATCAGCTTCTTCAGGCAAATTTCTAATATATTCCACATGCTTTGCATTTTCTTCTTCACGATAGTCATCATTTAGACGCTTTGCTCGCATTGTGGCAGCTTCTTTTTCACGTACCGTAGCATTACTTCTTCTTTTGGCATTTGCGGATTTCATAATTACACTTACACTTTCAAGCTTATCTGCATTCCATTTAACAGAATTACTGTAATATTTTGTGCCGCTCTCGAGTCCCCGCGTCATAAGAAGTTTGAAAATTTCAGTATCATTTGATTCAGAATATACATTCTTTTCATCATTGAATTGAATATTTGTCAGAGATAAATTTAGGAGATTACCATGGCGAATTAGCTCTCTTTCAAGATGTTCGCATTCACTAATGCTTCCACTATATAACTCTACGATTGCAACAACTGGTAAACATTCTAAGCCATGAAATTTTTGCCATTTTTCAGGATTTTCTTTTTTCATGTGGCTTTTGTGATATTTAAGACGGTTTTGAATGTTTTTAGAAATTCCAAAGTAAAAACATGAATTGAGTTGACCATCCATGGTTCCAATCGGATAATATAACATATATAAGAAATGATCGGAATGTATCAAATTATCCAAAAATTGATCAAGTGGCCCATATTCTGGAGAATTTTGTTGGAAAAAGGACTGAGATGCATTTGATTTTTTGAGTTCTTCAGTTCGCGATCTTTTATTTTTATCACATTCACGATTCATTGATGCACTTCTTTTACCTCCCTAAAATATGAATCAAATTAAATTAAGAGATATTTGAAAAATTTATTACCATAGACATTTTTGAAAAATCTTTCGAAGGAGTATAGATATTTGAAATTTCATTTGGAGGCACTGGAGCAGTAACATGCCGTATAATCACAGAGAGCAACAATACCAAAATAATATGTTTTTTCATTTTTGATGTAAAGTAACTTGAATGAGATGACGTTTAAGCCTTTATATAGACGTTGCATGGGGACATTGTTAACTAATTAAATTAGCATATTATTCGCAAAATGTTAGGTGCAATATTTTGTATGTGTTTTTTTTATTACTTTTACTGTTTAAAATTTAATATAAACCATTAATTTTTCAGGTTCCAAAGTTAACAAGAAAGAAGTTGTCGAAGCTGTTACCGTTATCGAAACTCCTCCACTTGTTATTATTGGTGTTACTGGTTTGATTGAAACTCCACGTGGTCCTCGTGCCTTTAAAACTGTGTGGGCTGAACATATTGCTGAAGATGCCAGACGTCGTTACTACAAGAATTGGTTAGTATTTTTGTATACTTGTCATTACAGGATTGTCGCGGCGTGCATTGTTTTTCAAATTTCACTCCTCTGCATTGTCTGTATGAGTGTGGAGACGATTAACACGCCTTCCGCTATCGATCCTGTATTGATATGAAGGTTTTGAATTCATAATTGAATTCTGTGTTCAGGTACAACTCAAAGAAAAAGGCTTTCTCAAAGTCTTCAAAGAAATGGCAAGATGAAGATGGAAAAAAATCAATCGAATCTGACCTTAACAAGATCAAGAAATACTGTGCTACTGTTCGTGTTATTGCTCATACTCAAGTTTGTTTCTTAATTACATTTATATCTTATTAACGTATACTTTCTATTTAGCAAAAAATCCTTCGTCGTCGTGACAAAAAAGCTCATATCATCGAAATTCAACTTAATGGTGGTTCTGTCTCTGATAAAGTTGATTGGGCTCGTGAACATTTTGAAAAGCAAATCCCTGTTGAACAAGTCTTCTCCCAAGATGAACTTATTGATTGTATTGGTGTAACAAAGGGTCATGGTTATAAGGGTGTAACCAGTCGTTGGCATACCAAGAAACTTCCTCGTAAAACCCATAAGGGTCTTCGTAAAGTTGCTTGTATTGGTGCATGGCATCCTTCTCGTGTTCAATTCACCGTTGCTCGTGCTGGTCAAAAGGGTTACCATCATCGTACTGAAATCAACAAGAAGATTTATCGTCTTGGAAAGTCCTGCTTAACTCCTGAAGGAAAGAAGAATGCTACCACTGAAACCGATGTTACAGAAAAAAACATCAATCCTCTTGTAAGTTTTTATTATTAAATATTCTTGGTGTTTGGATGTAATCTCCATGATGAAAATAGATTCGTTGAATTCTGATACGACTTTGTCATAGTTACTCTGAGAGGTTAAACAAACATTTTTGTAATACTTGTTCCTAGGAGCATATTATTATTATTAATTTTCAGGGTGGTTTTCCTCATTATGGTCTTGTCAATCAAGATTACGTTATGATCCGTGGTTGCTGTATTGGTCCAAAAAAGCGCCCAATTACCCTTCGCAAATCTCTTATTGATCATAAGAAACGATTTGCCTTCGAAAAAATCAATCTCAAATGGATCGATACCGCTTCCAAATTTGGTCATGGTCGCTTCCAAACTAAACCAGAAAAGAAGGCTTTCATGGGAAAACTCAAGAAAGATATGCTTGCAGAAAGCGCTTAAATTTTGTTGTTTTATCGTTATTTTTGAAAATAAAATATTGTTGTTTTTTCCTTTGTTTTTATATGAATAATGTAATATTGACATATTGTGTACTGACAGTTAATGAGGGTTTGCGCGTACAAAATTAGCAACTGCTCCGCTTTAATTTAAGCGTTGCTTGAGATAAAAGTATTTGAAACTTTGCGTTTATAAAGTATTATTATTTATAAAAGAAAAAATATAACCTGTTAAATTGTAGATTCGTTCACTTGAATGTTAAGAAGTTTAAGCGGGCTTGTCCAGCAAACAATTGGACGAAAGGTTGTCGTTGATTTTAAAGACGAATCATCAGCGGAAGGTATTATTGAATCGTGCGATGAATCAATGAATATAACTTTAACCGAAGTTAAATATTTTAAACGTCGACTTGGGCATACGGGTGAACCCGTATGCTTAGATTCGTTTTTTGCTCGCGGTTGTTACATTCGATTTGTGCATTTTGAGTTCCGAGATACCAGTAATATTAAATCTTTAATTAACAGAACAGCTAAGGAAGAAGAAAAACCTCGCACACGTAAAAACAATATAAAAAATTACTTTATTGAATTAATCGTTTTCATTTAGGTCGTGTTTTTGGACAAGCAAAACTTCCTAACGCTTTCGGGCATATCAAAATCCAAAAACGTAAAACATGGCGAAGGTTTTAGTTACTTTATTACTTATACATTTTGTGTTATTCTTTGTTAATGCTGGTAATTTTATTAGTTACTAAGATTTGTTCTTACAGAAAAAACTTGTTATTTTAGATCTCTCTGATTCACTCAATTATTATGAAGCTATTTATCCTCGTATTCGATCTCTAAATTCAACAATATCTCCTTACTCAATGCATTTCTCTTTTAAAGCTTTTAATCAAACTTTTATATTAGTTGGTTTTTTCGTGTAATCTTATTTATCACTTTTAAATGATTCTTTTTTGCAGATTTTACGTGAAAGTGATAAAATCCCTGCTGCATCAACAAATTTCCGGTTAGTTGATGGATTTGGCAAAGACAAAAGTGATCAGCTTTTATCATCTTTTACATATTATGAAGGATTTCTTAGCGGTTTGTTAAATCTTGCTTTTTCAATTTTAATGTTTTTGTATTACAGATTGTCCACATACTGCTGTTAGTTTAACAGTAAGTAAAACAAATGTTGAGATTATGGGACGTATTGATACCGATAATGAAACTTTTTATATCGAAAAGCTTTTGAATGAAACGGTAATATATCGTGCAAGTGATGTTCAAATTGATTTATCTGCGTTTGGACCTAGGGGTCACACCATGTATGTACCTGAATGTGCAGCTAAACGCCCTTTTTTTGAAGATCTTACCAGATCTAAGCGAGCCATCAACAGAAGACCAGTAAAAAAGAATAGATGTGAAATGGTATGTCTTGTTGCTTTGCAGCTGTTTTTTACCGTAACAAGTTTAGAAACTTGTGGCTGATTATGAATTTTACAAAGTTATTGGAAATGGAAATTATTATAGTGCTGCAAATTATTTGGTAATGATTTGGTTAACACTTTTGAAGTTTTTAGTGTTTTATTTTTAGATAAATGTTATTGAACGTGTAAATAAAATCTTTACCTCTGTGGATTGGGGAATTAATTTTTATGGTGATAAATTGATCAATATTGGCTTTCTTATCAAAGAAATAAAAATTTACAATTATCCAACTCCTAAGGGTCATTACTTTCACTTTAATAATGAATATGCTCAATCAGGAAGCAGTCACTTTTCTGTTAATAATTTGATTATGGTATGCTTCTGTTTTGTTAATTTGGATCTCCCTTTTACTTTTTATTTTTAGTCATTTTCTGAAGAAGAAGGTTCAAATGCTTCTTGTGTAACTATTTTGGTAACCGCAAAAGTTATGGAAGGTGTGCAAGGCCAAGGTATTCTTGGACTTGCACATGTAGGAAATACTAAGGCAACACTTGGAATATGCGCTAATAAGTAGGACAAAACGCTTTTGCCATCTTTTTACACTTTTACTTTTAGGCCTCATAATGATTTTTACAGTAATACGGCTGTTGTTACTGTAATGAAAAAAGAAGGACTTATGATTACTCGTATTTTTGATTTAGTTTTTACCCATGGTATGTATTAAATGAAATTAAAACCGTATATTTTTTTTTAGAACTCGGTCATTTATTTGGAGCTGCCCATGACTCGGAAGAATGTGGGGAAAAAAATCAGAAATATATTATGCATGATTCTGCTAATTCTGGTTATGACAAAAATAATTACCGATTTTCTAAATGCACAATTAATGAAGTTTTTAAAGTTTTATACAATGTGCAGCATCGTTGCTTTGTGGAAGAACAAAAATCCCTTTGTGGAAATGGTATTTTGGAACCTGGCGAAGAATGTGATGGTGGTGGCAGATTTGTTGCTGAACAAATGGGAGAATCAGCTGGTACAGCAGATCCTTGTTGTACTAGTGAATGTAAACTACGTCCAAATGCACTGTGCTCTCCAAAACACGCTGAATGTTGTTCTCCTGCGTGTGATTATCGTCAAGCAGATTATATGTGTCAACCACGAAATAATGAAACTTGTAGAGCTGCATCGTATTGCACGTAAGATATTTTTTGTTTAAAAATGTTGAAGTTAATGATAACTGTTTTAGGGGTAATAGTTCTGTATGTCCTGTACAAGATAATGTTGAAGAAGGTACAGGTTATTTAATAAATCCATATCATTGTAATATTTTTATTATTTAGGTACAGGTTGTGCAGATGAAGGCAAATGTATGTTAGGCAAATGCATTTCATTTTGTGAAACACTTGACAATAAATCTCGTCCATGCATTTGTGAAAATGTAAAAGATTCCTGCTATCGTTGCTGTAAACAAGGGGAACTGGGAAAATGTTTGCCTATTATTCCATATCGGTATCTCAAAGAAGGTTCTATTTGTATTTTGGGTCATTGTCGTCAAAATATTTGTGAAAAAGAAGTTACTGATGTGGCCACACATTTTTGGCGCCTTTTTAAGGATATTAACGAAACACCAAAATGTAGGCTATTTTTTAATAACTTATTTCTGAATTAAATAATTGTATTTTTTAGCAAAGCTTTTTGGAGATTATCTTGTTTTTGTTGTTGTCTTCATTATTACCGTTATCTGGATACCATGTGCTTTTCTAGTTCATAGACGAGTGCGTTTTTCTGTAAAAAAAAAAGGCATTTTAAAAATAAATTTTAGGATAAAAAAGGGAAGGTAATTCCTGCCAATGAAATGACAATTATTTCCGCACCTGTACATTTGGGCTCTCATTCTTCAAATGGTACTGCCGTTTAATGTTAATATATTTCACATATCTTTGATGCTATTTTTTTCACTTTTTTGTTGTTTTTGTTTCACTTACGGTATTTATTATAAATGTGCCTTATTTGTTTTATATAAAAAATATTTTTTTAAATTGTATGCTTTTGTTTGTTGCGAATTGTGTTGTTGGAGATAGTAACCGCATTTATACAAATGTTTTAAAAATTATTCAAAATTGTTGTATGATTTTACTAAAAGTGAAATTAAGTTTTTTTCATAAATCCATATCATTGTAATTCATTCATCTTCTACTAATTTGATTCACCGAACTGATTAAATTTTTTCATGTTTTCTTGGGTGCCATCTTTAAAGCTGGCATGATTTCAAGATTAATTATTATCAGCAAATTTCTAATATATTCCACATGCTTTGCATTTTCTTCTTCACGATAGTCATCATTTAAACGCTTTTCTCGCATTGTGGCAGCTTCTTTTTCACGTACTGCAGGATTACTTCTTCTTTTGGCATGTGCGAATTTCACTATAACATTTACACTTTCAAGCTTATCTGAGTTCCATTTAACAGAATTACTGTAATACTTTGTGCCGCTTTCAAGTCCCCGCGTCATAAGAAGTTTGTAAATTTCAGTATCATTTGATTCAGAATATACATTCCTTTCATCATTAAATTGAATATTCGTCAAAGATAAATTAAGGAGTTCACCATGGCGAATTAGCTCTCTTTCAAGATGTTCACATTCACTGATGCTTCCGCGATATAACTTTACGATAGCAACGACTGGTAAACATTTGAGGCCATGAAATTTCTGCCATTTTTCCGGATTTTATTTTTTCATGTGGCTTTTGTGATATTTAAGACGGTGTTGTATATTTTTAGAAATACCAAAGTAGAAGCAAGAATTAAATAGAACATCCATGGAGCCGATTGGATAAAAAAAAGCATGTATAAAAAAGATCAATATGTAAAAGATTATCCAAAAATTTATCAAGAGTATCATAGTCTGGAGAAGTATGATGCAAAACGGACGGAGAACCAATATACGGCGTTTGTGATGTATCATCAGTTTGTTTTAATTCAACAGTACGCGATCGTTTGTTTGTATCACATTCTTGATTCATTGATCCACTTCGTTTACCTTCCTAAAATGTTCACCCATTTAAATTAAATCATATTTGAAAAAATTATTACCATAACAAAAATTCTTGAAATTTTACTTTAAAAAGTTAAAATAAGATTCATATTTCCAAAACCAAAAAAGCGCTTATTGAGAAAAAACTTTTTTGGCGTAAATTTGAAAACGCAAAAATTCTTTGTTTTCCTATAAAACTGAAATTAAATTTGTAAAAAAAACACAAAGATACGTTGAAAAGTGATCACATGACCAACAATCGACCCCCCCCCCCCTCCCCCGATGATTTTTCATGACATTTTTGCCTACCCCCCCCCCCCCCCTCTCGGGGTCATGTGATTTCTGGACCGTCCCTAAACTAGAAAAAGTTCAGAGAGTTACACTTAGGGTTGTTCATTCCTGTTCCCCGGGGAATGACATCATATTCCCCGCTAAAAGCAAATGTTTTTTTACACAAACGTCGTAAAATATATAAACTGAACTTCAAATATCGGTTTAAATTGAGGTTATGTCACAAGAATAGCGTTGTTCAATAGTTTGTTGCGAAATGTGTTGTTGCAAACCGCATTTATACAAATGTTAATTATTCAAATTTTTTGTATCATTTTTACTCAAAAGTGAAATTAAGTTTGTTTTATAAATCCATATCATTGTAATTCATTCATCTTCTACTAATTGATTCACTGAGCTGAACTGATTGAATTTTTTTCATGTTTTCTTGGGTGCCATCTTTAAAGCTTGCACCTTCTTCAACAAATTTATTTCGACGTGGATTAGTAATTACGAATCATCATGTTTTAAGACCCCCAATGTCTTCCACTTCAAATATTATCTGTATACCTTTTGATGAAATTGATAATGAAAGAAATAAACAGTTACTCTTTGATTTATACCGTAATCCAGAAACAAATAAAATATCTGTTTCAAAATTTTTAAAAGAATTAAAGAATAATGGCTTACGAGAAGATGATCCAAGAATTTCGCCAATTGTTTCCAGTTTAAGAAATGAAGGAATTAAAAGTGCTTTTGAAAGAGAGGACATTGAGCTGTGCCGTGAAAAATTTATTTCAACAATGGATGATAAAACGCATGTAATAAAAAAAGCATTAAAGAATCAAATGGTAATACCAAATTGGAAAGAATTTATTACTGAAATTCATGCATTATTTGAAGAAACAAAAATTTATGAAAATGGAAATCTTGCAACATATATTCCACAGCTTGCAAGATCAGATCCAAATGCATGGGGAATTTCTATTTGTACTGTTGATGGACAACAAGCTTCCTTTGGAACACATTCTTCACCATTTTGTTTACAATCAGTTTCAAAACCATTTACATATTCAATGGTTATTAATGAATTTGGTGAAGATATCGTACATAAATATGTTGGACAAGAGCCATCAGGTAATTAATAAAAGGTCAAATTTGCGAATGAATTTCAATAATTCAAAATTTTTTAGGAAGATTTTTTAATGAAATATGTTTGGATTCTGAACGTAAGGTTTTACAATAATTTATTTAATAATAAATAAATTATTTTTTAGATAAACCACATAATCCAATGGTTAATGCCGGGGCCATTCTTGTTGCGTCCCTTTTAAAACCGGATGAAAGTCTTTCAGATCGATTTGATTTTTGTTTAAAAACTATGCGCCGATTTGCTGGAGATTCATTTGTTTCATTTAAAAATTCTGTTTTTCTTTCCGAGCGTGAAACAGCTGATCGAAATTTTGCATTAGCATATTATATGCGGGAACATAAGGTATCCTTTTTTAATTTCTCAACATATAATTATCATATTTATAATTAACATTTATAGTGTTTCCCTGAAAAGACAAATCTTGTTGATACTCTTGATCTATATTTTCAACTTTGTTCAATTTCTGTTACAACGGATTCCCTCGCGGTAAACTGCTGCTGTTTCTAAGGATGGACGAGGGCCTAGGGCTTTTGAAAAGCCCGGGCCCGGCCCTGCCAGGCCTGGCCCGGCCAGGCCTGGAAATTGAGGATCGGGGCCGGGCCCGGGCCGGGCCTTTTCAATTTTTTGAAAAAAATTTTAAAAATTCCACAGGGGGGACCAAGACAAAATTTTTAAAAAATTTTAAAATCAGGGCCCGGGCCGGGCCAGGGCTTTTTTTTTAGTTGTAAGGGCCAGGGCCGGGCCGGGCTTTTCAAAATTTTGAGGGGCCGGGCCGGGCCCGGGCCTGAAAATTCGGGCCCTCGTCCATCCTTAGCTGTTTCTGTTGTGGAAAGAAAAAATACTTTGATTCGATTTTTTAGGTAATGGCCGCAACCCTTGCGAATGGTGGACGAAATCCATTAACCCATGAAAGAATTGTTTCAAATCAATCTGTTCGAGATACACTTTCATTAATGCTCTCGTGTGGAATGTATGATTTTAGTGGGAAATTTGCTTTTAAGGTAAATTTCTATTTTTACAGTACCCTGTAATTTAAATATTAAATTTTTTAAAGATGGGACTTCCTGCAAAGAGTGGAGTCTCAGGTGATATGATTATTGTAGTACCAAATTGTATGGGAATTGCTTTATATTCTCCTCGACTTGATCAATATGGTAATTCTGTTCGGGGTGTAAAATTTGCTGAAAAATTGGTAAACAAATTTAATTTTCATCATTATGATAGCATGGTAAGATTACTGGGCATATTTTTATATCCAAAAAAGTTTGAAATATTCAAATTTAGATTTATACTGAATGTGATAAAATTGATCCAAGAAAGAACCGAAAAGAATTAAAACAAATTAATCTTTCAACATTGATGTTTGCTGTAAAAACTAATAATGTAACTGCAATTAAAAGGTTTGATTTCAATTTTTTGAACTATTGTCTTATAAAAATTGAAATATTTTAGTTATATCTTAAATGGCGGGGATATTGAAGAACCAGATTACGATCATCGAACATCCCTTCACATTGCAGCAAGTGAAGGAAATATTGAATCACTTATTTTTCTTCTTTCTCGATGGACAAATGCTTACGGTATCTTTTTCAACATTTTAAATGTTTAACTTTATAAGTATGTAAAACAATTTTAGACTGTAAAGATCGCTTTGGACAAACACCATTGGATAATGCTCGATATTTTAAACATGATGAATGTGAGAAGCTTTTGGAAGAAGCACAAAAAACTTATGAAAATACTAATAAAATTTTTTAATTAATTTTTTTTGTAAAAAATTTTTGCTGCAATAAAATTTTTTTCATTTGTTTTGGCACGAACAGGCGGGAATATAGGTTTCAAAAAAATCTCTCTCTCAAAATTTTTAAAATTTTCCATTTTGAAAAACGTAAGAAATAGTTGTTGATTTTTTTATTTTTAGCTGCGTTTTTTACCATCTTTTATTATAACAATGGCAGACGATTTGTTTGAATTTCAAGCTGTGCCCAAATTTATTGACTTTCACAATGACGAAAATGAAGACTTACATGAAAAGTCTGCATTTTTTAAAGGAGATGTTGTTCTTCAAGCTACCCCACACATTAAAGCTCGAAAAGAGGCTGTTCTTCAAGCAACTTCTAATATAACTGACCAAAATGTTGATATTACTGAAGATGTAGCACCTGTTCAAGATGTTGCTCCTTCTCAAAGTGTTGCCCCTAATTCTGCTCCTGCTGCTTTAAAATGTATGACTTTGATTTTTAAAATAAAGATGTATTTATTTATAATTTAGCTTCTTCAAATTTGGCTCTTTTTAATCCTTCTGCAAATCGAGTAGCCGAAAAAGTTCGTCGTCGATCTCAACAAATTCAAGCTCAACCAGAAGAACCACCGAAAGAATTAAAAGTTGCCCGTTCGAGAACGAGATCTTCAATTCCAAAGCTTCGATCAAGTTCTATTCAACGTGTTCCTCCTGCTGCTGCAAAAGAAAACGTTCAACCACCCAAAGAACAACCGGTGGCATTTAATAGACTCCTTCGTTCATACAAACGTCCTTCTGTATGTTTTATTTGAATTAATTTAAAAGAGAAATAATTACTTGCGGTTTTTAGGGAACTACTCCAATAAAGCCTTTGACTCAACCAAATCCATTTCCTTTTCATCGTTCTACCAGCCGTTGTCGTGATACTAAATCTGATATTGATCCTCGTATTCGTGCTTCTGTTGATCGTTTATCAACTCCACGAAAACCACGTGAAAGTGTTCTTTCTAAACAGAGTGCTAATAATGTTGCTGATGTTGGTGTAAAAGGTTTATTTTTGTTTTTAAAGTTTTTTAAAATATATTTATTTATTAGCTTCTTCAAATTTGGCTCTTTTCAACCCTTCTGCAAATCGTGTAGCTGAAAAAGTCCGTCGTCGATCTCAACAAATAAAAGCTCAACCAGAAGAAACACCAAAAGAATCAAATATCGGTCGTTCGAGAACAAGAACTGCGATATCTTCAATTCCAAAGCTTCGATCAAGTTCTATTCAACGTGTTCCTCCTCCTGCTTCAAAAGAAAATGTTACAAAAGAAAAGATTCAACCAAACAAACAACAACCCACAGAATTTAAACGAATTCTTCGTTCACACAAACCTCCTACTGTATGTTTTCTTTAAACTATTAAAAAAAAGAAGTAATTAATTACTATTTTTAGGGAGCTACTCCTATTAAACCTCAACCAAATCCACTTCCTTTTCATCGTTCTAGTAGCCGATGTCGTGATGCTAAATCTGAAATGGATCCTCGTATTCGTGCTTCTGTTGATCGTTTGTCTGCTCCACGAAAAACGCGTGAAAGTGTACGTTTGTTGAAGAAGTAACCTCTTTTTATAATATATATATGTCTTGTGAATACACTAAATAAATTTATTTATTTGCAATTATCATAAAAATTATACATTACATTTTTAAACAATTTTTTTGGTTGTTTCAATTTAGAGTTTATAAACGAACTCTCACACAATTTTCTGAAAGGTATTAGAAAAAGTTTTGTTTTTTGAAGGATTGCCTCAGTTTCAACTTTTTTTGTTGCAACATCTGATTGACTTATTTGATATGTTTTAGAAAAAACCAATTACATGTATGTATCCATCGAAAGCCTCAAAAATGAAAAATACCATGAGAATATTTTTCGTTTGTTTACTCCGAAAAAGAATACCGTGGTGATTTGTCGAAGTCATGATCATGCAAATGAGGTTGGGAAATCTCCGGGGATTTTTTTTCTTTAAAAATCTGAGATTCTTTTCGATTTTTAAAGAAAAGAATTTCTAGCTGAACACCGTAAAATATTAAGAACACTATAAAAATTCAATGGTCGATTTTCGTTTTAAATTTATTAAGCAAATTTCGAAAACACAAAAAGTGAAAAAAATAAGTAATTTTTTTAAAATTTGCTTAAAGGAGATTCGTTAGTTGATGCATTGCGAAATCTCAAAAAATTTCTAGCACCCGATAAAAATGCGGGAAACGCCATATAATTTGAAAAAAAGAAAATTTCGCAATGCATCAACTAACGAATCTTCTTTAAAATTGAAATTTGGCCGATTTTGGGGATTTAAATAATTAAAACCTGCCGTAACACCAAAAAACAGAAAAACTACAAAATTGCGGTCCCCAAAAAGCGACCTCCAAAAACTTCGGTCCCCAAAAAAACCCTAAAATAAAAGTCCCAAAAAACGGCCGTGCCCGAAAGATTTGTTGACAAGAAGATCTAAATTTCCCATTTCTCCAACCCCCCACAACAGCACTTTCGATCCGTATATTTATATTTTTTCTTCATTATTTGGTTTTTTTATTTCTTTTTTATTTGCTTTACTAACATTTTGACATAAAAAAATTTAATTCGTAAAAAGTGAATTGAATTTTCTTATATTTTTACGAAAGCACAAAATTTCTTTTTTTGCGGTAGTGCGCTTCATTGATTCGGATTACAAAGGATTTGAAAATAGGGGGGACTTTTTTTAACTTTGGCATCTGTCTGCAATATTTCTTCTTCTGCCCTGTCATTCTTTTTTTTCTTTGCTTTTCTTTTTTTTGTATTTATTTTTTCTTCTATCAATTATCAAAAATGCATCGGGTAAGTTTTAGAGTTTTTGTCAAAAAACCTATTTTTTAGCAGCAAATTTAATAACAGCGAAATGTCAGATGGATTTTTTATCCAAATATGGTTTTTTTTGGGCATTGCTTACGGAACAAAATCAAACAGATTTTTACATGGATCTGAAAAAAAGTCGTATACTTACATTTTCCGAATCTTTTAACCTAAGCGATTTTTTTGAATAAAATCGTTAAATACTCGTTTTTTAATGCCATGCAAAAATTTTTAGGGCCATTAAAAAAAGTTTTTTAAATTTTTATGAAAATTATTTTACATCAAAATTTAAACAATTTAAGCAGAAATTGAGATTTTCAAAATATCTTTTTTTCATTATTATTTTTTTAAAAACATTTTTAAAGTATGGTAAATTTGAAAGTACCGTAATTTTAACAGTTTACTACTTAAATGTGTTTCGTTTTTACATTACTGGAATATATTATTAAGAGAAAATAACACTATGACATACACGTTTCAGGGCATTTTTTTAAATAACCTGTTTCAACCAGGGATGATTTTCCGGCCGGCCGGAAAATTATCTTTGTTTTTAACCATACCAAAAAAATTTAAAAAGTCGGGACGCACTTTTTGGCCGGATTTCTCATCCCTGATTATAACAAACTTTTAAAACACTTATTTTCTACTAATTGTAAATGTTTCTTTTAAGAGGGCGGAAGAATATGAAGATCCATCGGAAGTTTTACGCATGGCAAGACTTGCAGTTAAAGAAGCCAATAATCGGGCAATGCGAATGCAAAATCAAACGACCCAACAATTAGTTCAACGTGTAAAAGATTTAAAATATTGGTCCGGAGAGATTGATCGAGAATTACAAGATTTACGAGAAGATAATGATGATTTACAAAGATATTTTCGAAAGCTTCGAACTTGTGCCGCAATTACCCAAGATGCCCTTAAATGCAATGAAGCTTGTAATGCGGTACGACGAAAGCGAATTCACGTCGATGCCAATGATAGAGTTGATTCGGCATTGGGAAAAGAGAAGGATACAATTGGAGATTGTAATAAACAAATGCGAGAATTTAGTAGTATTATTGATCGACAAATTGAAATTAATGAAGGTACGTGTTTTAGATAGGGTTACTGTATTTTTATTTTTTATACAATTTACTTATATTTGTAGAATCAAAAAATAAATTAATGCGCGATTTTACCCTTAAACAAGAAGCAGTAAGTTTGGATCATCGAGCTGCGGCAGTTGCAGTTGATTGTAAGCTTCTTTTAAAACATTTATTTAAACTATAACAATATTTTAAGCAAAATATTTGTTGAAACGTCCACCAGATTCTGATAATCTTGAACTTCGAGATGTTGGACCCCTTCAAAGAATGTCAGAATATCAAGAATGGGTTGAAAATACTGCCTCAAATTTAAATGCATCAGCAAAAGCTCGAACACGTTCAAGAAAAATTGTTACACGTTTAATTGGAACAACTCGAGATTTGGGTTTGGTTACTGTAATTAAATATAAATAACTTATTTCAATTACTATTTATAGCACAGGCAATGCGACAAGAAGCTATCAATGTTGAAAATACTTTGAAAGATTCAATTCGAGTTTGGAATGAATGGAGAGATTCTTTACAAGCTCAATTAAATGCAAAAGAAAAAGATATGAAAGTTGCGGATGCAGCAATTGCAGAAATTGATGGCTCTTTAAGATTGAAAGGTTCTCCCCTTCAAGTGGCTCTTGCTCGACAAAGTCAACGATGCCTTCGTCCTGGAATTGAATTATGTAATGATAAAGCACAACATGCTCTTCAAGCAGAATTAAATAATCTTAAATCAAGCATGCTTTCATTGGAACATCAATTGGGTGGGTTACTGTAATCCATTACAACACTTCAAATAATTTTAACCAAAAATATAATATTATTTTAAAATCTTTTCAGATAAAGCAAAAGAATCCCGACGAAAACTTGATGGTGAAAGATATAAAATTCAAAGAAAACTTGAAATTTGTCAACAAAATGTTGCTGTTGATTACGAAATTCTTCGACAAATTCGTTCAACATATCCCCAAGAAATTCAATTAAGTGGATTCTTAGTTGGAGAATTACCAAAAGCAATTGTAAAATAATTTAAAAAAAATTATATTCACTTTCTTTTTTTTATCTTTGGTAATTTTACAAAAAAAAATCAGTCAAAAAATTTCTAGCATACAGTAATATATTAAAATTATTGTTATTCAGATTTTTCTTTATCTTCTTTAAGACTTTCAATATGTTTTACAGTATCATCGTCCTAAAAATATGATTTGTTTAAATTTAAAATAAAAATTAATAAAAATATTTACATCTTTAACTTTGACAGATTTGGAAGGTTGAGTTCGATTTGTTGAAAGTTCAGGCTTTACAGAAGCCTTATCTCCACCACTTCCATCTTTTTTATCACCATTTTTATCATTATTCGGCTTTTCACTTTTCTTTTTATTTTCATCTTTATTGGCTAAAAAAAAGATTTCAATTTAAAAAATTTTTTTGACAGTAACCGAAAAAGAGATAAAGTTTAACTTTTAGAAATTACTATCATTTAAAACAGCGTTATAAAAAAATGAGACTTACATGGTTCTTTCTTTTTTTCATCATCTTTCTTTGATTCCTTCTTTTCTTCATCCTTTTTTTCTTCATCCTTCTTTTCATCTTGATTCTTTTCAGATTGTTTTTCATCAGCTTTTTCGTCAGGTTTTTTTTCATCTTTATGATCCTAAAAATATAATTTTTTTATATTTTTAAGATCATACTTTTATAAAATAAAAAATATTAAAAAAAACTTACATCTTTATTTTCTGCAGCATTTTTAGGATCAGCAGCTCCAGGGAGATTTTTATCTTTATTGTTGTTATTATTATCAGCTGGTGATGGAGTCGCTTTTCCAGCTGCACCATTTCCAGCTGCTGCTGCACCACCCGCACCAGCTGCACCATTTCCAAGATTTCCAGTAGATGCTTTATTTCGTTGAAGTGGTGATACATTACTTGCCGCAGACTCTCCAACCTTTTTTACCGGTCCTGCCTTCTTTTTACTACATCCTATCAAAGTTCCAAAGATTGTTGTTAACCAAATAATAATAAAGAATGGCAAAATGATGATGCTATTTGTTAAAAGTGCAAACATTCCTTTTTCATCCATTTTCTTTTCCCTTTTTTTTGCAATCAACACAAAAAAAAAGTTTTAGGAATAAAAAAACAAAAATGTTAACATTTTTTTGTTTTTGGTAAAAAAATTATATAAAAATTTACATTTAAATTAGAATTCCTTTTTTTTGAAGCAATAAAAAAAACAAAGGAAAAAAGTCATTGCTTTCGTTTTTGTATTTTTGATTGAAAGCTGCTGTTGCTTCTGCTTCTGCTGCTGAAATATGGGCGCCGATTCAAGTGCTGCTGTTTCTACAGCTTCTTCAACTTCTACCGCTTCTGAAGCTGCTACTACTGCAAGCTCTTCTTCATCTAATTCTTCCATTACAAATGAAACATATGAAATTTCATCATTGAGTGAGTTTTGGCTTTTGATGCTTTGTAGGGAGGGCGCACTTTTTAAGTGAATAAAAGTAATAAAAGAGAAAAAGTGATAGACAGAATATAATTAAGATAAGGGAAGAAAAAAGACCTTTCGACTTTGATTTCGGATTGATTGTATATAGTTTTTTTAGCATAAAATTATAATTCCACTTGAGCGGTACAGTACCCCAAAATTATATTTTAGTTAATTATTTTTCATTTGAAAATATTCAACATATCTATTCAGCTACTGCTCAACAACATCCTTCTGAAAATGACAGTAATGAACAACAACAAGAAATTTCACCAACTTTTGAACAACTTCTTTCATTAGATCGTCAAAAGCATGATCCACCATCATATTATCAAGAACTTTCTCTCAATAAAGGACCTGGTAAATTAATATTTTGAATTATATATTTTGAAAAACTACAGTAATACATTTTTTTTAGTTGATAAAGTTGCACGTCTTTGTAATGTTTCATCTCAATATGCAATTGATGATCTTCAAATCTTTTCTGCCATGGATTCTCCTGAACAACAATATAAACTTAAATCTCTTGCTCAACATGAATTTGATCGTTATAATTCTCTTCCCGCTGAAACTGCTCATGGAATTGATCAATCTCAAATTTGTTATGAAGATGGAGAAGTTTATTTTCGTGATTAATAAAAAACATCTTTAAAAATATATCTGTTATGTGCAATAATATTATGTAAAAAAAGAAGGGGGGCAATAACAATATTTAACAGTAATATTTTATTAAATAAATTTAATTAATCTTTTTAAGACCCGATGTTTCATTTGAATTATAGAAACCAAACCGGGCAGCTTTTTCAGCACCCATTCGTTTCAAGTCTTCGTAACAGATATGATATCCTAAAATTTTACAAGGTTTAAAAAAAAGCGGATTTTAAAAATTCATTTTTACCAAAAATTCGATCAAGATAATTAAACCATGGTTCAAAGCAGGTAAGGGGTCGCATATGATGCATATCATGTGCAGGTGCTCCAGAATAAAATGGAAGAAAATTATGTAAAAAGAATGGAAAATCATATCCTGTATGAACTTCATAGGATACAGATTGGGCAATTAAAAACCATGTCCAATATGTAAAACAATGGGTATTAAAAAGCTGTAAAATAATAGGTATATATTATATTAAAATGCAATCCAATATGCAATGATAAAGCTCAACAAACCCATGGAAATGTAGTTATAAATGTTGCAACAAGAAAAAGTTCAAATGGATGTAAATGTTGTGCCGCTGCTGCAAAGGGAGAAGAATACATGTGATGAACAGAGTGGCACCAACGATACAAAAATCTTATTCGATGCATTAGAACATGCGCAGTAAAATAATATAGATCAAAGGAAAGAAAGAAAACAGAATTTTGCCAAATTAATTCCCAAAGGGTTGGCGCTTCTACAGGTAAATCAGCATCTGGAACCCATATAACTTGCACTAATGCCATTGGATAAATCCATAAAATTTGATTAAAAAATTGTAGCTTCAATGATTCTTTCACCAATGTCCATGTAACTTTTCGATCTTTTTGTAATTTTGCTTTCTTTAAAAATGGAACTTCAGAAAAATACAGATCAAGAACTAAAAAATAAGTGTGAAAATTACAGTAATATTTAAAGCTACCATATTTGCACAAAAAAATCTTACTTGTAAATACTAAAACCCAAGTATAATCAATACTTAATGCAAAAAATGGTGGAAAAAGTGGTGAACGAATAATATGACCATAATTGAATCGAAGATAATCCCAAAATGGTTGTAATATTCTTGTTGATTCTACCGCCATTGTAGCATTATTTAAAACCTCCATCTTTTTTTTAGAGTCCACTAAAAAAGTCGAAACTCCCAAAAATAAAATAAAAATGTTTAAATGAAAATATATAAGAGGGAAGTTTCCGATGAAAGATGAAAAAAAGCTTATCATAAAACTTTTTGAAGAAGCTGATTGTTAACTATCAAAAACTTTTTCTTTTCTCTTCCTCTCTCTCTTTCTCATTGTACTTTACCATCTTCCCTACAAACATTCATTCTTCTAAAGTTCATTTGTTTAAATAAAATTTCTACCTTTTATTGCTGCGGCTACTGCTGTTGGTTAACTATGCATGACTTTTTCTTTTTTATACATTTCTTATCGCATAAAATAACTGTTAAAACTTGTCATCCGTTTATTATTGTCGTAAACAAAAAGACAGAAAGCAGAAGACATAAAAGCACAGTTTTTTTTAAAAATTATTTGCATTTGTAATAAAAAAAAACAAAATTTTGAGAAAAAAGGGCAATGACAGGTACTATCAGGGACAGTGATGTTGCGGCACCGACTCTGGAGTGGATGGGGGGGGGGGGAGTCGGTGGACTGACTCCGAAAGAAATTTTGTTCCAAAAACTATGTATTTTGCAGAATTTTGTTTCTAAAACACTTTTTTATGACATAAAAGCTCTAATGGGTTGTTTTAATTGCCATAAAAATAAGTTAAAAATTTTAAAACAAGTTTTTGTTACAAACATTATTTTTTAATTATTTAAAACAGTTTAATAGTGTAAATTGGCATTTAGAAAGCACTTTTTTGGATTTTAATTTTGGAGTCGACTCCATTGACTCTGATTCCGTAGTCAGAGTCCATAAAAAATGTCCGACATAACATTAATCATGGACGTGAAATGTAGGCGAGGCAGAGTTTTGGAAATTTCTCAACGTGTATATCAAAGAATTTTTCCTAAATCGTCGGCCCGAATATCAAATTTCGCATTTGTGAATTATTTTTGTACAATAATTATGTTGATTCAATTTTGCAAAAAGGTTGTTACAGTATGTTTTGTTTAAATTATTATTATTTTTGCAATTTTTTCCCATCTATTTTTCTCACAATCTTCGTGCCAAGACTTTTTTAAATTCCCGCGCAAATAATTTTTTGCAAAACTGAAGCAGCGTTTTTTTTCTAAAATTTCGTGTTTTTTTTTTGAATTTAATTTTTTTTATTTACAGTTTTGCAACACTTTTTTTAGCTGTCTCAAAGATGGTAGTGACTCGAGCCAACCAGCTTCCAGCTATTCCGGTACCAAATTTTGAAAATTTTTATAAATTAGAATTTGACTTTAATGATGAAAAAATTCTTAAAACTGATCCATTTGTTGAAGCTATTACTAATTTCTTCATAGAAGCTGATGAAATGAATAAAACTGTTAAAGCATTGATTGCAGAAAGAACAAACAAAAAAGTAAGCTTTATTTTAATTTGTATTTTACAAATCTTCATCTTCTTTCAGGTTCCAAGTACACCGAAGAAAAAGACTGCTGCAACAACTCTCGTTCGAAATCAAATTGATGAACTTCGAAAGATTAGCTTTGATGATGATGAAGATGAAGAGTCTTTTGCTATGTAAGATATATATTCATTTAAGATATTGTTAACATTTATTGTTAAGTTTTAGTGAACCTATTTCATCTCCGCCTCGACAATCTCCAAAAAAAGGTTTTTCTTCTTCACGTCAATCTCCAAAAAAGCCTATTTCAATTCCATATCGACCTACTCCAGTAAAACCTATTACACCTCAAAAAAGAAATGCTGAAGCTATTGAACGTAAAAATAAGATTTTACAAGAAAAGGCCGATCAAGCTTTGGAGCGTAAACAAAAACAATTACAAGAAAAGGCTGAAAAGATTAAAAAGTATGCACTATTGAGTTTATGAGGTGGAAGTATTATCGAAATTTTTGTAGAGATAATGAGGAAAAAGGAAACAAAGTTCTTGAAAGAAGAATGCAGATGGAAGAAGAAGCCAAACGAAAAGCTGTAGCAACAAAACTTAAAGATGCTAAAATGAGAGAATTTGAAGCTAAACAGCGTGAAGAAGAAAGACCTCCTGTTACAACTACTCCAAAGCAAGATAAAAAGAAGAAAGAAGCTATTTTAACTCCACGACAAGCTCATATTCCTCCAAAAAAAGGTAAAAATCTTCCTCAACAACAACAACGTAATTTTGATATTCCATCTCCTGAACGAAAGCATAAAAAAGCGACTCCTCCAGGTGCAAAGGCAACTCCTTCAGCTCCAAAAACGTCCGAGGATATTTTTGATAACGCTTCTGTGGATGATGAACAAATAAATTACGTTGAATTACCTGCCGATGAACCAATAAATTATGTTGAATTAACTGCTGAAGAAGCTGTAGCAGATATTCGATCAAAGAGTGGTGGTAAACAAGCACGTGCTTTTTCATTTGGTGATGTAGCTGATTCGTATAGAGAATCTAGGGTCCATTATAATAATAAATCTGCTGGTGGAACTCCGGCAGTAAAAGTTGAGCCAATGGACGAAGATGTAATTGAATACGAAAAGTAAGTATTATTTTTGCTTGTAAATATTTAAATTGCTTTTTTTAAGTGATGAAAATGCTGCACCTTTACAAAATGATATTGATAAAAGTTCATATGATATAACCGTTGACAAAGTGTATATTCCTTCAACTGCAACAAATTATAACGTTGATGACCTTTCTTCCAATGATGAAACAGATGACGAAGCCAAACCACGTAAAAATGTTCCTGCATGGGCTAAAAGTGAGTTGACCAATACATGCATTCTGTTACAATTCGAACATTGTTTTTTTAGAACATGAACTTAATGCACATGTCAAAAAAATGCTCAAAACGTATTCAACTGAATATCGAATTTCGCATTTTGGATCAGTTCAGCCTCCAACTCTGCAATTTTTATTCAATATTCCAAACAGAAATCGTCAAAGACATTCTTCTGCTGTTTGGCAGTCACCTTTACATCAACCAACAGCTGGTCATTCACGCCTTCCTATTCATCGTCGTTAAAATTTTATATGTTTTTTTTTATATTTGTTTATGAATCTCTCTGTTTTTTTTAATACTAATTTCCTACCGTGTTTACTAGATTTGTTATTATTTATGCATTTCATTTATTGTTTGTTACCCAATAAACACCGTAGAATATTATACTGTAGAATTTTTAAATTAAAATTTTTGTTCAAAAACAGATTTTTTGGCTTTGTGTTTTTTTTGCCAAAAACTTTTTTATTGCTTTGAAAAAATTCATAAAGATTCTAAACTTTTAAATTAAAAATTTTTAAGCAAGTTTATGTTTAAAAATTTGCTTCGAACAGTCTTTAGAATGACTAAAGTTTCACCTGAAAGTGCCATGGATTTAATGCCAGGTTTAGCTTCAAAAAGATCACAACCTGATTCCGTTTCAACTGAAGACAATGGACCAGCTTCTAAAAAGCCTAAAAAGATTCCAAATCGAAAATATGCATTATTTGTAGCATATCAGGGTAAAAATTATTTTGGAATGCAGGTATGTGTATTAATCACTTCTTTTAAATATACAAAAAAGGATCTTAAACATGCGTTTTTAGGTTCAAAGTCCTGGAAGTAATATGCCAACAATTGAATCAAAACTTCTGGAAGCAATGCAAAAATGTGAAATTATTTCAGAAGAACAGAAGCTTAAACCTTTTAGCTTTTCTTTTCAACGTGCAGCAAGAACTGATCGAAAAGTTTCGGCTGTTCGACAATGTGTTTCATTTATGCTTCCATTAACGGATGAATTTGCTACAAATGGACATAATGAACTGTAAATTTTAATTTGGTATGCTTTCATTTAAGATGAATTTTTTTAGTAATGCACATCTTCCAAATGATATTCGAGTTCTTACAATCCGTCGAACAATCCCTTCATTTCATTCACAAAAGAAATGTGACTTTAGAACTTATTCATATACTATTCCAACATTTGCATTTGCTGGAACAGATTCTTTAACACAGCCAACCTTTCGTATGACTCCTGAACGTCGAGAAGAAGTTAATCAAGTGTTGAAATGTTTTGTAGGAACTCATAATTTTTTTAATTATACTTCTAAGAGGTTTGAGCTTAATAAAGATACTTTTTGTTTTAACCAATTGCTTTTTAGAGAACATTCTGATATGAGTAGCAATCGGTATATTATCTCATTTGAATGTGGTGAACCATTTTCATACGTTCATGACTATGGCTACAAAAAAGTTGAATATGAATTTGCAACAATTTATATCCAAGGTCAAAGCTTTATGTTACATCAAATTCGTAAAATGATTGGAATGACATTAACAGTTTTAAGAGGCTTTCAAAATAAAAGTGATGTTACAAGATCATTTGAAAAACTTCGGGTAATTTATTAGTTGAAGATTTAAATACATAATAAACTGAACAATTTTTTAGATGGATGTTCCTCGTGCTCCTGGCTTAGGATTAATTTTGGAACAAGTCCATTATCGGAATTATGATCGAAATTTCTCTCATATTCATCAAAAATTGGATAGTTTAGGTGAAGACATTGAAGCTCAAGTGAAGAAAATTCGTAACGACCTCATTATTAGTGAAATTCTAAGTACTGAAGTTTTGACAAATTCAATGATGTTATGGCTTGCTGATTTACCAAAACATGATTATATTATAAATCCTGAAAGTGAAACTCTAGAACAGTCTGCCCTTGCATTAGCACGAGGAGTAGCTTCTGATGCTGTTGCTGAAGTTAAAGGCGAAACTGTCGATACCAAAGTAGAAGAGGATGAAGAAGACGAAGAAGAAATTGAGGAAGTTGTAACAGAAGATGGTGAAGTCCAGGAATTAGAAAAAAAGGCCGTTGCACAGTAATCTTTTTTTTTGTTATTGTTATTATTTGTTGGCGTTTTTCAAAAATATAAAATTTATTTTTAAAAAACAATGTGAAAAAATCAACAACAATTAAATATAATTTAGTAACCTACTGTATTGACATCCGTATCAGCACTAATACAATCAATTTTTGGTTCAACAAGTTTAACATCAAGTCTTTTTCGAAGATTCTTTTCTATCATAGAAACGCTGACTTTGATTTTTTGAAAAGGTTTAATTTGTAATTCTCGATAATCAGCAAAGTCCTCGGTTTTTCGTTTTGAAAAGCTATGTGTAAAGAAGATAACAGATTCGAGGCCATATTTTGGAATATGAACTTGAATGCCATTTCTACGAATACTTACAATAAAAGCTTCCAAAACTTCTTCTTTCAAATGTTTAATCATAAGATAGGTATTTAAAAGAATTGAGGCACGACTAGCGTGTTGTGCTTTCCGATGACCTAAAAAATTCAATTGAATTTTGTTTATAATTTAATTATTCAACAGAAATTTTAAACTTACGATAATTCATAATATCAGCTTGTTTAATAAGCCAAATTTTATTGTGCATTTCATTATGAAGTTTATCTGCTGCAATTGATGCAGCTAATAATCGATGAACCATAACATCTGCATATCGACGAATGGGTGAAGTAAAATGAGTATAATACGGTGCAGCAAGACCAAAATGTAAAAACTTTTCAGGTGAGATTGTACTTGAAATGAAATAGACAGCTTGTGTCATACATCGAGTTGCAAGCATACGAAGCATTCGATTTACAACAGGCTTCTTAGGATCACATGCTTTGTCCAGAGAATCAGCTAAACTTTTACCCGTTGATGGATCAATATGAAAACCAAGTGCTTCAGCAGCCTATAATTTACGTTTACATAAAAAGAAGGTTTAAAACAGTGCACTACCTTTACAAGAGGTTCATACTGTTCTTTAGGGGGAATTGGATGCCGACGTAATCTGCAAATGTTCAAAAATATAATAAATTTTTAAAAAAACGTCAAAAAAATTTACACAGCAAAATCCGGAAAATCAGTGTAAATTTTTCTAGCAACAGAAATATTAGCTAAAAGCATAAATTCTTCAACCATTGACATTGTTGGTAAATGTTTCTTTTCTTGAACTGCTAAAGGTGTTCCCGTATCAGAATCAATATCAAATCGAATTTCAGAAGAGGCTAAGCTTAAAGCTCCTGCACGAAACCGTTTTTCTTTTAACTTCAACGATAACTTTAATAATCCACGAAGACTCTTTGTGATCAAATCATCCTAAAAATTATGGTAAATAACTAAACTTGCAAAAAATTAACCAACAGATTTTTTATCATCAATCATCTCTTGAGCTTTTTCATATGTTAAAGCAGCTTTTGATTGAATTACAGATTTACAGTATTCCGTTTTAATTACTTCAGCTTCAGCGTCTAAATGCCAAATAACAGAAAAGGCATATCGTAATTCACCACCACGAAGTGAACACAAATTAGATGACAACAATTCAGGAATCATATCAATTCTTCTACCGCAAAGATAAACGGAAGTTGAACGAAGTGCTGCCTCACGGTCAATAGGAGTACCGGGTTTAATAAAATGTGTAACATCAGCAATATGAACTCCAACTTCAAAGGTTCCATCATTATTTTCAACACAATGTAAAGCATCATCAATATCTGTACACCCGACAGGATCCACAGAACAAATATTTAAATGAGTTAAATCACGTCGGAAGTTTTCAGGTGTTGGTTTCCAAGGCATCTCAGGAAGGCATGCCAAAACATCAGCATTAAAAGGTTCATATCGAATATCGTATTCCAAAAGAACCATCTAAAATATTTATTATTTTTTTGAAATTTTGAAACAAACTTGCCTTTTCTTCTGCATCACGATCACCTTCATTTCCAATAACTTGAATCAAATGCCCCTTTGGATAGACACTGTCAACGGGCCATTCATCAATTCCAACAACAACAATTTTTCCAACAAGTTGTTGAAAAATTGGATCTTCAATTCTAACACGAGGAATAGATTTATCAAAAGCAGAAAAAAGTCCATCATTTCCTTCAGGTGAAAATGGCGGCAGAATAATTCCACAATAATCTCGCCAACTTCTTACTAATACTGCAACAACTTTTGCAGTTGGAAATGGTTCAACTTCATCAATAACTTTTTTTGCTTTCTTTGCTGCAGGTTTTCCATCATTAGTTTTTTCATCATCTTCAGCAACAACTTCCATATAAGCATCCTCTTCTTCCATCTCTTCATCAGCTTCTCGCATTCGAAGAATTCGTTCAGGAAGTGTCCACTGTTCTTTCTAAAGTACCGTAATATAAATTTCACATTGTCAAGATATGTCTATTAAAATTTACCTCTAAAAGTTCAACAACAACAACATCTCCCTGACATGCACGATTCATATGCACACGGCCTTGAATAAACCATTGTTCCGTTGAATCCATACCAAAAGATACTGTAGCTTCGAGATAATTTTCAGGTGAAACCTAAAAAAATTTTTTACGTGGTAATAACAAATTCCAAACAAACCCTAAATTGGCCTTTTTGATATTTTCCTTTAGAAAGGCCTTCATCAATATCCGGAAGTAAAAGATACTCCGGATAAATACTCGGCCCAGTTTCTTCTTTTTTAAGCAAAAATTGAATACGAAGGGAAAGTTCTTCATGATTTTCCATAGCTCCAACATAATCACCAACAGTAGCAACATGTGGATATTTTTCCAAATAATAAGCCTTCTGTTTATCTGATGAAACAAGAATAACAGGTTTAACTTCAACAGGTTCCCAATGTTCTAATAAAAAATTTGCAGCAACCGCAAGCTTATGTTCAAGTAAATCATCTTTACTTTCAAATTCATTTGGATGAACAAAGCAACCCTCCATCATATCATTCATTAAAAAAGCAAGATGCTTTTGTCCAGCTTTTAAAGATTTCTCAAGTTTACGAGCAATATGTGGATTTGTTGTCATTAAATATTCCCAATGTGTTTGAATTATCACTGCATTACTGAAATATACCAACAACAATGATTCAAAGATGAAATGAATAAAACTTGCTCAAATCTTTCATCTTCTAACATATCAACAAATCGAGTGATAGTTGGAACATCCATAAGAATGCAATGTTTAAATGGAAAAAGTGTAGAAAGTGAAGCATTATCAGGATCAAGAGCGGAATGTTGTGGTAATGTACATTTTGAGCATTGCTTTAAACCACATGGTAAATCCTTTCGAAGATATTGTTCAAAAACTTGCTGCAAAATTAATCTTTGAAAACGTTTTAAAATTTAAGTTTTAATTAAAAGTTTTAACGAACCGTAACAACGTCTTCATTTTCATCGACAAACCATTCATTGATTTGAATCCTTCTTGAAATACCACTGTCAATAACATTTAATTCCATTTTAACAATATCTAAAAATTAAACAGGATTAAATATCAATCAAGAAAGGTATGTATGCTTTGACACAAGCTTTAAAGCATTGAAATTGTTTTTTTAAATGTTTAAATTTCATGAAAGAACCTTTAAACAGGAACACGCAAGGGACATTTTGCCAAAATGTTGCAAAAAAATTAACATAAACTTCAAATTCATTCATACTGTAGAAAACATTAATTTTTAAAACTCTATTTTTTCATTGCTAAATTGTTTCATTCAAACTTTTCCAAAAAAATATTATATTTTTTGCTATCAATTTTGACAAATCTTTTTTTGCATTTTAAAATTGATTGGAAGTCTTCTATGGGTTCTAAAGTAAGAAAGAAAGCCTTTTACAGTAATAAAAAACTTTTTTTAGGAAGGAAAAGATGACATTGATGCAGCAGAAAATGGAGGAGGTGGTGGTGGTGGAGCTGCAGGAGCGGGAGGCGGTGAAAATCAAAGTGGACAAGGAAAAAATGGCAGTGATGCTTCCCCCGCTGCTGTGGATGTTGCAAATGGAGCTGTTGGAACTGTAATGCTTAAACCAAATGCTGATAATACTCTTGAACGTCGTAAAACTTCACCACAAAATGAAAATAACAATAATAATAATAATGGCAGTAATGGTAGTAATAATATTAATAATAATAATAATAATGGTAATGGCAATAATAATGAAGAACAAGGAAATTCTGAAGGTGAAAATGATGAAGGATCAGAATCTGAGTCATCTGATGGATTTTTAAAGGGTTTACAAAGTGATGACAGCTTTCATGGAATGTTACCTGATGAAGTAAGCTGTTTAATAATTATTTATTTATAATTACAGTATTTTTTTATAGGATATTAATAAATTGTTACAGTATCATGCTGATTATATTTTACATACGGTTGAAAAGGATGAAGGAAAAGGACGGGTAATTGGAATGTCAATATTATGGAATAAAGAAAAGCTATTTGTTCAAGTTCGAGCTGGTGAAGCTGGTGTTACATTTGATATGAATGTATATAAACCAACAATTCTTGAACTTACAAGGTTTTATTATTATTATTTTACCAATACCGTATGCATTCTTCTTTTTTTTAGATATCATTTAGTTGAAGGTGTTCCAGTTACAACAACAAAAGGAGGACAAGGTGTCATTCCAAGGCGTCCAGTACTTCGTGAAGATTGGGAACTTCGTCATGATGATGTTGAACTTCTTGAAAAACTTGGTGAAGGAGCATTTGGTGAAGTAAGATTAGGAAAATTGAAGCAAAAAAATAAAGGAACCATAAATGTTGCGGTAAAAGTTATCAAAGGTACTGTAACCAAGAAAGCCGTTGAAGAAGCAATGAAAGAAGCAAGAATTATGCGAAAATATAATCATCCAAATGTTGTTCGATTTTACGGGGTTCAAGCCGAAGTTGAGCCGTTAATGTTGTTAATGGAATTCGTTAAAGTAAATTTTACTCAAATATTGAAAGCTTTTTTAAATTGTTTTAAATATAGGGTGGTTCACTTGACTCATATCTTAAAAAGAATCGTGACACTGTTACAGTATCTAATCGGGCAAGTATGTGTTATGATGCCGCATGTGGACTGGAATATCTTCATGTTCAAGATTGTATTCATCGGTTTGTTCATTTATTATATTATTTTGTGGAAATATATTTTTAGTGATATTGCTGCTCGAAATTGTTTAATGGATATTACAACTCGAAAATTAAAAATATCTGATTTTGGTTTATCAAGTATCGGCGCTGTTCAAGTTCTTGATCCAAGTTTGTTGCTTTAAATTTTTTACTTAGTTTTAAAGTTTTAATTTTAGATAAACCAGCTCCAATAAGATGGTTATCACCGGAAGTAATTCGAACAGGTTGTTTTGCAAAGCCTGCGGATGTATGGAGTTTTGGAATTTTATGTTGGGAAATTTATATGGATGCTGAAGTTTGTATATATTACTGTACATAAATACTATTTTATACTGTTTTAGGTTCCCTATAAAGAATATAAAATGGGTGAAGTACAAAAAAGAATTCAAGAAGAAGGTTTTCGTCTTCGTCTACCACTTACATGTCAAACTGAACTTCGAAAACTTATTGCATTATGTTGGATTGGAGATCCAAATAAAAGGCCAACCATGTCGGATTGTGTTCGGGCATTAAAACCATTTTTTGATGAAAAGAAAAAATATATGTATGTTTTATCTATAAGCTTATCCAATAATAAATTATATACATTTAGGACGGATGATGCTGTTAAAATGGTTAAAAAACATAAAAAGCATAAGAAAAAGAAGGCTCGTCGAAGTGATAAACCTGATGGTGATTCAAGAAAGAGTACAATGAAAACTCAACAAAAAGGTGTTTCACGAATATCAACAATTGGATCCCCGAATGCAAAAGGAAATCGTAAAAGAACAACGGCAAGTTTACTGTATCTTCTATTTTATATTTAACACAAAACATGTTTTTTCAGAAACCAAAACATGAAGAAAAAGATGATTTAAGAAGTAAAGAAAATAAGAATAAAAAACAAGCCGGAAAAAGAGGCTCTGGAAAAGGCCGTGTAAAAACTGCAAGAAAAGGTGAATCACAAAAGTCTGACAATTCTGATACTGATAAAGGTGGAAGTAATAGTCATAAGTCTGCAAATCAAAAAGAACGAAAGCATCGATCTCAACCTAAATCACCTTCTCCTCCACCAACAAATTCAAAAATAATTCAAAAAAAAGCTTCAAAAAAAAGTAATGGAAAAGATCGAAAAAAGCCTTCTCGACAATCTGGCTCTGATGAAGAAAGAAAATCAAAAGATAGCACCCAAAAAAAGAAGAATAAAAATCGTCGAAAATAATTATTCATTTTTTTTATATATTATTTTTTTACTAATTCGTGTACCGTTTGTAAAATTTTTGATAAATAAAAAATTATTTATTTATTTACATACAGTATATTTCAGAATACAGTACTGTTCATAAATATTTATCGAAATTGTTGCATCATTGATTGATTTGAATTTTGATTTGTTGAGGATGGAGGAGTGGGTTTTGGAATTTTTGCAAGTAATGATTTGATATTATCATTATTGTTATGTCCATGACTGATATCAACGGATCGGGCTCGTTTATATGCATTTGTAATCATTCTCAAAATTTCAAATACCTATAAATTAAAATATATATTTTAAATTCTAAAGCTTTAAAGGGAGTGTCGGAGATAGTGAAAAAATTTTTACGACAGTTTTTCGTCGTTTCAAGTGATGGGGAATGAAAAAGTTTGTCCGCCCGCACGCAACGAATGCATTCCCCATCACTTGGAATGACGGGAAACTGTCGTAAAAATTTTTTCACTATCTCCGACACTCCCTTTAAGGTTTAATATTTTTAAAATATTTAATTGCAAAAGAGTTTAACAAAGATATTTGAATATTGTTACTTTAAAATTACATTAGTATCTAATCGGGTATCAAGTACTTTTTGTAAAATAAAAACTTACTGAATCATAATCAACAGCTAATTCTTGAAACCATGGCCGCATTTCTTCCTCTTTATTATTATTTATTGTTGCTCCAAGTAAACAAGCAATTGCAATTTGATGTGGAGCAAATAAAAGACATGCATCTGTTTTCAATGAATCATTCATCATTCCATAAGTATCTCGTTTAAGCTTTTCATCATTGTCTTTTAACTTTAAATCCTATAAAATAGCATAAATTTTATTTATATTTGATTGTATCATTTTTTGATTACCGAAAATAGCTGTAATGCAGTTCGATATGGATGATACACAATTAAGCAACAATCCATAATTTCTAATAAATAAAATTCTACTTCTGTAATTAATTTACTCATTCGGCCGCCATCGGGTGGAATGCATGGATGCATTTTTGCTATAAATATTCTACTCTTTAGAATCCTGCATTTAATCGACAACAAAAAATAGTTTATTACCCAATTCATTTGCAGCATTTGAGAGTTTACTTGGTGAAGTCCCTCCTGAAAAAATACTTTCATTGTTTTAGACAATATTGGATAACCGAGGCTAGGGTAGAACAATCTCTTGTGAAGATAACAAAAAACTTAATCGTAACAAGTAAAGGTATTTTTATCCCAATTTTTATGCAAATTTCTGGTTGAAAAAATTAATTTTTACCATGTTCATCAACTTTTGCAGCTAAATGCAAGCAACTAATTGCTAATAAAAATGGATCAATATCTTTCAAAGATCTTCGAGCATAAAATCTTCTAAAATAAACTGATGCTGTTGCAATCATCTGTTGTCGAGAACTTAATATATTTCCCAATGCTTGGATATCTAAAATTCCAAAGTTATCATTTTAATATAAGTTTTTAATTGTAAGAAACATACAATTGATAAAAAATATCATAATTTTATGATATTCTTCTTCTCCAATTATTTTAATATCTTCGCCTCTTTGACGATATAAATCTTGTTTATCTAATATCCATTGTTCACTAAAATGTTATTTTTGAAAATTAATCTTAATTTTGTAATTTTTTAAGTGTTTAAAACTAACTAATGTGAACTTTTCCAAAAGTTACCCGCCATTTTACAAGTAATAAATAAATACTAAATTATTTAAAATAATACTCAAAATTCAATTAACAATTTTAGCAGCAAAAACTTTTTAGTAAAATTTTGCAGAAAACTTTTCGTTTTAAAACCTTTTTCTAAAAAAATGAATCAAAATCAAATTAAAATACAGTATCCTTTCAAAATTAATTATTTGTTCTGTTTTTTCAGCAAATAATTTTTTTTAATTTAACTTTTTGTTTTGCTTCGTTTAACTTTTGTTTTTTGAGTTCAGATTAGTGTTGGTGATAACAATGATATAACATATTTTTATGTTTTACAGTTTTTTTAAAGTAAACAAGAAAATTGTGCTTCCATTTTTCAGATTTTCAAAACAATAAAAATATTTCACGTTTTTGTAATTTTGTCAAAAAAAATAAAGGGTTACAAATTTATTTATCACACTTGAAAAAGCAGATTGCTTTTATTGTTGAGAAAAAATAATCAGAAAAAATAAAACAGTAAAATAAAAAAAAATGTAATTTTTTCCAACGAATCACAAAATCAGATTCTAAAAATAAAGCGTACAAAATTAAGTATGAGAGAGAGAATAAAATGAAGAAACAATTGAATGGCAAAAAACTTGAAAGAAGAAAGAGAAATTATTATTTTGATAGACATGAAAATCACAGAAATATCTTATCATCATCATTTTCCATCAACGCCAATCTGAACCCGTTACGAACAACAAAGAAAACAAGTTAAACCAAACGAATCAAAAAAATCAATATTTTATGGGAAATCCACACAAAAGTTTTTACAAAAAAATGAGATAAGTCGAAAATATAATAATTTTATTGGAATGATAAATTTGATGGAGGACCAATTGGATCAGCGAGGATATAATTATCTTCAAGAGAAGGAATCTTTGCAACTTCAAAGAAAATTCTAAAAATATGAATCATAAAATATAAATTAATTCAAGAATAGAAAAAAAGAAACAGACTCATGGGAATATTTATTAAAGATAACATCCAGACGTTCATAATCTGCACGACGTTTAACAATCATATGATTGAGAGATTTCATTAAAGGTTCAACTTCTGCAAGGCTGTATCCAGTATATTTAACTAATTTAGCACTCTAAAAATCTAGGATACTGTATAAAAGTTTCAAGAGAAACAGCAAACCCAATCATCAAGATTTTTCATCCTAAGAGCTAGTAAAAGAGAAGCAGCAGCCATGAGATCATCTTTAATTCCAATAAATTGATAAAACATTAATGAAGTTTCAAGGATATAACGAGCAAGGGTCAAGGTATGCATTTCCAATTTAACAACTCGAGCAAAGCGACGCAAAAAGCGATATGAAATTGGAACTCCAAGATCAAACCCAACAGTTTTGAAGAGAAGAAGTTCCATCTTTATGATTTGTTCAGAAGTATAATTATCTTCACACATATAAAGGATATCATCAATCATTGGTGCAACACGTTCCTAAAAAGAAAAATAATTACTTTAGCTTTTAAAAACAGAAAAAAATGCAACTTACATCAAATTTGGAAGCAAGAAAGACTGCAGTACCACCAAGAAGTTGTAAATCTCCACGACGAACTTCACTTTTTGTACGTGTAAGATAGATATCAACAATCTTAACTGCAAGATAAAGAGTTTCATGATTTAATTCAAATTGCTCTTGAACATTAACGAGCCAATTAACAAGAACAGCCCGCATATCCCCACTGATATATCGTTGAGATTTCAAATAATCCTTTATTTGAAATCGACCTTGTCGATGAGAATAATAATTAAAGATGTCATTGGCATAGTCAGTTACTTGAACAGTATCCTTTCCACATTCTTTATCAAAATCAAATTCAGGACATGGATCAACAGCTTTTTTAACAGTTAATAAACGAGGCTTTTGATCCAGAGGTTTTTTGGATGAATCTAAGAGAACATTTGAGAAAGTCTAAAAAATATTAAGAGATGATTATGTTTATATGGATAAAAACAAAAAAACTTACATTACTAATGTCAGTTAAAGCAACACGCTTTGCTTTTGGTTCGGCATCACCTGAAGCACCTTTATTTTGTCGTTTTTCACCTTTAACTTCATTTTGATTTTGAAGGTTACGATTACGGAGCAACATTGTGTGTGATAAGTGATAGGGAGGATATCAATCAGGAAAAAATTGTCGAATGAAAAAAACGAAAGTGTAATCGCACCAGTTTAGTTTAAGTTTATCACTAAAAAATGATTTGCATAAAGTTAAGAGAAAATATAATGAGAAAAAAAGGAAGAAAGAAGATTTACAAAATTCAAGAGTAAAACTGTTTTTAAAATAAATACAAAATTCAATTTCAATTTGATGAAAAATTGTTGGATAGGGTTTGTTGTTGTTCAAGGCTTTTAAAGCGCGCCAATAAAAATTTATCTTGATGAGATCAACCATTTACAACGCGGAAAATTTAAAAAAAAATTTGTTCAAATAGAAAAAAAATATAGAGGGATGTTCAAAATTTTGTTTTTATCAAAATAATCATATCAAATGTTTTTTCTTCAACAACAACTTTATTTTTAAAGCTTGAAACTTCAGAAATGTATTATTATTGAAAAGAGAAAAAGCGAGCAAAAGCAAAAGGGAGAAGGAAGGAGGATAAAATTCCCGCCAAAAAGCGCTCTTAAATTTTTTTCTTCGATGAAAAAAGAGGGGGGAAAATGCCTGTCTTCCTTCAAACATGGCGCGCGCTTACAACTAACTGGTCAGTCGTCATCGTGGCCGTCGTTTCTCTGCTGCTGCAAAAAAAAAAAGAATAATAATAATGGCAATGGCGATTGTTCAATCCTTTTTTTCTTCTTCTTCTGCAAGGTTTTGCTCCCTCATATTTCTTTTCTTCTTCTTCTGTATACCAAAAAGTTCATTGATTGGGCCAAAAGAAGAAAGAGAGAGAGAGCAAAAAGGTTGCAATGTTCAAAAATGAAAAGGTGATATAATTGAAATATTATTAGGACTCAATTTATCTTGAAGCATATCAGCAGTGAAAAGTTATTGTTTAAAAAACAAAATGACAAAAAAGCATATAATTCATTTACATTTTTACAGTTTTTATATGGCTACAGTAATCTTTTTGAGCCTTACAGTAATTTTTGTTGGATTTAAAGAATGAGTGATTACTGTAGATCCCGATTTTGGAATGTTTTTTTATTTGTGGTATTTGTTTTGGAGATTGAAAAGAGATAAAACTTCTTTGCAGCTATCATTTAACTACAGTAATCCTTTTAGCTTGAAAAATTGATGAAAACAAAGATTTATTTATAAAACGATTTTTTTACTACAGTGCTGGCCTGACATAATGCTTGGATTTGAAATCCTGAAACTTGGGATATCGGCTATATAAACCTTGGGCTGTCTAATAAATATATATAAAATTTCGAAATTACAGTATACCGAAATTTCGATTTTTGGACATTTTGGGTTTTTAAACGAAATCACCAAAAATCGAAATTTGTCAAAACGCTGAAACATGTCAACTAACAAACTGAGTTTACTATTAGAATCACAAAACAGATTAATTAAAGGCCCAAAATTGACAGAAATTGATCGAATTTTAGGGCGACCTTATATTTTTATGCAGCACTGTATTTCCTTGGATGTTCGATGGATAAACTTTCTACTCTTTGCAATATTGCTTTTTAACAAACTCAAAAGTGTCTATGATTGTCTTAGTCAATTTTCTTTTCAATATTGTTCAAAAATTATTATTTTCTTCATGCAGTTTCTCCAAGTTTGAGATTCCAACTTTTAACAATACCTCTTCAAAAAAAGATACTTTACTTCAGTCGTTTTTTCTTTCTTTTTTTCTCTTTCTTTCTTTTTCTCTGACGCAATAAACACAAAATAAACATTTAATCAAACAAATAATATTTGATTGAAAAAAAAAGAAACTTTGTTATATATTTTTGATAATCTAAAATCAGGAAAATATAGCTGCAGCTAATCCCTTTTTCCCATCTAAAAAAACAAATTGGTCAAAAAAAGGGGGGAGGCTGAAATTCGTAACCAGTTTAAATCAAGCTTCCAAAATAAAAAAAAAGAAGGGCCAAAGAAAGACTGTGTTTTTTTTTTCTTTCTTCGCAAATTTTCAGATGAAAGAAGAAAAAAAAGAGAGACGAAAGGGAGAATTGCGAATTTCCATTTTTTTTGCTTTCTTCTATGTTTTTTTTTGTTTTCATGACAGAAATCCCCTCCTTTTTTTCAGTATGTATTTCTTTTCATCTTTGACAATTTTTTATATATCCAAAAAAATATCATTGTATCGAAAAAAAATACATATATTTTTTTGTTGCATTTATTTTTTAGGACAAAAAGGAAATCCCCAAAAAAAGTTTAAAACCTCCCATTTAAGAAATAAGAAAAAAAAGAGGGGATAAGCTGTCAATTACATAATTATGACCATTCCCATGTCCCTTTTTCTCGACCAAAAAAACAAGTTAAAACAAATTCTCGCAATGTTTCAACATCGCAAGAGCAAAACAAAGTGATCAGGTCACTTTTTTTCTTCTTCAACAAATTTTCTCCTTTTTAAAAGATTAAAAAAGGAATTGTTTTTTTTTGAAATTTTAAAAAAAAGAAGATAAAGGTAGAGAGAAAGGGATTGATTGCCAACCAATGAATTAAAAAGCAGCTGGTTAAAAGTTTTTGCGTCCCTGATACAATCTGATACGCCTCTATTTTATTTTTTCTTTCTCTCTTTTTTTTTAAAATTCATTCACGTTTTTATCCATTTCTCCTTTAACCCTATTAATAGGTTAATTTATTTTTTTTTAATTTAAAAATAACTGTCTTAAAATTTTTTTCATAAAATTTTTTTTAAATTTAACATCTAAAATTTGAAAGTTTAATGGATTACGGTAGAAAATTTCGATGATTTAATTTTTTCTACGGTAATAAACTACCGTATATCCTGATGATTATTTATGCTAATTTTTTTGAAAAATGTAATTTTTACGAATTGAAACAATTTGACGTATTTTTTTCATTGAACAAAATTATGCTGCTTTTTTTTCTGGGTTACGGTAATCGAGAATTTTCTTTCTATTTTTAGTAAAAATTTCCTATAATTAGATTTTATTTTTTCAAAATTTAATGTCATTAAAAAATTAAACTGTAAACTGTGAAGAGCAGTTTCGAAGCTAGAAAATCAGGTTCAAACTAGTTGCAAAAAATATATATAGGCTGCTTCTTCTCTTTTTTGACCCTTTTTTTCTAAAATAAATATAAATAAGGCGGAGAGATCTTTCTTCCTTCCTTCCTCTTTCATTTTAATTTTTTCTTCTTTCATTTTTAACTTGCCCTCAATCAATCCCCCCCCCCCTTCTTTTTCTTATTTTTAAACATTCTTTTTGTGTCCATCAAGTAGTATAGGTCATTTATTCTCTCTCTCTCTTTACATCAACAACCTCATCGTCTTCATCTTCATTTTCATCATCGAAAAAAAATCTCAATAACTTCCGTCCAAAATAAAATTTTTTTATGTTTTAAACTTAATTTTTTTCTTTTCTTTACATTTTTTTTGCGTAAATTATTTTTTGACAAATTTGCTGTCAAACAAGAAAAATGAAAATGCAGCAGCAGCAAGCAAGCCTTCTTTTTTTTCTTCTCCTTTTTCTTTGTCCCCCCTAAATTTTTTTGTCTGTGTTTTTTTTTAATAAATAAAAAAAAAAGAATTTATTTTCGCATTTCTATCATTTATTTTTTTTTGATCGAAAAAAGGCTATTTGTGGTGTGTTGTTTTGTAACTAACATTTTTTGAAAGCAATCATTTTTAACTTTGTTTCAAAAAAATTTAGGTTTATTAATTGCTGATTTCTTTCTTCTTCTTTTTTTTGCAGTTGGCCAAATATATCTCTCTCTCTCTATTTACAATCATCAAAGCATAAAGCATTAAAGAGAGAGAAAGAAGAAGCAATTGAAAAGCCCTCCCTGAGGCATTTTACGAACGAACAGATTAAATAATAATATTATGATGGTCAATATTTTACCGTGTATTTCATTGCCTTCAACAACCATGCTTTATCCTATTTTATTTTCTATTTTATTTACAACACTAATTTCTTCAATAAATGCTGAATTTGCTGATTTTGGTACTAAACCAAAGGGTCTTAATCCTACTTTATATGATGCTGCGGATGATCCAATTGTTCAATTAGATGAAAGTACTTTTAATGATACTGTATTTTGTAGTGGAAGAGATGATTGTCCATCATATCTTGTTGAAGTCAGTTATTTTTTTCATACATTGTTTTTAAGGGTAAAAACTTTTTCTTAAAATGGAAAAAAAATGTTGTTTTAATCATAAAAAGATAATCGATATTCTTAGTTCCAACAAATGTGTGATTCTTTTTTGAAGGAAAGGTTTAAAGTTCAAAAAAAAACACCTTTTTAATGGGACAAATTTTCGAATTTATTAAATTTATTTTTATTATAGTAAATTTTATTTACTGTAAATATTGTACTGTAGAAATGTTGAAAAAATACTTTAAAACTGTTGTAATTATGGTAATAAAATTATATTTTTCAGTTTTACAGTGATTGGTGTGGGCATTGTCGAAGTTATGGTAAGTTCATTTAATCAGTGTTAAAAGCTTCTAAAACATATTTTTTTTAGCATCTTTGTACAAATCTTTTGCAAAAGATATTCGAGGATGGAGTAAAGTTATTAAAGTAAAAATTTATTTTATATAAAAAAATATTTATTTAATCATTATAAAAATTTAGGTTGCTGCAATGAATTGCGCCGATCCTGTCAATGAAGCTACGTGCCGAGCAAATGGTATCATGTTTTTCCCATACATAAAAGTAAGGATTTTTTTAAACTACAGGGTGATTCAAGAAATTCCCCGGTTTTCTTTTGGCTGGCAAATTAGTTCTGTTAAAGCTATCAAAAAACAGATTGCGGTTTTGTAAATAACAAAAATATAAGTTTTTATGATGTTAATATGAAGTTATTCTGAGAAAAAAAATTTCGATTTTCACGTACCCCTGTCAAAAATTTTGAAAAATTTCGAAAATTTCATTTTTTTGTTTTTTTTTCATTTTTGACAGAGTACTTGAAAAACCGGGGAATTTCTTGAATCACTCTGTATAATTTTTTAAATATTAATTGTTTTAAACTTTTGACAAAAATAATGTGTTTGAATTTTCGGGAAACTAAATTAGTTTTGCTTTGTTTTTTTCTCTTTTTTGTTTTTGAAAATTTTATATTTTTGTTGCTTCTAAAAAGTCCAAAAAGCATTGTTCCAAAAAAAATTTATTGGAACAAGTTTTGGCTGGTCAAAAAGCAACTGTTCTGTTTTTTTTAAATGAAAGCAAACTTTTGATTTTAACCTTTGTTCAAAAAACTTTTAAGCTGTCATGAATCAAAAGAATTCATTCATTTTATTGCATGAGAAAGTTGTGGCATGTCTGAAATGTGCCAAAAATCAAAAAAAATGCACGGAAGTAAAACAAAAAAATTACGTAAAATAATTTAAATTTTTTTAGTATTTTCCTCGAAATAGTTCGGATACTTTTTATGGAGTGAAATTACGACCATATCAAAGTGTAGCAGAAATGAGAGATCAAATTACGCAAGTTTTAATTCAAGATTACGCAATCAATCATTTTGAAGATTGGCCAACTTTTGATGTTCTTGGAGAGTAAGCTTTTTTTCTGAATCATTAAAACTTCAAATGGGTAAACATAAAGTTTTATTTTTATGGTTACTGTATTAATTAATATTATTTCTGGTTACAGTTTGTACTAATGTAGTTACTGTAGCCTAAAAACAGTTTCTAAATTTTTGAGTTACCCTATCTTATATTATATTTATTACAGTATTTCAACATATGGTGAACTTTGGCATGGCGCCAAAGAATCTGCTGATACAATGGCAATCATTTTTGAAAATGATGCCTCTTCATTAATTGGAGCACAACTTTTACTTGATTTAACAAAATATTCTGATCGTTTACTTGCTCGTCGATGCTTAAAAACTCATCCCCTTGTTGATGCTTTACATATTACAGATTTTCCAACAATGGCAGTATTTCGGAAGGTAAGATAGTTAAGCCTATAAAAATTACTGTAGCTTAAAATAAACTAAAATTAAAGGGTGAACGAACTCCTCGACTTATTGCTGAATTGCGTAGACTTCTTTTCAATGAGCTGGAAGAATTTCTTCAAAATGAACGAGAAAATAATGATGTTGTATTTAATAGTCGAAAAAATATGACAAATATTTGTACAGAAAATCCAGAAAAATGTAAATCTCTCTTTTTTGTTTCTGAAACGGATATGCTTAAAGCAATGCGATATTCGCTTCTTCGGGAAGTTCCTCGACATGGCGGATATCTTTCTGTATGTAACCTTATTAAAAATATGTTTAATGATTTACAGTAATCTCAATTTTAGGGTGCAAATTTAACAGCACTTTATAGCTTTGTTGATATTCTTGCACAATCGTTTCCAACAACTACAATAGATTCTGTAAATAATGATACACAAATGAATCTTGGAAATTCTGCGCGTGCAAGAGTTGTATTTACACATTTACGAGATTTTCTTGATGCTCATGGCCTTGAAGAACCTTTAGCTGTTGAACAATGGCAAGCAGAATTTGCTCGAGCTGAAGAAGATCAAGGAAGTCCTTTTCCAATAAGTGGTGATTGGGAACATTGTAAAGGTATAAATTTTAATTCCAACAAACAAATCTACTGTATCATACATATTACATATTAATTTATTTTAGGCTCAACTCCACAATATCGTGGATATACTTGCGGATTATGGACAACTTTCCATGTAAGTCTTTTTTTTGAACATATAAGTTATATGATATAACATTTCACAAACTTTAATCAATTTATTTACTGAAATAAAAATAATATAAAATCATAAATGTTTTTTAGGCTTTAACGGTTTCAGCTTATAAGAATGGTGTAAATGGTAAAGTTGTTTTAATAAAAATAAATAAATACAGTAATCTAATAACAAATTTTAGATGTTTCATTCCGTCCATTACCAGTTCTTCAAGCAATTCGCGATTTTGTTGGATCATTTTTTGGTTGTGAACATTGCCGAAAACATTTCCTTAAAATGACAACTCGATCATTCAAAATGGAAGCACAAGTTAGAAAAGCTGAAGATATCTTTCTTTATCTCTGGAGGGCACACAATATTGTAAATGCACGTCTAAAAGGCCGGGATACAGAAGATCCAAGATTTCCTAAATATCAATTTCCGGCCTTGTTCCTATGCCCTGATTGTCATTCAACTAAAAGCCGAATGAATGAAAAAGAAGTTCAATCATATTTAATTGATTATTATTCAAGAATTAAACCAATTAAATCAACTACAAATGAAACTTCCACCTCAACATCTTCTTTGGTATTATAAAAATATTTTCTCTTAAACTCATCAAATTTCTTTCCATCTTCTTTTTTTTGCCAAAAAAACTCTTTTTTTTGTTTTCCCAATGCATTTATTCTTGCCCGGTCTATATTCTCTATTATGTATACTTTTATATTTCACTTTCATCATTTCTCAGATTTGTGTTACAAAAACTGTGTCTTTTTTTCCCTAACAAAAAAATATCAAATATTTATTGTGTTTTTTAAAAAACAAAAGTATTTCGTCTATTTTATATTGAGATTAATAATAATAAAAATTATACTAAACTTTTATGTTTTTGCAAAGATACAGTACCCGAAAAAAATACGATCAAAAAGTAATAATAACAGTGGCGCGTTCTACAAACAGGAAAAAAATGTTCCTGTCTCTTTTTTTCCTGTCTCTTTCCATCAAAGAAGTAAAAAATGACTGCAATCTTTCCCATAACGAAAAAAGAGACAGGAACATTTTTTTCCTGTTTGTAGAACGCGCCACAGCGTAACTTAAAAAAAGGTATAACAAACATTTTAAACCATTATTTACATACATGTATGTACATTTTTGAATTCAAACTTCATCATCGTCAATAAAACGACTTACAACGGGCTTTAAATTAAATCCAAGCTCTGTTAAATCTTTTTTACCTTCAAATTTTCTTAATTCATCAACATTTTTCTTTAATTCTTCTCGCATCTCTTCAATTTCTTTTTCTGTTTCATCCAAATCTTCTTTCATTAATGTTACAGCCTTTTCGGTTCTCTCTTGAACAAATACACGTGGGCTAATAAAAATATACGTTTTCTTTTGGCCATTAGGTGCTTCATTTTGCTTTTGCACAGCTCTCCATGCTTCACGATACCAATTCTTCTGCGAACCAAGATCAATAAGACGTTTTTTAGCTGAAAGAACTTCATGTCCAAGAAATTCTAATTGCTTCATCTTTGCTGTTAAATCCATTGCACTTGGTTCAGACATTTTCTTTAAAAGATTTAATTAAGCGAATTCAAAAATGCAAAAAATATGATAAGGTTCAGCTACCGTAATACTTAAAAAAGCAAGACAAAATATTTTAAATTAAATTTATTAAATTAAACAAAAACAACAAATAAAAGAATACTTTCATTATTCCTTTTCTAAACGACAAATTGGATTTTTGTAAATCATTTCAATGTTGATTTTCGGACCAAAGAGTTCACGAATATTTGAAATACCGTAACGAATCATAGTCGGTCTAAATCATTATTTGTAATTTAAATTTTAAGGTATCTTTCCTACCTTTCAAGGGATAGCCCAAAACCAGCAACATTAACATCTGGAGGAAGCCCCATAGGTAAAAGCATTTCAGGCCGGAAAAGACCAGAATTTCCAATTTCAACCCATTTCTTAAGGCCATCATGATATGCAAAAATTTCCATTGATGGTTCAGTATATGGATTATATGTTGGTTTAAACTTCAAATTTTCAATTCCACATTTACGGAAAAATTCTGTAAAAAGGCCAATAACATGACCAAGAGAAAGATTCTTTTCGGCTACAACACCTTCAACCTATAATGTTTTTATTTAACGATTCTCATTTTTGAATAAATGCTTTCAAAATTTGCTATTTTAGTTAAGTTGAAATAAAATTTGTTTAAAAACAAACTTGATGAAATTCTGCCAAATGTGTTGCATCAAGAGTTTCGTTACGAAAGACACGATCAATACTGAACATTTTAGCAGGTTTGAATTCTTTTTGTTGAGCAAGAAGATAAAGTTGACGAGCGCTGATAGCAGTTGTATGAGTTCGAAGAACATTCTTTTGAGCTTCTTCAATTTTCCAATCATACTGAAAATTCAAGTTTAAATATAAGAAAAAAAAGCCATTTAATCTTACCTCATACCCTATAGAACCATAACCACCTTCAGCATGCACTTTTTTAACACGTTCAAGATATTCTTCTGGGAATTTAGTGCTAATTGCAGGATCTGAAAATGAGAAGCTACCGTAAACGATTTGTCTTGGAGACATTTTTAATATTTACCAGAAACGAAGAAAGTATCATGAGCATCACGAGCAGGATGTTGTTGAGGTTGGAAAAGAGCATCAAAATTCCAGAAAGAACTTTCAACATATCGATTCGTTGGCATTTCAGAGAAACCCATTTCAAGGAAAATTTGACGGAATTCGGTTCTTACTTTTAACAATGGATGATAATGTCCAGAAGATGGAGGAACACCAAGCGCATCAAAATTATATTTTTTAAAACTTTTTGTTGCCCATGATCCATTAGCAAGCATTTCAGCGGTTAAATCAAGTTCAGGCTTTTCAAGAGTCACAACGAAATTAGGTCCTTTTGAAACTTTTAAGCCTTTCGTAATCCTAAAAGTTATACATTTACGCTTATAATTACTTTGTTTTTAAGAAAGCCCTTACTGAACGGTGAGGGCCTTTCGCTTTTTTAAAGCTTCAATAGTTGCTTTTTCAAGTTCTTCAGCTTTGCCAGCAGCAATTTTTTTCAAATCAGCAGATACAATATCTTCAACTTTATCTACCTTACGTACAAGTTTTGGTCCATTTTCAGTCTTTTCAATAGCAATCCATTTCGCTTCAAGGGCTTTACTTTGAGCCACTTTAACATTTGCAAGTTTAATATCTTTCAAAAGTTTTCCATCTGCGCCAATTGTTTGATAAAGATTATATTCATGTGAACCCTCTTTTGCCATTAATTCTCCTTCATCACTAAGAACATATTCACTAACACTATAATCTTCAGTATTTATAACCTTAAAATGAATTAATGATAAATTCGAGGGTAAAAAAAGGAAGAAAAAAGGTTACCCCATCATGGCTAAGAATACTTTTAATACCACCAATAATTTTTTGATGTGGAATTTTTAAATTTTCAGCCACCGCAACAGAATCACATGTATCATGTTCATTTAACCAATTTAAAAGTATTTGTGGAACATCAGTAGCAGTCATTTCAACCTAAGATTTAAAGGATATAATTTTAAAATTCAAAGGATTTTACAATATTGCATCAACTGCAACCAACGTTGAAAATGGACAATAAATAGTGTTTCGTTGCGGGAAGACCTCTTTTTATCTCTTCTAATTTTTTTGCTGCAAAAAAGTGCCTATTCTTAAAAAATTACTAAATTCTTTCTTGAAATATCGAAACTGTTACATTGTTCCGGACTCCCTGTAAACAACTCGCATCAGTAAGCTTCAAAAAACTTAAAACGGTGGAAAAAGCTTTTTACAACATGTTAAATTTCTTGCTTTTTTAAATTTTTCTCGTCCATGGAGTTTTTATCCTCTAACATCTTATCCTAAGATGTAAGAAAAAATTCTTAGGAGCCTTCATTTTAACATGTTTTTAAAATGTTAAAATGAAGGCTTGTTTTCTCACCGTCACCGTATTTTCACTTTTATTTTCCTCTGGATTCTTTTGTGTTTGTAAAGCAATAATAATTTGTTTTATAAGAATTGAAAGTTCTGCACACTTTACAAGGGGCAACCTAAAAATGGTAGAAATGTATTATGCATCATTAACTATAAAGATATAGAAAAAGTTCAAAAAACCGGAAACCTTTGAAGTTCTGCTTCAGAAAATGATGCAAGATAATTTTTCCACCTCAAAATTGATGGATATTTATTACCATCAAAATTATTAAAATCAACGTTTTTCAACTGAATAAAAAGGACACGATCCAACGAACAAGGCTTTTCAAAGCTAAAAAATATTTTTTAGATTAAGCTTTTTTTTACTGTTTTTGTAACCTTAAAATCTTAAAAAACTAACCCAGTTAAAAATGGAAACTTAATTAACCGTGTCTCAATAGCTGATAAAGCTGTCTCCATCGAAAAAGTATAAATATCTCTGATTCAAAATTTATATTCAATGTTGTCAAGAAATAAAAATTCAGTAAAAAGTAAAGTTAAAAAAACTAACTTATGTATTACATAGAGTCAACACATTGCCAAAAGAATTCTTTGTTTTTTGCCGAAAAAAGAGTGGTAAAAAAAGAAGTTTTTAAAAAACCGAAAAGTTAAAAATTTTTAATTTGCAAACAAATTTTTTTCATTAAATGACACTGTTCAAACAAGCATAAACCATGATTTTATCTTCAAAAAAAAAACAATCACCCGAATATTGAACAAAAATATAAAAGATACAAAAAACAATGTAAAACAGCTAAGATTTTTTCAAGCCTTCTGAATTCATTGTATTTACAATTTTTACCATTCTTTCTTTCATTGAAGCAATCATATCTAATTTTAATTCTTGTGGGACCATACTTCTAACTTGAGGTTCTAAGGCATTAATTACTGCTTCCATTACGGATTCTTTATCGTCTTTGTTAAACTAAAATTTTTAACATTTATATTATCATTAGGTTTTTATTATGCAGTAATTAATATTCACCCGTTTTTCAGTTTCTTTTAAACACATATTATATACATTCGTTTGAATGCTATCCGTAAGCTTTTGTTCAATAAGTTGCATAAATTCTTGATAATGTCCTTCTTCCACAAATCTTTTCTTTAACATATTTATTTTTGTCGTGTCATCAACAGAAGAGAAATCCATGCTTTTCTAAAAATATAAATTTAGTTTTTGAAGAACTCTTAATTAATTAATTCGAATAATATATTCAAGACTTTTTTTTAGATAATCAATCTGCGCAAAAAACTCTGAGCACAAAAAAATATGGCAATGGCTTCGTTCCAAGATTTTTCAAAAGATAAAATGTAAGAAAGTTTTTTCGGTCAAGTTTATGAAAAAATATATAAAAATGAGAAAATTTTACAAAAATACAAAGAAGAAAATAGATTTCAGTAAGTGAAAATGTTAGATAAGAGTAATTCCTTCACCATCAATCATAATACGATTATCAGCTTCAAGACTTTCAAAACCAGCAGTAAATTCATTATCTGAATAAGGAAGATTACCAGCACATTGTTGCATAAATTGTTTGATTGTTTCAATTGGATGAAATTCTGATGGTTCTTTTGTCATATCAAATGCTTTACGGAGATGATCACGGAATGTTTTAAGTCTATAAATATGATAGAAAAGTTTAACAAAATTACATTTAGAAATCAGCTATAATTTACCTGTCAACAGAAATAGCAGGAACACCAGTATCTGTACGAGTTCTTTTAGCTGCAGGCTCAGTAACTTGTGATTCATCGTCTAAGTCCATTGAATCCGGAATTTCATCTCCCCCGACACGTCGTTTGGCAGCACGAGAAGCACGGGTACTTTGTGAAGATAATGGTACAGAATCAGTATCCATATCTTCATCACTTTCATTACCATGTTCATGTCGATGACTTTTAGATTCCCCATCAAGTCGTTGCTTTGGTTTTTCTTTAAAGCAAGCAAAATAAAGTAATTGATAAGCTTTTTCAGCATCGGATTTTTCAACAGTTTTTCCTAACCGTGATTTTGCCATTGCAGTTGATAAACGAATCAAAGTTTCAAGTTGTCGAGCAGTTACTGGCATTGTACGTTCTTTATCAGATTTTGAAGTTTCAAATGACCGTAATTCTGCATACCGGTCTGAAATGTATGATGATGCAGCTTCTGTTAATTGAGGCTTAATTGCTTTTGCCATATAAATATATTTTCGCATAAAATTTGCAGCTAAAACTTTTTGATTTTCAGCAACAGCAGTCCATCCACGATTCTTTTCAAAAATATCTGTATTACCAGTTTGAACTTCATGATCATTATCGTATGTTGAAAGAGTTTCAATTGCAGAATTAATTCGAAGTACAGTACCATCTGGCTCACCAGGAGTACGGTAGCTTTGAAGTTTAATAACATTTTCTCCAAGTTGGCGATCACGTTCAAGATCATGCTAAAATTACAACATTATTAAAAACAAAAAGTAAAACTGACAAACCTCATCAAGAAGAACAAAAATTAAATCAAAACGAGAAAGAAGTGAATCTTGCATTCCAATATTTTCCATAGGAGATTTATAAAGATTGTATCTTCCAAGGACAGGATTGGCAGCGGCTAATACCGAGCACCGTGCATTGAGCTTGGCGTGAATTCCTGCTTTTGAAATAGAGACTCGACCTTGTTCCATTACTTCATGGATGGCAGTTCTATCCATATCTGTCATCTAAAAAGATATACGGTATTTAAATCATAGCAAGATAACAAAATTCAAACTTTATCAAATTCATCAATACAAACAATTCCACGATCTGCTAAAACCATAGCACCAGCTTCTAAATTTCTTTCTCCAGTATCTGAATCAGTAACAACAGCAGCGGTTAAACCAACACCAGATGAGCCTCGACCAGTTGTAGCAATAGCTCGAGGAGCAGTATGAAGAACATATCGAAGCATTTGACTTTTAGCAACTGATGGATCACCAATTAAGAGAACATTGATATCACCTCGAAGACGTGAACCATTTATAAGAAGAGTTTCCTTGCCACCAAGTAAAAGACATAGAATTGCTTTCTTTACCTCTTCATGGCCAAAAATTGAAGGTGCCAATGAATTTGCAAGAAGTTCTAAAATATCTTTTCTTTTGCTCATTTTTCGAATATTTTTGATATCTTCAGATGAGAAATTTGGTTGAACTTCTTTACTGGTTAAAAGAATATTGTTACAAATGAGTACAGCTCGGAAATTTCCAGATGAAACACCATTTTGTTTATTTGGTAAAACTCGATAAAGCCCAACAACACGAACACGATCACCAGGTTTACATTGATCAGCAAGATCATCGTCAACAATAACATCAATGGAACGAGGAAGTTGACCTGCGGGAGCACATTCTGGTAATTCCTTTAATTTCAAAAGTGATATTATATTTAAAATTAAAAACAAAACAAACTTGAATAGAAAAAGTTTGATGATTTTTATATGTACTCAATGCAACTTCAGTTTCAAGTGGATTCTTATTTTCATCTTCAGTGGGATAGACATTACTCGTGGGAAAAGTTTCATAAGACGTTGAATCAGTGTATTTCTTTTCAAGCGTTTTCTTTGTTGCTGGACAAAAGTGAACACTTTTAATAATTTTTGGACGAACAGAAGAGCATCTTGTTACAATTCCTTCGCAACAAACAAGATGTCCAAGAAATTTTGTTTTTAATGAACGAGGATTAACATGTCCATTACCAAAAGCTCCTTCAAAACCAATATGAAGTTCAGTACTCTTTGCATAATCAGTATCAGTTCTAGCAACCATATCCTTTAAAGCTTGTTCAAAGCAGATAACTTCATTAACAAAATCTTCGCAAAGTCCTTTAGCCCGTTCAGGAAGCTTTTTACGAACATCATCAAGATCAACAATAAGTCTTTTCGAATGATTGGTAATCAAATCTTCTACTTTTTGAGTATAGACTTTTTCATCAGCCTAAAAATTATTGTAGAACAAATAATGGATACTTATAATAGCTTACACTGTCATCTAAAAAATTGAGATACGCTTGAGTAATTTCTCGTTGACGATTTTCTTCATCTCTATCAATAACAAACGCAGATGCCGCCATTATTTAACACCTAAAATACTTGTTTTAAATTAAAATAAAATTTTTTTCAGTATAACTTTTTTATGTTGAATACTATAAATTTAAAAATGTAAGTATTCTATTTTTTTGCGGCAAACATTCCCGCTCTTTTTTTCAAAAATACCCTTTTTCCGCAAAAAATTTTTTCACCACGCTTTTCCCTGATTGACGCTACGGTCGTTCCTCGTTCAGTTGACGCAAAAAAATGTTGGATGTTTGAATTCACTTTTTTTGCTTTTTTTATATTTTTTATGTGATAACTTTGGATTTTTTGATATAACTTTTATTATTAATATAAATCTGACCAATTTTTCTCGCTATCCTTCGACAAATGTGTTATTTTCTGTAATTTTATTGATTTTAAACGTGTTTTTTAAACTTTTCATTGAAGAAATTCATATACATATATGATTTATTTAGTTATAATCTTTCCCTTTCAGATCAAGAAAACAACATGGGTATCTCTCGTGATTCATGGCATAAGCGTAGAAAGACCGGAGGTAAAAGAGTTCCTATTCACAAGAAGAGAAAGTTTGAACTTGGTCGTCCAGCTGCTAACACAAAGGTTTGTTTATTTTTTGTTGTAAACTTACTAAGTATAATTGTTTTAGATTGGAGCCAGACGTGTTCATCTTGTAAGATGTCGTGGTGGTAACATTAAATATCGTGGTCTTCGTCTTGATACTGGCAATTTTGCTTGGGCTTCCGAAGGTTTGTTTTTGTTTATAATTACGTTCCACGAAGCCATTGAGTACTTGTTAAAAAATGATTTTTTTCGGGTAATTAGGCTTCGAAAAGCAAATTAAGCTATAAATACGGACAGTGCTTTGTATTTACTCCACTGTCTCACCTTTTGCTTAAACATTTCATTACTAATTTTAGATTTCTCCTATAAACTTTTGATTTTTTCAGGATGTACTCGTAAAACTCGTATTATTGATACCATCTACAACGCTACCAGTAACGAATTGGTTCGTACCAAAACTCTTGTCAAAGGTGCTATTATTGCTGTCGACGCTGTTCCATATCGTCAATGGTATGAAGGTCATTATGCTCAACCACTTGGTCGTAAGAAGGGTGCTAAGCTTAATGAAGAAGAAGAAGCTCGTTTGGACAAATCAAAACTTGGCAAAAAGACTCAAAAGAAATACGAAGAACGTGCCAAGCTTGCTCCAGTAGAACCACATCTTGTTGAACAGTTCCAAGCTGGTCGTCTCCTTGCTCGTATTGCTTCTCGTCCTGGACAAAGTGGTCGTGCTGACGGTTACATTTTAGAAGGCAAAGAACTTGAATTCTATCTTCGTAAAATCCGTGTCAAGAAAGCTAAGTAAACGTCGTTGTTTTTGTGTTCATTGTTTGCGTTATTTTGGCCCCATGATAAATTGTTATTTTTATTTTAATAATTTAAAAGGGTTGCTTTGTTGAAACTCAAAAAAAACTTTATAAAAACATTTAATTTGTTGTGGTTATAAAGCATTCACATTGATAAGGTGTATAAATTATTATTCTTTATGTAGAAACCAGAAAGATGTGATGTGTATTAAATTTGAAACTTTATTTTTGGTAAACAATATTCAAAGTCAACAAAAATGGAAAACATAAAATTAGCAACACCGGTGTTTGTTCGTTAAAAAATGGAAGTTGAATTAAAAAACAAGACTAGAAAGAGGAATTTAGTCATCGAGATCTGATTCCGGCAAGTTGTGTGCTCCCTGAAAAAATGAATAAATTAATTAAAATTTTGCCCAAAATTTAAATGTTTTACTTGAGCAATTTTTTCGTCGAGCATTCGAAAGAAATCGGCTTGGCTTGCACTTTCTGGAACTTTTGAGGTTGCAGAATCCGTGCTGTTGCCCGAACCATTTCGATTTGCATAAATATCTAGTAATGATCCGCCTGGAGTGTCTCGACGAGTTAATATCGACTGTCCATTTGTCATTCTGCCTTGGGTCATACGTGGAGATTCTTTTGAATTCGATAACAGGGGAAAACTCCCTGATGTCATTGAATTGTTGTTGTCCTTTATACCTTTTCGATCTGTACTTCCGGATGGGCTGGCTAGGTCCGGCTGACTGATCGTCCGCTAAACAAAAAATATTACTACAGTTTCAGAATTTAACTGCATATAAAATGAACCCAAAGTTGCTAAAAACGAACCGACATGCGGCATCCCATCGATGCTGTTCCATAAAATGGGTTTAATTTTGCTTTTGTTCTGCTTTTTTTTCTTTCTTTAAAAAATTGAACAATGACAAGAAAAATTTAAAGTGAAAGGAAATGTCAAAGCTGAAACTGTTTTTATAATGCTTCATTGGATTGGCACAAATAGCAAGCAAATTTTCAATAAAAAGAATAACTCGTTAAAGAATCGGTCAAATTTCATCCATATAATTTTTTGAAAAAAATAGGGATTTGGAAAATAATTAGTAAAATGTGCAAAATACAATAACAAAGATACGGTAAAAAAAAATAATTGCCAAAAAAAATTTATTAATTCCACATTTAAAATCTATATTTTGTTTATAAATATTAAATGCCCGAAAGAAACAAATAAGTAAAAAAAATTAAATATTTATAATTGCAAAATTTTATAAGCTTTAAAAAAATGAGTAATAGTACTGTGAACTTTCAAAAATATTAAAGTTAATAAAATGTCGGCATAAAAAAAAGGTTCTTATGGAGACTTTTAAAAAATAACTATCCTTAGAAAAAGAAGTAGCAGCAATAAAAATGAGAATATCTAACTAACTTGTCACAATGAATGAATGAATGAACACTTTTAATACTTGGAAGGATTAAATGAAGAATTAAAAAAATGCCGCATTGGAACGAATGGTGGGTGCTATATAATATATATATATATATACTTATACTTATATATATATTTCTCCTTCGCATATAGCAACAACTAGCAGAATGTATCTCCTCAGTTTTTTATTGAAATATATAAAATGCAACACCCCAATCTTTTTCTTTTTCCCATAGCAGCTGCCGCTTATGCTTTTGCTTGTTGGCAAAGAAAAAAATGAAGGAAGGAAGGAGAGATGAAAGAAGACTAATTAATCGACTTTGCGCGGTCAATTTTGCCTTTAAGGCTTTAACTATTAAAAAAAGAAAGAATAAAAATGTATATTTAAAAGGTTTAAGATCGATGATATTACTTTTCATATTATTTTCAAAAAAGTATGCCGCTTTTTATTTTCAAATTTTTTAAGTAATATTTTTAATATAAATTTGCCAATGTTTTCTTTGGCAGAATAAAAAGAATGTGAAAGAACCACACACTTTTCCTCTCTCTCTCTTTCCCTTTCCTGATATTCGACCAAGCAAAACTCGAATAATTTATTAACAATTTCCTCTTTTTTTAAAAAATTTTTTTGTCGTCGTCGTCGTCGTTTTAGCTTCTGCGCAAGTCAAAAAAGCTTTTTTTTTTCTCGTGAATGTGTGCTATGATGAAAGAGAAAAAAAAAGTTGAAGAGAAAAACGGGAAAGGAAAAAAAGTTTGGTTGAATAATTTAAGCTTTTACTAAGAAAGCTTTAAAAATCTTAAAAGGCATAAAAAGCGGAAAAATAGGGGGGAAAAGAACACGGAAGAAATCAATTTTAAAAAAAGTTGGAAAAAAATTGGCATCGGATACCTCTCTTCCTTTTAAGTTGGTGGATGCCAAACATGCGTCGAAAGTAAATAAAAGATATCATCCTTTTTATTGTTTCAAACTATAAAAATATTTTTAGAATAATTTAAAATTGACTAAAAAACAAAAGCTCAATAGTAAAGTTTTTTTTAAATTTTTTATTGGTAGTTAGTTACTGTATCAAGTTACTTTAATATAATAAAAAAAAATAAAGATAATGGATTAAATTAAATTTAGCAAAGTTTTAAAAATTAAGCGGAAATGAAAAACAGAGACCCCAACTTTTAAAAGACTATTAATCAAAGAGAAAAACAAAATAAAAACATCTGATTTACCTTTGTCAATTAAGTTCAAGCATCTCTCAGTTTTTTAAAAGAGAATATCATGTGATAGAGAAAAATAAATATATTAAAAATGTTAGGGAAAGGAAAAAAAGCCATAAGACTGAAGTTTTTTCAAGTATGACTTCACGTGTGACAAAAATAAGAGAAAAAAGAAAGGTAAACTTTTAAAAAGTTTGACAACATAAGTTATTCGTTTATGACCCATTTAAATGCTTATCAGTGAAAAAAAAGATAATACAATTTTTGATTTAAAATAAAAAAAAAAGAAATTTTGCTATCAAAAACTAAAAAATAAGTGAAGATTTGTAAACACGCAATTGAGAGAAATAATAATAATAAAACGAAAAAAAGAAGGAGTGGAGAAATAGCGCCCAATTGACGGAAACGCACGCACCCATAAAAAAAGCTTTAAAAAAAAGGGAAGGAAGGGAAAGCCCCCCTCCCCCCCTTCAATAGAAAACGACGAGAGTACATTCAAATTCTACAAAGTGAAAGAAGAAAAAAAACTCCTCCCCTCTTTTTATCATAGAAACGAGACCAAGCTTGTAGCTTTTTTTTATGTTGAGATAATAGTATCTATGCCTGCAGCAAATGGCAAATATTATTTTTTTTTCAACCTCACCGAATAAAAAAGAAAATATATGAATGAGAAAAAAAAGAAAAAGAAATCGTGTCCAGGAAGAAGAAAGAAGAAGTCGAGTGGAGCTACTTTTTATATTCATTTTGTCAAAAAAGAAGAAGAAGAAGTGAGATGAATAAAAAGTTAAAGAAAATTTAAAAAAAAATGAAGATAGATATAGATGAAAAGATGACGAGATGTCTTTTATTTTGTTGCAATGATGTATGTAAAAGAAGACAAAAGGGAAAGACGGAAGAAGATGACGGATCGTCAGTCAGTCATCATCAAGAAGCCTTTTAGAAGCAATTGAAGCTAGCTTGTTTTGTTAAGTAAAGTAAAAAGTTTTTTTTTGGGGAAAAGAAAAAAAGGGGACAGAACGGAAAAGAAAAACAAAAAAAAGCAACTTAAACAACTCAATTGAGAAATCAAAAAAAAACATGGAAAAGAAAGCGAGAAATATATAAATTCTTTCTTTGAAGAAAAATGAAAAATCGAAAACATTTAAATTTTTTAAGATGCCAAATATTTTGAATGTAAAAAATAAGCTTGAATAATTGTTTTTAAAAAATAAAAGCAACACAATATATTTATTATTTGGTTACGGTATGCATACTGTAACCCTAATATTATTAATATGTGAAAAGGCAAAATGAAACAGGCTTTAATAAATGGCACAAACAATAGTCAAAAACGCAATAAAAATTTGAAAAAAAAATTTAAAAATGTTTTTTGAGATTCTGAATTGCCGATATGTAATCACTGTTTTACGCCGGCTAAAAATAAATTTAAATAATCGAATTTCTCAACGGCTTCTTCATATTACTGCTTCAAAACATTTTTTTGCACTGAAAAATGACCTTTTTTTATCGCTTCAAATTAAAATAAATGCAATTTGGTTTTTAGCTAATTTTTTTATAACGTATTCTATTTGAGCTACTATATTATATAGTCTATTTTTTTTTTATAATTTTTAGCAGACAAAAATGAGAGAGAAAAAAAGGAAAGGCTGAAGATTAAACCGAAATAATGCAAAAAAAAAGAAGTCACAATTAGTTATGGTAATGAAGCAACAGAAATTCAGTTGCTTCTGGAAATGAGAAGAATAGAAGGAAAGCGACAAGTTCATTCAATACTATTTTTTTAAAAGCAAAAATAGAGTCTTATTATTTTCCATTTTTTAAAAGAAAGATTAAAAAAAGATGCAAAAAAGTGTATATTTTTTTACTGTAAAAACATTTAAAAACACCAAAAAAAGAAAGATATAAAAAAGAATTAACAAATTTGTTGTGTCTTTTTTCAACAAATTATTTTTCTAAAATAGTCTCTATTTTTTGTTTTGAATTTTACGAAACAACAAAAAAGAAAGAAAGAGAGAAGCAGAGGAGGAGGAGAGAGAAGGCATTACTTTAGATCCGATTCTTATTATTTTAGTTTCTCTTCTTTGGTTGTGCCAAGCTCAAAAATGGTTGCTAATTGGCATCCGTCTCCTTTTCCGTCTATGTATGGCAGGCTCAGAAGGAGGGGAAAAAACTAGGCTCACATTCAATGAATGAAAAAAGGCTTCTTTTTAAAAAAAAAAGAGATGTGCCAAAAATACTTTTTTCCACTTTTTTTTCTGTAAAATAAACACGCATTCAATGAAAAAATATTAAATAAAAATTCTAAATATTATTTTAAAATTATTAATACCGTAATTAATTCCAAAAATCTGTATTCAAGCTGTAACCCCACAACAGACAGCTATTCTAAGATTACCTAAATTCATCGTTTTTGTAATCTCAAAATCAGTAATTCTAAAAATGTAAATAACTGATTTTTTTTTTTTAATAATAAAACATCGGACAAATATATACCGTAAAAAAACAAACAAAATATACACATTGTCGAATCAAAACAACTAAAAGTTATCTAAATATTACATTATAAAATAATACTGTAACAAAACCAAACATGGAAAAACTGTATCAATTTTAAATCATTCATTTATTCTCTTCCCTTTAAACATTGATTCACAGTTCGCATAACTGAGGGATTATCAATTGCAGCTAAAAACATACATATTTAACATTTGTAAAAAAAAATTAAAGAAAATTACCCGCAACTCTTTCTTTATCAGCAAGCTGTTTATTAATTGCTGCTTCAGTATTATGTGTACCAGGAGTAATGTGTACAACAGTTTTCATATTTGGTGGTAATGAACGAGATAATTTAACTTTAATCGCTAAACCAATTAAAGTTGCAAGTGAACAATGTGGAATTGTTGGAGTACTAAAATTGATGAATATTAATTTATGTCAGCGATGGTAGAAAGGAAGTAAACAAGTTTTTAGTTATTATACATATAGTTTTAAAGAAAACATGCAAATGAGAGTCACATGAATATTTGGTACGCTTTGTTTTAAGTTTTTAAAATAATGGTTGCTTTTTAAGAGTATTAAACTTTTTAAAAACAAACTTACAATGATATATCAACCCATGGATCTTCAGTATCATAAACTTTAATTAATTCTTCTTGTACAACATTTAATTGTTCAAGAGAATATGGATGTTCAGGATCATTAATATCACGAATATAATCAAATACTTCTCTTGCATCAATTGGATCATCAACATTTTCATCATAAGCAGAATTTTTTTGGATATCAATATCACGTGGTTTTGTGTTGTAAATAACTGGAGCAATATTGTCAAGTCTTTCGGTACCCATTTTTAAAGAAATAATTTCTAAAAAAAGAAAACATTAATAAAATCTTTTGCTAAAATTTTGTAAACAATTTCAAGCAAAAACGAAAAATTTTTAGTAACATGCATTTGTTTGGAGATCTTAAATTTAAAAAAATATTAATCACAACGTAAAGATAACAAATATTTCTAAAATTTTCAGTGGAAACAAAAATAGTGCAGTATTTCGTTAAATAACCACTCAAATAACAAGCAACAACTTTGTGAATTTTCGTATCGAGACTGTTTCATTAATTATATTTTTAGGATTTTATACAACTTTTATCAAGGTATTGCATTGCATTGATAGCATTAATTGCAGCTCCAATGAGCTGCAATTAATTGATTCTCATTGAAATTTTTTAAACATGCTACATTTGTGTAATTATTTTTAAATAAATCAGAAAATTTTACGCAAATATAGCATGTTTAAAAAACTTGAGGGAAATGTTGCATGCATAAAAAAGTTTTACTAAGAAATTTTGACGGAATTGTAGCACGTTTAAAAAAACGATGTTCACATTAAATTATTTATTGTTATTTTCTTTACTGTTGCATGTTCAAAAAAACTATTTTTAAATAAGGACGTTTTTTGAAACATCGGAGAATTTTCGCCCTTTTTTGGTACTATTTTATTTTTTTGTTTTAAAATCGACTGAAACTCTGTTCTGGAGATAAAATATGGCCATAAACACTAAATTCATCATCAGTTTTGAGATTTATCTCTTTCCACAAGATCCTTGAAGATTTTGGGGCTCACCTCGAAAATACATCAGAATTTCATAATTCCAGATTCCAGATTACAGCAAAACCCGATATTACATCATTTTTCCAACATCTTAGGCTACCTACATGCAAAATATCAGATTTTTACAATCATCCAACCCAATTTGTCAGCAAAAAAAACGAGCGGCTAGAACATTTGAAATGACCTGATAGCTAATGAATAAATCTTATTTATTTAAACGCGATTTCAAGATATTTTCAGTATCATGTTTTTTTTCACAGGTTTTTGCCCCCGTGTGCCCGGGACTAAACGGGACTTGCAGTCCCGGTGCCATGCCTAATAAAATATCCTAAAAATATAATTATTGAAACAGTCTCGATACGAAAATCCACAACCTCGTTGGTTGTTATTTGAGTTAAAAAAACATTTACATAACAAAAAGGATCCTGCATTATTTTTTTACAATATAAATTTTAGAATTATTTATTATTCGTATGACTCTGCTGAGAAAATATTTTGATTAATGTCGTTTGCTCATTTCAAAACGTACAGAAAACTTTGTAGCAATTACTAAACTTTAGTTTTCCTTCTTTTCTTTTAATTCGGCATTCGTGCGTTAAATTTATTAGCGTGGCAAAGATAAATGACCGTTGCATTTTTTATCTGTATTTTTTAATACGTTTAACCTTTTTTGTAGAAGTCATGGCTGAAGATATAAAAACTACACTATATGCTTTTCTTGGTCGTAAGAAATTGGGATGCCCAGAGTACAATGTTAATGAAGAGAGAAGAGGAAAGGGAATTGTTAAATATAAATGCGAACTTCGAGTTCCAAATATGAATTATGTTGGAATTGGTTGTTCTTCAAGTAAGAAAAATGCAATGTCCAATGCAGCACGTGATTTTGGAATGTATCTCATTCGAGAAAGTCTTTGTACAGTTTCTGATCTTCCGAATTTACTTGTAAGTTTATTGTGGATGTTAAACTGCTTGAAATATAAGCGCTTTTTCTATCCATCTACATATGTTAATGAGTAACGCATCTTCCGCCGAGTTTTTTTCATTCAAATATTTATGTATATAACATGTTAGCTAAGTTCATGCAGAGATTTCGTTTTATGTATTCAAACATGAATCGATATCTATTGAATTTACTAACATGTTTTGGGAATATACAGTGATTCATTTTATTATTTTTAAAGGCGGATGAAGCGTTACTTATATTATGGGATGATAATGTTTTTCCTTCATAAAATCATCTTAAGGAAGGTGATTTGGAAGGTGCTGCTCCTCCGAATACCACTTTTATGAATGGTCCACCACTTACATCATTGGATGTTAAACAACCGTATCATACAATGCCACCATCTTCAGCTCCATATGGAGCCGTTAATGTTCCACGGATACCTACATATCGGCCAAAGACTGAACATGATCAATATGTCGATCAAAAGGCTGCTGAAGTTGCTCAAGTAAGAATTATTTTTACTTTTTTTTGATAAATCTAATTTCTTCTTTTTTAGTCTGAGAATGTTGACATGGGTTGGTTTTTTGTGTGTTGTTTGGAATCTTTCTTAAATACTTTAATTTTAAAGGGGCTGAAATCCATGGGGGGTGGGTAATGGAAAATTGCAAGAAGGGTTTGAATGAATATTGTCAAAAGCATAAAATGCCTGTTCCCAATTATGTCATGCGTCAAACTTCAACCATTGGAAATAATTATAATTTCGTTGCTGAATATTCAATTTATGTTGCAGCTTTAAACAAAAGTATACTCTTTTAAACAATTTAAATCTTTTAATTTTAAATACCTTTACAGCTATTCATGGTAGAGGCGAAGGCAGCACCAAAAAAGTTGCTGAAAGTAGTTGTGCTTTAACAGTTATTCGACAACTTTATCATTACCAAATTATTCCATCGTCAACAGAAAAAGTACAAAAAAAAGAAGCAAGCAATGTAAACATTATGTTACCGTAACTTTTAAAATCATTTTTCTAAAATTTCAGTTACCTGAAATCCCAGTAATCCTTGATCAGTCATTAGTTGAAAGAATTGATGTATATTTAAAAAATGTTGGAGTTGAACCAACATATGATGTTCTTGAATCATCTAAAGAAAATCCAATGTCATTAATAGTTGATCGAAAGCTTGCCGTCTTTGAAGATTCTGACCCCTCTTCTGGTTATACAATTGGTTGGGCGCCACCAATGATTAATTGGAATGCATGGAGGCAAACAAATATTGATGATCAATCATTTGGAATGGTTTGTAAAAACTCTAAATTACTGTAATAGTGTTTTGTTTCTTTTTAGAAACCACTTGAACAAATTAGTGTTGATTTAAAAGCTGCTGAAGATACAATACGTATTCCGGATTATGTTAAAAGTGTACGAGAAAAATTACCAGTTTACAAAATTAAAAATGATATTGTTAATGCTGTTAAAAATAATCCTGTTACATTGATTAAAGGAGCAACTGGATGTGGTAAATCAACTCAAGTTTGCCAATATTTACTTGAAGAATTTATTCATTCTGGAAAAGGAGCTTATTTTAATGCATTCTGTTCACAACCTCGAAGAATTTCTGCTATCACTTTAGCGGAACGTGTGGCTGAAGAAAGGGGAGAACAATTGGGAAATTCAGTTGGATTTGCAGTACGATTTGAAGCAATATCTCCTAGACCATATGGTGGTGTTATGTTTGTTACCGTTGGTGTTTTAGTTAGAATGATGGAATCTGGAATGCGTGGAATTAGTCATGTCATCATAGATGAAATTCATGAAAGGGATATTAATACAGATTTTTTGTTAATTATTATAAAAGAAATGGTTGCAAAAAATCCACAATTGCGTGTAATTTTAATGTCGGCTACAATTGATACTCAATTATTTACTGATTATTTTGGTAAATGTGAAATTATTGAAATTGCTGAGCATGCAAATGAAGTTCAATGTATGTCTTCTTTTTCTTGGTGCTTTTCATATTCAGATTACTGTATAATTGAATTCTTTAGTTTTCTTCTTGGAAGATGCAATTAAATTTCTTCAATATATGCCTCCGATTCCTGATGAAAAAAAGAAAAAGAAACGTGCTCGATCACCTCCTCCAGAAGATGAAGATACTGGAACTCTTGATAATTCTAAAACAACTTTTGAAAATATTGATACTGCTTCATATGGTCATGCAACAGCTGAAGCTTTAAAACGAATGAATGAAAATGAAATTCCTTTAGATCTTATTGAAGCGCTTTTGGTTGATGTCCATGATAAAGGAGCTGTTGGAGCTGTTTTAATCTTTTTACCTGGATGGAATATTATTTCAATGATGTTATCTCGATTAGAAAATCATCCAATATTTGGTATGATTTTGCTTTTTTTTTGCTAGAGTCGTGTGTCTAATTTGGTTATTGTTTTTTAGGTAACAAAGAACAATGCCTTGTTCTTCCATTGCATTCACAGCTTACTGGAAAAGAACAACATCGTGTGTTTGAGGAAGTTCCACCTGGAGTTAGAAAAGTTTGTTAATTTTCATTGCTTCTATTTGCAGTATACTGTACTTTTTAGATTATTCTTTCTACAAATATTGCTGAAACTTCTGTCACAATTAATGATGTTGTATTTGTTATTGATTCTTGCAGGTTAGCTTTCTTTTTTAAATTTATTATAAAATATTTCTATACTTTAGAGCTCGTGAAAAGATATATTCATTTCGTAATAATATTATTCATTTTGCTACTGTTTGGGCAAGTAAAACATCAATAATTCAACGCAGGGGTAGAGCTGGAAGAGTTCAAAAAGGATTTTGCTTTCATCTTTGTACAAAGAAACGATTTGAATTATTAGAAGAACATCGTACCCCAGAAATGTTAAAAACTCCATTGCATGAAATTGCGTTAACAATCAAATTGCTTCGTCTTGGAAATATCTATGAATTTCTTGAAAGAGTTTGTGTAATGTAATTGTTTATTAATTTATACCGTAATATTGCAGGCAATTCAACAACCACCAGTTGATAATATTATTGAAGCTGAAGTTGTACTCAAAGAAATAAGTGCATTAGATAATAATAATGAACTTACTGAATTAGGAAAAATTTTGGCAAGAATGCCAATTTCTCCTGTCATTGGTAAAGTTATTATTCTGGGTGCTGCTTTAGGGTCAGTTTAAAATAATTCGAAAACACCATGTTTTAAACTTTAAAGTTTAGTGTTGGTGATTTAATGTGTACTTTGGCTGGTAAGCTTTTTGAGGGTGTGTTTTTCATAATGTATTATAATTTTTTTTCAGCTGCTTCTTCTTTTAATACGCCCTATGTTCAAATGGATCGAAAATTTACAAAACTTTCTCATCGTCATCGAAGTTTTGCTGGAAGATATTTGTCAGATCATGTTGCCCTTGTAACCGCAAATCAACGTTTTCGAGATCAAATTAATTATGGTGAAAATGCAGCTAAAGGATACTGTACTCAAAATTGGTTAAATTATACTTGCCTTGTTATGTCCAAGTTTGTTCACTTTTTTTAGTTCATCTTAAATTTATTATAATTATTATTTTAGTGAGGCACGAAAACAGATTCGCGATGTGTTGGTTAATAAAGGATTTCCAGAAGCAGCATTTTATGAATTTAATACAGATCCGAATACTGATGATCCGTTTTTATCACTCTTCCTTTCTTTGGCTGTTCAAGCATGTTATCCAAATGTTGCTTATTTGAGAGATAAGCGAAAAGTTTATACGTTGGAACAAGCAACTGCACTTTTATCAAAGATGTAAGTTATAATGTAACTTATTATTTATGTATAAAAAAAATTTTTATAGGTCTGTTTGCGTTCCATTTGAACCAACACAACCGATGGAATATCCTTCTCCACTTTTTGTCTTCACTGAAAAGGTAGCAATTGTTAAAGATATAATTTTTAAAAACTTTTATTTTTTTATAGATGAGAACAAGTATTATTGCTTGCCAACAAATTTCTGCAATCACTCCTATTCAGCTTTTACTTTTTGGAAGTAAAAGTGTTGAAGCAGAAGGGCATGAACGTGTTATGCTTGATAGCATGTTTGTTTTTTCTTCATTTCTTTTAAATATATGTATTTGAATTAATATTTTGCAGGATTCCTCTCAAAATGGATGCAACTGTCGCTGCTAAATTAGTTGCATTACGTCCATGTATTGAAGCTTGTGTTGTAAATGCATGTAAAAATCCTGAATCCCTTGCATCTCCTACTCAAAATGATACAGAACTTATTCAACTTCTTAAAGATCTTTCAATGGAAAATGCAGGAAAGAATGAAGCTCCTCCTTCACGTTCAAATGCGGCTCAACCACAAAGACCTGCATTTCGAGCGTGTATGTATATCGCAAATATGGAAACTTTTTTATATTTCAACATTTTTAGATGCTTCTCGAGGACATCCTCGACATTCGGGTTACGGTAATCGCCCACGACCTTATGTTTCACCACCTTACCGTGGCGGTGGCGGTGGATACGGTGGTAATAGTAATTTTGAACCAAGAGGTTATCGTGGTGGTAGTGGTGGAGGCGGATACGGTAATAGAGGTGGTGGTGGAGGCTATCAACAAGCTTATACACCTGGAATGTCTCAAATGAATATGAATAGTAATCCTTCTTACAATTTTACCGACGATAGTCCTTTGCCTGTACCACCTATGCCTCCATTTTCTCGTGAACCTATGTAAATTATTTATTTTTGTTATAATAACTTGTTTTTATGTTTTACCTGTTTTTTATATTATCTCTCTGATTCATAGTTATAAAATTTTTTGTTGAGGTTTATCGCATGCGCCGCCGTTGTGTAGCTTTGTTGACTCTGTTGAAAAATGATGACTCACTTTAAATTTCTGGATTCCATCAAAAAATATTGTGAAAAAGGAAACAAAAAAAAACCACGCCCATGAGACTCATTTTTTCTCTCTCTGCTTCAACCGACCCATCAAACTAATCTCTTCGTTGAATATTAACAAATTCTTTTTATTTACGGTTTAGCTTTTTTCCTTCAGTGTCCTTTTGTACGACCCCTTCAATGGTTGATACAAAGGTAAAAGGGTTTCGAAATGAAGACGGGCGGGACATTTGTTAGCAAACACAGAAAAAAAGCAAGCTCTAACTTGCGTCTCTTTTTTTATATGTCTGTCGTCGGCGTTTTCTCATTTACACACTTGAAAAAATGAAGAAAATCGAAATGAATGAATGAAAGAAAGAAAGAAGCCGCTGAAACAGAAGCATAACTAAAAAATAAAATAACAGAACAACACATTTACGAAACTTAATAAATTTAGGAGCTTTTCGGGACTCCCTTCCCTTTTTTTTCTATTATATAAAAGCACTCCCTTTTTTTAAGCTCAAGGACATTCTTTGACGTTTAAAAAAAGTTTATTTAGTAGTTGGTTTTTTTCTCTCTTTTATTCGTTCCTTCATTTTTGAGGTGTTGCGCATTCCTCCTCATCTTTTTTTGGTATTAAAAAAAATATAAGAATTGAATTGATTGAATGTTGTTGGTGATTGTCTACGACAACCTTTTTTTTGCTCCCACTGTTGTTGCTTGCTTTTCCTTTTTTTTAAATGTATTGTTTTGTGTTGTCCTTTCCCGTCTCCTTCTTTTTTTTGTAAGACGACGAGGAAGGAAGGAAGAAGCAAGTAGTCTCATCATTTTGCCATTTTTTTTATTGAAAAACATTTTTTTATGATGAGTCTAAGTGACTTACCAAAAAAATCCCCCATATTGCATTGGAATTCGCGCATTTTATTTTTCTTTTTTTTGATGAAATGGCACGCGAACGGTACGAAAAAAAAGTTTAAAGAAAATGGCTTTTTTTAAATTATGAAAAACATCTTTTTTTAAAAAGCTGCTGTCCATTTATTTTTTACACCCTTTTTAGCGCTGATCTTTTTTTCTGATTCATCTTTTAGAAGTTTGAACCGTGCTGCGAGAATTGATAATTGTTTTGTGTTTAAAATTATTTTTCATTCATGAATTTTTTTTTAAAATTTGAATATTTATTTCATTTATTATTCATATTTTTATGGAAAAAATTGGGTGCATTCGCATCAAAAATTGCTGTTCAACTTCGTTTTTGGAAAAAAAGAATTGCGCGAAAAACTCGTGTTCACAAATAACTAACCATAGTTCAATGTTTTAGTTAGGAAAATAGATTAAAGATGCTCCTAAATTCAATGTCCTCTACTGCAAAGTTTAAATACTTTTTTCAAATTTTATTTGCATTCATCTTGTTATTTCAATTCACAGGTTTGTTCTTCAAAAAAAATAATTTAGGCTAATTAAAAAATAATGTCTTTATCTATCAACTTCTTTTTCAGAATCTCTTACATGTTGCCAAAATAAGGTCAATGAAGCAAAATGTGCAAAAACTTGTGTTGGGGAACGCTGCTTGGTAAGTTTATTTACACCATATTTTTATAACATTTTAAATGAATTTTTCTTTATCTTGCAGAAATTATTATCTCCAGGTGGTAAAGTTATTCGACATTGCATCACTGGATACGATCCTGAATACAATTTTCAAGGCCATCGACACACTGAAGAAGGTGAAGATGCTTATATTTGCAGTGATGAAGATCGATGTAATGCTGCTTCAATTCCTTTCATTTATGGCAGCTTATTAATAATCCCATTAATTATTAATTTATTGCCTTATTTTATTCACTGATATACGTCGTATAATTGTAAATAGATTAATCTCTTAACTAATTCACTTCTTTGTTTGTTTTCGTTGTTTTTTCGTTGTTGCAATTATAAGATCTTCAGCATCCTTTTTTCTTGTATTTATATGGTGCAGATATACGTGTGTCTTCTTCTTTTTTTTGTATGTCATTGGTTATTATTATTACATGTGATAAGAGAGAAAGTGCCATTAATAGTTTTAAAGTTTTAAAAATTGTGTATGTTCAAAAAAAATGAAAAGATTCTTTGTCTGAATAAAACTTTTTTGTTTGTTAACTTTTCATTAAAAGGTGCAGCAAAAATGTCTGTTAAAACATGTTAAAGATATGTATGTGCTCGTAACTGTAGAACTTTTTGCAGATCATTTTTTCTAATCACATTTTTAGGCAAAATTTGTTGTCAAAGAAAATATCCTTAAATGATATTACAGTTATCAAAAAATCGCTTCCAAATAATCCAAATAGCTAAATTTAAAGAAACTGCATTCATTAAATTCACGATGTTGAAATTTATCTAAAAATAATTAAACTTAATGAATTACTTTTGAAACAAAGCAAATAAAGTAAATGTGATGAATAAAAAAGTAAATAAATCTTTCAAAGCATGATGGTGGTAATGAGTAACCAAATAATTTTATAGAAGCTAAGTAAATGTTTCTAAATTTCACAACAAAAGAATACAAATCAAAAAGTATATATGTAATATCTCATTTTTTAACTCTTAAACAATTAAAAGTTCCTATTAAAATACCTAAGATTCCGAAAAAAGATGTAGATGTTACAGTTGTAAGGAATGTTTTGCTAATAAAAGGTTTAAAACTTCTGTGACCATTCCTAAAACATTTTTGCAAAATATATAGTTTAATACAGAAAAAAAAGCGAGACTCTACGACATTGTTTGAATCGAGAGGCACATGACAATTTCTTGTCCGATTTTTTAATAGCCACTTGGTACATTGGATTAGAGATTTAACTTTTTTGTATAAATCAAGTGGTAATAAAAGAATCAAAAAAGAACTTTTCATTTGCCGCTTCATCATGAAAAATTTAAATAACGTCGTAGAGTATCTCTTAAAACATACATATAAGCAACATAGCCCCCAAATGGAATTCCGGCGGCAAGTCCAAGAGTTGCTGATCTTTTCATTGTTTCTTTAAAATCTTCAGTACATCCACCACGTTCTCTTTGAACATCAAGATATTCTTTTGGAGTCATATATCGTCGTTTTTGTTCTGATTCAGCTGCCATTCCTATATATAAAGCATTTATTATTAAAAATGCTCATGCTCATAAAAAGTTAATAAGCTTTTGAAAAATAATCAGTTCGTTTTAGGTGCGAAAAAGTGGTTGAAATATCTTCAAATGATCATATAATATATCCAAGACGTTCACAGACATATAAATGGGAAATAAAAATAATTATTTTCTATCTTTATTCTTTACATACTTTAAAAGCATATAAAATCGTAATTTTAATCAACAAAAATGTAATTGTATAAGTTTAATTCAATGTCTTGAATATAAAACAAAATCATTTAGAGAATTAAGATGGTCTACCTGGACAATGGAAAGTCAAAAAAAATGTTCAAAAACATTTTGCTTGATTATAGTAATTTTATGTAAACGGAAAAAAGACCGAAAAAACGGATAATAATAATTTTTAGACCTGAACAAAAAAATATAAAAACCAAAAAAAGGAAATGCGCCGAAAATGCCATTTTGGTTTTCTGTTTGACGCTTTTTCTTTCCTTTTTTTTGCGCAACAAAAAAATGCATTTCCCAATATGCTTTTGAAGGACTCATTGCCAAAAACACGGATTTTAGGATGGAATGGAAAAGGGAGGGTTTTTGGAGGATTATAATTTTTTCGCTCATATTCGCTCATTGAAAAAAATACCACAAGAATCAGAATTGAATTCTCTATCGAAAAATATAAAATTCAGATTCAAACCTTCTCAAACCTGTTTTTTGTAGTTAAAACGATACAGTAATTCAGCATTTTCGGCGCTTGGTCGGACCAAGTTGGTCCAAGTCAAAAAAAATGTTTTGAGTTGGATTTTTAGAGTCAGCGTAAAAAATAACATTTAGTAGGGCACTAAAAAAACTACAAAAATGCGGTCGAGGCCCTATGAAAAAAAATTAAAAATTTTTATCTTCAATAACATTGAGTATGCAAATATAGCGGATAAAAAAACTGTTGCTCACACATTATTTTTAGCCTGATATCTCTAAATTTAAAAAATTTTTAGGGCCTCGGCCGCATTTTAACACGTGCCTCTGTTAGCACTGATAATAAATTTATTTATTTAATCGCTCCTTTACATAGCGTGTTTGTAACAGAAAATTTTGTTTTTCATACTCTAAAAAAATAAATAAACTGCTCATGCCAAAGTTACCGAAAAGATTCAATTTTGAATAAAAAAATTTTTATTCCAAAACTGAAAAATGTAACTACTGTATACAGTAGTTACATTTTTATCAAGGGTACACAATTTCAATTAAAAATTACATTTTCGAATTCAAATGAGTTTGGTTAGCGGTTTATATAAGAATGTTGCAATGAAGAAAAAACAGAAGCCCTATGAAAAAATAAAAAGAACAGAGCAAAATTGCAGCTTCTCATTTTATTTATTTAAAAAATGTAATTTTAATAAATAAACTAAAAATTTAGAAAAAAGAAGATTAAATAAAGACCTAAAACGCAATGAATGAAACTCAAAGAATTGTGATAATATTCTGGAATATTAGGTAACATTGACAATGTTACATTGTTTTTTAAATTTTAAAAAAGTTTTTTTTAAAGATTTCTATTAAAGTTTAATAGAAATCTTTAAGAAAATATAATTTAGCAATTCAAGTTCAAAAAAATGTTCGCAACAGTTGCGTCAAATTTGACGCCGTAAATTTGAACAAAACTTTCTGGCAAAATGGATCAAATGAAAATCAGCGTTAAACGTGAATTCGCATACAAAAAAATCCGGGGGTTGCTGTAATTAAATGTCAGCATTATAAATTAAGGGTTTATTATGAACCGTTTTATTACAGCAAGGACATTTACAATTGCAAAACGATGTGATCATTTATTATTTTCACAAAGGCATTTAATTGTTCCTTCACAGGTAAGAGTATTTTTTAAACTGTATCTTTCTATTTATTTAATAAATTTTTAGAAAAGCTTCAACAAATCCGTTGATGAATATGTAGAAAATCAGCTCCAAAAAGAACCATCAAAGATACCAATAAGGTTACAAACGGCGTATGCTGCAATCAGAAAGAAATTTAAAAGAGAACCAGATAATATTGACCCTGAGCTTCGAAATGTATGTATGCTTCGTTATGATAAAGATAAATACTTTATCCAAATATTATGTGCTCAAAACTTGTTCTTTTTAGCTTTTAGATAAAGCTGCTGGTCAATTGTATTACGATTGTGCTAATAAATATCCATATCTGGCACTATGCAAAAGTAAGATTAACTGTATTTTTGATGATATCTTTAAAAATTATTATATTTTTAGGTTTCGGGTTAGAAGATTACATGTCAACTTGGTTTAAGCTTACACTTATTCATGTTTGGTATTATTTTAATTTTGTTATAATATATTAATCTTTATTTGATTTTTAGGATGATTTTGCTAAGAATTCATGTTACATTAGATGCTGCAGCATATAATCGAATTCGAGATGGAATATTAAATACATTATGGCTTGATGTTGATAAAAGACTTGAACTTCTTGGAGTACGTCATCTATGTTTTTTACAACGAATTACAGTAATGCATATTTTAGGCTCAATTGAATCAAAAACTTAATACTACTGCTGATATGCGTAAAATGAATGGACTTTATATTCAAACTTTACTTGAATTTGATGAAGTATCTAAATATTTTATTTTTCGATTTTTGTTACAATTTCTTTTACAGGGTTTCCTTCAAGATGATACATTTCTTGCTGCAGCAGTTTGGAGAAATCTTTATTTACAACGATCATTTGATCCCATTCATGTTAATACCGTAGTACGATATATTAGAGCTACAGTAATATTTTTATTATTGAAATTTTTTTTGTCTTTAAATTTATTCGTTTTCAGGTATCCTATCTTGAAACAATTGAAGTCAATGATCTTCTTATAAATGGTATAAATTCATGGAAGCCTTCAGAAAGCCTTCAAGAATGATACATTTCAACATAGGTTATTACTGTAGTTTTGATTTAATAGGTTTTGGGGTTTTGAATGTGCCTTTATATTATTGTTTTGTTTGATTTTAAACGTTTCTTCTTTTTTTGCAAATAATTTAAGTGCAAGTAAAAGAAAAAAAAAGAAGTTGTGAGAATTACGTCAATTTCATGTCTGTGAAAAAAAAGTTTTTTTTACTGCAAAGATTTGAGACAATAAATTTTGGTCTGTGAAAAAAAAATGACTCTCTCTCTCTCTTTTGTCAAGCTTGACAACCGAGCGATCACATATTTATATACTTTTCTATTATATTATATCCTGACGACGGCTCTATAACTGCGGTGGAGGAAGAGAAAAAAAGGGGACATGTAAAGCGATATCAAATTTGATCGAGTTTCCTTTTCCTCCCCTTCTATCTTGCCTCTGTCTATCTTTCTTTCTTTGATCAACCACAAAATTTGACAAAGCAAGCAAAAGCCTTGTTTTTGTGTTGTCCCCTGAAAAATGCAAAAAGGATCGACCGCTTTAATTCTTTCTTTTTATTTTTGAATTTGCGCTTTAAAACTTAAATTTAAAATTTAAAACAAAGTATGTGTGTTTTTTTTTGTTTCATTCAAGTTGATCATAAAATTTATTTATGTTTGCCACTTAAAAATAAAATTGATATTATGGATTTTCAAGAAAAGATGATAGAAAAGTTTTTTGGAGAAACGACAAAAAAAAGCAACGGATAATTGTTGTCGTGTTTTCTTTTCTATTTTTGTTGTTTAACCCCGGAAGACATTTTCTTTATTTCTTTTTTTCAACATCAGGAAGGAAGGAAAAAGAATGGCATAAAAAAGTTTTTTTTTGAACTGGAGCCAGATTAAGTTTTTTGCTTTTAAATTTTCAAAGTCGTTGTTTTTATTTTTTTAGTTTCAAATTCTTTTTCTCTCCTTTTTCTTTCAATTGATTACTGTAAGCTACAATAATTATTTATTACAAATTGGAAAACCTGTAAAATAATGTTATTTTTATCCTATATTTTTCAATCATTTGATTCATTTTTAATTTTGTTAACAAAATTTTAATTTATTTTGTAATCAAATGTTTTTGAAACAATTTTGTAGGTTACTGTAACAAATTTGAAAACTCTTACCATTGTTCTTTAAAATAAATAACTGAGATATTTTTAAAAAGTCCCTTTTTTTCTTTCTTTTTATTGGTGGCACTTTCTTAATGGCCCTTTTTTATAAATGCAAAAAAAGCAGCTGTTTAAAAATTAATAGTTTTCACAAATTTTGCTCACTTTTTTTTGGAAGTTAAAAACACCTTTTTAAAATTAAATAAATTTTGTCCTAAAATTTTATTGCTACATTTTTTTTCAAATAAAAACGGATAAAATTAAGTCTCTTTTTTTATTAATAAAAATGGATTTAAAATTTTTTTCATTTAATAATCCTTTTTTTTCAATTATGGCACTTTATAAGGCTTCTGAAAAAGAAAACATGGATATTTTGATTCATGTTTTTTTTGTTGGATTTCAAAAAACATGAATCTTTTTATACTACAAATATCCATCAAAAAGGTCTCTCTCTATTTTTTTTGAAACAACAGCTGCATTTTATTTTTCTTTAAAAAAATAACTTACTTTATTCCTTTTTACTTTTCAGGGGTTTCGTTTTTTCTTTGTTTAAAAATAATACATTTTAAAACTTATATTTCGTGCTTATTTTTTGTTCAACAAAAAAATTGTATCGGAAAATACAATTATTTTTTCTCACAATTATTTTTAAAAAATAAAATTATTTTTAATTAATTTTTAGCGAAGTATACAATTTTTTTTGGTGGTGGTGGCGCCACTGGCAACCGAAAAAGTAAGCAACAGCTAAAAAATTATTCCATTTTAATACTTTTATATAAATTTTCTTCTTCCCGAACGACGTATTATTATTATTGCCAGCTTTCAATTTGGCTGGGAAAAAAACGAAACGAATTATTTTTTTCTTCATTTTTATATCTGTTTTACCTTTTGCTGCTGCTGTTGTTGTTGCTGCTGCTGCTTTATCTCTTCCTGGATCGATATCAAATAATATATATTTGTGCCAGTGGAGGATCAGAGATTTTCATTTCATTGCTTTCTTTCTCTCTTTTTTTTTGCCGTTGATTGATCGCAAATCCACCATCAAAAAAAAAACAAAAAAAAGTTTACGAATATTTTCTTTTATTTTATTTTTTTTTCAACAACAAAGATCTTTTTTTTTAAAAAAAATATTGTTTACTTGAGATTTTTTGGAAGAAAAAAGGAAAGTTGCGCTAAAGCATCAAAGGAAGCTAAATCCATTTCTTTCTTTTCTCTCAATCAACCCTTCTCTCTTTTCTTTTCTTCTATTTTATTTAATTTTATTATATTAAAAAAGTAAGAAGAAGAAATGTCAATGAGTAATGGGATCGGTGGCTATGGAGTACAAAATGGCGGAAATACTCCACAATTAAGGCCACAATTTCGAAGGCAGGGTTCAAGTTGTAAGTTTTTTTAGGGACAAATTTTAAATAAATAAATATTACTGTTTTAAAAAAACAAAAACATTTTTATTACAGTATTTCCACCGCTTTTTAAACAATCCTATAAAAAATTGAGTTATAAATGTTATAAAAAATAAATTTTAGTCGGTCATGGAAATGTTCATAATATGGCAGTCATGGTTGTGCCAACAAAAGTTGATTATTCTGTAACAAAGGTTTTTTCTTCTTTCGATTACCGTAACTTTTAAATAATTATTCTAAATACAATTATAGGGGGGTGTACGACTGTGGGCGGTATTATTTGTATTTATATTTTTATGTTCTGCAATGTTAACAGTTTTTACAGAAATAGATGGTTAATAATATCATTAATATTTTTTAAAAAATAATATTACTTTTAGATGACGATGATGATCATCCTGTTTCATCGTCAAAATTTGATGATAATGATGATGAAACAGAAGCAGATAAAAATGTAAAAACTCCTCGAATTGTTGAAGATGAAGATCTGGAAGATGATGGAGAAGCTGCAAATCCACCGGATCGTGGACCTTCTTCTTCTGCTGCCACTTCTACTTCGTCTCCAGAAATTATTACTGCCGGGGATGAAGAAGACGAAGATGTGGAACCACAGGAGGAAGAGTTGTTTGCAAAATTACGTGAAAAAGCAGCAAAACATAGTGCTCGAAGAAAGAGAAAAGAAGCAGCAGCTCGAAAAGCGCAAGATGAAAATGATGAAAATGCAGAGGCAGCTCCGGCAAAACAATCTAGAAGGAAAAGAAAGCAGGTCAAAATAGAAGAAGAAGTAGAAAAAGAAGTTGAAATTGAACCTGAAGAAATTCAAGAAGATCAGAATGATGCAATAATTGTGGAAGAGTCGAAACAAGTTAGAATCATTCAAAAACTTTTAAATTAAGATTAAAATTTCATTTTACAGAAACGAAAATCACGTCGAAGAAAAAAGGTTGAAATCAGAAAAGAAGAATCACAAGAGGATGGCGAAGATGATGAATCGGAAATTATTATTGAAGAATCTTATCCTGATGCTGCTGAAAGAGATGATGACAACGATGACGATGAAAAGAAGCAGAATTCTGAAAAACACGATGGCGACAAAGATGATAACGACGATGATGATGATGGAGATGATGATGACGATGAATCCGCCCATCCTCCACAACCGCCCCGACATAATCCAATTAAAAATCCAAAGAAAAAAGTAGCCTCTTGGAAACGAAATATTGCCCCAGAAAATAATCCGGCACCCCGAAAAAATCTTTTAAAACATACAAAAGTTAGTTTTATTATTTATTTATTTAAATATTTTTTTGGAGTTTTAAAAAGCATTCTTTCAATTTCGGCGGGATTAATGTCATTTTCGTTTTCATTAAAAATCCAATCAAAAAATTCACTGTAATCGTCTTCAAAAATTAATGGAGACTGTAAATTAAAATAATTAATTTTTTTTAAATTTCTTCAAAATGTTTACCGTAGCTTTTGTTTGGATAGGCTTTTTTTGAGTTTTCTTCGGTTTATGCAAATTTGGCGTAACAGCTCGCTGTTGAAATGGAGGAGTTCGAGGGATTTTCGAAGATGGAGTAAATACTTTTTCATCATTTAATGAAATGGGAGAATCCATACTCTACAGTACCCTAATATTTTAAATATTTAATTTATAAAAGAATAAACATACCGATGTTATTGAAACAGTATCGGCATATCTTTTATCAAATTTAAAATTACTTCTTTGCTTTCTTTGTGCTAAAGGAGTTGCAGTTTCGCGGGTTTCAGAACTTTTTATTGAATTCCCATCCATCCATGATTCATAAATTGATGAAGCTTTTATTATTTCAACCTAAAACCATTTTAATAATAATTTAAAATTTTAATTAATATTTTACCTTTGAATTCGATCTACTTGGAGGTTTAGTCATTTCAAAAAAACCCGTGCAAAAAATTGTATCTAAAAATTTTAGGGGAAATTTTTTATGGCATAAAGGATTTTCGTATTTTTGATTAAAGTTCTAAAAAACATGACAAAATCTATAAAGACAAAGTTTCCATGGAAGGCAAATGTAATAAAATTTTTAAAATAACAATTCTTTTTCTTTTAGCGTAAACAAAAAGCTTCTCCTGATAATGGAGATGACAACGAAGAAGAAGAAGACGAAGAAAATGATGAGGAGGATGAAGAAGCCGTGGAAACTGCAGAACAACGAATGCAGCAAACCCATGATGTTGTGTCTATACGAAAAAAGTTTGAAACTTTATTTTAACTGAATATAATTATTATTGAATTTTTCAGAGCTCCACAATATAATCGAAAAGCAATTACAAATCGAGATGATTATAAACATCGAAATCGATTAGATACTGCAGATTTTTTACTTGAAAAGGTATTAAATTGGTTTATGTTTTGGTAACTCCGAAAAATTATTATATTAATTTATTTCTAACAATGCTTTGTATTTTTAACACCTTTTTTAAATATTTATTTTTTTAACTCGTTTTTTATAAGGTGAGACTTTAACAAATATTAACAGACAATGTAATTAGCGTAATCTCCTTTAATCACATGCATAAATTTTAGCATGAATTTGCAAAAGCTTCCTCCCTCTATGATCAAGTTTTATCTTTTAATAAAGAAAGTCCCCGGGCACATTTTGGTAAAGCTCGAACTTTACAACTTCGAAGTGAATTTGAAGGAAATGAATATTTGCTTGATGCCGCAATTGCAGAATATCAAATTGTTTTGGATGATGAAGATACTCCAGAAGTACTCTTTCGAATGTCTGCAGATAATGTCATTGAATGTGCGAGATATCGTGGAAATTTGCATAAAGTTATGACCGTTCAACGAGCCCTTTTGGATCGATTTCCTGATGATACTGAATTACAAAATAATTTTGGTGTAACATTTTTAATGATGGGCAGAATTGAAGATGCCAGGAATGTCTTCTCTGCGATATTAGAAACAAATTCAAATGATGCCTTGGCCCAAGCATATTATGGTTATATTTTAAAGGTGCATGATCATGATTTTGAAAAAGGTGTACAATTTATGCGTCGAGGCTTACGAGGATCTGATGAAGCAATAATTGATGCAAAATTCTATTTTCATCTTGGTGATGGCTTAATGAGACTTGGAAGGAATCAAGAGGCTTTAAGGGTGTATGAAGAGGCAACACATTTGGGACTTTTTCCATCCCCCCTTCAACGATCTTTTCATAATCTTGAAGGTCTTGTTGCACGACCTTGGTGGACTTTAGAACAAACGGGATGTGCAAAACATCTTAAACATGTTGAACGACAATGGACTGTCATTCGGGAGGAAGCCGTAAAGTTATGGCAAAATTATGAAGAATTTTTTGAAGCTGAAGATTTGCATTTAACTGAGGGCAGACTTGTTGCATATCCAATTACTAGAGATTCAACATTTATCGAAGAAAATTGTAATCAAATTCCACAAACTTGTAATATTTTGAAGAAATTTGTTAAAGATGCTGGATGCTTTAAAGGAGATGTAAGTTTATTTGTATTTTTTGGGGTACTGTTATTAAATTAAAGGAAGGGGAAGGTTAGGTAAACATGGCTGACATCCATCTTTTGGCGGCCTGTCATGTATAGGTACATTCGTCATAAAATTTTTTTTTCAATTTCATTAAAATTTTTATATATTTCCTGTAATTCGGGAAATGAGAAAGACGATGGCACTTTTTATTTTTTTTTTGAATTAATAATTTTAAAGTTATGAAGCTTTTAAAACGACACCCTCAGATTTTCACGCCAGAAAAAATTCTAGGTCTTCGTGTTTGTGCCCCGACGGTATAAGGGTGTAACGCGCATGCGTTGTGCGTTGAAAGGAGTGGATCGAGTCCGCGACGGTCAAAAAAAAAATTTTATGAAAAAAATTTGAAATTATTTTTCGGGGTTATCAAGCATGGGGATTCAGGATATAGAGGCGGTTTTTATTTATTATTTAGTAATTTGTGGTAAATGGTAAAATTTGTACAAAAAGTCAAAAAAACAGATCGAAATTGTTTTAAAGAGGAAAAAAGAAGCAAGGAAATAATGACGGAATACTTGCCTTTTGTTTTCGGTTCTTCAAAAAAAATTTTAAAAAATATATTTTCTTTTATTTGTGTTGTTTTTGTTAAAATTCATTCCGTAACAAATAAAAGATTTTTAAGATGGCATCAAATGAATGCAATTTCTTTTTAAAAGACGAAGTAAAAGCTGTTAATAATCTTACTCATAATTATTCAAATGCTCAATTTAATTGATTTAAATTAATTTTTTTTTCCTCGATTTATTGCTTCACAATCACAACCTGTTTGCAGTTTTGGCAAAGAAAGATTTTCTGAACATTTCAATAATGAAGAAGAATCAGAAGTAGGGTTGCCGTACCCCCCCCCCCCCCCCCGGGAAATCCCCGACTTTTGATTTTTCCCTCCCCGACTTCCCCGGCCGGGGAAGCAAGTAGTCGGGGACGGGGACGCGGATTCCCGTTCCCCGAAAGTATCTCGGGGAGGGGTAAATTTATGGAAAATTTTCTCTATGTTCCAATAATGAGAAAAAAATGGCTGAAATTTTTGGGATTGGGCATGGAATTGTATGGAATTTTCGCGAATTTTTATGTTTTTTAACGAATTTCGAAAAATCTAAAATTTAGGAGGAGGAATTTTTTTCGGGGAAGAAAGGTGTCGGGGACGGGGAGCCGGGGATCCCCGAAATTCAAAAGTAGTCGGGGATGAGGAATCGGGAGGAGGGGGGGGGGGGGGGGCGTCCCTAACCAGAAGGTGATGATTTGTAAAATAAAAAGTTGATCAGAAAAAAATATATATTTAAAAAATAAACGAAAAAGATAATTTATTTAATAAATTTGTAAAACATTTTTGTACTTTGATCACATGTTACAAACATTCGATTTAAATTTTAAATATAAATAACCAGGCATTTTGCAGTCAAAGAGCAAAAGTTTTTTAAACATAATAGTTTCCACTTTTTGTAAGCTTTTATAGATTTAATGTCAATCAACATTTCTGGATAATGATAAAACATATAAGCAAAATAACCGTTTTTTTAAAAAACAGCTTACGACTTTTGTTTAAATCTCAAAATGATAAATTTGTAATTAATTACATTTTCCTTCAAAAACTTTTCATTTAAAGAAAGTTGAAACCTTTTTTATATAAATTTTACCATTTACCACAAATTACTAAATAATAAATAAAAACCGCCTCTATATCCTGAATCCCCATGCTTGATTACCCCGAAAAATAATTTAAAATTTTTTTCATAAAATTTTTTTTTGACCGTCGCGGACTCGATCCACTCCTTTCAACGCACAACGAATGCGCGTTACACCCTTATACCGTCGGGGCACAAACACGAAGACCTAGAATTTTTTCTGGCTCGTCGTTTCTCAAAGAAAAGAAAAAAGACTGCGACGAATGTACCTAGTCATGTAACGCCAAAAAATCCTATATAATTTAGATTTTTTAAATCATTTTTCATAAATGTGACCTTGTTAGAATCTTGTAAAAAAATACTACTTGTCTACCTCCTTTAATTACAGTATCACTTAAACAAATTTTTTAAAATTATCATCAACTTTTCTTTTTCAGATTCGTGTTTCTGTTCTTCAAACGGGATCAAGAATCTGGCCACATTGTGGTGCAACAAATTATGTTCTTGAAGCCCAACTTGGCCTTCAAGTAACTTCAGATTCAAGAATTCGAGTGGCATCAGATGTAAAGGGATGGAAAACTGGCAAATTTCTTGTCTATGATGAATCATTTGAACATGAAATATGGTTTGATGGAGCATCTGCAAATACAGTTCGAATTATTTTATCCATGGAACTTTGGCATCCTGAAGTGCCACAACTTAGTCGAGCAGATACTCTTAGACCGTAACCTTAAATATTTTCTTTTACGAAAAATTTGACCGATTTATTTACAACTTTTTTTGCGGGTTTCTTTTATTTCAAAGTTTTGTTATGTTTTTTTTATTCTTCTTCAAAGTTTTATGTAAATTTATTTAGGTAAAAAAAATCTAGTCCAAAAACCATAGACAAAAATAAAGTTTATTTAAAAAATCGGATAACAATAAAAAAACAAAAACATTTCAAATAAAGTAACAAAATGCACAAATATAATTTTAAAAAAAGAAGAAACTAAATAATACAAATATTTTTATTTCTTTAATTTTTGAAATTCGTTTATAATTGCTTTATTTTTGTAAATTGTATGCTTTTCAATTTCACCAAGTTTTTTATAATAATTTCCAAAAAGTTTATCAAAATTTTCTTCACATTCAGCCGTAATATTTTGAAGAATTCTTTCCCTCTCTTCTTCATGATCCTTTTTTTGTTTTTCATATTCTTCTTGTAATAATTTCATTTGAGTTTGCATTTGTCTTCGATTTTCTTCTTTTTGTTTCTAAATTTTTTAAAATGCAATTTGGGATACTGTAAAAATAGTCATACATACCTTTTGTTCATCAATAAAAGCAGCCATTGGTCCTTGACTATATCGATTGTTGCTGTAATTGTTCGGATTTTGATTTAAATTAAAAGGTCTTTGAAAATTTGAATTTTGAGAATAATTATTTTGATAATTAAAACTGCCGCCATTGTTGTTGTATGATCTATTCTAAAATTATATAATAATATAGATATATATATCTCATTTAACAACAACAACTTACATCATACAATGATTGTGGACCATCATATCGATTACCATATTGTTGTTGTTGTTGTTGTTGAGGATATTGTGATCCATCATTTCGATTATTTCTTGAAATATATCTTGCCCCATTTCCACATCCTCTTGACTGATAATATCGACCATTCTCATTTCTATTATTTCGATAAAAGTTTTCTCGTTTTTGTGGATTAAAAATTGAATCCACTTGTTCAGGGGTCAGGGGTTGAAATGGTGGACCTTCATATCTTGCTTCCAATTCTTTAATATATTCATCTGAATCATCCCTCAATTTAAGTCGAATTGTATTATCATCAGTTTTTGAAGCTTCAATAATATGCATAAAAGATCGTAAACCTTCTTTTAAGGAATTTGTGGCATTTCGATTTGAAAAAAGATTGAATAATTCCTGCAAAAATTTTATATTTAAGACAGTCCATAAAATATATTTTTTTAATATGTGCGTACCTCTCTTCCCAATTCAATATCAAATTTTAATTTATAAGCTCTTTGAAGATCAGGATATTTTACTGCATTTGTTTGGGAGATTCCAAGATCCCGACAACATGACAAAATTCGAAGTTTTGCCTATAAAAAAATATATGATATACATAAATACTTTTTAAATTTAAAAGTATACATACTTCTGTAAAAGAATACTTATTATTATTATTATATGAAATTATTAATGGCTCATTTGAGGCTGGTGCAGTTTGAAAAGAACGTTGTCCATAAATTGCTGCTTCAGATAATGTAATTCCAGGGGGATATATAAGAGCATCGAAATCGGCCATATTGGAAGAATTTATTATTTTAATATGTATATGTAATTTGATAAAAATATAAAAATATAAATGAAACAAATATAAAATAAAATAAACTTAATAATAAATTGAAAAAACAAATAATTTACAAAATATATTTTCTAAATTCTAGGGAACAATTAAGAGATATTCGCGCATTTGGTTACAGCTGTCATATTGTTCCCCGCAAAAAAAGGTCATCAGTTACAAAAGAAAAAAACATTTTAATGCAAAAAACAGATACCTATAGCTATAGCTGAATGAAGAGCTATATTATATATATTATTTTATGAAAATATTGAAATAAAAACTTAAAATAAATAATTATGTTACCAATAAAGGTACTGTATCAATGATACTGTAAATGATGAATAATATTCAAAATTTCGACACCGTTTTAAAAAAAATAAACAAAAATTATTTTTTTGATAATTTCGCTTTGATTAAATTTGCAGATTACTGTAATGCATAAATTAAATCAAGTATTTAAAAAAGTGATTAGTTTGAAATAATCACAAAATTCAGGGGGTTACTGTAGCTTTGACCCAGAATGCATCGAAATTTATGCAAATTATATTTGTTTTTTAAAATGAATTTTCAAGTTTTTTTTGCATTTTTGTTGTTGTTCAAACTGGCAAAAAACAAAAATTATTTCAATTTTAATTTCAAAACTTTGTTTCTTACTGTATTTTTGTAACCATTTTTAACATTTTATGTTGTACCTTAATTTACCAAATAAAAATAAAATTGTAAAAAAAAAATAGAAAGATTTTTTATGTGAAAATCAATGAAAGAAAGAGTTTTTTTTCTGTGGTTTTGATCTTAGATATATTGCAAAAAATGGGTTTTTATGATACTCATTGTCAGTTTTTTCTTTTTTGAAGGTCACTTTTTCTAAACAATCACGAAATAGCTTTTGTTTCATCGGTTTTTATATTTTTCGATTCCCCACCATTTTCGGTGTTTTTTTTCTTCTTTTTTTCTTAAAATAAGATTTGTTTTTTTTTGTTGGTAAAAAAATGAAAAAGTTTCACACCTTTTTATTTCCCTTCAATTCCAAGGCTGTCCGAAAAGTTGTAAGTTTCCCCCTTTTTTTCACTTTCATAAAAAAGGGAAAAATATTATTATAATTTTCAACATTAAAATGTGAAATTTAGAGGGGCTGCTTTTTGTGGTCATTTTTTTCAGACAGTGACTATTTGCTTGCTTTTTTTTTGAAAGGGGTTTTGGGGCCACAAAAATGAAAAGTATGATTCAAATACAGCAAAAAAACGAATGTTCCATTTTTGGTGATTAAATTTTGTTTTTATTCAAAACAAAAATGGTGAAAGTTTTTATAACTTTTAGTTTTAGAAATTTAAAAGTTATAGTTTTTATTTTGTTAAGAAGTTTTGAAGTAGTCGTAACGTGCCGGTGCCATGGCATCTGACAAAAAATAAGTTTAAATTTTTGTTAAATCTTTTATTTTAAAACTTCAAAACCCTCATTGATCGGCTTAGTGTTGTTGGGGGCTCCGGAGCCGGAGCTGGAGCTTATAAAAATGTACGGTACAAAATTGCTCAATTAAAAATTTAAAAAATAAGTTACATACCCCCCAATTATATGTCTACTGTAGCTTCTTAAATGTAACTTTGTAAACCTTTTATTTTTTGCTTTCTTCCAAAAACTTTCAGAATTCGGCTGCTTCTCTCTTTTTTTTCTTAAAAAATAAAAACAAATCCATCTTATTTATTTTTTCATTTTGTCATTTCCTATCTTCTTCCCTTCCTCTTTTTATATTTCTTGCCCTTTCTACTCTTTATTTTTTTTTTGCGTGTTCTTATTTTTGACCATTCTCAAAGGAATTCAAAAATGCGAGTTCATTAATTTCTTCTTTGTTCAGGCTTTCTTTCTTTCCTCTTCCTCCTTCTTTTTTTGGTGGACCAAAATGGCCAATACATAGACCCCCCCCCCCCCCCCCCCCCCAGCAACAACCATCACATTTAAAGATGACTCTCGATTAAAGACAACAAATTTTATAAGGCACTTTTATTCTTTTGTATTCTTTTTCCTTCAACAAAAAATAATGCCTAAAGGGACCAAATTCAACTCCAAATTGTGATATTTTATTTTATTTGACTTTTCTTTTTTTTTGTTGTTGCCAAAAAAAATTGCGTGGAATTTTTGAAGTTTTAAAAAAAGGGGGGGGGGGTCACTTGAAGCCGTTTTAAGTGGAAAAATTTGAAGCTGAATAAAAGAAAAAAAGAAGCCATGGAAAAAATATCATTTTTTTCAGTAAAAAAAGAATTCAAAAGGTTTTTTGTATGTCATTTTGCGTAAAAAAGGGGTGCCTTTTTTTTCGCCACCTTTTTGTTGTATGTTTACACTTTCCCTTTTTTTAAAAACGAGGAGTTAAAGTTTTGATACTGTTTTATAAATAAATCAAATGTAATCAAATATTGAAAGCTTTTGTAAAAAAAGGGTGATTTTTGATTTCTTAAAGGCATGTCTAATTTTTTATTATTCATACAAAAATATAGTAAATAAATTTTTGTGTTGCTCATCGTGATTCATAAAAAATATTTTGTTTTAATAAAATGTCTATCAATTATCAATGATTAAAAATAAAGATGGAAAAAATATTAGTGAAATGTTAAAAAAAAAGGGAATACTTTTTCCTCTCTTTCTTTGACATTTTTTTCGTTACAGTAAGAAAAATAAAATGTTGATTTACACTCTCACTTTCGACTCACAAGGGAACCACGGGAGATGATATTTGAGTTAAGACATCTCACATAGTTTAAATCATTCATTGGGGGTCAGAAACAAACCCCAAAAAATATTTCGCCCCACTTTTAAGTTTTACGCATTTTTCGGCACTTTAAAGATGCGCGCGCTCTTGGAGCACATGGTCCCCCCTTTGAAAAAAATATGTTGAAAAAAAAATTTTTCTGATTTTTTTATTTTTTGCTAGTATGTTACTATTATGTCTAACGATGATAACTGTAAAGTATTTTCGCCTCAAAACAACGCTAACCTACTTTTTAGCATTTTACAAGCTGCCGCCATATTATACATGAAGTCGAAAAAAACATTTTCACTTGCGTCAACAGGGCTTTTAAATAAATATTTTTATGCAGACGAATATTAGTGACTATAAGGAATATTTTGGGCGTAAATTTGAAAAATTTAAAAAATTTAATTTTTTTGTCATTTTAGGGAGCGGTGAACGGAGAAAATAAAAACGACCGAAAAAAAAACGGAGATTTTTAAAACAGTATTTTTTTAAAACGTATTTTTTTAAAACCATACATTTTTCAAAACGGATGATTTTAAAACTCATTTTTTAAAAACGGAGATTTTTAAAACTTATAATTATATGGGCTAAATAAACCCTTAAAGAATATTTTGGCATATTTGCGAAGAACTTGTTCAAATTAAACTATTAAAATTGCTCAAGCAATAGGTTCTGCTTCTGATGCTTTAAGAACTGCCGGTCTTGGCCAACATTTAGCAAGAATTATTCGACATAGAAGACAAATAACTCGTGTTGAACCTCCAGTTCCATCAACTTGGAATTTCGATATTCCAGAAATGTTTATATGAAATAATGACTTAAAAATTGCACTTCATCTTCACATGCTTACGACTATATATAATATGATTCAAGGAAAATTTGGTGACCAACTAGATGCTTTTCTCGATTACTTTGAGGGTACTTTTATTGGAAGACCTGATGCAAATGGAGAACGTCGTGATCCACGTATTCCTAAATCAAATTGAAATTTGTATATGAGAGTTGCTTTGGATCTTCCTCGAACCTCAAATTCACTCAAAGCTTGGCATCGTGCTCTAAAAAATTCTTTTCTATCTGAACATCCATCAATTTAGCGATTTTCCGAAGTTATGAAAGAAGAATTTGTTCTTTCAATGAATCACTCAGCTGCTATTGATCGGAATGCCACTCAAAGTCCAAAATATATGAAAATTAGTGCTGATATACAAAGATAACAAAGATATTAACAAGTATTTATGGCCGGAACAACTTCAGTGATTCATTTTTTACCTCAATGTTCCAATAAAATCAAATTTGGTAGAAATTAACTTATGTATTTTTATTTTTAATTTTTTTTAAATTTTGTTTTTATTTGTACAAAGTTTTAAAATTCTCCGTTTTAAAAAAAGTATGGTTTTAAAAATCTACCGTTTTAAAAAATGCCGTTTTAAAAGTTTTTTTTAAAATTCTCCGTTTTTATTTTTGCGGTTTTAAAAATCTCATGTCGCCTAGGGAGCACAGGGGGGACCAAGGTAAATCGCGCATCTTAAAAGTGCCGAAAAATGCGTAAAACTTAAAAGTGGGGCGAAATATTTTTTGGGGTTTGTTTCTGGCCCACAATGAATGAATTAAACTATGTGGGGTGTCTTAACTCAAATATCATCTCCCGTGGTTCCCTTGTCAGTTGGTTTGACCCAACAAAATTTCTGACCCGGTTTTAGACTCAAAAAGTTAACCGGTGATCCGGTTTTTTTTTAAATTCGGGCCTGATCACTTTTTAAAACTTGACACTATTTTTGTTGCTTTGAAATATGTAATAATTTTGTTAATCCTTTAAAGGCTTACTTTTACTTTCAGGCCTATGGCAAATATTTTATTCCATTTTCTAAGTGAGATAGTAGCAAAAAAGGGGTTTAAAACGGAAACAAATTTGTTAATGAATTTAACGCTGTTTTCATTTCTCTCTTTTTTCAGAGTTTCAACTTTTGAAGAAAAAAAAGCGTTTTTGAGTTTTGTCTTCCAAAATCGGAAATCCGTCTCCACACTCCCCTCTCAATTTTATTTCATTTCATCCAGCTGTGTGTGTGTGAGTGCCAAATTTGAATCCAAAAAGCTTTTGACTATTTTTAAAAGTGCACAAGAAAAAAAGAAAGATGCAAATTTTTATTTCGCTCATTTTGCTTTCATTTGATTTGACACAAACAAAAATGGAACACCAACAAAAGAAAGAAAGAAAAGAAAGAACGAAAAGTTGTAAATTTTTAAAGCTTTTAAAAAAATGAGCTATTTTTATAAAAAGCAGAATCTTTTGGGAGTTGTAAACCACACGTCGTCGCCCCTTGTTATTGTTATTGTTGATGTTCACGGTCAGTTTTTTTTCTTCAAAAAAAGTTGGATCAATGGCGCCATCAAAAAAATATTCACATTATTGTTGTTACTTTTTTATTCTTCTTTCTTCCTGCTGCTTGCTTATTTGCTGATTGTCGAATGATGGCGCCGAAACTAAACTTGGTTTTTTTTTTCTGCATGAAAATAGGTGCTGCTTTTTTTCCATCACTTTTTTTGTCTTCTTGATTCCTCAAAAATGATGATTCTTTCTTTTTTTTTTGCGGTGATCACCTTTAAAAAAACTGATTTTTTTGCGCAATTTTTTAATCATTGTTTTTTTCCGGTGCAGATTGTTTTTTTTTCTCACATTTATTAGTTGTTTTTGATTCTTCCGGCCCAAAAAAAATTGTTTTACATATTTTTTTCAAAAAAAATATATTAGCTTTGTTTTTTTTGGGAAAAAAAAATGGAGTTAAAAGCTGTTGACCGCGATTTAAGTGAGTGAAAAAAAGGGGGAGAGAGTATTGGACTCTATTTTTTTCTGCTGTTGCGGCTGCCATGGCGAAAAAAAAACGGAATAGAAAAAATCAAAAGAATATCGCCGAAAAAATACATATTTCCTTTTTCTTCTTCTTCTTAATGACCCGATACATGTAAAAATGGAGAAGAAAAAGGGAAAGGAAAGGTTCTTGTTGATCGAAGAAGGGAAGGAAAGGTGAAGAAAGGTTGCTTGCTTCGTGTTTTTTTGGTTAGTTGTGACAAAAATGAATTTATTTTCAGTGGTTTTTGTGTCGGTCAAGTTCGAATCGAAAGAGAGAGGAAGAAGAGGAGTGCCATGTTTGTGAGTCATGAATGGCTTTTTTTTCCGATTTTTTTATGAGAATATTACAAACCTTTTGTCTGTGTCTGTCAAAGATTTTTAAAAATAATAATTCAAAATATGTTTTTGACTAAACTGACTGAAAAATGGGAAATAAAAGGATAAAAAGAGATGTGGGGATTTGATAATTAATGTTTTTATGATTGATTGATTGGTTAATTTAGTCAATTTATTATTTTTAAAGAAGATACAAAAAAAAGAGATGGTTCCAAGATAATTAATGCTTAATTCTTTTTTTGTTTATAATTTCTTTTTTTAGCTTTGAAAAATTTCAATTTTAATTAGAATTTTAATATTTTTGGTTACGGTACATTTTTAACTTTGAAAAAAAATTGTATAAAAAATGTTTTCGGTTAATTATTCAAAAATTGCCCTAAAAAACTTCTTGTTTTTTTAAATTTCTAAATTCCGTTAAACCCTCCCGTTTTTTTTGCATTACGAAAAAAAACGAACATGTTCAAAAATGGTTTTTATCCGATTATCTCTTCAATTATTGTCACCCATTTTTAAAATTTTCCATGTTTTCAGTCGTTTTTTTTTGATCAGTTGCCTCATTTGTTCTCCCCTTTTTCTCCTCCTCCTTCTCTTCTTCTTTTTTGTGTTCACTTTTAGAATTTTGACCAAAATATTTTTGTCACTCATTTTCCATCTTCTTTTTTTTTCTCCAAAAAAAGTTTATGGAATGCCTATTATTTTTTTTAGTTTTGTGTGAAAACATTCTTTTTTTTCCTTTTTTCAATCCAATCGTCGCCGTTTGATGCTTAAATAATTTTTTTCTATTTTTTCCAAAAAAAAGAAGTTTTCACGATTTTGTATTAAAATTCGCCATTTTTGTTCCAATTCAATGAAAATATTTTCACACACACGTTTTTCTCATCTCCCTCTTCTTCTTTTTTTTGGATTATTAATAAACATTGAAGATTATTAAAAAAATATATTTGAATGACTTTTTTTTGTAAAGCTTAAAAACAAGAATTTCTCAGGGCCCAAGAAAAAAAAGAAAGACCTTTCTCTCTTTTTTGAAGTAACTTGAGCCTTGGGGCGGTAAAAAAAATAGAACCGATCGCTCTTTCTTTCTTTTTTTTTTGTTCATTGTCGGTATTATTATTATTGTAAAAAGAGAAGAAGTGAGACAATTTATCCATATCCAGCATCATCTTCATCAACAACTGCAGCATCAGCAGCAGCAGCTTCTTTTTTTCATCTTCATCTCTATCATTTTGATCAGCAGCAGCTTGGAGCTACAAAAGCTATAAACGAAAAAGAAGAAGAAGCAAGCAAGAAAGAAAGAAAGCATCAATGAAACTTTGAAAAAAAAGAAAGCCCAGAAAAAAGACGCGCGTTCAAAAAAAAGAACAACAAAAAAATGACTCTAAAAAAATGAAGGGCGCCACTTGGTTTTTTTTTGCTTTGCTTACTTGCGCGCCTTCCCTTTTATTTTTTTCCTCAATGCTTTATATTTTTTTTTGCTTTTCCCGATCGGGCAATCGATCCCCCCCCCCTTTTTTTGTATTGGCCTTGTACTTAACTCTCTTTTTTTTTATTTCAAAAAACATCAATGTTACTTTTTTTTTTGAGTGAGTTTAAAACTATTAACTCAAAATGACAGTTACTACGTTCAATTCATTTATCTTTGTTTGAAATGGTTCATCTTTTTCTTCCTTTTTTCAAGAGAGAATCTTTGAAAGAGAAAGAAAAGGTCATTTGGTCATTTTTTATATTATTTGATTCTAATTTGAATTAATTCCTTTAATCCTCTGTTAAAAAAAAATAATAGTAATTAAAAATGTACAAAAATTGATTAAAAGTTGTTATTAAAATACAGTAATAAAAATGTTGTTGTTTTTGTATGATTACTGTATTTTTTGATTTCGTTGCGAGAAAATAATTTTAAAAAAATAGTTGTGAGAAAGTTTACCTTTTTTTCTGCATTATTATTTCTTTAACAGTTAAATCTAAATATTATTATTTTTTACCAAAAATATATATGTTTTTCTTTTCACTTTTAACGTTTGCCTTCTTTTTAAAACTAGTTTTTTCATCCATTTTTGTGAAGCCGATAATCTTCAATCAACTTTGGTCAACAAAAGTTCTTTTTTTTTGATTTGATTTGATTGAAGTTTTGCAAATATTGCTTCAAAGGGAAAAAGTGGGCATCAGTTTTTTTTTAATCTGTGTTTTTCTTTCCTTCAATTTCAAAAGCTTTTTTTATCATTCCCGAAAAAAAGTGGGTGCGGAAAGTTTACCCTTTTTTTACCTGCAAAGTTTTTTTTGATGGTAAATTTTGAGGGTGGAAGAAAATGTTTAAATGTAGGAATTTGTGGAGATATTTTTTTGTTGTTTATTCATTGATTATAGAAATAAGATCGTAAGAATAGGATTAAATTGATGATGCAGTTGTTTTTTTGTTTGGGTGTTATCATAATCCTTTTTTCTTTAAAATTCAACTGTGACTCCGTTGTCCGCATTTTTGTGTTGCTTCAAAAAACTTTTTTTTTCTTATCTTTTTTCTTTCTCCTTTTTTCTGTGTTCCATCCTTTATTTGTTAGCCGTCATTTAAATTTATATTATTATTGTTATTATTCATTCTTAATTGTTTTTTAAAAAAAAGGGGGTGTTTTTCAAGTACTTTTTTAAAAAGTGTTTATATTGTTTTTACTTGTCCCAATTAAGAGGGGATTTTACCCCGAAAAAGAGAACTTGAATATATTCAAATTAGAAAATACAAAAAAAAGAGGGCACAAAAACAATTGGTCATTTTAACGGCTGCCAATGGGGTCATTCAAAACTGTAAAAACAAAAGAAAAAAGGGGGGGAAAATGCCACGGCAACCTCCTGCTGATTCTTTTCGCGTTTTTTCTGTTGTTTTTAGATTTCAAGTAGTAAAAAATTTTTTTGGAGAAAAAAAACATTGCAGATTTGTTTCTATTTTTCACGCCTTTCTTTTTTGTGTTGTATGTCTTTTCTTTTTTCAATGTTGAAAATAAAATATCACACAACAAAAAAAAGAGTCATTTACTTACTAACACTATTTTCGGACAAAGTTAATCCGCGAAAGACGATCTCTTCTCTTCACTTCATTCATTCAGTTTTTTCGATCTCCCCTCCTCTTTTTTTGTAATTTATTTTTGTTGCAAAACTATTCCCCCTTCTAAAAAAAATCTCTTTCATTTCATTTCTTTACCATCAACATCGACAAATTACGCAGTCAATTGAGCAGCATCAGCAGCAACATCAGCAGCAAGAAAAAGAAAGAAGAAACAAACAAACATCTCTCAAAAATGGTAGCATCTGTTTTCCCTTTTAGAAATGTGAGGAAGATCTCTTGGACGTGATTTTAGTGCGCAAAAAAGTCTATCTCCAATAAAAAAAATATATATTATATATATGAGCGAGAAATGACCGATGGTCAAAATCTCTTTCTCTGTGTTTTTTTTCATGCCCACCCCCCTCCGACCCCACAGCTGTGGCAATACTTTCTCCCTCTCATCTCTGTCAAAAAAAAGTACAACGGCGGCAGCGGTAATACTCTGATTTTTCTTCTTTTTTTTCGCTCTTTTCTCTCTTTTCTGTTTGCCATTCATCGATGATGCATCGTGACCAAAAAATGAATGAATGAGAAAAAGCCTTCCCCCCCCCATTTTTTTATATGATTCAAATCAATCAATGTTATTTCTTGCGCAGGTTTATATTTATATATTTTTTTCTTCGGTTAAATGGCACTCTTTTTTTGCCACGCTTTTTATCGATATTGACTTTTATATGGTTATCTTTTTTTTATTTTGGCAATTATTGATTGATATTTATGTGTCTTTTTATTTTATAAATTACAGTAACCTTTGGATAAATTTGAAATTTTTACTTTTTTTAAAAAGCTGTTTTTTTTGCAGAATTGCTTTTATTATTTTTTGGCAAAATTTTTGGTAATTGTTGTAAAAAATTTTTAAAAATGAATTACAGTACCTCGTATATATTTAGTATTCTTCTTAAATGATTCTTAAAATACCATAACAAAATTAATTACAATCTTTTATATATTTGATTGTTTGTGTTTTTTTTAGAATCTCATTAATCTTATTTTTTTCTCCAAAAAAACCTGATCATTTTTATTGCTCCCCCCTTTTTTGCGGTTCTTCCAAGGCCTTCTATTTTTTTACCTTAAATTTTTGACAGTCAATAAAAAAAGATTCTTTTCGTGTGTTTTTTTACACCGTTGAAAAAAAGGTATTCATTTATTTACGCGCCTAAAAATGTTCTCTTTTCAAATTTAAATAATCCGTTTCTATTTTTATTATTATATAACCTTTTTGAGTGCCCCCATTGTATCTTTCTTTTTTCTTTGAAGGAGGTGGAGGACTGTTGTTGTTCCTTTTTTTTCAAATTTTTAACTCTATTTTTTTGTTCAAAATTTGCAGAATGTAATTCATTTTTTTTCTCCTTGAGACTTTGAGCCTAAAAGGTTTTCCCTATGTTTTCGTTCTCTCAAAAAAGAAGAAGAATGCTAATCAATGACAAAATGCCGTTCGGTTACTCTTACTTTTTTTCCCTGCCGTAAAAAAAGAAAAGGTTTTTCCGTTTTTTTGTTGTTGTTAAAAAAAATGCCATAGAAAAAAAGCTGCTGTAATGTGTCAAACAATTCAATTTAATCCTTGAGTATGCCAATGCAAAAAAAAGTTGTTTTTCCGTGCCATTGAAAGTCGTCCTACTTTTTTATATTATTTTTTTTCAAAAAATGCCATAGCTTGAAGCGGTCACTTTTTTTTCTTCTTTTCCATGTTGCCAAGTTTTTTTTTTCCCTTTCTTCTATTTGGAGGCTCTTGTCAATGTGACACAGCGTGAAATGGGCGCGAAATAATAAAATATATATAAAAAAATGGATTCATTCATTCATCTTATATAAAAATATATGTTTTTATAATATAAAAAATCCTTTTTCTTTTCTTCATCTATTGCGCACCACTCCTCCCTTGAGTGTCCCCCCCCCCCCTTCTTTTCCTCCCGGAAATCATTTATTCGCTGCTTTGGATTTATTTATTTATTGTATAAATATATTTATATTTTTTGCAACTTTTTATATCCCTCTTTTTTTGCAAAAAAATTAAAACCATTTTAAAAAAAAAAGTTTTTAAGCAAGATTTTCAGTTTTGGCATTTCAAAATCATTTTCGGCATCATTCATCTTGCACAGAAATAATGTTTAGTTTAATTGTAAATTAAAATCTTGTTACACTAATTTAAAATTAAAATTACTGTAACACCAAAATTGTTGCAAAATAATATTACTATTTTTTTCGGCGCCAATTTTTTTTTCATTTTATGTTTGCTAACGCGTGAAAATTTAAAAAAGCTAATTTTTTTTGCAGCAACATTTTTTTAAAAGGCTTAAAAAAGATTATCCCTCCTTTTTTTACTACTTTCAAAAAATTCACAGCTTTTTTGAAAAAAAGGCCAAAAAAGCAGCAGTAATCGTTTACACTTTTTGAATTGCTTCAAGTGTTTTTTTTATTATCTAAGTTCTTCCCTGAAAAAAACGTACCCCCAAAAAGCTCTATTAAATATATATCTTTTTTAGAGAGAAACATATTGCCCCCCGTTTTTTTATTGTCTTCCATTGGCAATTGCCTCGATTTAATTTAAAGCTAAAACAGATTTTTTATCAGTTTGTTAAATCGAACTTTGATGGTTTTGTTTTCCATCAAATTTGTCTTTAAAAAATAATGTGTTTAAGTTTTTAAACTTTTTCCCATTTTCGACAAACCAAACAAATATGCCATGGCACAAAAGACTAAATAACTAACTCCCAAAAGGCTGATGATGATGTTCATTAAAAGGGAAGAAGCAGAAGAAGTAAAAATGCTTATCTAAGAACAATGGAAACCATTTTTGGGGGATGTTGTCCCCCCCCCCCTCCCATTGTTGGTTGATGACTGTCATCTGTTGGCAGGGGTGGTAGTTGTAGTTGCAGCGGCGACGTCGACGGCAAGCTACTGTCCACTTCACTTCTTTCATGCCGTTGCTTTCCTTCGTTTTCAATTTTTTAAATTTTCACGCTTTCAAAGATTTTTTCTCTCTATTTTCTAAAAAAACGGCCGTTGGCTTTTCATTCGCTTAAACCCATTCATTCAAATAATTCAATATGGCTTACTTTTTTTTTGACGAATTACTTTTCTTTCTTTTTTTCTTTCAAAAGTTAATCTTACACTTACTTCTTTTTTTGCTGCCTTCAATGTATAATTTTTTTTATCGCTCGATTGGTCTTTAAAATAATGCCATTCTTTCTTTTTTTTTGTGCCCTTTAAATGGTCATTTTTCATTCCCTTCCATCGACCCTACCAACAACATACAACAATTGAATCAAGACATTTTTAAAAAAATGGCGAAAAAAGAAACTGTCGCCTTTTCAAAAATACATTAGCTTGATTGCCCCCCCCCCCTTTTTTTTTGCATCTTAACTTCTGTTCCCTTTTTTTCTTTTAGCTTTTAGTTGCTTTTTTTGTGAAGCCTTTAATTACAGTCTTCTTTTTTTTGTATAAAATATTTTTGACGGAAATGAATCAAAAAAGGCGATAAAAGGCAAGCTTTTAAATATATATTTTTTTTCTTATTTGATTTATATCTTTTCGACATTTACGCTACAGTATCCTTACACTTTTACATGATGGTGTTTTACTATCATTTATTTTTTTTGGCTGCAAATTTTGCAACATTTTTAAAAAACTTTTTTTATTTGTTTATTTCATTGAAAAAGAAAAAGACCAAATTCCATTTTTATCCCTCTTTTTTTGACCATCTTTTTTACCCTTTAAAGGAAAGCTTTCCCTTTGGGACTCATCTCCTGTTTTTGATTTGTTTTTGAATATCTTTTTTTGCATTTCTTCTTTTTTTTTAAAAAAAGGAAAATTTGGAGATTCCAAAATAAATTTCAATCTCCTTTTTTTCAAAAAAAGTTTTAGTTTTCTTTTTTTGGAAAGCATTTTTTTAAATGACAAACTTGGGTTTTTTTTAAAAGAAAGCACTTGGTGGTCGAATTTTCCACCATTTTTCCCCCTAAAAAAACTAATTAATCTTTTTTACAAGTTTTTTTTGCTGCTGAATCTTTTTTATTGAATCTATTAAACATTTTTAAACTCAACTCCCCCCTTTTTTTATTGATATTAAACTTTGGTGGTCATTTAATTTAAGCTTCTCTCTTTTTTTATGATCTTTTTTTTATTTTGATTTTATTGAATCATAAAAAAATAGTGATAGCAGTTTAAAAAATGTGATGATGACTTTAATTGCTAAGTTTTCGTTTTAGAACATTAACGCCCCTAAAAAATGTGATGTAATATAATTACACTTTTTTTAAAATTACTGTAATTTTTTTTGTATTAATTATTTTTTATTAATGGTTTTTTGCTAATTCATTTTCTTTTCTTCTTCTTCTTTCTTGTATGATATTACAAAAGAAGAAGAAGATGATCCACTTGTTTCCTTCAGGCTTTTATCCCATTATTCCATATAAAATTTATTTTTTCTTTTCGATTTCCTCTCTTTTTTTCCTTTAAGAAAAGATAGATGGTCAGCCAAAAAAGAAATGCTGTTTCATGCTTCTTTTTTTCTTATATTTTTGCGACAGATTCAATTTCACCGTTATCGAGTGGATCTGTTTTTGAGAGAGAAGGGAAACTTCAAGTTGTTCACTTTTGTCAATGTCCTAAGGGCTTTCTATATATATATATATTTTTGTGTTGGATGTTTTTGGGGAAGGAGAGAGAAGGTTTCTATTTTTCCATGGCATTTCATACAAATATATTTAGAAGAAAAAGCGGCTCATATATTTATTTGCGCACTTCCGAAGGAGAAAAAAGAAAGGAAAGCTGCTCTTCCATTTGCTCTTCATTAATTCCGGTGTTCGGCTTTTTTTCTCCCCCCCCTTTTTTTTGGTCCATCATGGTTTTGGGATGGCCGAGAGAGAGAGAGAAGCGGTCATTTGCTAATTATGAATTTTTGTTGTATTCTTTCATTCAAGCACAAATTTTTGTTTGTAACTCTTTTTTTTGCGTGTTTTTCTTCTTTTTTCTTTTCTTTACCAACAGCTGCAGCTGCATTTCGCGGACTTTTTCATTTTGTGACTGTCAAAAACAATACTGCTAATTTTCATGTTATTTTTTTTTGTATTATTAATGCCGACTATCTTTTTTTTCAGGTCACCCATAAAAACATAAAAACATATATTTCTTTTAAATTTTCAAACTATTAATTAAATATATTATATTTATATTTATTTTTATCAAATGTATGATAAATTTAATCAATAATAATCATTAACCGCAAAAATGCGGATTTTTATTGCCAGTAATTGTAATCATCCACCGATTTATTGTTGCTGGCTTTTAATATTTTTAATAACAACTTTTATTCCATTTTCTGAAGGATTTCGAAAAGCCCGTGGTCGTCTCCTTGGACAATCCCTTCTTCCATTTGGATATACCTTTGAATTTAATGCTCCTGAATATAATGTCTCCTTGAAAGAGAATACTCGAAATCGGGCCTTTATTCAAATCGATGGCGGTGAAAAAATTGGAGTTTTTTTACCACCAATTTTTTCAAAAATTCGTTACAAAATTGTTGATGGTGATAAGGATAAACTCTTTACGGCGGAACAAACGGTCCTTGGCGATTTTGCATTTTTACAAATTCGTCCTGCAAAAGGTGAAATTCTTAATCGGGAACGAAAAGTAAGATTTATTAAAGTCAAAGTTTAAAAAGGATTAATTAATTAATTGATTAATTTTTGTAGAGTCATTATGAACTTTTGATAAAAGCAACTTTAAAACGAAAAAATGCAAATACGTTAGAAACAACGGCAAAAGTGAATCTAAAAATTTTGGATGAAAATGATAATAATCCAATGTTTAAAAAGACTGATTATATTTCCGAAATTGATACAGAGGTAAGAGATAACCGTTGAATACTGTAATTTTGTGATTTTATCCATCCAGCTACAGTACCCTAAAAATGATTACTGTACACTCTTTTTTAGACACCATTAAATTCTCGAATAATTCGCCTTGAAGCTTTTGATGCAGATGAAGGTTTAAATGCCGAAATATATTATTCTATGACAAATTCCCCAAATGATTCAGCAACTTCAATGTTTTATGTGGATACCCGAACCGGATGGATTCGAAATTTTGCACCCTTAAAGACAGGCAATTATAGCATTGATGCCTTTGTTGAAGATCGAACAAGTCGTCTACAATTTTATGGAACTTCAGATTCCCCAAAACCAATGTTTTTTCGAAATAAAGCTAAAGCTATAATTATCGTTAAAAATTCTACCGCTGAATCTGAGCTAAAAATAGCTGTTGAAAAATTTCCATTAAAACTTTATCAAAAAATTCCACAAAAAGCTGCAAAAATTATAATCGAAAATGCCGAAGAAGGAACCGTAAAAGTTGAAACAAAAGAAACAAACAATTTTTGGATCGAAGAAAATTCAGAAGGCTCAGGATTTTGGTTAATGATTGGAAGAACGGAAAATAAATCGATGGAAGCAACAATACTCGCAACAGAAATATTTGTTGGAAATCGAAAAGCTGAAAAGTCTCTTACAATTAACATGGATTCAGATTCCCGAAAATTAGAATTTGTAAATAAAAGTGAATTCAAAAATATTAGAGTCGATGAATCTCTGCCAATTGGATTTATTGTTTATCAATTTGAAGTCAACGGAATTTATGCCGAAGAAAAAGATTTAATTAGGTAATTTTTTTAAATTAAGATATTTTAAAAAATTATTGTAATATTTTGCAGATATCGACTTCGAACAGATTCAAAAAATTTTCCATTTCATCTTGATCGAACCAGCGGCCAACTTCGAATTAAAGCTTCCCTCGATTATGAAAGTATTAAAAGCTATGATTTCATCATTCTTACGAAACTTGATGGATTTGATGAAGTTCAAAGTGAAGAAAATGTTAAAATTACAATTATTGATTCAAATGATAATTGTCCACAATTTTCTTCCCTTCCAGCTGAAAATCAAATAATTCTAAAAAACGCCACTCCAAAAATGCCAATTTTTACGATCAAAGCTGTTGACATTGATTCAGAAGAAAATGGAAGAATCTTTTATCGATTAAGTGGAGATTCTGGATTTTCCATTGATGCCGAAACTGGTGAACTTTCAATTTCTGGGGCCTTAGCAAAAGGAAAAAAGCATTGGGGATTAAAGGTGATCACCTTTGATGCCGGATCCCCCATTTCCCTTTCATCTGAAGTTCAAATTGATATTTTTGCCAGTGCCGAAGATGCCAAAACATCTAAAAAAGTTTCTTCCAAAAAAGCTACCGATACATGTTCATTAAAAAATAATCATTCACCAAAATTTGCAAAACTTCCTTCAAATTTATCCATCAAAGAAGATGCCAAAATTGGAACTACCGTAACCAAGATAGAAGCAAGCGATGAAGATTACGGTATTAATGGAATTATTCAGTTTTGGAGTGAAGATGAATTCTTTGGAATTGATACATATTCTGGAATTATTACTGTTAAAAAATCACTTTTTGAACTTTTTAATCATTTAAATAATGGAAATGAATTAATTGATTATAAAATGGAAATTTCTGCAACAGATTCTGCAATTTTTGTAAATCCAAAAATGCCATCTCTTTCTACAAAAACTTCTGTAACCATTCAAATTCATGACGTTAATAATTATTCACCTATTTTTGAACAGGTAAAAATTTAATTAATTAATTGTATTACTGTACAATGATACTCCGACTCCGGAGTCATTGTACAGTAATACATAACCGACTCCGATTCCGGAGTCGGAGTTAGAGCCGATAAAAAATGTTCGATACAAACACTGTTACTGTAATTTCAAAAAATAAACAAATTTTAGCCAATTTATTTTACACAAATTGAAGAAAATGCTGGTGCCGGAATTGAACTACTTCGAGTGAAAGCAACTGATCAAGATCCAGGTCGAAATGGCAAAGTTGAATACCTTCTTGCAATTGATTCGGATTTAATCACCATTGACCCTGATACTGGAGTTATTCGAACAGAAAAATCTTTTGATCGTGAAATTTCGTTGCGAAAAAGTGAATATAATTTTTTGTTGGGAGCTTTTGATCGAGCAAATCCATCAAACTTTGGATTTGCAAATTTAACGATAAAAGTCATTGATAAAAATGATAATTCACCAAAATGTTTAAACGAAATTCATGAAGTAACTTTTTAAATTAAATTAATTTTTATACAAAACAATTGAAATTTGTTTTTAGTTTAAAATGTTTGAAGATGCTCCAAGGGGACAACTTGTTGGATGTATTGGTGCAAGTGAAATGGATTTGGACGAAAATGCTCGACTAACATTTGAAATGGGAAAATCAATTCCACGTGCCCCATTTCGGCTTGACAACGAAACAGGGTGTATCTTTTTGGATTCCATAAATCCGTTATCCGCAGAACGGCATTCTCGATATTCTTTCAATATTTCTGTTGCCGATCATGGAAGTCCTTCTCTTTCAACAACTTGTCAAGTTAAAATTGATTTAATTAGTGTAAATCGAAATCAAATGCCACCAGAATTTGAGCAAATTGCCGTTGATGGAAGTATTAAAGAGAATTCTCCAATTGGAACAGAAGTTTTACAAGTTTCTGCAATTGATCCTGAAGGAAAAACAATTATATATGAATTAATTGGGGGAAGTGGCCTAGGATATTTTGATATTGATGAAGAAAGTGGTCTTATCACTTCTGCCATTGTATTTGATTATGAAGCAACTTCATCATATTGGTTAACCGTTCGAGCTTCTGATTCTGATATCCCCTCTTTAAGTGGATATTTAAGTGTTTTGGTTCGAATTTTAGATCAAAATGATCGAGCTCCAATATTTGAAAAACCAATATATTTTGCAAAAATTGAAGAAAATTCACCCGAAAATAAAGTGGTTATTAAAGTTGAAGCGGAAGATCCAGATTCCACAACAACAGATGATTCAAATTTGCGATATTCAATTGTTCGAGGAAATACACAAAGTTTATTTCATATTGACCCAAATACTGGATATATTGTAACGGGAAAAAGAAAACTTGATCGAGAACATCAAAAAGTAAGTTGTATTTTTTTTGATTGAATGAAATTATGCCAAAACTTTGTAGGAGCATGAATTAATTGTACGAGTTTGTGATACCACTACCGTAACCATACCATCATCAAAAACAAATAATAATCTTTGCGCGGATGCCCTTGTTGTTATTGCTGTGGAGGATATCAATGATAATCGGCCCCTTTTTAATACCACAACAAATTTGAATATGCAAGTTCCCGCAAATAGAATTGGATTTTTGACAAGAATTTTTGCATATGATGCCGATTCAGATGGACCAAATTCTGAAATTGAATATTCATTTATTGGACCGTTGGTGGATGAAAGACTTCGAATTGATAAATATGGTAGAATTTCAACGATAGAAGCCCTAAAATCTGGTTCACAAGTTCATGTAACTGTTTTGGCAAAAGATTCCGGAGAGCCAAGACTTAATAGTAGTGTAACACTAATTTTGGAGCCCCTTGGAAGAACTCGAAAATCAGAAGCAACAAATCAAAAACCAAAATTTATTGAAAAAGAAACTTGGAAAGAATTATATGTTAGTGATGGGGATCCGGTTGGAGTCATTGTTGGACTTGTTCGAGCTCAAGATGATGATAATGATCCACTTTGGTATAGTATTGCATCAGACAGTGAAAATCCAAATGAAACATTTGCATTTAAATCGGCTTCTGGAGAATTAATTCTTGCAAGATCTGTGAATCTTATTGATCCAAGTTTATCCGAGATTAAACTCAGTGTTGCTGTTTCCGATGGTGTTGCAGAAGTAATTGATAAGGTTTGTTTTTATCACTGATAATAAATTAAATTTAAAAATAAACTGTATTTTAGTTAACAATTAAAATTTCTCGTTCTGCATCAATTCCACGTCCAGAATTTTTAACTCCTTCTAATTCCATTACTTTAACATCTTTAACTCCAGTTGGCGTTATATTGTATACAGCAAAAGCAAAATTTGATGAAACTCGAACCGGTATTTCACATCCACATCGTCTTCTTTACAGTATTCATCATGTTGATGATATTGCTGCAAGAGAATCGATTCGAATTGATGCTCATTCTGGAGACCTGACCCTTGAAAAATCTCTGACTCCACAAACAGCTAAAAATTTTACAGTAATTATTTCGGCAAAAGTTGGAGCATCAGAAAATTTTCTTCAACTTTTAATTACTCGACAACCCACCAATGAACATCCCCCAAAATTTATCAATAAAAAACCTGTTATTCAAATTTCTGCTTCAACTTCTCCTGAAACAATTATTGGAAGTGTAAAAGCTTTTGATGCGGATAAAGATTTAAATTTAAAATATTCAATTATTGGCGGAAATGAATTTGGACTTTTTTCAATTGATTCAAAAAATGCTTCAATAAAATTAATAAAAATTCTTCCAAATTTATTCAAAGAAGCAGCTCTAACAATTCGAGTTGTAGATTCTGGAGAAATACAAAAATCTTCAACAATAATTGTTAAAATTGAAATTAAAGAAGGCGTTGAACAACAAAGGCCACACTTTTCAACATCAGAATCTTTGATAATTTCAACATCTGATGAAATTGCGGTTGGAGGAATACTTGGGCATGCCAAAATTGTGTCATCATCTGATCGTGGATCCCTTCAAACAACTTCGTTAGCTTTTGATGGATTATGTGAATATTTAAATGTTCATTTTACAACTGGAATTATCAGACTTCGAAAGGCTTTGCCATTAAAAGATAAAGATTGGACAATAAATTGTACCCTGTTTGCTATCAATGAAAATGGAAATAATGCTTCGATTGGAGTACATCTAAAAATCGCATCAACAAAATCTCAAGCTATTAAATTTGGTGAAAATTCTGAAATGGAAGCCTATATTCAAGAAAATTCTCCAATTGGTTCATTACTTTTTAGTGATAAAACTGAAATATCTCCATTAATTGTTGAAACATTTTTAAAATCAAAACTTCGAATTCTTTCCCCTCGAGAATCTCATTTTTCAATTGATTCTCATTCTGGCACCCTTCGAGTCCTTCAACCAATTGATTATGAAATTTCTCCAAAATGGCATTTATTTATTACGGCAACAAAACTTGGCACATTTCCATATTTTGTTTCGGCACCAATTAAAATTAAAATTGTTGTTGGAAATGAAAATGATGTTTCCCCAAAATTCCAAGAATCTCAAACATCTTCAAAAATGGAAATAATTATGCCACCAATTGTTGGCACAAAAATTGGACAACTTTATGCCATTGATAATGATGGAGATAATGTAACATTTGGATTACGACAAAATACTGATAATTTGGAGAATTTACAAAATATTTTATCAGTTAATCGAACAACGGGTGAAATATTTTTAACAACAAATAAAACATCTGATTTCAAAGAAACTTCCTTTTCAATTCCCGTCATTGCTTCAGATGGAATTCATTCATGTGATTCAACAATTGAAGCTACAGTAATCGATTCAAAAACAAAAGATATTCCAACAAATAAACTTAGATTTATGCAATCACAATTTCGTCTTCTTGTAACTGAAAATTCCACAACCCCAACCCCCAAAACTCTTTTGTTGCTTGAAATGACAAATGAAGCACCTGCTGAAAGTTTTGCCTTTGAAATTCTGAATCCACATCCAGCCTTTCAACTTCTCAAAACCTCTGGAATCCTTCAATTAATTAATGCAAGAGAAATTGATAGAGAAAAATCGGCGACAATTGAACTTTTAATTCGTGCAACATCCATGAATAATCAAAATCGTTTAGCAACTACCGTAATCCTTATTGATATTGAAGATATCAATGATTCAGCTCCAGAATTTCTTGGTCTTCCATATCATGTTACTTTAAGTGAAGATTCACAAGTGAATGATCGATTAATATCTGTAAAAGCTCGAGATTCAGATTTATCAATAAATGGTGTAGTTCGATATTCCCTTGGCTCTGACGCTCCGCCCTTCTTAGACATCAATAAATATGATGGAAGAATTATCTTAAATTCAAAACCAAATTTAAGACAAGGACAAGAATTTAATTTTACGGTGATCGCAAAAGATACTGGAAAGCCGATGCTTGAATCAACGGAAATTATCAGTGTTTCAATAACAAATAAATATCAGCCAATATTTTCACATAATCGATATTCAACAAAAATTTCAGAATCTGCCGCTCCTGGAACAACAGTAATAAGTGTCAGGGCAACGGCAAAGTTGAATGGAATTGTTGGATATCGAATTAAAGGCGGTGATTTACAACGACAATTTTCAATTGATTTTAAAACTGGTACAATTTCTGTTAATTTACCTTTAAATCGTGAAGTACATCCTTCTTATCAGCTTATCATTGAAGCAATTGATGTTACTCGAATTGATGTCAGCGGAATATGTGTTGTTGAAATAATTGTTGAAGATGTAAATGATTCACCTCCAGAATTTGATCAACTTCTTTATATCTTTAATATCAGTGAAGCCGCAACAATTGGAACATTTATTGGAAAAATTTCTGCCAAAGATGCTGAAGCCTCAATAATTACATATTCAATTGCAGAAGGAAATCGTTCAATAATTAGCATAGATCCAACAACCGGACAACTTCATCTCCTTCAATCCCTTGATTATGAAGAACAAAACTTTTATGAATTTACGGTTATTGCTCGAGATATTGATCGACTTTCAACAGAATCAATTCTTCAAATAAGTATTTTGGATTCAAATGATTCTCCACCAAAATTTGTTGTTTCATCAAAACCCCTTCAAATTAATTTGAATATTGCAGAACTAAAACTTCATCAATTTATTTATAAATTTACTATATCTGATTCAGATTCTATTAGCTCTCTGCCAAATAATGACAGATTCAGATTCTCCTTTATTGATGGTGATGAAACTTTATTCCAAATTGATTCAAAAGAAGGCGTACTTCGAGCTGCTTCCATTCTTGACACTTCTCAATTAATTCAATTAACCCAAAATGGAATCCTTAAAAGAATGCTAAATATTTCGGTCTCAGATGGAATATTTGATGATTATCTTCAAGTTTTTGTTAATATTAAACCATCTGGAAATGGTGCAACAACGTCTGTTCTTCCCCTGCATTTTGAGCAATCACTTTATACTGCTTTGGTCAATGAAAATCGGCCGGTCACAAATCGATCAGCAATTTTAATTGTTCAAGCTCGAGGCGGTGAAAATCCGTTAAAATATTCAATTGCTGGAAATTCAAAACTTCCAATTTCAATCGATTCAAGCTCTGGAAGAGTATATCTCACAAAATCCCTTCAAGACTCTTTCGAAATTCCAATTCAAGTTGAAGATGGAAATGAGAGGAAAGCGTTTTCAAAGCTAAAAATTGCAATTCGTGATGAAAATGATCAATCCCCGTATTTTGTGGCTCCATCAAATGGATATTCCTTATGTTCATCAACGGCATCACAACAGGGTGAATCAATTGCAGCCATTTTAGCCTTGGATTCAGATGTCAATGATCAAATTGAATATTCTTTAATTACTGGAAATGGAAAAATAAATGCAGCAAAATATCTTGAAATTGATTCTCAAAGTGGTTATCTCTCTTTGAAGGAATCCTTCACCGATTTAAAGCCCCTTCCATCTGAAATTGATTTCGGAATTCGAGTTAGTGATTCTGGGAATCCGCCACATTCAACCCAAATTTCAATGAAAATTAAAGTTGTTGATATTCCACAAATTGTGCCACAATTTTCTAGACTTTCATATCTTTTTGCAATCAGCGAAGATGCCAGCATTGGAAAGGTAATTGGTCAGCTACAACTTGAAGAAGAACAACCCGGACATTTACAAAAAACTTTAAAATATTCAATCATTTCAAAGAATGATGAAACTGCAAAACTTCCATTTACACTTGATGAAAAATCTGGAAAAATAATTCTTAAATCTTTATTGGATCGAGAAAAAATTGAAAAATATTATTTTGTTGCACAAGTTCAAGATTCTGATGGTTTACATTCATTTGCAATTGTTACTATTGCAGTTATGGATATCAATGATAATTCCCCCACATTTGTTACAACATTTGATAAGTAAGAATTTAAAACATTCTTTTTAACAAATATATATACCGTAACCCTTTTCAGAATTACTGTAATGGAAGATATTCATGTTGGAAGTATTATTGCAACATTTGTTGCCAATGATATTGATGAAGGACCAAATTCGCATATTTCATATTCCCTTGAATCTGATGATAAAGATTTGGAAGCTTTAAAAGTATTTTCATTAGATCGCGAATATGGTTGGCTTTCACTCTCTGAAAGCTTGGATCGAGAAAACAAATCAAAATATAATTTAAAAGTGATTGCTTCGGATGATTCTGGAAAAAATACAAGTATGCCGGTTGCAATTGTTGTCGAAGATATCAATGACACCCCACCAATATTTGAAAAAGATAAATATAAAATTGAAATTGATAAAAATGCCGTGGTTGGAAGTCAACTGTTAAAGTTTACTGTAAAGGTATGTAATAAAAATAATAATACAGTATCCCATCTTAATTAATTTTTAGGATTCTGATAAAAATAGTGATGTACAATTATTTATCATTTCTGGGAATAGCGGTGATTTCTTTGAAATTCGAAAACATTCATTATATTTGAAACGGAATCTGCCTACAAATTCCGTTTTGATGCCGTCAATAAAGCTTGAAATTGTTGCATCTGATGGAGCTCATTCAACTTCAACTCAACTCATTATCAAAGTTAAAAGTGATCAATCAAAAATTTCAAAAATATTTTGTTCTCAAACATCCATGAATTTAACAATTGCTGGTAATCTTACTTCTGAATCTATAATCGCAAATCTTCCATCTTCATCATCTTCCGAGGCTGTCTTCAATCATCTTTTAGACGCAGAACGACTTCCATTTAAAATTAAAAATAATTCTGAATTAATCGTTAAAGAATCATATGCCAAACAACGGCATTATTCGCTGAAACTTAAATCTCGAAAAGAATTAAAATCTCCAATTAAGCCAGAGCCATCATGTCTTCAAATAATTGAAATATATGTTGAAAATGCAAATTTAAGAAATCCTAAATTTGAAAAATCTGTTTACAATCTTGTCGTTAAAGAAGATGTGCCAGTTTCAGAGGAACAAGGATATTTTTTGATACAAATTCAAGCAAATGATGACGATTTTGATGATTACGGTAAAATTGAATATTCTTTGGTAAATTCAACTGGGAAAGAAGGAATGTTTGCCGTTGAAAAATATACTGGTGCCATCATTCTCAAGGCATCCCTGGATCGGGAAACTCAAGATAACTATGAAATTTTTGTTAAAGCTTCCGATGGCGGGGGTTTAAGTGATTACGGTAAGAAGAAGATTTACGAAAATATTCTAAAATTAATTAACAATAATTTTTTAGCTAAAATTATCATTAAAGTTGATGACGTCAATGATAATCCGCCAATCTTTGATAAACCTGTTTATCGATTAAAAGTTTTGGAGGATGAAGCAATTGGATATGAAATTCTTAGAGTTAAAGCTATTGATCAAGATTCTCAAGATACTGTAACATATTCCCTTGTACCTGGAACAAATAATTTTTCAACTTTTGTTAATTTAAATCCTGAAACGGGGGTCCTAAAACTGGCAAAACAATTGGATTTTGAAAAATTTAAAGAAATTAAACTTGATATTTTGGCAGCGGATAATGGAAATCCATCCTTGAATTCGACGTGTACTGTAGAAATTGAAATTTTGGATGTAAATGATAATTCTCCAAGATTCTCAAAAACGCTATATGAAGCAAATTTGAAAGAAAATGTTCCAGTTGGGACAAAAGTGATGCAAGTGATGGCAAAAGATTTGGACAGTGAACACTTTGGAAAAGTTTCATATTCTTTAAATGGTGAAGATTCAGAATATTTTGAAATTGATGATGGCGGATGGATATTAACGGCAAAAAATATTGATTTTGAAGAAAAGAATTTACTTCGAACAAATGTTAAAGCTGTTGATGGTGGATTACCCCCACAAGGTGACGATACCCTTATTTCAATTACGGTAATTGATGAAAATGATAATCCTCCAATATTTTCTGATTGTAATATGTCAGCAGTTGTGCAGGAAGGGGTTGCTCCTGGACATGTATTACTTACTGCAACATTAACCGATAAAGATGGACCTCCAAATGCTGGACCTTTTAAAGTTGAAATATCTGGAGATGGATCCGATGCATTTGCGTTCGATCAAGAAATGCATTTAATTGTTACCAAAAAGTTATCCTTCACTGAAAAAAGTCTTTACAATCTTAAAGCTACAGCCTTTGACACCAAAGGACTGTCATCAAAATGTCCTATTCAAATTCATGTTAAACGACAATCAACTCATCCCCCTCAACTTCATCCCTTGGTGATTACCTTGAATACTTTACATGGTGAATTTCTTGGTGGAAGTATTGGAAAGATTAAAGCTACGGACAAAGATGTCGGAGATATGCTTCGTTTTGCAATTGTTGAAAATTCATTTGCTCCAACCCTTTCAAAATTTGCAATTAATCCAGAAAGTGGCGAATTAACGGCCCAAGCGGATCTCCTTCCAGGACTTCATCGTCTAAATGTTAGTGTCACAGATGGAAAGTTCACAGAATACGGTAGAATTGATGTTGATGTTGCAAATATTGACCAGGATGCCTTGGATCATTCCGTCTCCCTTCGAATTAAATCAATTTCTGCAAAAAAATTTATAAAACATTTTTCTCGACGTTTTCATGAAATTTTGTCACATCTTCTTGGAATTCCACCAACCGATTTAAGATTTTTATCTATTCAAGAAGTTGAACAAACTCCAACCATTGAAACTACTATATCCGTTCCTGCACCAACATCTCCCCCACAAAAGCCCCAACAAAAACCCCATCGAAAATTCTTTAAAGATTTAACAAAGCGACATGCAATTCGGCATAAACGTGGAAATAATGGGGAACCTGATTTGGATATCCTATTTACCGTAAGACGTGGAGAAAATCATGGATATCATCGACCACCATGGGTTCGACAAAATATTGAAAAGCAAAGTTCTGAATTGTCAACGGAATCTGGACTAGAAGTAAGCAATTCTGAATGATAAATAAAACTAATATGCAAATTTATAGATAATATCTTTAACATCAGAAGTTTGTCGACGAGATGTCTGTGTGAAGGGGGAATGCCGAGATCGACTTTGGCTTGATAATGCTCAACAACAACTCATTTATGAAGTCGATGAAGCTTCATTCGTTTCACCAAAACATCTTCGAACATTTGAATGCATTTGTAAGCAGGGATACAGTGGTCGGCATTGTGATGTCCCAGTAAATATGTGTTCAAAAGATCTTTGCACAAAACATGAAGTAATATAATTTACATATCTTAGTTAAAGTTTTATCAATAAATCAAATATTTTTAGATGTGTATTCCATCAGATGATGAACCATCAGGTTTTCGATGTGTTTGTCCTCCTGGCTTTAAAGGCTCACAATGTTCAGAGCCCACGTGTGAAGATGCTTCAACGTGTTCCCAAAAAGAAGAATTAAGTTTAATGGGAAATGGATACATTCAATTATTTGTTTCAAATTCAATGGAAACTCGATTAGAACTTAATTTTCAATTTAAAACTGTCAGCTCAAATGCCGTTTTAATGTACGGTGAAGGATTGGATGATTTTCAAAGTGTTGAAATTACCAATGGCACAATTGAATATAAATGGAATTGTGGCACGGGAATTCAAGCGGCACAAATTCCTCTTATTCGAGTTGATGATGGACATTGGCATGAATTTAAAATTGCCAGACGTGGCCGACATGTTCGAATTGTTTTGGATAATTCTCATGAATCTGATGCAACAAGCCCCCCGGGGTCTGATGTTGTAAATCTCTTTCATCAAGCAACCCTTTTAACATTTGGCGCAAAAGTTTCTGATCCAAGTTTATCCAAAAGTGATTCAACCAAAAAAGTGTCCGCGGCTGAATGGTTTAAAAGATTAATCAAACATTCAACGAGACAAGTGGCAACAGATTTATATACCCGTGTAGATTCTGGAATGATTGGATGCTTTGGAAAGATCTCCTTTGATGGATATGATCTTTCAAAAACTTCACAAGGCATGAGATTATTCAATGCTAAAATTGGTTGTGATACTTCTGCAATGGGACCATGCCTAAGTTCACCGTGTTCAAATGGGGGTCAATGTATTCCAGCTCAAAATGGATTCACATGTATTTGTCCAAAACGTTTTACGGGTGCCAATTGTGAAATTGATTTAAATGCATGTGAATCACGTCCATGTCCAAATGGGATTGCCTGCCATAATCTTTACAATGATTTTCATTGTTCCTGTCCTGCCGGATTTACTGGAAAAACATGTCAAGTAAGTGCAAATTTATCACAATAAAAAATATGCTTTAAATTTATCCTTTTTAGATGCGGGGAGATTGGGATCCATGTGTAACATCCCCCTGTGGACCATATGGTAGTTGTGTTCGACAAGGTGCAAGCTTTATTTGTAATTGCTCTGGTGGCTTTGGTGGAGCATATTGTCGTGAAAGAGTTCCAAATTTAATTTCGGATGGAGCTGCCTTCTTCTCTTCTACAGAACTTATCATCCTTATTGCCCTTCTTCTTGTTGCTCTTATCATTGCAGTCCTTGTAATTTTGCTATGTCGAAAAAGCAATAAATCAGCAGTTAATAATGCCAAAAAATCATACTTACATGATTACGATGATCCCGTGAATCGACCCCTTGTACCTCGACACGGTAATGCCCCACCTGTTCCCCCACATGGAGGAACAAATGAAAGAGGAATGACAACTTTAACCACAAATGTTGCATCCGCTCCACCGTTACCACCAAGAATTGGAAGACAACAACAAAATCTTGTTCAACATATTTATACAAATGCAACAAATCTTCCAACGGTTGAAGTTCGACCAATGTTTAATAATGGACAAAGAAATTCTCAAAAATTCTTACATGGCCGAGATTCATGCAGTTCACCCTCGTCGTCATCAAATGGAAAACCTTATCATAAACGGGCTACAAGTGGAACCTCTTCAAATTTGGATTGTTCAAGGAATTACGGTTCTGCAGCGGATGACTTGGAACAATTGAGTAAAGAAGAAATTTCATCTTCCCGTCGATTTATTCCTCTTCGATCCTCTTCAAGAGAAGATACATCATATTCAAGTCGACATGGGTCAAGTAGCGGCTTTCATGGGGATGTAAGTAATTCAATCCCACTATTATCAAATGGTCGAAGCCTTGGTGACAGTATTCAATGCCTTCCAACAACTGAAGAAATTGAGATAAATCTTGATGAAGATGATGATCAAATGGATACATCTGAACGAGATGCAATGCTTTCTGACCTTCGAAAAGAACAAAACAATATTCAAGAAGCAACGGAAGCCTGGAATGACAAAAATGAAATCCATGATTATGTTACAATGAAACCAATAAATCGAATAAAACCTTTTAGTGTTTCCAAAAGTAACACTAATTTTCCAGATATTGATGCAGATTCTGAATCTCGAGGTAATTAATACTCAAATTATTATTATATTTTAATAACTTAAATTTACAGAATCTGAACCACCACCACCTCCACCAGCTCATAGAATTTCAAAGGTACCCCAAGTTGCTGCCTCCACCAGAACAGATACAACAAAACTCTACGATAATCCCAATGACGACACTTTATCAAATATAACATCAAACGGGCTCGATGATTAATTAGATCTCTCTCTCTCTTTTTTTCTATATCCCCCCTTTTTTGCCTCTTATATTTTTTGTATAAAGTTCTTTTTGGCACTTTTTTTAAAAAATATTTTTTATTGTTTGTTTATTAGTTAATACTGTATTCTCAGGAATGTTTTAAAAATGCAATTTTATCCGGGTAATTATTTCTATTATTATTATTATTTTTTCTAAATTTTGATTCTATACACCGCCTTTCTTGTTTGATTTAAAAAAAATTTTTGTTTATTAAAAAAAGAAGAAAAATAAAGAATATTAAAAAAATTTATAAAAAATTTATTTAAAACAAAAATCAAATATTAATTGCAAAAATAACGTCATTAAAGACCAAGACTTCCGGGGGTAATCATTAATAATCACTTTTTTTAAATAAACTTACCCCCTCTCTTTCTTTTTTTTCAAGGACATATGTAACATTCTTTTTACACTCTTTAATGTCAAAAGTTTGTGTTTAAAGAATTTTTAATGTTAAAGAAAAGAGAGAGAGATTGGAATGTCAGCAGCAACGATGATGATGGAGAAAAAATTTGTAACAGCTGATGATCTTTTTTTTGCAAACGACGAAAAAAAAGCAGACGCAACCATTTTCGATGTCATACCGGAGTTTGGCAAAATGTGTCATTTACGCAAACCCTCAAAAAATGCGGGCTTGTCAGAGTTGCACCCGTTGGCAGAAATTTTAACTTTTTACAATTTTTACAGTGTCAAAATTCGAAATTTATTCATTTTTTATGCTAATTTTTTAAATTAATTCTTGTATAAAAATAGCTAACTAAATTGCATATCTTTTATTCATAATCCCAGCTGTTGTGGTAAATATCGATTGATTGAGATATATCTTTGGCTTATATTCACATTGGATTTTGAAGAATATTTATTAACGCTTATATATTATTTATTAAATTTAACAATGACTTGGTCAACAAAGCAAAAGCCACCAGTAATGACAACAATTTCTATACCCGCTTACGGCATTAAAACACTTGGAAGTCGACATATTTTAGTTGGAGGTGGTGGTGGTGCTGCTGCAACTGGTGTTAAAAATGAATTACAGGTATGGTTTTTATCTATTTTAAATATATATATGTAATTTGTTATTTTAGTTGTATCTTCTTACGTATAATCAATTTGCAAAAATTGAAGGTGGAAAATATAAACATTTAATTGGAAAGAAAACTGCAACCGTTGATACTGGACTTCGGGCAACAATGAATATGGATGCAGTTTCTATTGGACCACCGGATTCTGGAAGATATTTAATTGCTGCAGGACAGGATGACGTAAGATTTTTGCTTTTAAAATACATTAAAATTTATTGTTTTCAGTTATGTGTATTTTATGAAACAAGTGGATTTGATTTAGCGCCCGTTGATTCGGACGTCGATTCACCGTCTCAACTATCTCTACGTTTTCAAGAGCTTAATAAAGTTAAATCAACTGAAGCTGCGAGTAAATCTTATCAATTATGTGTGAGATTTGATAGATCGCCTTCAAAGCCATTAAGAGTTGCCACTGGTGGCACTGATGGTTATGTAAGAATATGGGATGCAATAGGTTTTTGTCAAAATCGTGTAAGATCTTAATGTATAGCATAGTATTAAATTTTTACATTCATTTTTTTAGGATCCGACAGTCGAAAGAAGGCCATTGAAAGAAATTATGGTAGAAGAAAAAAAAGATATTACGCAAATTGATTTTTCTTTTTGTGGTTCAATGCTCTTAACTGTTGGAAATGACGTAAATCTGTGGCATATTTCAACTGAAAAGAAATTACAAACTTTACCGGAATCTGCTGCCTTACCAAATTCAAAATATAAATGTCGATCTGTTCGATTTGTTAATTTAAATCCCCAATCAAAACGAGCATTCTTTATTGCTGCTCATAATTGCCGAATTCGAAATTCAAAACAAGATTGCAAATTATCTTTGTGGGCTTTTGATCAAGAAACTGTATCTTTTTCAACACTTGCTGTAAAAGAAGTTGCTAAAGATGTAAGTTTTGTAATGTATAAATTATTTAAAAATATTAATAAATTTAGGCTATTTCAAGTCTTACTGTAAGCAACTGCAATAGTATGGTTGCAGTTGGAACTCAAACTGGTGGTGTTTTTGTTTTTGATACTCGAAGTTTGAATGTCTTATATTCTGCAATTGAATCACATAGTGCTTTTGTTACATCTGTAGAATTTCTTCCACGTCGAACATTTGATACGCCATCAATGGGAAGAATTGAACAAAGTAATGGAAATCAAAGTGCTCAAACATTCCTTCCTGGAGTAACAAGCGAATCTCTAATTTCTGTGGTGTCACTTTCAATTGATCAACAACTTCAGCTTCATTCTGTACCATTTCCAAAAGGAATCTCTACTTTTGGATATTGGATAAAAGCGTCTTTTTGGCTTTTTTCTTTTTATATTTTATTATGGACTTTTTTAATTTATTAAAAAAAACAATTTTTTGTATTTTTTTTGTGGTTGGGGGGAATGGTATAATATTATTGTTAAAGAAAATATTTGAAAAATTTTATATAAAATAATTTGTCTTTTTTTTTGTTTTTTTTAAAAGCAGGTTTCATTTCCTGTTTCATATTTTTGTGTTGAATAACGTTGGTATTTTGGTTTTTTAAAATTGTGAGTAGTTTGGCGTGATTCAACCATTCCTTTTTTCATATTGAAAAAAAATATATAATTGGAATTTGCTTTAAAAAAGCGTTATGTAAAAAAAGGATGGCAAACAAAGCTTTCTTTCATTTTTTTCTGCAATGTATACGTTTTATTTTTTAGACTCAAAATGTCTCGAATTAATGCTTCTCTGAAACGCAATTTAAATATTCCAAATGAAAATGATGTCATTGTTAAAACTCCATACAAAGCAAGCCGTCAATTTGGTACTCCATTAAAAATATCTAATACCCCACAAAGCTCTCTTATTAAACCTACACCAAAAACCCCAGGATTAAGTCTTCGATCAAACAATTTTTTTGATAATGCTGCATTTACAACTCCAATTCGAAAGCCAGCTTTTGAAGTTTTTGAAGTATGTTTTCTTTCTTTCTTCCGAAGTTTGAAAGAGATAAATTAAAATATACTTTTTATAGGATGAAAATGATGTAGATGAAACGAATGAAAAAGTGGAAAATAAATCTCCTGATCCACATTTATCTCCTGTTGAAGAGGATGATGAACCAGATACATGTGTGGGGCATCCAATTTATCACAGTAAGTTATTTTCATTGTTCTTAAATAAAATTTAATCCTTTATTTATTACAGTAAATGATGAAGATTTTGATTATTTGAAAGAAGTTGAACATGTTGATTTGTATGATCCTTCAGAAGAATTATTCAAAACAATTTATGGCGATTCTATTGTTAGTGATATTGAAGATTTCAGAATTACATTTCCTGATTCTGATAATGAAGCAAAGTGTGAATCTCATGAAGATGACTTTTTTGACTTCTTGCAATATGCTTAACAACTTTATTGAATTATTTACTCACCATTCCATTTTTATACTCTTTTGTTGATACTCATCTTTTTTGTTTTGTTTTTCTTTTAATCTGTTTTGTATTTTTGTTTATTTTCTTATTGTGCTTTGTTTGAAATTAATACATCATCTTTTTTGGTACTGTAATTTGTTAGAAGAGGGAAAGCGTTTTACCGCTGTATTTATTTATTTTTAAATTGTTTTAGATATTTTTGTTTAATTTGAATTATATAGAATGCCGTTGACATGTTGTTGTTAAAGTAATAATGCAAAATCGAAACGGAAATTACCGTATGCCAGGTTTTCTTGAAGGAGTACCTGGTGTATATCAGAGACGACAATCCCCTCCTCGATTGCCTTCAACAATTGCAACACCACAACGAAGAAAATCAGGAACACCAGACTTTAAAAAATCTGGAGTTCGACTTTCTGGAAGAACCCGATTCGGCAGTCAATCATCATGTGCATCTACCTCAATGCAAATCCCAGAAGATTCTCAATTGATTACAACTGGCAATGAAATTCCTCCCCTTCAACAACAGCGACATGCAGCTGCTCGAAGGCCCGTTCCCCGTAGTCATCCAATCATCCCATCCACAGCTTCCAGAGATCTTTCATCCCATTCATTTTCGGATGCCTCTAAAAGAACAGAGCTTACAGTATTTCGAAAATCTTTAACTTCATCACAATCAATTGGAAATGTTGTTCAGCATGATCTGGAGCCAAAGCTACATTTAGCATCTTCAGCTCAAAATGTTCTTTCCGTTGATCAACAGCAACTTCGAGCACTTTCATATCCAAATGGAGTACGAAATATTTCATCATCTTTACAAAGTTTACCAGGAAAAATTCCGGGTTCTTCAATACTTTTAAATCAAACTCCTTTGTTAAATAATGATGATGAACTTCCACTTCCACCATATTGGGAAGTTCGTTTAACATCAAATGGTATACGGTATTTTGTTGATCATAATAATCAACGAACACATTGGATACATCCGCTAGCAAGAGAAAATTTACCCCCGGGTTGGACAAAGTTATATGATGAAGATTTGGGAGTTGTTTATTATAAGTAAGTATTATTTTTGTATTTAAAATATATTTTACAGTATATACTTTTATTTTAGTGAACTTGAACGTCGATCACAATTTGATCATCCAGGTGTTGCAACTCCATCTTCAAATATTGCAGAGGTACATGGATCTCGGCAATCAATTGTACCAAATCGAAATAAATCCAATGAAGATATTGAAGATCTCAATATAATATCTGAAGAAATTCCTATATGGTTACAAATGTATTCCGAAGCAGAATCCTCCTCTGATCATTTACTAAATTTTAATCTTTTTAAATTACAACAACTTGAAATTTTTGATGAAATGCTTTTAAAATTGTTCAAACAAGATGCTATTAATACTGTAATCAAATATGAAAAACCTCGACGTGAAATTAATTCTGAATTATTTCGGCGTTTAATTGTTCGATAATTATTACCGATAATTACTGTAGTCTTTTTTCCTATTAGTTTTGTTTTATACTTTTGCTCAATTTTTGTTAAATTTTTATGCCAAATTAGTTGCCTCCTCATATATTTTTTTCCTACTATCAAAAAATTTTGTGCCTTTTTTCTAAAAACGCAAAACAACCAAAGAATTGAAATAAATTTGCTTCTTCGTTAATCCTCCTCCTTCTTCTTTTTTTTGCTGATTATCAACTTTTGATAAGCTGATAATACTTCCTGTTAAACATTTGATATAAAAAAAATATTTAGTTGATCAGTTTCTTTAATTGATTGTTGGAGAAAAAATTCTTAAAAAATTAAAACAATGCAAAAATTAAATTTTTGTATTTTTGTTTTGCTTTTAAGCTTTAATTTGATTTTTGGACAATCTTCTACATCCCCGACATCCGTAGCTACAACCGCTTCTGGAGCTACAACGGCTTCTGGTGCTACAACGGCTTCTGGAGCTACAACGGCTTCAGGGGCAACAGGGGGCACGGGAAGTACTGCAGCAGGCGGGGATTGCACAGATTCGGCACCAGATTGTGAAAAAAATAAATATGAATGCACAAATGATAAATATAAGCCTTTAATGTGTAGTTTATGCAAAGTAAGATAATTTTTTTTAACAATATTATGATTTTTTAATTTTTACATTTTTTAGAAAACTTGCAATTTTTGTTCAGGTGGTGCAAATTCGACTGGTGCAGACCCATGTGCTGGTGTCGTTACCGTTTCCACTCCTCTTCCAACTGCTGGTCCACAATGCATTGATACGGCAGATAATTGTGCCACATCATCTTATGAATGCAAGAATTCTCTTTACAAGCCTCTTATGTGCAAATATTGCAAAGTAATATTTTTAAATTTTAATATATTAATTACCGTAACTTTCCACTTTTAGAAAACATGCAATTTTTGCGATGATCCAGCTTGTAATTAACGCAAATTAAATATTTCCAGCAACACCGCTTTTGTTAAAAATTTAAAAAGAAAAATTTTCTAATAATCAAAAAATAAATAAATATATTCAATTACTGTAGTTTTATATGTAACTATCAATTCTTTGTTTTTTTTTAATTTTGTACAAAAAATTTTTTTGAAGGGAGAAAATGGTAATCTGTTTTAAATTTTAAAAAGTAAAAATTTAATTATTGTTTTCATTTAAAACGCATTTTGTGAGAAAACGTAGTTTTCTGAAACTCAAATGGCACAAAAACAAAAGTCATATTTTGGCTGTAATTCTCGGTATAAAGGTTTCTAGGGGCGTAGATTCCGAATTTGAATTCAGTTTTGGAGGTAAAGAATCTGGTTTTTGAGTTATCAATACCTTGGATGCTTTTAACGCCAATTTCTGATTTGATGATAAAAGTTGTCAGAAGTGGTACCAAAATGTTCGCCTCATCGAGTTTAGTAAGGATAATACTGAATATGTCGCAAAAACTTGGTTTTTTGTTAAATTTTGACTCTTTAAAAATTTGAAATTACAGTTTTCCCCCCAAAAACTTTTTTTAAACGTCACTGGAAAAATGTTATTGCATATTCGGATTTTACGGGTCTTGTTACCCCTAAATACATATAGCATGTGCCATAGTAGCGACCTTTTTCGACTTTGTTAAAGGGTCAAAAATGTGCGACTCAACATGTCATCATTTAAACGTTTTTTTGAGAAGCTAAAACTCTTTTCTGCATGCTTATACAAGTATATTATATATTTTAAAACAGTTCAACGTTAAATTCATATATATTTGCCGAAAATAATAAGCCCGGATTTGCTTGATGGTTTGCATAACAAAAATATCTGCTTATACTAATTCTTATGTTTTGAGTCAACCGGAATATGTCAATTAGGATGTGAGGAACAAGTTAAAAAAGAAAAAAAAACATTCAGAAATTCATCCGGCTCCGGAAAAAACTCCAGAAGTCGAGCTACTTTTTCATCAAAAATCATCAAAAAAACACAAAAAAACTTTTTGCAAAAAAAGGTGGCCTGTGTGGAAAGCACTTTTTTCATTTTTCTTCAAATGACGCTTTTTTTTATTTTATCGGTTCGTGCAAGGGGACGAAACTTGCCCAGAATACTCCCACATCATTATATTATATCATACAAGTCACCAAAACTTGATTCATAAGATATTCCGTGAGTTTTGTTTATTTGAGGACATGTTGAGTCGCACATTTTTGACCCTTTAACAAAGTCGAAAAAGGTCGCTACTATGGCACATGCTATATGTATTTAGGGGTAACAAGACCCGTAAAATCCGAATATGCAATAACATTTTTCCAGTGACGTTTAAAAAAAGTTTTTGGGGGGAAAACTGTAATTTCAAATTTTTAAAGAGTCAAAATTTAACAAAAAACCAAGTTTTTGCGACATATTCAGTATTATCCTTACTAAACTCGATGAGGCGAACATTTTGGTACCACTTCTGACAACTTTTATCATCAAATCAGAAATTGGCGTTAAAAGCATCCAAGGTATTGATAACTCAAAAACCAGATTCTTTACCTCCAAAACTGAATTCAAATTCGGAATCTACGCCCCTAGAAACCTTTATACCGAGAATTACAGCCAAAATATGACTTTTGTTTTTCTGTGCCACCCCATCTTACGCTTTCTGACAAAAGGCGTTTTAAAAGCTGTGACAGAGATCTTTTTAAAAAACAATTAAAAAACAATTAAAGTTCATTAATGCTATTGAAAAATAGTAAAAATTGGACTGTGGAAATGCAGTATACTGAAGATTTCTAATGAAATGAATATAGAGACGTGTGAGACGCGAGTGTTCCCTGCATTTTTTTCAGTCAAAAGAAAATGAAAGAGAGGTATACTGTAGAAATTAAAATTTTTCTTTATTATTTTTATTTTTATCCTTCGAGATGTAAAAAAATACAGAGATTCCAAAAATTCAACTTCTGAACATTACTTTTATGCAAAAAATCTGAGAAAAGCCTCAAAAATCGTAATTTACGTTTTTTTAATGATGATACATTACACTCCGAAACCTCCCGATTCAGAATTAGGCCTATGAGATACAGAATTTTTTTCTGCATCTGATAGAATAAATAAAAATTGAACGAAAGTTAGCGGTCAAGAATTTGCGTCTACGGCTAAGTGCGGGAGTAGGCATGGCACGGGCCTGCTCGGCCCGGGCTTTTAAGCGGGCCGGCCCGACCCGAGCAGCCCGAGAAGTCAACAGGCCGGGCCGGACCGAGTGTTTTGATATTTTCGAAAAAAAAACGCAAAGGGGGGACCAAGACAAATTTGATGAAGAAAATAAAGGTACGTATACGATTTGTACATTTTCTCTTAGAGGAAATGTACAAATCGTGAAAGATTTTTTTGGCAAAAATACTTGAATATTTGCCTTAGAGATATTTTGCATTTTTCATAAGATAGAATATAAATGAAATAAGATTTTTTGATAAATTAATAATTGAAAGGCACAAATACTTAAATAAACTGTATAAACAACAAAAATTAAAATTAAAAAGAGTAACAAATGCTTAGGCAAAAGTATCATTTATCTTAATTTTTTGAATATAAATTACAGTCAATTGCTAATATTATAGCCTAAAAATTTATTATCTGATTTCTGATCATCATGATTTCGACATTCTTTTTTTAATATATATTTATTCAAACGAATATAACACTCAAATATGATAAAAATCACAGAATGAGTTAGTGGGACAATACAATGTAAAAAAAGAATTAGTAAAATTACAAAGAGAACAAATTTTTGAAAGTGATAATATAAATTGGAATATACATGGTAAAACAGAAAAATACATTATAAAATAATTAATTAATTATAACTTAAAATTAATTAATTAATAAAACCCTAGTAAACAATAAAACAAGACTTAAAACTTAAATTACAATACAAAATTATTTGAACCATTTGGTTTTGGACCCGTAAGATTTAGATAAATGAAGTGGGAGATCATCAGATGAAGGGAAGTTGTGGAAAAACCAGTTGATCGATGACCCATTAATAAAATCATTTGTTGAAGATCAGATGAAACATGAGCAACATGCAAGAGTTTTTCAGACGATGAGAAGAGAAGATCCAAAATATTAGAAGTTGTTCTTGTAATTCTTGTTGGGAAGTTTACAAGCTGTTTGAGATTAAACAATTCACAAAACTCTTTAATTATGTTGTAGGTACGAAATGTAACGATTCTAATGAATCTAGACAAATAATTTAAAAAAATGAGTTTATATCTCACATCAAATTTTTTAATGATAAAATATCTCAAGAATATAATTACAAAGAGAATTCTGTACAGAATTAAAATTCATATACAAATTAAAAAATGAAGTATTATTACAAAATTATCATTATCTTGATATGCCATCCTTTTAACAAAACTTTCATTTTACTTTCATTTAATGATATCTGAAAATTCCGACAATTCCAGAAAATTCCGCGAAAGTTCCAATCCCATAAAAAACAGCTTTAAACACCTTCGTACAACTTCCTAGGCTGAGACTTAAAATTTTTAATTATGCCAAAACATTCGAGAATGTTAGAAAATACGCCCTTTAATGTTTAACAATAAAAGGCTAACTTACAAACTAACACTGCCTTTCTTTTTCTGTAAGACAGTTTTTGTCTATTGGTACGTTCACGATTTTTTGTACATTTTCTCTGAGAGTAAATATATAGTCACGATTTGTACATTATTGATCGGTACGTACCGGTACGTACCGATCAATAATGTACAAATCGTGACTCTCCCAAAATAAAGGGCCGGCCCGGGCTGAGTAAAAATTCGGCCGTGCCGTGCCTATGCGGGAGACGCTGCGTAGCAGTCCTTCGGTCACAGGTTCGAATCCAACAACTGCATACTTTTTTTATAAAAAAAACTGCTTTTATTTTTTTATTCTCCATGGTCGACCGCATATATGTTCTAGAGATAAACTCAATCGGAGCAGTGCCGCAACTTGAAAAAACTGGGTGTTAGACTGATATAGAAGGGAAGACCTCACGAATTATCTTTTTTAGGGGAGGCTTTGTTAGAGACCGGCGTCGAAAAAATAAAAATAAACTTTCGTAAAAAGTGTTTGGCTAAAGTTATAGTTTCTGATACGGGGAATAACATAAAATAAATAAAACTGGGTGAAAGTTAACAAATTGTTAAAAAACAGCTTCAGAAAAATTAAATATTCTGAAAAAAGTGACCATGGAAAAAAGCTTGTTATTTTTACTTTTGGCAAAGTGGTCTCTCTCTTGTCTTTCGCTTTTTCTTTCCAAAAATGTAAAAAGCAAAAAAATTCTGGGAAAAAGTCACTTTTTTTTGCTGAAAAACTTTTCTGAACGATCGACGCCGGTCTCTAGGCTTTGTTAGAGAGAATAAAAAATTTCGAGTTTTGGCGCCGTAGCGAAAATTCGGTCGACCAATGGCACCCCCTACCTTTTTTTTATTTTTTAACATTTTTTAAAAATTTTTTTGCAAATGTGTTCCTAAAAAGCATGGCAACAATCGATACGTTTACAGTTTCCCGCCCGACTTCAGATGTGCTCAGGACCTTCAGGTGAAAAAAAAAACGTTGTTTCAAAAATTTAGATTTAAAAAAAGTATATTCGAAAAATTTTTTGATTTATTTGGCGTCTTCATATTTGGGGATGATAATTTCGGGGATTATGATTTTGGGGATTTTTTTTTGGGGCTTTTTATTTGGGGATTTGTTTTTGGGGATTGAAATTTTGGGGATTTTTATTTGGGGATTGAAATTTTGGGGATTGAAACTTGGGGATTGAAATTTTGGGGATTTTTTTTGGGGATGCTACTTTTGGGGATTTTTTGTCTTAACGCGAAGATATTTTCGCTGTTTCTCTGTTTTTCTTGCGTTTTTTACAAAATTATTTACTTTTTTTTCAGCGGAAATATCTTCGCGTTAAGAAAAAAAATCCCCAAAAGTGGCATCCCCAAAAAAAAAATCCCCAAATATTCAATCCCCAAATAAAAATCCCCAAAATGTATCGTTTACATTTCTGCCTGTGCTCCTGCGGGCTAAGCAAGAGATCCTCAGGGGGTTTAGGCAAGCCTAAATCCGGCCTGAGATCACCACCGGGTTGGTGAACTTAACATTTTTTTATTTCTATCATATTTTTGAATACGATTTTTTTCACTTTGAATATTTCACCCCCTGAAAAAAAATTTCATTTTTCGTGGGGGGGGGGCTGACCTGAAACATGCAAAAATTGCCACAGGATCTCAGTTTTTAACTTTTATGACGCATTCTCTGGAGTTTTTTTGAAGCCCCGGCACAAAAAACTCAAAGTTCTCGGAGAGCTGATATTTTCCGTCCCCTAGGGTAATTTTCGTCGTAGAATCCGAATTTTTTGGTCCTGAGACCGTATCTCTGCACAGTTGGAAATTATCCAGTCGGGACCTTCGGAACTTCGAAAAATCCTAAAAAATCGAAATTTTTGCCATTTTGGCTAATTTCCCGGTTTTATAGGTTTTCGACCATGCTGATTCCGAATATAATATCGGCGGCTTGAAAAACGGCGAAAAAGTGCCGAAATCGAAATTGATCCCAAAAATATGCAAATTTTCGGCATTTTGTCTCCCAGGATTTGCCGTGAGAAGACGGTTCTCCGCAGATTCGGAAAGAGCATGGTCGATTTGGTATATATCTTTCGATTATGTATTGTGAATCGTGCACAAGCGAATACAGTAATTTTCGAAATCGAAATTTACCACAGGGGGGAGTACGTGAAGATTTTCTAAATCCAAAAAATTGAAAAAAAATATTTTTTTCAAAATTGTTTTATTTTTGTTCTTTATCATCCTTATAGACATTAGAAATAATTTTGTTAATTTTTTACAAGTAATCAGTAATATTTTTGGTAAAATTTGTGGTAAAATTTAACTTTTTTTTCAAATTACTGTATTTTTGAAATAAATTATTTCAGTTTTGTTAGAAATAATATTATTTGATACTAGAAATTATTTTTATAAATTTTTAGTTAGTAATAAGTAATATTTTGGTAACATTTTGTGGTAAAAGTCGAATATTTTACCAAATACAGTATTTTTTCTTAAAAAAAGTTAATGTTGCTTGTTAAAATGTAGAAAAATAATTTCTAGTATCAAATAATATTATTTCTAACAAAACTGAAATAATTTATTTCAAAAATACAGTAATTTGAAAAAAAAGTTAAATTTTACCACAAATTTTACCAAAAATATTACTGATTACTTGTAAAAAATTACCAAAATTATTTCTAATGTCTATAAGGATGATAAAGAACAAAAATAAAACAATTTTGAAAAAAATATTTTTTTTCAATTTTTTGGATTTAGAAAATCTTCACGTACTCCCCCCTGTGGTAAATTTCGATTTCGAAAATTACTGTATTCGCTTGTGCACGATTCACAATACATAATCGAAAGATATATACCAAATCGACCATGCTCTTTCCGAATCTGCGGAGAACCGTCTTCTCACGGCAAATCCTGGGAGACAAAATGCCGAAAATTTGCATATTTTTGGGATCAATTTCGATTTCGGCACTTTTTCGCCGTTTTTTCAAGCCGCCGATATTATATTCGGAATCAGCATGGTCGAAAACCTATAAAACTGGGAAATTAGCCAAAATGGCAAAAATTTCGATTTTTTAGGATTTTTCGAAGTTCCGAAGGTCCCGACTGGATAATTTCCGACTGTGCAGAGATACGGTCTCAGGACCAAAAAATTCGGATTTTACGACGAAAATTACCCTAGGGGACGGAAAATATCAGCTCTCCAAGAACTTTGAGTTTTTTGTGCCGGGATTATTAGTCTTTGTAAAATATTTCCAGAGAATGCGTCTTATATGCTTTGCGCCAAAATGATCTGTACTTAGCGATTCCCAACGAAAAAACTTTTGTCGAACAACATCTATAACATGGAATAATAAATATATTTCATGAATGGGGGCAGGTATCGACTTCCGGTGACTTGCATGAAATATTCAAAGTAAGCATGGCAGCGGGCCGACTCGGCCCGGGCTTTGAGAGGGCCCGGCCAGGCCCGGCCCGGGCCGGGCTGGCCGAGAAGTCAGTGGGCCGGGCCCAAAAAACTCGGCCCACGGGCCGTAGAAAATTTATTTTTAAATCATTTTTAAAGAAAAACGTTTTTTTGCAACGTGATTTTTGTTTTTTTTAATTACCAACGATAAAGAAATAGTAGTTAATGGAAAAAATCAATTAAAAAAAGGATTTTTGGAAAAATTTTTTAATCTTTTTCCAAAAAATCCTGCCCGGCCCGATCGGGCCCAGGCCGGCAAAAAAGTCGGCCCGAGCCATGCTTATTTCAAAGTGAAAAAAATCGTATTCAAAAATATGATAGAAATGTAAACGATACATATTTTTAAACCTTGTTCCAACTAGTATCATATAGGAAAACTTCAAATTCTTCGGTTGCAAAACACAAATATTTTACTTGTCATGAAATTTTGGTCAATTATGACCTTTAGCATCGTGCCAATCCAAAACTAGGACTATAAGAACTGGTAATACTTTCAGAATAACGTTTTTAGACCATATTCTACCAAAATACAAAAAATAATTGAAATCTGAGATGGTGTGTTCCGCTCATATATGAAATTTTAAGATTTTCTGGTAGACAGTCTCTTAAAGGTCGATTGAAAACATATAAAATTGTTAACAAAAGTTTAAAAAAAAATTTCGACGCCGGTACCTAGATAAATTTGATTCTTCGTTAATTCTCTTTCTTTTTTTTAGCAACTTTTGATAAGCTGATAACACTTCCTGTTAAACATTTGATACAAAAAAATATTTAGTTGATCGGTTTCTTTAATTGATTGTTGGAGAAAAAATTCTTAAAAAATTAAAACAATGCAAAAATTAAATTTTTGTATTTTTGTTTTGCTTTTAAGCTTTAATTTGATTTTTGGGCAATCTTCTACATCCCCGACATCCGTAGCTACAACGCCTTGTGGGGCTTCGACGGCTTGTGGAGCTACAACGGCTTCAGGAGGGTCAACGGCATCAGGAGGTTCTACAGCTTCAGGAGGTTCTACAGCTTCAGGGGCAACCGGTGGCACGGGAAGTACTGCAGCAGGCGGGGATTGCACAGATTCGGCACCAGATTGTGAAAAAAATAAATATGAATGCACAAATGATAAATATAAGCCTTTATTGTGTAGTTTATGCAAAGTAAGATAATTTTTTTTAACAATATTATGATTTTTTAATTTTTACATTTTTTAGAAAACTTGCAATTTTTGTTCAGGTGGTGCAAATTCGACTGGTGCAGACCCATGTGCTGGTGTCGTTACCGTTTCCACTCCTCTTCCAACTGCTGGTCCACAATGCATTGATACGGCAGATAATTGTGCCACATCATCTTATGAATGCAAGAATTCTCTTTACAAGCCTCTTATGTGCAAATATTGCAAAGTAATATTTTTAAATTTTAATATATTAATTACCGTAACTTTCCACTTTTAGAAAACATGCAATTTTTGCGATGATCCAGCTTGTAATTAACGCAAATTAAATATTTCCAGCAACACCGCTTTTGTTAAAAATTTAAAAAGAAAAATTTTCTAATAATCAAAAAATAAATAAATATATTCAATTACTGTAGTTTTATATGTAACTATCAATTCTTTGTTTTTTTTTAATTTTGTACAAAAAATTTTTTTGAAGGGAGAAAATGGTAATCTGTTTTAAATTTTAAAATGTAAGAACTTAATTATTCTTTTCATTTTATGACAGAGATGTTTTTTTAAAAAAATAGTTAAAAAACAATTAAAGTTCATTAATGCTACTGAAAAATAGTAAAAATGGATTATGGAAATGCTAAAGTATACTGTAGATTTCTAATCTAATTTTTAACAAACTTATAGTTACGGTAAAAAGACATCTTTTACAGAAACCAGTAAATTAATTTCCTAAACTTTTGTCTCTTTTTTATAATCACCCAAAAAATCTTTAAATTATTTCCGAGTTCTTAAAATTTGCCAAAGTTTCTTTGAGTGCCAAAAAAATATGCAACCTTTTTTTGTGTTTGAATTAAGAAAAAGTGATAAAAGATTTATATAAAAAATCATTTTGCAGTTCGAACTTCGTAAAAAAACTGTAACAATAACAATAAAAATTTGGAAGATAATAAAAACTTTTTTTACACGTAAAATTTTGAAAAGTTTTGTTTTGATAGAAGAGAAAAACATGCAAGTTAAAAAAATACAATTTTGTATTTAATAATGTAACTGTTAATGTGGAAAATGTCAATATACAAAAGTTAGTAAAAGAGAGAAAGAGAGAAATGGTAATATAATTTTCTTGTAAAATGTAAGTCTACAAGAACCCGTTTGATGAAAACACAAAAAGGTGACTAGTAGATGAATGATGAAAGATATAACCCAAATGGCCTAATCCAGATAGAATAATGAGCATAAAATAATGTAATCCAAAAAAGCTGAACCAAAACATTTCGAAAGATTGAATAAGTTATTTGACGAGGTTGTCCAGGGAATTTTCCAGTACGGTAATAATCTTCAAGAAGTTTATCCTAAAATAATTTATCAAATTAAACATATTTTGTGAAATTAAATTTAAACCAACTTTTTTTTCATATTGTTTATACATCCATTCTTTTAACACTTCTTCATTTGACCATTCAGGTTTAACTTTATGGATACTGTAATGAATTGCAACATTTGAATAATGCCATTCTCCAAGCATTGCTTCACCAAGACCAGGAACTTTTCCATTTGGATATCCAAGTGTACAATCAATAATATATTCCATTGGTGGATTATTTCCTACTCGAGCTTTTGTTGATGCTAAAAACATATATTCATTTACACCTCTTTCAAAACAAAAGCAAAAAAACTTACATTTTTCAGAAGGTCCACAAACAGATAACACAGAATGGGCAGCACCAATTCGAGGATGGGCACAATGTTTAAAAGGTTCAATGCCATTCTTTTCAGCAAATTGTTTTTCAGAATTTTTGATCAAAAAAAGTCTAGACCCTTCTGGATACATAACAACCCATCCATAATCAAATTTCCAAAAATTGTTAATTAAATGATCACGAAATTGTTGAAGTACTCCAGCACGTTTTGATGCACCACCATTTATAAAGAAATTACCATGCGCACTCCACATTACCCCAAGAGGAGTTGATTTCCAAATATTAAAGATTACCCACATATATTTTCCTGCTACAGATGGCTTATTTTGAAAAGCTGTCATTAAACAATAATGATCAACTAAGCCAAGATGATTTGCTAAGAATAATGCGCGTTTATCGGCAACAGTTGTAATATCATCACCATATTCTTCAACCGTAAGACCAGTATATTGTCCTGAGGCAACCCAATGTTCATTTACCATAGTGCAAAGTATATGTTCAAATTTATTGAAATATTTCATACTAAAATAACCATAAATATTATATTATATTTGAGTAATACAGTATATCTTACCTAAATATCATTATTGGAAGCATTAATGTACACGTTGAAACACATGCAGCAGGTACAATAAAAACTGTCATAATGAACCAATAAAAAGTAATTATCATTGCCATTAATTTTCGAAAATCCATTACCGGTGCAAAAAGTGATTCTTCTTCATCATTACGAGAAGTTGTACTCCTTGACATTTGCCTAAAAAATATAAATAATCAGCAAGAAAAAATTTTATCGGAAATAAAGTCATTATCACTACTCCGCCTAAGGCAATCAAAAAAAATTAATCTTTTTTATCGATTTTTTATCACCAAAAAAGAGAGAACGAAAAATGTCTAAAGTACATTTGTGTACATTTCCCAAAAAAAGAGATAGATTATGTATTCAGCTTTAAAGACATAAAACAAAGAAAGAGGTTGCTATGGTATAAATTATGTATTTGGAAGGGTTGTTGTTGAGATATATTGTTTTGATCTATCATTTTAAAATATCAATTTTCTTACCCTTTTTTCTTTCTTTTGAGAGAGATATCAGTGAAAATAAATTAATCGCTTCGATTCATTACTCCGAAAAAAATATATATATAAAAGAATTTGTCAAAGCTTTATTATTTTTTTTCACGTGAGAATTTATCACCCGATAAAAAAAATTCCCAAATAAAAATTTGAATCTTTTCCAAAAAAAATGTGAAACAATTTTTATGAATGAAAAATTGTATCCCCCCTTCTTTTGAAATGACGCCAATATTTGAAAGAAAAAAAAAGAAGAAGCAACAACAAAAAACAACAACAAATAATGAAACATTTTAAATTTTCTCTATTTTTATCCCTTTCAATTTTAAAATATAAAAATAACTTACTTTGCTGCAATTTGAACAGGATGATGATGATGATGCGGTTGTGGGGGGCGATGATTTTCTACAATCATACTTTTTTTTCACGTGAATTTCTTCTTTTTCTGATTAATAATATTTGCCCAAAAGTTCTGGAGAAGGAGGTTGGAATTCTTCGCTGAAAAAAAAATGATTTAAAGTTGAAAAAAAAATGGTTTTATACATTTGTGTAAAAAAGAAAAATATGGTAGAGGCCATAAAAAGTGTCAGAAGAAAAATAAAAAGAAAGGAAATAAAAGCAAAGTTTGCTTGCTTGCTTTTGTATTTATTTTTAAACATTTTTCATCGATGATTTTGAGAAAAAAAAATATATGTGCAAACAAAGGCGAGAAAACGAAGAAGAAAAAAAGGTGGCGGTGCATCATTGATTGATTATATTTCATTGTTCAAACAATCACTTATTTCTCAATGTAGAAAACAAAACTATTTTTTAAAAAACAGTATTTTTTATTTTTAGGCTTACGAAAAAAGAAACAGCAAAAAAAGTTTTCAAAAAAGATAAAAATTTTGAAAAAAAAATATTTAAACATGGAAAAAAATTGGGCCCAAAGTCTAAAGTAAAAAAGGTCATTGTCAAAAATGTAAAAATAAAAGAAAAAGAACAGGTTCTCATCAAAAAACTTTTTTTGATTGGTATTTTTTCTTCTTTCTTTTTACCCCCCTCGAAACTACGAGAAAAGAAATCTCCTCACGCCATACGTCGTCTTTTTTTTCTGTTGAAGAAATATATTTTCTTTAAAACAAAGAAAAAAGATGGACGTTTGAGCTGCTATCAGTTGAAAAAAAGCATGGGCTCTCGACGACATTTTTATTTTCTCCCTTCTCCCTGCTTCACTACACTCTTATTTTCTTGAAATCTGGACTTTGGTCATATTTGTACAATGAGATAAAAGAAGATAGAGAGAGAAAAAAAAACGGAATTGAATTAGCGCCAAATATTGCAGCGTCCAAAAACAGCTGATTATAATAATAAAAATATACTGATAAGGAAATGCAAAGGAAACGGAAATAATGAATATATAAAATTTTTATAGTTAAAGAAAAATGGTGAATTATTTATGGCAAAAAAAGACTTTGGTAATAATAAAATAAAGTAAAAAGGCATTTATTTTCTTATGGCATTTCTATAAATGAAAAACACATTTTTTTAAATATCTTGGTGCCCTTGCTTTGTTTTTTTTTGCTGCTGCTAAAGAGAAAAAGAAGAGAGATTGAGTTAGTTGAGAAATGTGGCTCTGAAAATAAATAAATATATGCAGGCATACTTACATCTCCTGCATCTTATTTTCCTCTCCCCCCTTTCCTTTCCTTCTCCTCTATCAAACCTACCTATCTAAACTAAACTAAAAAAAAGGCAAATGCGTTACAACCAATTTTTTTTAAGCCTCAACAATTTTGCACTTTTTTTGACGGACAAACAAAAAAAAATGGTGTGATTTTAGAAAGTTAAATAAAAAGATTTTTTTTTGTATTATCCCTGTAAAATTACTGTATACATATAAACTTTATTTGTGATTAAAAAATTGATTATGAATACAAAACGCTTATTTAATATTTGAGAAGATATATCAGTACACCGTAAAAAAAGAAGTTGCAGCAACATTATAATATGCATTGATGAGATTTACAGAAGATTTAAGATTCATAAGGATGACCATATGCATCTTCATAAATTTTTGAATAAGCAGTCCAAATTTGTCCTTCATGCTCCATTTCATGTGCTTCAATATCATCTTTATCGAGGGGTGTAGCTCCAAAAGCAGCAGTAAGATTACGAATATCTGGAGCAGGAGTGTCTTTAACTAAAGATGCAAAAGCATGAACAAAATAATGTTTTGCAAAATCATTAGAAAGATATGCACAATAATTTGCAGCATTTATACATTCATCGGCACTTAAATCTTTGCAGAATTGTTGTATTGCAGAAGGAACTTCGGTTTCAACCTAAAAAAAGCGAAAAAGATAAAGAGAATATGTATCTAATTTGTTAACCCAAAAAAAACTTACATGTTCAAGCTGTAAAGCTTTTTCATATGCAGCTGCATCATTTTCTTTGCTAAGATTCAACAATTTGATGAGAATTTCATGACTTGAAGCAGGGAAATCATTGACAGGCAATTTGTTATCGGAACTAGTAGGAATTGATTCTATATAATCCCGAAGCATACCACTAAGCTGAATAAATTGTTGTGTAATTGGGAAACTTTTGTCTTCAGCTTCAAAGTGAAAGCATAGATTGGATGGTTCATCGTCAACAATAACATTTTTATTATCAGCAGCATCAGCCATTTTAATTAAAACGATGGCAGCTTAACTGGTTCAACACTACAAGAATAAGAAGATAAGATCTAAAAATGAAACAATCAAAATAACAAATAATTAATCAAAAATGTGAAAGAAAATTTATAAAACTTTTTTATATTCGCGAACGAAAAAAAGGAAAGACAAGATTGGATTGGCAAAACGTCAATGTAATTGTCATGGATATTGCATACTTTTATTAAAGTATGCAATATCCATGATAAATCATAAAAAGTTTTATGGTTGGATAAAATACGAAAGATTAATGGTAGTTAAGTTATCGGGAAAGTTAAGGGATGCTTAAGTCTTAATGCCATTTGCGATACTGGTAGTTTAGACAGGAATTAAGGCAGTTAGTTAGGTTATTAGAATTCCCATTAAAGATATACATTTGATAAAAATATTTTTGAAAAAATATTACAAAAATTTAGAATAGAAGAGAAAATCATCAATAAATGTGGCAGAATTTGTAAATAACACTAGCATTTTGAAACTTTCCAGAAAAAGAAAAAACCATCGAAAAGAAAATAATGAAATAATACTTTCAGTTTTCAACGGCATCGTAGAAAAAATATATATCGGCCGGTCGGCGCCGCGGCAGTCCCTTATATTTGACTGACATCCCTGGTGTCTTTTTATCGGTATTTTGTTTTTTTTATTTGACGTTTTAATTTTGTTTGTTATAAATTATGAAAAATGAATCATACTGTAACCAAAAAAGTGTTAAAGAAAGAAAAGAAAGGGAAAAAGTGTTCCCGCCCGTCTCTAATTAAATTTTTATTAAAAATATATTATAAAAAAGTTATCCACGTCCGATAAAAAAAAGTTAAATTATTATTACAAAAAAAAACAATAAACAACAACACAAAATGTATTAATTAAAAAAGAATAAAAAAATATAGAAACAACGGAAGAAAATGTTATATAAGCAGAAGATAAAAGGTCTTTCCCCTTTCATTTAATCGTTATCACTATTTTCATCATCTTCATCATCGGATACAGGTTCACGAGGCTTAAGAGGGTATTGGTCCCTAATATTAATAATAAGGACCTTATTATAAAGTTCTCAAAGATTCTTTCCCGGTTGTACATTCTTCGAAACATATACTGGTAAAGTATGCTCAAGTGTGGTCCCATAGAAATGTTTCATATCCCGCTTTATAGCCTCCCAAGTGGCTCCATTTCCCTCGGTGTGAACCAATGGGTTTTCTGGGTTTACAAAATTAATACGATCACTGTATGTCCATCCTCGAATTGGAGAACCAGCTTCAACATTATTATGAATGATCGGAAGCAAAGTAGCAGCATCTCTTCTTTCAACGGGGAATAATCTTACATCATTTGACCCTCTCTCAATCATACCAAAAACCGAACCACTACGGCGATTTTGCATTCTCCCACGATTATATTTTGCCTTAAAAAACTTGGATTCGTCTATTTCTATAACCCCTCTAAATAATCTAGATGTTTGACATCGGTAAATAGTTTCTTGACAAACATCTCTAAAGAAATTGTACCAATCCGCAACCGTTTGTCTAAAGACTCCGACTTCTTCCATAACTGCTGAATGTGTGGCTGTATGGTGCATATTCCAATAATACATTTGTTGTATCATTTTTTTGAATTCCAAATTTGGTCTGTAGAAGAATGAATAAAATTTAATAGAACTTCGAAAAGAAGCATCGGTATTACAGTCGCCAGCTTCTCGACGACATTTTGGACAGCGCCACTAAAATTACCACATGAATAGTGTAAAGTAAAATAAATGAATTAACTTCAAACAGATCTCTGTCTTTTGCATTTGAGACAAAATTAAGGCTCATTAATGATGGTTCTTCTTCTGCTTCACCATCTTCAAATGTGCAGGGTCGAGTGTTGGAAATTAAGCCCAAACGGGCATTCATGTTGTTATCACTAGCTTCATGACTATTGCCTTCTTGAAATTTTTGGCTTAAGCGTTCAGAATTCCAAGGTCGATAGGCTAGAATGTCGTCAACAGTAAAAACTTCATCGGCTGGGATGATAAATTTTCTTGATTTTGGTGCTTGAAGCATTGGTGAGGGGCACATATTCAAAAAAGTGCCGCATATCATTTGGTTACTAAGCCCTCGGTCAATATGCTATAACTGTAAATGGAATGTGGTACTATTTTTTTGTTCTCGTTATATATAAACTTACAATAATATCTATTTGATCAGTAATAAAATGCTTACAAACTCCAGTAAATACTATTAAAACATTGCGATAGGACACCGCTTGTAATTTTATTCCATTAACAGCTTTATTTTTTGCTTCGCGAAGTACAGCAACTAGACCCTTGCGTGATGTGCAATTCATTTCAAAGAACATATCGGAAATGAATGAACGAACAACCGTGCCATTTGAATGAGTATTAAATTCAGTATTATTGTATATGCCAAGGCCATTCCAGGGGCTCCACATTTCAGTCTCTGAGGGGAGTTCGCATAACAATGACACCGCGATGATAAGCTTTCAACCGTTTTGCTGATGACTCAATTGTAACCACCGGGTGGTACGCAGAAATACCTGAAAAAATTTGTTGCGATAACAATGCCTGCTCACCACAAAAACAATAAAAGCAAAGAACGAGGTGGTACCAGATAAGGTTAAAAGCGTTTTTAAAGTTCTCTAAAAACATTGCATCGTTTGCAAAAATCAAATAACCGGGTGGTACACCACGTAATGGCTATGATAACAATCATGTTCAGCTTGAATGAGCATGCTCAACAACCCCTAAATAAAATTTTAGCTTAAAATTAATTAAAATTAGCAAAATCCAAGAAATTTCTATTGTTTTTCGCCTGATCGTCAGGTTTATCCATTCGAGAAAAAACGAAAAAAGCAAAGCGTCTGACTCCATTAAACATTTAATTAAAGCCTTTTTTTCTCTTAAACTAGTTTAAAAGCTGAAATAACCATTTTTAAATAAATTTAATCTAAAAATTTCTGTTTCTACACAAAGATTTTTGGGAAGTGGGAGGTATTGCCCGCGAAAATCGGGAAATTTCCTGGGTCAAAACATGGAGTGGAATCCGGAATGCATTGCTAAAGATTTGAAAATTTCAATGATATAATGTAAAAATTAAAAAATTATTATAAAATATAACGAAAATTTATTTAAATATATTGTTTTTCTTGCCAAAAATTTTAGCGCCAACAAATTTGAACCTTTTTAACTTTGCTTATTAATTTGATTATTTATATGCAATATTTGATTGCTTTTTTTGATAAAAATTTTGTTAGGTTATCCTAAAAGAAAAATTCCGTTCCAGATTCTACTACACTTTTTTGGATTCAGTTCTGTTCCGGTTTTTACGGAATAAGATTAATACCGTCCCGGATTCCATTCCAGTCTTAAAATCTCGATTCCCGCGCACTCCCCTAACCGGAAGGACACAGCTAAAAATATTGCAATAAAAATAGATGCATAATTATATTTTATCAAAAAAGTTTGCAAAAAAAATATTGCTTGGACATACATTTTTTACGATTGATATAAAATTTTTATAATAGTATTTTTTAAAAAAATAATAATTTTTATCAAAGTTTTATGCTTCAACTAATTTTTGGTGCTTTATTCAAGCGGAAATCCTGCAATTTTTATATATTTTTTTTTTAAATTTCAATGTTTTAAAAAAACTTTGTCATTTTTTGGCCAACTTTTTAAAATTTAGCTGTATTTTTTATTTATTTTTTTTAGGATGAATCGATTTAAATCTGAGCCACATTTAAGTAAAAATTGTGATTGTTTTGACGATGATTTACACTTTTTTAGTCAATCATTTGTTAAACCAAGGGTTAGCCTTTTTTGTCCTTTTATTTTTATTCATTTAAATTAATTAATTTTAGGGAAGACAACAAATCTTTGATAAAAAAGAAAATGTTACATTTATGAAAGATCCATTATCAAAACCGAAAAAGAAAAGTTGGGAACCATTACGAAATATTCCATTGTTTGTTTTTTTATTCTAATTTGCATATTTTAAAGGGTGTTATTTTAGTGCAGAATATTTTGATCCCCTTCATAAAGCCGCTTTAACATTTACATGTTATTTAAATGAAACAGATGGAGAGGATGGGGAATTATTGAAAATTCGTCCAATGAAACTTATCTATCATTTGGATGATGAAACGATGTCCCTTACAGAACCTTTTAGCGATAATTCGGGACATTTACAAGGTCGACAATTTCATTCACAAAAAGTTGAAAGACATAAACGTCAAATAGGAAATGATTATTTGACATGGAAAGATATAAAAGTTGGAGAAGATTTAATTTTATATGGACGAGCATATCGAATTGTCTCCTGTGATGGATTTACGAAATCCTTTCTTGAAGATCGTGGAATAAAAGTTCATGAAACTGAAACAATTCCAATTGATTCATGGAATCTTTCAAGGCATTTTCAAACGGATAAAGCTCGAGAGGCTGAAATTAAAAAGTATTTTCGTGAAAAAGAAAAAATTTCTGAAATGATTTCATGGGAAAATATCCCCGAAACTTTAACATTCTTTTGTGCATGGCTTGACAAAAAATCTGATTTTTATGGGGAAAGAATTAAGAGGACTTTTAAATTTATGATGAGCAGCCGAGATGACTCCGTTACAATGATAGAAATTACACCAGGATTTGGAAATCAATTATTTCTTAAAACTGATCAACTTCCATACATTACTTCAGGGAAGTCTCAGATGTTTTTGTTGTTAAATAAAGTGGAATAAATTTGTTTTAAAGGGGAGACCGTCCGGGGATAGACAAAGTTTTTTTCTTAGCACACATTGTCCAGCACTGGAAGATGCATTTGTTTGTTCCACCAATCCATGAATATTTAACACAAAAAACACGAACGAACACCTTTTCCATCAATGATTGCAACTTTCGTGCTAAAAGGATCTATGTGTATAAAAAAGCTTTGTTTATCTCGAGACGCTCCCTTAAAAATAATTTAAAACTATACAATTTTGTATTTTTTATACTATCACTGAACAAAACACGAATTATTTTTGTATATTTTATTGATATAAAATTATCCTGTTTAATTTTAGATGGAACAAAAAAATATTATCGAGCTGAAAATATGAAGCCCGGAATTTGGATTGATGTTTTTAAACGTCCCATGTATATTTATGATTGTGAAAATGATGCAACAAAAAAATTTCTTAAACAACAATTTGGCGAAATTGAATTTGGTGATTGTTCGATTGAAGTAAATCAATATCATAGTTTTGGGAATATTATCCAATAATTTTACATCCCTTTTTTTAGCTTCTTGAAGCAGGACCACCTTCAAATCAAATTGAAATTTTACCCGATGAACTTTGGTTTAAAGCTATCAATGTAGGCAAAAAACTTAATTTAAATATTTTAAAAATACTTTTAGCCCGATTTTGCTGCCTTCAAATTTTTGATTATTTATTCAATTTTAAATCGTCGAATTGACATTTATGAAGAGGGAAAGCATCGAGAATGGACAAAAGGTCGACCATTTTTACTTGAAATTGATGCTGGACCTTTAAGGGAAAAAGATTTTCGAATTGGATCAAATATTTCATTGTTTAAATGGAATTTTAAGCTCACAAATGCTTCTCAAAAAACTCAAGATTTTATAATTGCGAGAGATACAAATGTTTCATAAATGCTTTTTAATAATTGTTTTTTTACAAAAAAGTTACTAAATTTTTGCCCTTGTTTTTGGGATTACTTTTATATTCTTTGGTGCAATGGTAAAAATGTTTAAAATAAACTTTTTTTTTTTTATAGTCAAAAAATCAAAAACTGCAAAAAGTCAGGTCCTACCCGGATTCGAACCGGGGTCGCTGGATTCAGAGTCCAAAGTGATAACCACTACACCATAGGACCAACGAAGAAAGGGAGCAAAAATAGGTCGTTCAAATATTGTCTTCGCTCGTAAAAAAAAGAAAAAAAGATTTTTTGTTCAACGATAAAAATTGCTGAAACGTTTTTTAATCGTTTTTGTATAAAAAATAACGACATTTTTATTGGGTACTTTTAAGTTTTATAGGAGCTAAAATTTCGAAGTGTTATTTACAATTTATTTTTTTACAGTAAATGCAAAAATAAAAAAATGTTTCGTTCTATTTTAATTTTTAGAAAAACAAAATAATTAAATTCATAATTTTGCATAAATTTAAAAAAATTTGATCCTACGTGGGGTTATTTTTAGTGTATTTAATTTATGCAAATTTATTCGTTTGTTGTGACAGCATGCAATAAATATGTTTAAAAACTGGTCCCTTTAAAAAAAAGTTAAAACACAATTTTATAAAATATTTTATTTAAACAAATTTTCCAAAATTCTTCCGCCATGTCTTTTTCAGCTTTTTTGTCAAAAACAAAAAAAAGAACAAATGTAAGGGGGACAAAGTGGATGTATTCACGCATCTATCAAATTCATTTATTACATTGTTAGTCTTTGTTCCAAAAAATTGCTCTTTTCTTTTTTTTCCGTTTTTTTTTCTTAAGCAATTAAGAAAAGTTTTTTTCGGAAACTTAAACTTTAAGAAAAATAGGAAATCTTGTGCTGTTTTCTTTTCTCTTGAATGTTTAAATTTTCGACGAAAAAAATCCCACAACAATTTTCTGGCATTCTTAAAAAGTTGTTTTTTCTTCTTCTGCTGCAAATAATATCAGAAAAAAATTGAATGCAATTTATCAAAAGACGACTTTTTTCAGCCCAAATTGTTAGGTTTGAATTTATTTTTTCTTTCAAAAATGCAAGTTTTGATGCCAGAAAAAAAGTATATGCTTTTGTTTTTTTCTTTGAGGGAAAAAAATTATTATTATTATTTTTGACAGAAATTTAAAAAAAAGGGTAAAGAATATTTGAAAAATGAAAAAACAAACTGAAAGTGACTCTACTTTTACTTGAAAAAAGAGCATGGGAAAAAAAGTTGAGTGATAAAATCGAAAAAAAACTAATTTATTTTTTTTGTTGTTTTTTGTTAGTTAAAAAAATTTGAAAAAAAATAAACATGTTTGAAAAAAAAGTATTTAAAGTGTTTTTTGTTGGAGAAATAAATTACAGTTTGCAATTGCAAATGCAAAGAAAAAAAAGAAAAGACTTTTTTTCTTTGATAAAAAGTCATTTGACTGAAAAAAAAAGAAATTAAGGAGGAAGCTTGTGTCTGTTGTTTTTTGCTTTTCAGAAGGCTATCCCGAAGAAAAATGGAGGAAACTCGTTAGTTTCCCCCTTTTTCCTGTTGTCCCTTTATCTCTTTCTTGATCAAAAATATACATACATATTTTTTCAGTCAATTTTCTTGAAAGCTTTTTACGAACAAAATAAAAAAAACAAAGAATTTTTTAAATAAAATTTTTAAAAATGTATTAAATTTCGATATTCTTTGTAATCTAATGTGATTCCTATGACGACAACGGCCATCACCACCACAAACATATATATACATATATATATACGCATATTATGCATGTCTGTCAAATGTGCCATAAACAAAAAACGGAAAAACGTCATTGACTTTTTTTTTAAAACACAAATTTATTTAAAAAAAATCATTCCTTTAAATTAAAAGTATCTAAAACACAAAAAAAATATAAAGCGTCAAAGCGACCCGATTTTACAAAAATAAAATCTTTTTTAAACATTAAAAATTATTTTCAATTTACCCCAAAAAAGATACTGTACAAAAATTTTGATTTAATTTAATTTTGGGCTCCTGGGGTACCACCAGTTTCAGAGGATTTTGGAGATTTTAAATCAGCTCTTTGACCTTCAATTCTTCCAGCTTGCATTTTTAGTACAATTGCTTTAATATCTTCTTCAATATTATCTTTTCCACCTAATGCACTTCTTTGCTCTTCAATTCTATCACCCTGACACTGCATTATTAAATCATATAATTTTTCATCAACAAGTTGCTCTTCAGATGATACCATTTTGTCCTGGAAAAAATGCTAATTAATTAAAATATGCCAAAAATGAGACGCCAACTTACTTTTTTATTAATTACTTTTTTGATTAATTAACAACGTTAAACAGAATACAATGATGATGTGTTATAACGAAATAATTATCTAAAAAAGCATATTTTATCAATTTAATCATAAAGGTTTTAAAGAGTTCAAGTGCAGAAGTTTAAAACATAAAATAAAAAAATTATGAATAAACACGCAAAGGCAATTCTGAAACTCGAATAAATAATATAAATAAATATTAAGCAATGAAGCGAATTTAAGAAAAAAAAATGTAAATGTAAATCAAACAAGTTTTGACAGCTGACTGATTACAGCTTCGTGCATTTGACAATTCCAAAATGGCACTTCTCATTTTTTTTAAACAGAAACAAAAAATCGTTTCTATCAATTTTTTTTTGTTTCAGAAGAAAAAAACGGAAATTAAAAAAAAGGGAAAATGTTTTGTTTCAAAAAAAAATGTTACAGCAGCTGCAAAGGACACAAATATAATATAGCAGCATGGATAACAAAGTCTGCCCTTCCGAAGGGCACAAGACTAAACCAGCAAAAAAATGCCAAAAAAGAAAGAAGAAGAATTCCAGAACAGAAATGCCAAAAAAACGCAGCAGTAGTTTCGAATCCTCCTTTTTTTTTAAAAGTAAATATCTTTCTTTTCCCCCTCCCATTTTTCTCAGTTGTTTCAAAAAAAATAAGAAAGGGAAAATGGCACGACGAAAATTTAGGATCTCACGCCATTAATTTGTTTTTTTGTTGTGTTTTTTAGCCAAATTTTTAAGAAGCAGAAAAAAAACTATTTGTGAGTAAAAAAAATGGCACAATAATTAAAACATAAGTTTCGGGAAAAGTGTTTATTGAAAATAATTAAATTCTTATAAAATCAGGAAAAAACAACTTTTTTTAATGATACAAATCAGATATAAAATTTAAAAAGTGCAGTTTAAAACGACCAAAACATCGTTTTATTATAAATAGAAAAAAAGCATTTTTAAAAAAAAAGTAAAATTCTTTTTTTACATTGCACTTTTTTTTCGACACAAAATCTCTAAGCAACCAACCAAAAACACTGTAATTAAGTATAAAAGTACAGTAATAATATAAAGGAGGTTAAAGGTAAAAAATGCAAATATATTTGAGCAATATTCCTTGAAAATCAGGCAAAATTAATTGTTCTTTTTTTCAGTCACCTTTTTTCGTCAACGGAAAAAGGAACAAAAACTTTTAAAGAATTTTTAGGGAATTTTACTAATAATAATTTTAGCAAAACTCCAATTTCTCTTTAAATTTTGTACATTTACACCTGTATCTCTTACATTACCAAATTTAAAACGATCAAAAAATGAATGACAAAACTCAATTCTTTTTTCTTCAAATTTCCCTCTTTTAAATATTGAAGGTGTTAAAACAAAATAACTAATTTTTACTCAATTATTTGAAATTGACGTGCCTTTAAGGAACTCTTTTTTTCTAAAAAAAATAATAAAGAAGATAATGAATAGCTTTAATTCTTAAAAATAATTGACTTCTTTTTTATTCTTCTTCTTTTTCTTCGCTCAAAGGAACCATGACGTTATTTTTGATTAAAGTCAAATTTGAAGAAAGAAAAAATAAAATGCGTGAATATTATTATGTATTTTGAAAGAGAGAAAATATAAAAATATAGGTTTAAGGAATTCGTAATAATAATCTTTAAGAAGACGAAGAAAAAAAATTGAAATAAGCGGTAATTTATATCAATGGTTTATCGTTAATTTGCGTCATTTAAACCCTTTTTTGTGCAAAAAATAAAATAATGTTAAAATTCAACTGAAGTTTTAAAGGGCATCTTAATTTAGTCATAAATTTTTCACCCACTTTTTAAGGTACAACTAAAAGGTGACTAAAATACCCACTTTTCAAACTACATCCAAACAAGAAGTATGATAAATAATTTGTAAAATAAATTGGCACGTGTGACCCCAGTTTAAACTTTAAATTTAGCATTTTTAGTGGAAGTGACCGAGGCCCTAAAAATTATTTTAAATTTAGAGATATCGGGTAGAGAATAATGTGTGAACAATATTCTAGTCGGAAATTCATATCCCGAAGTACTTAATATTATTCAAAATAAAAATTTTTAAATTTTCATAGGGCCTCGACCGCATTTTAGCACGTACCAAATAAATTTTAAATTTTTTAAAGCTTTTGTTAACATTTTTTGTATACGGTCATTTATCATAAATGACCGCGTAATTTATTTAAAATATTACAAATATATTTTTTGAGCGCTTTTTTTTATTTCAAAATAAAAGAATTCTAGAAAATATGAATATATTTATAGAAGTACTTTTTCATAGATTATTAATATTAGCGATTTTAAAAAAAAGCAGTTAATTCTCTCGGTTTAATTACAAAAATCTTTTTTTTCTCCCAAAAAATTTAGTTACGTCATTTTTAATTTGTGAAAAAATAAGAGAGAGAGATTTTTGTAGTTTCTGCAAAAAAAAGACCATTGAAAGCTGAACGAAATGGCTGATTACGCGTAACGTTACGTAAAAGTAAAATATTATCAAAAATTAAGTATTGTTAAATTATTTTTTTATAAACGTCATAAAAAAGAACAAATTTCAACGCATTTAATCAAACAAAAAACACTGACAAAAAATTACAGAAGAAAAAAGTAACATAATTTTTAAAACATAAAGTTTTATTTTTCCGAAAAATTCTTTTAAAAACTTTAAAGCATTTTTTCCTTACCTTCAACATATTTTTTTGTATTAAAGTTTAAAGAAGCTGCACCTTTTTTTTAAAAGTTTATTTACTTTTCTTTCTTTTTTTTCTTAAAACAAATATCTTTCATCTTCGGTTTTTTTTTATTGTCACATGTTTCTTTGATGATTGCGGGCAACAAAAATCTGGGGGTTCAAATTTGTTTAACCTTTTTTTTCTCTCTTAAATGTTTACAGATGGCCACTTATATTCCAGTCTTAGATATATATACATTTTTTATATACGTGCCAACAAAAATTTTACCCGAAAAAAAAGATGATACATATAAAATTTCATGACCTTTTTTTCCTTTCCTTTTTTTTGTGCAACTCAAATTGGAAAGTTGCAATTTGCAAAAAAAAACAAATATGTATGTATGTGTATGACGTTGGCACGCATAAAACAAAAGAAATGGATATATTAAATCGGTATTTTTATGCAGCAATTTTTGATGAATTGTTTAAAGCGAAAAGTTTTTGTGTTTTGTGGATTGTTTAAAGTTTAGCAGGAAAAAAATATATTAACAATAGTTTACAATATTTTTTTTATCAATGTAAAATTTAAAAGCCAACCAGGAAGAATATTGCTGTTATTCAATAAAATATTATTTCAGAAATTATATTTACTTACATACAAAACACTCCCCATGGGATTGTGTTTTAATTTATAAGCTTTTTTCTGCACTTTTAAACAGCCTACAATTAAAAAAAGTAAAATAACAAAAAACAGAATCATTTTGTATTTATTTCATTTCATTTTAAATACAAATGCTACAAAAAATATTTTAAAAACGCCTTCACAATTAGCTACTCATTGTTGAAATTCATTTAAAAACTTCTTTTTTACAGTAAGAATTTATTGACAGATCAATGAAAAATATTTTATTAAAAAAAAGATGTACAAAAAAAATAATAAAAAGACAATACCCAGAAAAATATAAGGAATAAATAATAAGTAGTAAATTATTTCGATTTTAATCAATTTTGGGCTGCTGCAGTTTGATCAGAAGGGTTAGAAGTAGGAGATTTTAAATCAGCTCTTTGACCTTCAATTCTTCCCGCTTGCATTTTTAGTACAATTGATTTAATATCTTCTTCAATATTATCTTTCCCCCCCAATGCACTTCTTTGCTCTTCAATTCTATCACCCTGACACTGCATTATTAAATCATATAATTTTTCATCAACAAGTTGCTCTTCAGATGATACCATTTTTTCTGCCAATTCTCTGAAAATAGAAAATTTAGCAAAAAGATTTTTTGCAAACACAGAAATAAAATTAAAATGTTCTTTATAAATCTAACAAAAAAAGAAATATCAGCAACAGAAGCAACTATTTCATTTTTGTGCCCAAAAAAATTAGCCAATGTTTTTATGCAAAAAAAGAGGCGTAAAAGAACAATGTCATGGAGAACGAATTTAAAATTATGAATTATTTAAAAAGTCGACTTACTTGTTAAAATGAGCCAAAAATTGTTCACGATCTTTTAAACCAGGAAGAATAAGATCAGCACGTTGCTCATCCATACGACGACTTTGAATACTTGCAATCAAATCAAGAATAGCTTCAGGATTGTCTGAAAATTATAAAAAAAAATTAGGATAAAATATTAGCAGTTTAATTCAAAAAAAAGGAAACAAAACGTCAAAGGCCAAAGTTAGCAAAAGAAAAACAAAATTAGCAAAAAAGACACCAAATGAAATTTTAAAATGAAGCAATGAAGCGCAAAAACAAAAATCTAACAGGTTTTGACAGCTGACGACTCTCGTGCCTTTGACATTTATATTTTCAAAGCTTAAAAATAGCAACAAAATCGTTTCTATCAATTTTTTTTCGTTTCAAAAAATAGAAATAAAAGAAACTAAACTAAAATGTCGATGTTCGTTGCAGCTGTTAGCAAGTTTTTGTTAACAAAAAGCATGGATAACAAAATCTGAGTTTCCCCAATTCTCTATAGAAGGGCACAAGACTAAACCAAAAAAATGAAGGAAAAGGATTTCCAGAACAGAAATGCCAAAAACACGCAGCAGTAGTTCCGAATCCTCCTTTTTTTTAAAAAGTAAATATCTTTCTTTTTCCCCTCCCATTTTTCTCAGTTGTTTCATAAAAAAAGAAGAAAGGGAAAATGGCACGACACAAATTTAGGATCTCACGCCATTAATTTGTTTTTTTGTTGTGTTTTTTTAGCCAAATTTAAGGAGAAAAAAACAGTGGTGAGTAATAAAAAAATGGCACAATAATTAAACAAAAAATATAAATTTTAAAAAGCACTTTCAAACTCAATCATTTCCACATAATAACTGAAAAACATAAAACATACACTTTCCAGTAAACGTAGGAAAATTTTCAGAAGGTTCATCATTTTCATCAGCAAAACAAAGATTTTCAAAATCTTCTAAAGAAGCTCGTGGAGCCCTAGAATCATTGAAAAAATGAACAGAAGCAGTTCGTTTGAAGTTTTCATTACTCATTGTTACGTTACGTTCACTATTATTTCTTCGACGAGAAAATGGAAGTTCAGGAACAGCAAAAACACTTGTTGAAGCATTTGGAGTACTAATTATAGTCTACACAAAATTTAAAAAAAGTAAAAACAAAGAAAAAAGGAGCTAATATACCGTATTTCCATATTCTGAATTAATACTTGAAGTTGATTGAAAATATGCTGATTGTTGTCCAGATAAAGGTGAAAGATTAATTGTTGTAGCTTTTCCAGCTCTTGATTGAGGTGTTGATGAAAATGGAAGAGGAGGTTTTTCATTTTGACTCTTTTTGTTTTTCTTTGAAGTTAAATGTAGCTTATTTTTACTATATCTTGAAATATTTGAAAATATGCTTTTTCGACGAGAATCGTTATCTAAATAAAAAGAAAAGAAATAAAACCACCACCACAAAAAAAAAGAAATAAAGAAAAAGAAAGAAAAGACTTTCACAAATCAAAAGCTTTCAAATTCTAACAAGTGAAAAACTAACCATATAATTTCGAATTTGAAACACGAAAAGTATCAGTTTGTCGTAGACTATTACTTGAAACTTCTTTTAAAATAGCAGGGTCACATCTTTGATCATCGATTCTTCGACATTGCGTACGAGCAATTATATCAAATAAGTCACCTTCTTGTTCCTATAACAACACTTTTATAAGTAATTGCTTTTAAATAACAAAGGATAAAGCTCATTATAACTAATTAAACTATAAAAAAACTCACAACATTTTTAACATTTGGAAGTGACCGAGCTGATGAAACATTTGAATGCATATTATCACCAAGATTTTGATTTTTAAGAGGTAATACTTTTCCTGGCCTTAAACCATTTGAACAATCAATACAATACTTTGTCATAGCGTCAGTTAAATTTGGTACACTTGAAGCTTTTCCATCTTCACGGAGAGCAAAAGAAATACTTGTTGGGTCAAGTGGTAAGTCTTCATCTTCTTCGCCATCAGAATGAAGAAGGGGACATTCAAGATCAGATGAAGAATCCAAGACAACCCGACAATCTTTTATTATTGACATTGGATCCGATTGTATCGCAACTCGAATTGAAGTACGTACTCTGCATTCCATTTCGTAATCGTTTAACTAAAAATTTTTTATTTTACATCAATATTTACTTGAATAAACTAAAAATAAAAAAAGTAAAAGTAATGAAAAATATTGTTCATATATTTTTTTTTTAATTTTAAAGACTATAGCTATTTTAATAACTTTTTCTATTTCTACCGTATTAAAAGCAAAATATAACAAACCTCCAGAGCGATGCGATATTTAACAATTAAAAAGTACACAACTTTTGGAATTTGTTTTAATACAGAAAATATTGAAGCAAGTGCTGTAAGAGAACGAGATTGTCCAATTTGATCTTTGAGCTCACGACAAGTTTGAAGATGTTTTGAATGTGCAGATATAGCTAAAACAACATAATGTCAAAAAAAAAGAAAAACATTAAATAGCCACAAGCAAAAGAGTGTCGTCGTCTTTTCACAATATAATTAGATTTCACTTTTAAATAAAAAATGGAGAAAAAGAAAAAAGGCTATAACATAAAATTCAAACTAAATGCTTACAGCTTTATAAAGAAGGCAAGAAACCAAAAACTTTAAGGAAGTCTATTAAAAAAAATAGTAATTTGGGTGTATTAAAAATGTGAAAGTACAGGCTTTAAATGTAAATCGCAACCAATTTATAGAAAATTTAAAATAAAAAATTTATACCCATTGGGATTACTTGGTTGACGTTTTTTAAAGAATCCTTTTCTTTTCACATTTAAAAGGTAACCTCCCTCAACAGAAGTAATTTTTTCCTCTTTTCATTAAAAGCAGATGACTCGTTTTTCAAAATAAAGAAAAGCGAATAAATGACGTTGTTTTATAAATGTCTAGCACGAAAGCAAAAATAAAATACGTGAATACGAAACAATGAAGCTTAGCTAAGGTAATTAACTACGTGTTTCAAATGATGAAATGATTTTGAACTTACCTTGGTCAAGATGTCCTTCAATCATGGACGAAATTCCAATTGAATAAATTGCTTGCGCTTGAAGACTTTTTTCACCCATTTCTTCGGATACTTTAGCAGAACTTCTGAAAAAAACACAAAAAAATTAGCGAGAATTTATAGCTTCAAAACACTAACTCATAATTTTTTATTGCACGTTCAAAATCAGAATTAAAAAAGTGAGCATTTCCAATATTTGTAAAAGCTCTTCGCATTGCAGGTTTATCATTTAAAGCTCTTGCAATTTCCAATCGTTTTTCATGATATTGACATGAAGCATCATATTCTTCCAACATAAAATGGCACAATCCCAAATTTCCATATGCTAATGCCAACGCTGTTTGATCACTTATTTCTTCGGCTATCTTTGAATGAGTTCTAAAAATAAACATTAATTAATTGAAAAAAAGATATCATGAAAAATTTACAAGAATGAATCAACTGCAGTATATAAATCTTCACGAGTAACATCAGAAATAGATGATGACCTTATTGGATGTGGGAACAATGATATCTCTTCACTTTCACGTGGTACTGTTTCTCTTGCTTTTTGTAAATATACATATCCTTTTGTGTAATAAGCTCGTGATAGTAGACTCTAAAAATAAAATTTATATTGACCTTTGTAGAAAAAAAGGTTTACCTTATCATTATGCTTCAATGCAATAGACATTAAGCAATCAATACATGGAATTGCTTTATCAAAAAGTCTCTGCGCCGATTTTGCTAATGCAAGATTTGAAAATGCATTTGCTTCTCCAACAGAATCTTTAATAGTTCTACATAAAATTAAGTCATGTGAATGAAAATCTGCTGCTTGATCAAAATTTTTTAAAGCAAAATGAGCATTTCCAAGTTGCGAATATAACGCTGATAATAGATAAACATCAGATGTACCAAATTTTAAAGCTTGTTGTAAATACTGTAAGCCTACAATTACATAATTAAATGTTGTTGTTTTCAGTGACAAAAAGTAAAGTTACCTTGAAAGTTGTCACCTTGTCGACATAATTCTTCTCCTTTTTGTGCTGCAGCAAAACATAACTGATGTGTATCATCCATTTATTCTGTAAAAGATAACAATATTAGTACATATTGATAAAAAAAATGGTACAAATTTAAATGTTTATCACGATTTAAGAAATTGATACAAAAAAACTATTTTTTAAAACGGACAAAATTTTTAGCGAAAAATAAAACTGGATCAAGATCCAAAAACGGAAGAGATAATAATGCATGCATGCATGGACGATATTTAAAACGCCGATAATCAATCAAATATATTCCTGTCTTTTCCTAGATCGTTTTACAAAAATTTAATAACATAAGATAATAGAAGAAAAAAAATTAAAAATCAGCAAAATAAAAAAATTATATCCACAAAAAGTTAGACAATTATGTAAAGTTTTAACGCAGAAGAACAAGAAAGAACATAAACATTGTTATAAAGTATATTATTTTTTATTAAATTTTGTAAAGTTTGTTAAAGTAAAATCAATAAATGTTTTAGAAGAAAAAATAATATGGCAGAAAAAAAATGTTGGAGTCACGAAAAAAAAAAACCCGCGCCAAAATTTCTTACTTTTTCTTTTTTGTGGTCTGCCAAAATCGTGCAAAGAGCCTCAGAGTTGCGGAGTTGGGGCAGCGGCGGGTGGTTGCAGCAGCAGCAAAAAAGAAAGAAAAATTGTCGGAGAAAACAAAAATATTTGTCACTACTTTTTTTGGCATCTTTTTTTAAAAAAAAAATTATAATTAAATTTCAGCATCAAAAATATTTGAAATAATTTTCGCATTTTTTGGCGCGGTTGTATCTCTATTTTTTGGGGTTTCCATTTTTGTCATTGATCCAAAAAAAGTGATAAGCGTCGTTACCGAAAAAACAAACATCAAAAATCTCGTGAATTTCACACTTGTACATGTTTTATGACTTTTTGTTGTTTGTTAAAAATGGAAATATCGCTAAAAAATACAAATGATAAAAACAAGGTCACATTATTTTATCATTTGTTCAAAAGAATAAAATACCATTTGCAATATAAAAAACTACAGTAAACTTTGTTATAAAACTTTTATTAAACATTTTTTTAACAGCAATAAAATTTATTTGAAAAAATCAAATTTTGTAACAAACATTTAAAGGGGGAGTTCCATTTCGAATAAATTTTTTTTATGGCAAAAATGCCATCCGCACATTTCACAAAGATCGCCAAAGAAATATCGCCAACAATGTCAATCTTATATCACGAAGAAATATAAATGAATCAAATTAACGTTAGAAAATGATCGAAAACTTGGACAATCATGGTAAAAATACGGGAAAAGCAACAAAAGAAAACATCCAAAGATAAGCTCTTTTTTGAAGCTACAGTATCTCAAGTATAGCTGGTTTTATGCATGTACAAAATTTCGAAAAACTTTTGATGCTGCAAAGAATGGTCAACAAGGACTTCTTTTACCTTCAATTATTTTTTTATGAAAATACTCATGCCGATTTTTCCTCCCTAAATTTAGTAATTTTCCCTTTTTGCATCTTTTATTTTCAATCATCCTGCAATTATTTGCTCCGTCTGTTGCCAGGATATATGACACCTCATTACAAAGACAATTCGTTACATTTGGTAACGAAGTGGCGATCTTCCTGTTGCCGTGCTTACTTACATTATTTTCTAATGTCTGTGAATTTTTTTTGATAAAATGATAAAATCAATGTACAAAAATAAATACAACGATGCTGGTTAAAAAAATTTTTACACTGAAAAAAGCAAATGGTCTGACCCATCCTAGCAATGGCGCGTTTAATTTTTTTTTATTTGAATGTTGGACGGACAAATTGTGCTTTTGATATTATTTCAATAAAGCATTATATTCATTTTCTCTTAAGCAGTGGTTTTTTTTGATAAATAAAATACCGTTTTTTCGCGAATATGTGAGTTTTAACGAGTGATAGCGGCTAATCGAACAAATCTTGCTTAACCAAAACCGAAGCCAATGGCTAAAAAATACAAAAAGTATTAGCCGAAAATCCGCTGGTTTTAAATTTGAGAAAAATAGAGTTTTTTTTAAATTTTTTTGTTGTTTTTTGGCAAGACTTTCCTTTGCTGCCAACAAAAATTGTAGGTAAATAAATTTTCTCATAAAAAAAAGTCCGATCGTTTTTTTTGCTTGAAAAAAAAAACTTTTCTAGTTTTACTGTATTTAAAAAAAAGGAAAAATGACATCCGGAAGGAATGTCTTTAAATATTGCCATTTCTTTCGGCTGCTATCTACTGATCGAAAGGAGCTATGTTTCGTTGTTTATGTTCTTTCTTGTTCCACAATATTTCATTTACAAATGTCATCATTTTTTTCCCACTTTTATTTCTCCCCATTTTTTCTTTTTGCATCGAAAAAATTCTTCCCAAAGTTTTAGTTGTAATAGCAAAAAACGTAGTTAAGGTTTGCTCATTTTCTAATGTTTAATACCACTTTTTGCGTTTTTTAATGTATTTTGTTGACCTTTAATCTGTAAGAAACGGAAAAATTTATTGATTGTTTATTTTTTGTGTTAAAAAAAAATAAATTTGTAGGTTTTGCTTCAACTTTTTCTAAAATGGCTACTGACCAAGTCTCTCAAATCGGTGATGCCGCAAATCGTATGCGCATTTCTGCTATTGATATGACATGTGCCTCAAAAAGTGGACATCCATCAAGCAGTGCTTCAGCTGCAGAAATTGTTGCAACTCTTTTCTTTGGGGAAATGAGATATTCAGTTGCTGAACCAAAGCATCCCGGTGCTGATCGTTTTATCCTTTCAAAGGTAACCTGAAAAATTATGAACCATTTTTTTATGTAGTCAATTTTAGGGTCATGCATGTCCAATCCTTTATGCTGCATGGGAAGAAGCTGGCCTTTTAACACGTGAACAAACCCTTACTTTACGGAAAATTGATTCCGATATTGAAGGTTAATTTAATTTGAAATTGTTTTATATTTATCATACAGTGTTTTAAGGACATCCTACTCCTCGTCTTAATTTTATTGATGTTGCTACTGGTTCACTTGGTCAAGGTCTTGGATATGCTGCTGGCATGGCATATGTTGGTAAATATGTTGATAAAGCTTCTTACCGTGTTTACACTTTATTGGGAGACGGCGAAAGTAGTGAAGGTGTGTTTTACAGACAATTAGTTCTTGATACCTAAATATTTCTTTTTCAGGCGCAGTATGGGAGGCAGCAGCTTTTTCTTCCCATTACAAACTTGATAATCTTGTTGCAATTGTTGACGTAAATCGTCTTGGACAATCAGAAGCAGCTCCTTTGGGACATAATGTTGAAATTTTTGCTGATCGTTTCCGTGCGTTTGGCTTCCATTCTATTGTTGTTGATGGCCATGATGTTAGTGCTCTTCTTAAAGCTTTTGCTGAAGCTAAAACTGTTAAAGATAAGCCAACTGCGATCATTTGCAAAACTTTCAAAGGAAAGGGAATTAAAGATGTTGAAGATCAAGATAATTGGCATGGAAAACCAATGGGTATTTTATTTTACATATTTGTTTAAGATTATTAATGAATAATTTTTTTCAGTCGCTGACTCTGTAAAAGAAATTGAATCTGTAATTAGAGATCGCATTAAAGGTGATAAGCCAAAATGGAATATTCCATCTGTTGTTACTGATGTCAAAGAAAGCAAGCTTGATCTTGGAAATATCAAAATGTCATCACCTCCATCTTATAAATTAGGAGATAAAATTGCAACTCGTCAAGCATATGGTACTGCTTTAACAAAACTTGCTGATACTACAAAACAAATTCTTGCATTTGATGCTGACACCAAAAATTCTACCTTTTCAATTGAAGTTATGAAAAAGCATCCTGAACAATTTGTTGAATGTTTTATTGCTGAACAAAATATGGTTTCAGCTGCTATTGGCGCAGGATGCCGAGATAGAACCATTCCTTTCTGTTCAACTTTTGCTGCGTTCTTCACTCGTGCAGCTGACCAAATTAGAATGGGTGCAATCTCCTTTGCAAATGTTAAACTTTGTGGATCCCATGCTGGTATTTCAATTGGTATGGGCAAAAATTTAAAAAATAGTGTACCAATTAAAATCTGATTTTCAGGAGAAGATGGTCCATCACAAATGGCTCTTGAAGATTTAGCTCTTTTCCGTTCTGTTCCTAACAGTGTTGTCTTCTATCCTTCTGATGGTACTTCCGCTGAACGTGCTGTCGAATTAGCTGCTAATATTCGAGGAATTGTTTTTATTCGTACTGGTCGACCTGCTCTTCCTGTTCTCTATGAACCAAATGAACATTTTCAAGTTGGAAAAGCCAAGGTATACAAAAATTTATTTTGTTTCTGAAAAATGAAATGAAGTTTTTAGGTTCTTAAAAATACTCTTGATGGAAAAGGAAAAGGTGTTGTTCTTATTGGATGTGGTGTTACACTATATGAAGCCCTTAAAGCCCATGATGAACTTAATTCTGCTGGAATCAAATCTGCAGTCATTGATCTTTTCACTGTTAAACCAATTGATACCAATACAATCCTTGAAACTGCTCGTGCTGTTGGTAGTAATCCACAAATTATCACTATTGAAGATCATTATCAAGCTGGTGGAATCGGCGAAGCTGTTGCATCTGCTGTTTCATCATCGAATGACAATATTCGTGTTCATAGCATCTGTGTTAAAGATATCCCACGTTCTGGTCCTCCAGATGCCCTTCTTGATATGTTTGGAATCTCTGCAAAGCATATTATTGCTAAAGCAAAAAGCATTCTTTAAACAATCTCAAAAATAGTACTGGCCTATTAGCGTCTTACTAAACTTGTTGTTCACTTTTATTTAAATTGTCATTTATATTTTATAGTATATAGTATATAGAATTATCAATAAATATTTAGCTTTTTTTATCTTGGAAAACGACAAATACATTTTTAAATTTACGACTATACAGTATACTAAAAATTGTTGTTTTTCAATACTAAAAAAGGGTTGTAAAATTACTATTTTTGGTAGCAAATTTTGTTTTTTCTACCAAAATAGCACTGCTTTGGATTCGATTTGTGTTGTTTAAGAAAATCTTTAAACAATAGGAACTCGTTAATTTATTCATATGCAATCGAAATGATTTAATGTTAAAAAGGTGAAAATATATTTATAAGAAAGTGTATACTGTATCGAAATATTAATTTTTAAAAAATGCCATATTTTTTCAATGCCATTTTTAAAGCAATAGATTTTTGTTCTTTTCTTCAGAATTTCTGAATCAGAAATATTGCCATTCTCAAAAGTGAAGAGTTTTTTCAATTTCCCATAAATTTATGATTACAAAAAAAAGTGATAAAACTGTATTAAATTTTTACCAAACTACTGTAACATTTACCCATTCTTAATTATTCATATAAAACAAATTTAATCATCATTTTTTAACAAACGTTTATTGATTGATTGATTCTTGAAACATTATATAAAATATTTTAAACGCATAAAACAAAAATATGTGTATTTCTATTGTTTACTTTTTTAAAACAGCCTTTTTTGTTTCGCTTTCATTTTTTTTTTCTTAATTAAACTCGGTTTTAAAACCCGTTACGATTTATTTATAAAAATATAATTACTTTTTAATCAATTGTTTTTCTGATAAACAAAAGAAGAAGGTGGAAGGAAGGAAAAAAAAGAAGGAATACTCTGAAAAATAAAAATATAAATGTGATGTTTATGTTTTTTGGAATTTTAACCTTTTTTGAAAAAAAATAGTTTCATTTTTTGAGTTTTAAATCAGCAGTTTTTATTTATTAATAATAAAAAAAGTAATGAAAATAATATTTTTAATTATTGGAATACTTACTATTGGAGAATGTGAAATATTTAGATGTAAGCAAAAATATTTTTGATACTGTAGATACATTTATAATAATTTTTACAGATCGAAGATCTTCCATCTTAGAAGCAGCTTGTAAAAGAAAGCCATTTCTTGGATTTTGTAAAGATGGATCTGGAGGTCGAAGTAAAGGCCCTATAAATCCTTCCAGGCCGACACCCTCTCGCCCACAACTATCTCGCCCCCAACCATCTCGCCCACAACCATCTCGTCCAAAACCTTTCCCATTTGGCACTGAAAGATTTGGGGGAAGATTGGGTGGTGGAGACTTTGATCGATCTGATCGAACACAAGGCGGAAATTCAAATAGAAGAAAAATTTCTGGTACAAATCGTCCTTCGTCTGTTTCGGAATCTCTTGGACTTGGAGGCGGAGGCTCTGGCGGTGGTGGAGGTGGGGTTGGAATTGGCAGCGGTGTTGGAGTTGGTGTCCCTGGGGTTGGTCCTATTGGAGTGAATTCCGGCCTCGGTATTGGCGCCCCAGGAATCGGTGGAGGAGGCGGCGGAGGTGGTTTGGGCCTTGGAAATGGAGGATTGTTTGGAATCAGTTCTGGCTTCGGCATTGGAATCCCAGGTTTGAATGGTTTTCTAGATTTGTTTTTTTTAAATACAATTCTTTCTTTTTAGGCGTCGGTCCGATAGGAGTTAGTTCCGGACTCGGAATTGGCAAATAACACCTTTGTATTTTTTTGTTTGTTTTATTTCGCACCGTAAATGTTAAAATAAACCAAAAAAAATAAATACAACTGTTTAAACATAAAAAATATGAACACTAAAATTTAAAAGAATAATACATAAAGAAATTTTTCAAAACTAATTTTTTTGTAAATTACTAAGGATGGCGTCAGACGAAATTTTTATGAATCAAACTTCTGAAACATTAACGTCACTCTAAAAAAAGCGTTTATCAGTTTTTTTTCTCTGATTTTTAAAGTGTGCGAAAACTTTTAATTATGTTTTTGCATTGCATTCAAATAACTTCAAGGAATTAAGTATAATTTTTTCAGTATTTTTTTCCAAAAATAATTTGAACATATTTGTCATTTTGTTTACTGGTATTACAAATAAATTTAGAGTAATACTGTAAAAATTTAGACCAAAAAGTTGAAAAATAAATATTTTTTTTAAAAAGGTTGTTCCAAATTAAAAAAAAATAAACCAACGAATTCATTATCATAAACTTTTCGGGGGCAAACGGACGGAAAGTATAATCTCTAAACTTTTTTGTTTTCCATTTTAAAAGAGTAAACATTTAGTTTTATCATATCAAAGGATCAGCATAGACGTAACATAATTATAATAAATGTTAGTTTTTATCAATGACATAATTTTGATTAAAATAATCCATTTTTATGTAAACAAAATAAATCATTATTCAAATCGTATGATTCCATTTCAAATATTTTTTTGACAAAAAAAATGCCAAAACTTACGAAAATGTTTTTTTTCAAACTTTTCAAACAAAAAAACACAAAAGAAAAAAAAAGAAAAGTTTCCATGGATTCTTTTCGTATTTTTTTTTGGGCATTTTTAACAAACAACTGTTGCTTGGATTTTCTTTGTTTTTTGAATAATAATAATAATTTAGCAGAAATTTAAAAGTATAAAATTTTGTAACGACGGTGATAGACTGCTGTTCAAATTTGAAACTAAAAAAACAATATTAAAAAGTTGAATAAAAATGAGGCGACAGCAGCAGCGGCGGTGAGGAGAGGAAGAGTGATATTTTAATATTATTACTAGGCCAAGGGCGGCCCTCCGGGCCGCATACTGAACACTTTAACATAAAATTTAGTGATATTTACAACTATTCTTTTACACTTAATTTACACACAAAAAATTTAATTTACAATATTTTATAATCCATAATTAAATTTTGGTATTCCATTTCACGGCTAAAATTTTGCTTGTCCTTCAACTCGTCATTTTTGGGGGTGTACACGACCTGCATGTTTTTCAGTAGTTCCACTGAGTCCACCTTCACCAATAGGTCCAGCAGCAGGATACATTATCTTTCTGAACACCTTTTCTATTACAGTAAGAAACGAAATTCTCTTTTTCTTTTTTTCAAGCTCTGGTTTTTCATCAGTTATTGATCTACTTCATCATTTTTGATATATTCTGCAATTTTTGCATATTTACTTGCAGGGCCGTATACAGAAAAAAATTTCAGGGGGGGCACATCGATTTTTGGGGGCACGCCTTTGATCTTTTGCCGCCATCAACACGAAGCGGCAAAAGATCAAATCTTCAGTTTCGGGGGGGGGGGGGGGCACTGGGGGCCCAGTGCCCCCCCCCCCTTAAATACGGCGCTGTTTACTTGGAGTTTGTGGTACTTCAAGATTATTTGTATATATCTTTTTACATCTTTTTGAATACCATTTGTTACAAATTATTGAGTTTAATATTTTGTGAAGCTACTATCTGCTGTTTTAATATTTATTATTATAACTTCGTCTTCTTTAACCACATTTCCTGTTGAACCTCTTTCATGAAAATTTTCAATTAAATCAACAACAACAATTTCATTGCCTTCATGCTTAAATGGATTTTTCTTAATCTGTAGTTGTTACTTACTGTTAAATTTGTCTAAATATTATCTCTTTCTCATGTTTAAAATTATCTGAACATCCAATTACGTCTTCTTTTCTATATCCGTCGGTCTGATTTAAAAATGAATTATCACATTCTTCATCACAAAATAAGAAACAAATGAGCTTTAACTTTGAATAATATGGCTCTTGAAGGGTCCATCTTAGCACTTCTTCACAATTCCCCCCTTTGATTTTCAGCCATATTTACAGTAAATTCTTTACAAAATTATGAAAATACATGCAAACAAAACTTTATTCAAAGCTTATAATAGTCAAAAAAATATAAAAACATTAAGATAAAAAGATAAATGCTCCCAAAGGAGGTAGTTCTCAAAGTTACCGAAGTAATCTTTAAGTTAGGGGTGACTTGAACGCCCACCCTACGTGTTAAATGGCTTTTACACCAAAACACTGCATATAGAAACAAAATTTAGCCAGCAAAAGCCAAATTGTTACTCAGGTGCAACAGAACTTTTAGCAGAAGCCTCAAGCCACCGTCCACAACAAAGCTGTAAACAATTTAAATAAAAAATTTTTATATTTTTGAAACGTATATTCTTTATACAAATTTTTAGTCTGTTCATTCTACTTTTCATGCATTCACATTTTGACTTATTTTCATTCACATTTTTTTATTCCCCCGCAATTAACATATTTTTATTCATTCTCCTTTTTTTCGGCTCTTTAAAGCCCCGTAACTTTTCCATATGGGTACCTCCGGAACTAACCACTATCCATTTCATCATCCTCATTGGGTTATCTACTATTTAATACTAAACACCTGTACTTTTATTTGAAATGTGACGAAAAACGGAGAAACTTACACTCTACTTTAGTAGAGGTGATTTTTGAGTCACAAACAAAAAAGAAATAGGGAAAGGCTGAAAATCGGTATTTGCGTTTCTTTTTTCCGGAATCAGTGTCGCAAAAAAAAGAAGGGAAGAATGTGGAAAAAAAAATTTTTATCGAAAAAGGGCTTCAAAGAAAAAAAAAGGGTGGGGATCCCCTTTTTTTTATCAATGCTTTTTTTAAAACAATTTTACCATTTTTTAGTTTGCCACGCTTTTAAACATAAATCAATAAAAAAAATTTTGCATAAATAAATTTGCATAACTTCTGTATTTATGATGATGGAGGTGTTACCGTGACTGTGTATTTTTTTGAGAACCGCAATACTACTTTCAAAAAATATGCAACAACTTCCAAGAATATTTTTATATTTAATTTTAATCAGTGCTTCGGTGTTATTTTTATATTTTTCAAATATTTCGTATTCCATAAATTTAACTTCATGGGATTCAACAAATTTTGATACTCATTTATTTTTGTCTCCTGAACCCTTGGTACAAATTTGGAATAAAAATAATTCAACAGATAAATTTTGTGTATGGTTTAATTTTACAAAAGCTATTCAAATTTCCAGCAATCTTTCGATTTCACTTTGTACCCATGGCTCAATTGGATATTCAAAATTTATTTTTGATCACGTAATCAATACCTTTTGTGATAATATTTAATCATTATCTTTTTTAGGCAAAACATTGGTCCGATTTAATTTCGGTTTCTTTTATTCTTGATGAAAATGGATTTTCTGCTTTACAAGCATTTCAAAAACTTCATCAATGTATTCCCGAAGCTGCAGAAAAGATTTCAGCACATCTTGTTTGGAGGATGCCATTAAATGACGGCGAATGTTCGGCATCATTCATTATTAAAGGACTTTCAAATTTATCTTCTGATTCAGAGCCATTTAATTGTGATTTGGAAACGCATATTGAAGCAGGGAGATTTGAGCATTCCCTTTCAAGTCCATATCCACCAAATTCTTTACGAAATATTGCTCGAAGAGGAGCTTCCACAAATCTTCATTTAATTGCGGATATTGAAAATCATTTTAGTTTAAATGCTTCAGAAATTCTTTCAATTTCAGCTGCAAAAAGTATTAACAAAAATGATAAAGTTGCGGTAATTGTTAGAAGATTTGAATATAATGATACATTTTTTGAGCCGCCTCGAACTATTTATGAATTGAATGAATTAATGGAGAACAATCAGTAAGTATATATGTTTTTGTATATTAGAGAATTTAAAACAAAAATTGAAATTTTATAGGGCTTTTGAATTTCATCATTTTCTTTATGCAGTTGGTCATCGAATTCCAGGACTTAATAATTGGCTAAATTATTCTTTATCTGCTGATACCGTACCTAATTTAACACCTATTACATATCAGTAAGTTTCCCCAAACTTTATTACTGTAGCAATAAAATATTTTTTAGGGGAAATGTATGGGAGCCTCAATTAATTGTACATTCATCATATCCATATCATTTTGAAGGTTTTCCAATTAGAATTCATGATCAACAAGCTTTACCATATGAATTATGTCGAGCTGGATATTCTTTTGCCGTGGCATCACATGTTTTTAGTTTTCATAAAGGTTTGTTTATTTTGTTGTTTGAAGGGGATAGTCTTTTTGGGCAATATTCTTTGATAATCTCATCACGAATAAAGTAAAAATAGTTTAATATTAAAAACAATCGATAGTGAAGTTCGAATTCTGTACAAAACAATGTTTTTTTATTTTATATTCCCTGATTCGTGTTGAGACCAGCAAGGAAATGTTGTTGAAAAAATATTGTTAAAGGCCTCTTTAAAAACGTGTTTCAACTTTTTTTTTAAATCTTTAGGCATCAAATTATCTCCGTCCACAAAAGAATCCGCTGCACGAAAGGCTGTTGCAAAAATGGCCTCAGAAACGGGTAAAAAATTCAGGGCATATCTTGATAAAAAATATTCTAAAATTAAATCAAAGAATTGTAAAGATTGGAAATAAAATTTTTTTTAAAAATATGTGTTTTATGCATTACTGGGCTCTGCAAAATTGAAATTGAGAAAACCGAAGTCGAAATAAATAAACATTTTTTTTTAACGAAATCAAAACTTTATTCGAAAAATCTGAATCGATGATTTTTAAATTTTTGTGTGAAAAAAAAGCTGAATGATTTTCTTCTCGGATAATAGAGATACCAAAAAGTACAAATCAGTGTAATCATAAAAGAAGATAAAAAACAAATTTTGATTTCGGATTTGGATTCCAGTCAAAATTGAAATCGAAATTTTCGATTTCGCAGATCCCCTGATTACCATAGTTTTTTATAGACATGCTTGAAATTTCATTTTGTGTCTTTTTTTTAAATCATGAATCATGATATAAATAAATAATTTTTTCCCACTCATAAACGAAAAAATAAAACTTATTGTTTTTCATGAAAGCTTATTCTTTTTGAAACAATGAAAACTACAACACACAGAAAAAAAAGAAGGAGAGAAATTGAATTTGTATCTTTTCTAACTTTTCCAATTCAAGGGTATTCTTTTTCAAGTGCTCCGTGAAAAGCTTTTTTTGATGATGATGATTTTTTTAGAAAAAATTCAAACAATAAAAAATCATTTAATAAAGCTTTTCGATCATTTTCCCAAGAGTTCAAACTTTGCTAATATCTTCTTTTTTTTTGTTAAAAATCAAGATTTTATAAATAAAAAAATGCACTCAAGAAAAAAAGAATAGAGCAAAAAAAAAAGTATTCGCAAAAATTGTTTTTTTTTGTTTCAAAGTTTTTCTTTCTTTTTTTTGTTGCTTGAAATTTTTTGTTGTTGACAGATATAAAAGGGATTGGAATTGAGCCGGTTATCCGTCATTCGAGATATAGAAAAGGAGCGAAAGAAAAAAGGGGAAATCCAATTCTTTTGAGGGATAGAAGCAGCAATTAATTAATTAATTGTTGGTGGTGTTTTGCTGCTTTATTGCTTCGAATCTTTTAATTCAAAAAATTTTATTTCAAATGTTTGTTATTAAATTTTTAATTTTATCAAAATTTTGTTTTATTTCAATTTTTTCAATACATTTTTCTACTTCTTCCTGGCCGGGTAATGATTTAAGCTTTTCATCCCAAAATGATGGAGGCGCCTCCGAGAATGCAGTAAATACAAATTTTTTGGAATATTCTGATCTTCCTTCTGATTCCAAAGATTTTGAAAGTGAACCTCCAACGGCTGAAGAAGCTGCTTCTGCTTCTGCTTCTCCTCAAGTAATTCAAAAAAAGGAACAACAAAAAGTTGATGATAAAGATGTTGAAACAGACGCAGAAAATAATCTCCTTCTTGAAGGCCAACGATCATCTGATGAATTTAATCCAGAAACATTATTTCAAGATGATGAAAGTGAAGAATATCATTGCAGTAATTTTCCTAATCAAACTTTAATTCGTCCACATTTCTTTTCATGTAATTCTCCTGGTAAATATCTTTCTTTTTTTTCTACCGGAATACATGTAAAAAATTACAGAAATAATATAGAATCTTTTTAGTTCGTCCCCCAATTCTTGTAGTTCATGATTCTGCAGTTAGTAATAAATCGGGTGATTATCAATTTCCCTTAGATTTTAGTCAAACCGTTCGATTCTTTTTTGATGTCACAAGTTTTGCAACTCGAAGGTAGCTTTAAAAAAATATATTAGCTTTAAAAAATGAAATTTTATAGATATGATAATCTTCGAGCTGAAGTATATCTTTATCGACGAAAAACTGGTTGGTTAGGATGTGGTTGGATGTTTTTGCCAACATTTGGAATTATGTCAGTTTTAAAAAAAGCTATTATTACAGTATCCATTTTAAAACTAAACATATCTTTTTTTAGTGATAATTATGATGTGTGTGAAGATAACTTAAGCTGTCCAATATATCCTGGAAGACAAGTCATTGAAGTTTCAATAAATCCAAAAATTGCATTTTCTGGCATCTTTAAAATGGTTCATAGTAAACATGCTCCATATCAGCTTATCATTCGATTAGTAAATAATCGTTCACCTACTGAAGAACTTATGTGTGTCGTATATCAATCAAGAATTGAATTTTAAAAGTTTTAAATGTATGAAAACAAAAAAATTACATACATATGTTGTTTGTTTTGTGTATGTTTTAAAATTGATATTACAGTACAGGTTATCTATGATATATTTATTATTGTGTATTTCATTGTTAGGAAATTTATTAATTAATTTATTATTTTTGCTTAGTTACATAAAAGAGAAAAAGAGAAACAATAAAGTATTTATTATTTGTTAATTTGTTCAAAAAAAATAGGAAAATTTAAAAAATAAGCCATGAAATTTTGTTTTGTGAAACATGTTTTTTTTTAAATTTTGTCAGGGGGGGAACACTTTTACCAACACACATTTTACAGCTGCACAAAAAGTTCTCTTGCTGTTATTTCGAAAAAAAGAAAGTTGTTTGATTCATCACCCTTTTTTTTGTGCTTAATTACTTTTGATTCTTTCTTACTTTCTTATTTAATTATGTCGGATTCAGAAGATTCTCCATTACAAGCTTTAAAAGCAACGCACAGCAAAGAAAAGAAAGAACTTCAAGGTTAGTTTTAAATGATTGATTCATTTTTGATGTTTGAAATATAAATTTTAGCTAAAATTACTGCTCTTAAAAAAAGTGTTCCTAGCACCGATAAAAAGAAAAAGAAAGAAATTACTCAAGAGATTGAAAAATTGGAAAAAGACTTAAAGGATAAACATGCAAAAGAAATGGAAAAATTGGAATCAATGTTTGATGGATTAAAAGTTCATGAATCTGGTGATGCTAAACCGAAACCACAAAATAATGGAGAAAGTGAAGAAGAAAAAATGCAAAAAGTATCAAAAAAGCAAAAAAGAATGGTATGTTTTATCTCAGCTTTTTACGGTATATTGGATATCTTTTTTTGTAGGAAAAGAAAGCTGCTGATAATAAAAGAAAGGAAGAGGCTGAAGCCGAAGATGAAGCTGCTGCTGCAACATCCCGGGCCACCCATGAAAGTGAAGCGATAAATGAAGCATTAAAAAAAAGAAATTTGAAACTTTTTGATATTGCACCAGATGGCGATTGCTTGTATAATGCCATTGCACATCAATTATCAAATCATAGCAATAAAATTGTAAGCTTTATTTTCCATTTTGTTTATTTTAATACTTTTGTTTTATTTTAAGCTTAGTGGTGCCAATATTAGAGTTCAAGCAGCTGAATACATGAAAAAGCATCGTGATGAATTTTCTCCATTTTTAACTGATGCAAATGGTGAAATGTTAAATGAAAAACAATATAAAGAATATATTAAAAAGGTTGAAGCTCCAAGTGCAAAGGGGGGTGTATGGGGTGGGGATGCAGAAATTCGGGGTTGGTAGTCATGCCACTTTACAGTTTTGAATAATACAATTTTAACTTTACAGCAATTAGTTGTTCATATAATCATCGAATTGAAATTATTCAACCAAATGGACAATTAATTGTTTTTGGTGAAGATTTAAAGTCAAAAGATCCAGTTATTTTAACTTATCATCGATATGCATATGCTCTTGGTGAACATTATAATTCTACTGTTTCTACTTAAATTTTGTCACCTATTAATTTAAGTGTTTAAATAAAATCCGTTATTACTAATTTTTTTTTCTTTCATTCTAAAAGCGTTTATTTCGCATTTTATTACTGTGCATTTTTCTCACAAAAAAATAAGCATAAACTATCATTGGCTTTTGTGTTTCATATACTGTAGTTTTATTTTTACAGAAATGTCGGCATTGTTTGAACTAATGGGAAATGTGGCATTTTCAATACAAAACTTTATTTTTGAAGGTCTATTATTGATTACAAATTTTTTGACACGATCAACTCGAATTGAAAGAATTGTAAGTTTTTATTTTTTTGTGTGTATTCAAACTTTTAATAAAGTATGCAATTTTTAGATGTATCAAAAGAAAGCGACTCAATCAACAAAAGTTGTTCAAATTGAAGAAGCTCTTCGAAAGCATGAAAATGAAAGATTACGAGAATTTGCTTGGTCATCTGGAGATGAAACAGATGTCGCACATGGCTTACTTCCATCAATAAAAGATGATGATCAAAAACATGATTATAAAAAGTTACTTGCAAGATCAATGCGACAAATTCGTGGATATACAAAATTATGTGATGAAGTTGAAACTCGTCGATCAATACCGTATGATTCATCTAATGAAAGTCATGAAAAGTTATTACTAAAATTATGGAAACTTTTAAAACCAGATGAAGAATTAAAATCTCGAAAATCAAATCAATGGCAGGATATTGGATTTCAAGTTTGTTTGGAGAATACTGTAATAATATTCTTTTTCTACTTTTATAGGGTGATGATCCTGCAACAGATTTTCGTGGAATGGGAATTCTTGGACTTGAACAACTTTGCTTTTTTGCTCAATTTGATGCTCACAATGCACAACAATCTCTTCAAATTTCTTTAGATCCAAAAATGGGCTTTCCTTTTGCAATTTGTGGTATTACAATTACAGCAATGTTAAAAGAATTATTATACGAAGATTTATTAAAAAATCATTTTTTTAATGCTTTAAAAACTCCACCAAAAATGGATAATTTTCATCAAGTTTACTGTAAGTTTTGTTTGATACTGTATATGTGTGAGTTAATAAATTAATAAATTTTTAGGCCATATATTTACACTTTATTGTGATTTTTGGCATCATGAACGTCCATCTTCTGTAATGATGTTTAATTTGATAAAGCAAAAATTTGTTGTTCATTTAACTGAATATCTTCGAAGAGGAACTGCAAATATATTTGAAGCAACTTTGGATGATATTATTTAAATTTAAAAGTTATGGATTCTTTTCTTTCATCATCCTCGATCATCAAAATGGGACATTTAATTGTGCAAATCTTTTTAAATTTTTTTAAATTCTGAAATCAAATATCACCTTTCAATGACATTTTGCATTCTATACTTTTTTAAATAGGAAAATAAAGACTAAAAAACTTATTTTATTTATTTCGTTGAAATACAAAGATTTTTTTTCGAAAGAAAAAAAGGTATTCCCCTTTTTCGCTGCCCGCGTGGCTATACTTTTTTTCTAGTTTTTTCTTTGATTGAAAGATTTATGACCCATGTGGTTAATGATGATACCGATGATTATATCTGCTATCACCATATGATAGGATATCCCTTTATATAAATATTTTTGACGGCATGATAATACCGATATAAACGGGATATCCTCATCATCATTCAAGAGATGATAAGATCAAATGATCATTGAATTGCCCTTTTTCTTTTTGAACACAAAATACATTCTTTGATTCATTCAAAGAAAGACAGTATGCCTCAAAAAAAGTTGCAATTTTTTGTTTATTGTCAAAAAAATAATAATTTATTACAAATATAATTAAACGAATCTCCTTTAAAAATTCTTTTTTTGACATTTGTTTTTTGATTTCTGTTAATTAAAAAGTTTTTGCAGCGCAAGAAAAAAAACGGTAGATAGACACGTTTTTTTACGTAAAATAACGGTATAAAAAGTTTGACAAAAATCATCAATCAAATTTGATAAATATATTTAGTTAAGCGTTAAAAAATTATTTCTGCAATGATGAAATTTAAAAAAAAACTTTAATAAAATATTGTCTTTTTAAACAAACGAACTTTTGCGGTTATTTTTAGAAAGACTCTGAAAAAATTAATCACGCTAAAAATTTTTCAAAAAAAAACTACTGTCAAAAATATTGAAACATTATTTTTAAAAAAACTGATTTATTTATAGATTTTATTTTGAAATATTTTGAGTAGTTGGAGAGATCTTCGTGATCTAATACTTAAAAGTTGTTTTATTTATAGCCGAAAAATGCCCGAAGCATCTTCGACGAACACTTCAGCAATTTTTGGAAGAAAAAAAGAACATTTCTTCCAAAAATATTGAAAAAAAAAACAAATTACAGTAATTTTTAAAAGGTTTTATTATCAATAAAAATATCATAATTCAAATATTATTATTATTATTGAAACCGGTAAATAAATATTTAATGCAAAAGTATAAATGAGCAATGATGAAATTTTTAAGACACTAATATTATCACTTTGTTCTTTTGAACTTTGCTAATCTTTGATCGCATTTTTTTTTGGCTGCAAATTTCTTTATCAAAAAAAAACGTGCAAAATGCGTCAAAAAAAAGACAGAAAAAATGGGGAGAGTCTGTCTGGATCCATGGGGAAGGATTTTTCGTTGGGATTGTTGTAGGTGGAGCAGAATATTATTTAAAATAATAATTTATTCAAAAATGGTATCATTGATATACATATATGTGAGTTATGGCAAATTTTAGGGCGGAACTTTTAAAAATTATTTTTTACGGTAAAAACTATTGTTGTAAAATTTTATTCAAAATTAATTTTCTGTGAAACATTTATCTTTGATATTTTGGGAGCTTTTAAGAAATTTAAAAATAAATTTTTATTTCAATTTTTAAAGATATAAGTTATATCTTTAAAAATTGAAATAAAAATTTATTTTTAAATTTCTTAAAAGCTCCCAAAATATCAAAGATAAATGTTTCACAGAATATCATATAACTTTATTTTGTGTTTTTTTTTCTGTTTTTCAATATTTTTTTGCCGAAAAAATGTCATTCAAAAATGAATTTTTCATTGAAACACTAATTTCAGATATGTATTTTTTTGTTGCAATTTATCAAACATTTATCAGCAAAAAAGAATTTTCAAATGGATGATATGCGTTTTCACGCGGTAAAAACGGAATTCCCAAAAAAATTAGATGCTGCAAAAATAAAAAAATTATCGTATATTTTGAAAGAAACAAATAAAAAAGGCGGGCATAAATAACTCCGCCCTTTTTTGGATATAAAAGTGATAGAATATATCAAAAAATTAAGTGATCAAAGAATCATTCATTCATTAATTTTTGTGATTATTTGATCTTTGAAAAATTACCCCCTGAATTAAATTACAAACTTCAAAGAAGAAACAATAGAAAAAATTAAGTATGAAAAGTACTGTGACAAAATTTAGCCGTCATCTTTCTGTAATTGGTTTAGCAAATGGACATGGTGGAAGGTAAGTAACCTTTTTTTATACTGTAGAAATTTGAATAAATAAAGGTACTAATGAGGGGAAAAATTTGCATAATGTTTTTTAAATTCCAAAAAAAAAAGATTTTTTCGTTTTTTTCATTGCATTTTTTTATCACTGATTACGGTAGACAAAAAATAATGTCTCTCAAAAGTTTTACTGATTTTATAAATCCCATCAAAAAGTTTTCGACTATTTTTGGAGAAATTTTTGGAAATGAAATTCCACAAAAAAATACTGCGGCAAAATTTTTAAATCAAAAATTAAATGTTATTGGAATTGAAAATGGACATGGTGGAAGGTAAGGGAAAAAAAAGGGGGGTTACGGTATTTCGGTATCATGAGATAACGTTTTTAAAAAGAATGGTTATGGTATTAAACATTGCAAAAATTGTGATTACGGTATTTAAACTTGTATTTTAAAACAATATTTTTTAGGCATCTTGGTTGTGAACATTCAATTAAAGCATTACAAGCATCAAAAATATTAAATTCTGATCGAATTCCGTTATATTGGAGAGAGATTGTTCCAGAAACGATAAGTGGACGGCAGCATTCACAACTTGATGGAGTAATTGCAAATTCACGGAATCTTTGTGCGGCAGTTCGAAAAGCTTGTGATGAAGGAATTGGAATTGGGGAAAGGGAAGAGCTACTGGTATTTGGTGGAGATCATTCATGTGCAATTGGAACATGGAGTGGTGTAGCAAGTTCAATTCGGCCTCATGGTGATCTTGGACTTATATGGGTTGATGCACATCTGGATTCACATACTCCTGAATCTTCACCAACTGGAAATCTTCATGGTCAACCTGTTTCACATTTACTTGGATACGGAAATGCACATCTTAAAACCGTTGGAGATAAATTTCCAAAGCTTAAACCTGAAAATCTTGTATTTGTTGGAATTCGATCCTTTGAACCTCCCGAAACTGAATTCCTTCAAAAATTAGGTGTTAAAATTTTTTATGATGAAGAAGTTACAAAGCGTGGAATCAATGACGTCATGCTTGAAGCAATTGATCGAGTGTCACATAAAACATATGGATTTGGGATGAGTATTGATTTGGATGGCTTTCGAATTGATGATGCCCCAGCGGTTGGAACTCCGGAAGAAGGTGGAATAATTGCTGCAGAATTTTTAAATTTTATTCAATCACATCCAATGGAAAAGTTATTGGTGACAGAATTGGTTGAATTTATGCCACAAAAAGATGACGAAAATAAAACTAGGTAACTTTTTTTAATAGTTTTTTTTGTTTTCGTTTCAAGAAAAAAATGACAGTAACTTTTTTCTGAAAAAAAAAGTTTAAAATTTTGATTACTGTCATTTTTTAAATTATATCAAATTTAAATTATTAACTACAAAAACTTCATTGCTATCAATAATTATTATTTATTTCAGTGAAAAACTGATAGCAAATCTTGTTGAACATATTTATCTTCCAAGATTCTCCAGATACGAAATTGAAGAAGAACTTAAACAACGACGACAACAACGCCGAGCTTAAAAGAAACCATATATATTCGAATCTATAAATAATATTTTAAAATATACAAAAATATTTTGCACTGATAATTCTTATATTTTTTTTCAAAACTGACTCAAAAAATATATTTTGTAAAAGAAAGAAATAAAATAAATTGAAAGGGATCACTTTTTTTTCTCTCTGTTTGTTTGTTCGTTTATGAAACACCAAAAAATAAAAGACTCAAACTATTCTTTTTTTTCGATTTTGATCGTGACAAGCCTTCTTTTTTTTTTATCGGGTAAAAAGGTTTCAAAAACGTTCGTTCATTCATTTGTTTGCCATGAGCGAAGATTTTTATGCAAGCAAAAATGCAAGCTTAAGGTCAATTCATTCGGTTTATTTTTTTTATTTGTTTAAACACAAATTTTCTTTTTTTGGAATAAAATCTCTTTCATTTTTTTTTGTTTGAAGTTTAATTTTTGTCCTCGAAAAACACATTTATTTTGTGTCACCCCCCCTTTCACCAAAAACAAAAGCAGTTTTTTAGTTTTTAAACTAATTTTTTTTGTTGGATAAAAAAAGAATGAAAGCTTTAATATTAAATTTAATAATTGTTGCAATATTATTTCAATTTAGTTATTTATTAGAGCCAAAACATGTAAGTAAAGAAAAATTTAGTTCTGAAGATGATGAAGAAGGTAATTAATTAATTAATTATAATTAAAATATGCTATTTTTTTAAAACTATTTTTTTATTGCTACAGTATGCCCATTTCCATGGCAATCCCCTGAATTTAATATAATTAGTTCATTTGCAATGTGCAGTGAATTTCAAGAAGATGGAGTTAAATGGTATAATTTTTTTACAAAAATTTAATAATTACTGTATAATTTTCTTTTACAGTACCCCAAATGATCCGGTTGAATGTACAGGAAGGAATCCAGTGTGTGTATTTTCGAAAAAATCAAAATCATATCGATGTTGTAGTGATTATCCACAAGATATATCAAGTCCACCAGGAAATCCTGAACAAGTTAAACCAAGTTTGTTTATACAACTACCGTAACCTTCAAATTAAATTTAATCTATAATTAATTTTTAGTTTGTCCATATGGGGCTTCATCATATGATATTCCATCGGTGTTACTGTGTGATCCATCAGAAAAAAAGCCATGTTCAGAGGGATATACATGTGAAGAAGCAATTAATTCACAAATGTTATCAACTTATAATATGCATCTCTGCTGTAAATCTACTACCCTTTTATCATATGAAAATGGTAGGTTGAGAAAAAAGGACAACCACAAAAAAATATATTTAAATTTTTTACAGTATTTTATGAAACAAAAGTTGGAATAAATAAATATTCTGGAAATTTATCAATGCCAGTTTTTTATGTTACCAGTTTATCCCCCTCAATTATTCCAATTCCACCAACTGATGCCGTTGATTATGTATAACCCTCCTTTTTATATATTTGAAACAATTAAATAAACATCTTTTTTGTAGATTGTTTTAAATGAATATATTCCATCAAAGGGCCCACTTCCAGAAGTTCGAACCGGAGATCATTTTAGTAAACTTCCATATAAATTTCGTGAACCTGTTTATTTAAAAAAAGTTGTCTTAATTCGTGATCAATTACCTGGCTATTATCATCATATTTTAGTTTTATTTAGTATGTTTTTTAACTGCTTTTAAGATAGTAATGACATTAATTAATACAAAAAAGCATTACTATCTTTGATCTACAGTAATCTGATACATAATTAAAAAATTTTAGATCCACATGGAAATCCAGAAGCAATGAATTTTTATTATAATCGTATGAATTAATTTTTACATTTTTACATTTTTAATCAATGATTTTTAAAGGTCCATCATCTTTAAGTCGAGAAATAGAACTTACAATTCCAAATTGGGATGAAGGAGCCTTTTTCCGAACAATTAATCGAGTTCTCACAATCACAAATGATAAAGTTTCAACAAAAGAAGGTAAGAAATTATACTGTATTTTATTGATTATATAAATATTATTTTTAGCTCGAAAATTGTACATTGTTTTGGTGTTTAAAACAAAAGTATCTTTAACTCGACGAAATCCAACAACATATCAAGATTTTAATGCAAATTATACTTCATTTACAGAATTTTTAAGTTCTGAAACTGGCAAATTTCTTGGAACTCCTGTGGCTGGAAGTTATTTTTATGTAAATTAATTGCTTTTTAATTTTCTTAAAACTATGCTTTTTGCTTTCTTTTTTGCTTTTACAGATGACACGGTAATCAGCCCAATCCAATCCAATCCAAAAACAAACATATTTGGCAACAAAAAATGCGGCATTCCAAAATTTTGGAAAAAATTTTAAAAATGTTGTACAAAATTTATTTTCAATTGCTTGCTTTAAATGCTTGCCACAAATTTTTGATTTTTACAAATAAATTTTTATTCTTGTTAATAAAAAAGTAATCAAAGTTTGTGATAAAATTTAATAAAATTTGTATTTTATTTATTTTTTCACTTAAAATGACCCGAGTTTGAAGTAATCCAAGTGAAGATTGGCTTTTATAATGATCAGAATGGATAGTTAATTGAGACATTAATCGTTCAGTTTGTGCAGATAATAAAGGAATTGAAAGGATATCAGTTGTAACACGTTGGGAAAACAAAATTCTTAACGCGAATGTTTTTTGGGGAACATCTCGCCAAAGCGACTTTAATCATTAAAGTACTTTTTTTAGTTCCTTGATTTTATTTCCATAAAAATCTGCATAAAAAACGCTACAAAACAATGTCAAAAACACATTTTTTGACAATCGACTTTCGGTAGAAACAAGTACTGCAGTATCTTCAATCAAAGTTTTTGAAGTCATTTTCTTTACGATTTGGATGAAACTTTCAGGGAAGCTTTCAAACATGCCATAGAAGATATTTACGGGAGCATTAAGGTTTTCTTGCCCTCAAATGTTTTTAATAACATCTAGTAGGTTTGATAATTAGTTTTGAAGTAAAAATTAAATTTTTCATACTGTAACCAAAAAAGTGTCAAAGAAAAGAAAGGGAAAAAGTGTTCCCGCCCGTCTCTACACTTTACAGAAAACGTTTAAATTTACTCATTGTCTCAGAATTTAGATTTTAGATTTTGTATTGAAAAAATGTCAAGAAAAGTGTTCCCTCAAATTTTCTCACTGGACACTTTTCTTAGCGTTCGACGCACCGTGCAATTGCAATTTTCTTTTTTTTGTTGAACGTAAAAAATGGACCCACCACGAATAAAAAAGGCGCCTTAAGGCGCGCATAATTTTTTTTTCTTTTCTCGTTTAAAATTTCTTTTTTTGGCACTAAAAAAAGAGAGAGTTAACGTTGCTAAGAAAAAAAAATATATATGTTTAAAAGCGTTGTTTTTCACTGTTTTTTCCTTAACTTTTATGAGATATTTTTTTAGATAGATTACTTTCAGACCAACAAATATGTCAAACATGCAGAGAATAAATAAGGTAAATTATTTTTGGCTTCTTTTGTGTTTTAAAAAAAAAAGAATGAAAAATAAAATATGAAAATTTTTTTTTCAGGCAAATAAATTACATTCACAATTAAAAAAAACTACGAATGTTGAAGATCGAATAAAACTTCATCAAGAAGCAATTAAAATGATTGAAGGACGAGAAAATGAAGATCCTGATGAAGATATTGATAATCATTTGATTCAAAGAGAGAATGCATTTGGTATTCAATCTATTCCATTACTTTCAACAAATTCCCGTGGAGCAACTTTATCTTCCTTTGATCCTTCAACAACCGAAGGAATTACAAGTTCAACTTGTAAGTTTTTGTTTAACATTCTTTTTAAGCTTTAATGGTATATTTTAGCAAATGAAAGTCTTCATCGACAAAAAAGGGTAAGAAGAAATTCAGTTTCATCTGAATCTTCTACTTCAAGTGCTGGACGTACACGAAAATCAGCTTCAAGAAATGCAAGTTTAACACATATTCCAGCACTTTCTCGTATGTTTTTTCATCAATGTTCTTATAGCATTAATAATTTGGGATTTTTGTTACAGATGAACGTTTAACACCCGATGCTGAAAAACGGGTATTTAATTATAATTATCGTGGACCGATTCCAACTAAACATCATTGTCAAAGAAGTCTTTTTGGTAAAACGGTTGAAGTTGAACCAGTTGAAACACCTAAAAAAAGAATACAGTCAAAGAATCGTACTCCTCTTCGTCAACATACTCATGAACATCAAATTCCAACATATCATCATCGACCTGGAATGCATTTACATGAAAGTTCATGTGATGCTGCTCGTCAACTTCAAGCTTCTAAATCTTCTGCAAATGTTGCTACAAAATCTAAAAGTTTTGATTCAAGAAAAACTCCACCTCGTTTTAATAAAGGAAGTCATGACAATCTCTTTCAATCATCCGCAAAAAGAAGACTTGATGCTTGGAAGCCAATTGAAAGATCAAAGTCATCACATTCCGTAAAACCTCTTTCCTCATCAACTCCTACAAAACGTACTGAAGAAGATTCTTCCGATGGATATGCTATTCCAAGTGTTTCAGAACTTGATCGAACATTATTAAAGACTCCCGTAAGACGAGAAATTACTCCTCCAGAACTTTACAAAACCCCGGCCGTGCATCAAGAAGGCAAGTATCTTTTTGTTAAAACATTTTTTTAAACATTATTAATTTTAAGGATCTGGAAATGAATCTTTTGAAAGTGCAAAAGAATTTCAAACCCCCCTCAAATCAAATGTTTTTCGATCTGGAAAACAACGATTTATTTCTAAAGAAACTTTACAAGATGAAACCGAAGCGGAAATTGCTGCTATTGATACAGTATTAGCAAATCTTTCACCTTCACGATCAAAAATACCTAAACTTGTTTCACGTCAAATTAATTTAACTCCATCAACGGATTATCGAAATTTAAAAGATACAAGTGTTGAGAAGAATTTTGAAGAGGTTCAAGCTGCTATTAAATCAAAATCCAAAGATAAAAATGAAACAGTTCAAGAAGTATTAAAAGATAAAATCGAAGAATTAATTGTTACACCGGGACCAAAATCGAAAGTTCAATCGCCAGCATTGACTCCCGTGTTAAAGAATAAATCTGGAGAAGGAAATGTATCTTCGCTTAAATCGTCATCTAAGATATCAGTATCAACTGATAAAATTGGAGAATCATTTGTTACACCTTCGTCCAAAGATAAAATTCAAGATATTCAAATTTCACAACTTTATCAAAGAAATGTTTTTTCTACACCGAAAACTTCAAAAACAAATGAAAGCACCATTGAAATGACACCAAATACAAAATTTAGAACATCTTTGAGCCGTGAAAAATTAATCAAAGGTTTTAAAGAAGCCTTGGATATAAATATTTGTGCCAAGAAAAGATTCCTTAAATATGAAAGACAATATTTTGAAAAGATTAGAGATTTAAAGAAGCTTGATCGAATTGATAAAGAAATGGAAAAATTTTCGAATATTATTAAAAAGGCAACGGAAGATGTAAAATCGGCAACTCTTGATTATTCTGAGGTTTGAATCTTTAAAAAAAACTTTTGTGCAATTACAGTATATTTTTTTAAAATTTAGAATGTTTGGCGAAAAGTATTGGCTGAAACTGAAAAGTTACAAAATGATGCAAAAGAATTTGTAATAATTACAAATGAAAATAAAGAAAAACGTCGTCGAAAACTTCAAAATTTTGGGTAAATACATTTGGATTACTGTATGATTTTAAATTATATACGCCTTTTTTAGAGTGTTGGGTGATATTGATGCAAATGAATTTGAGCGAAAACATTTTGAAAGTTTAAGTCGTCGTCATGAAAATGCTCTTCGTCTTTCTGAAGCTGTAAAAAAGGTTAATATTGAACGAGCAATTGTTGAATTACAAGAAAGAAAAGCAATCAAAGATCTTGTAAGACTTTCGTTGGATAATAAAACAATTGCTGGAATATCACAATCTACATCTGTCACTGAATCAACGGTAACTCGACGCTCTGTAACTTTAACATCAACGGAAATTCGAAAATTAGCTGAAGATGCAATGAATAATAAAAGAAAATTGGGAAAAGTTGTTAGTAAACCTGAGCTGGCATTTATTGAACAAGAATCTGAAAATATTTCTGAAAGAAAATCCCTTTCTTCGGCTGGTATTATTCTTTCAAGTCGTCATCATGCAAGAATTATTGAAACTCAAATTACTGAAAAATTATTTATTTCTGATAATTTTATTCAAATTCCTCAATCTGGTATTTCTTCTGCTGCAAGCTCAATTATTCCTCGACTTGATTTTTCTGTTCTTGAAGATTCTGCTTCTAATAAAGTCAAAACAAGTGAACCATTTCCAAATATTGATGAAAATAATCTCATTGAAGATATTGTTATTCCTGATATAAAAAGCCAAAGTTCGTCAAAAACAAAACAAAAAGATTCAAAGAATTCGAATAGAAAAACTGAAAGATCTGATGGTCGAACAAGTCGAGATGTTTCTTCAATTTCTGAATTTGAACCTCCTCCTGCTGATGTTGAACCATCTTCGAATGATGATAAAAAAACAGAAAATGATGTTTCAACGATTCGTGATATTGAAGAATCTGTGCATAATGATGTAACAATTACTCAAGATTCAACTACTAATCATGCTGAATCACAACCTATTGAACATTTACATACTCCAAGTGAAGAAAGTATTTTTTCGGCTTTACCATCAACACATTCTCATGATGATTTACAATCTTTGCCGGATCCTTTATCAGCTAAAACAAATGATTCCAAATCTTCAGCTGAAAAGGAAGAAGAAAGTAATTATATATTACCGGTTGATTTGCATCAAAATGGTGATAGTGATCCAGAAAGACTGTATGTTTATATTTAAATTGTTTAATACAATATTTTTAACTTTAAATATTTTTTAGTCCATTAAGTGCGACAACTGGAACGTTTAATGCATCTCCAATTAGTTCAGCAAGACTTTTGGGAGATTCTCCAATTCCATCTCCTCCTTTTGTTGCACCATCAATATCTTCATCTATTCCGGGTGAAAAAGATGTTCAAAAATCTAAAGTTGATGCAATTGTAGCCGAAGAAGAAGAAGAAAGTATTGCTGAACTTTCTCATCCTGAAAGTTTACATTCGTCTAAATCCTCTTCATCAACTACAACAGAAAGTAGTAAAGTTGTTATACCATCATCTTTGGAAAACAGTGTTCATGTAAATCTTATATTTTAAAAAAATCTGTGAAAAGTATACATGTTTTTTAGGAATCGGTAAAACCTTCAGTTGCTATTGTTGTTGAACATGATGAAAAATCAACGACCTCGGTTTCTACTGATTCAACTGCGACTACTTCTTCTATTGATTCGGTTGCTTCAAAAACTACATCGTCAAAATCTTCATCAGAACCTTCTAAAAATGAATCAAAGCCAGCTTCTGCAAAATCTAGCGATGATACCAGCGTCCCAGAAGATCTTCCAAGTTCAGCCCAATCAAATACAAGTTCAGATTTCTCTTCATTTTTGCCTTCCAATCAAGAAAGTAAATTTCAAAAATTTAGCAATACGGTAGTTGCTGATAAAGTAAATATTGGTTTCTTTTCTGTTTTTAAATTAATTTTTTTTAGAAACAACAAACGCAGTCACCTGCAGATGAAATTTCTGAAAATTCGTTTTCTGTTTCTGGTTACAGTCAATCAAATGATCATCATCCAAGGACATCAAATCGAAGAAAATCATGGGATATGGTTGAAACAGGGATTATTGGAAAGCAAAGTCCATCATATTACAAAAATGATTCAGTTGATAATGATATTAGTGGAATCTTTAATAATGATCCCCCAAAATTTGAATCTGCTCCTTCTGCCCTTGGGCCATATGCTGTAAGAGATTACTTTATTTTAATTATATCATTGTTGTTTTATAAATTTATCTTTTAAGGCTGTATCTCCAAGAAGTCCTCGAAGTGAACATTCTCGACGGCATTCTTTTTCAAGATCTCCACCACTTCCTAAAACTCTTTCATCCAAAACTTCTACAGATTTCTTTGATCATTTTCTTTTAGATGATGTAAGTAACCTTTGTTCTGTAAAATAGCTAAATTTTTTGTCATTTTTAGGTATCTTTAACAAATGTCGCTGCTCCTATCTTTGATATTTCAAGTGGTTCTGAACGTGGCTCTCTGGGAATTAAGGATGAAAGAAATTTGTTAGATTGGAGTCCTGGATTGTCAAGAGAATTGTCTCAACCAAAAGTAGCTAAAAAAGTTGAAAATATTGTACAAGAAGAAATTGAATCCACTACTGAAACAACCGATGAAACAACAGCTTCAACGCAAATTGAAGAACTTCCTTTAGATCGAAGTGTTGAAGCTACCGTAAAAGAAATTGAAAGTTTTTGTTATGAAATGTGGCCTCAAATTAAAAATTTATCGGAAAATGCAAATTTGGATTTATTAATTGCTCCTTTCATCAATTCAGAAGATCCTGAACAACGTTATCATGATGCATATAGGTTTGCTGCATTCAAAAGAAATTATATTATCTAATAATTGAAATTTAGACGTTTGATTGCAGCAACATTTTTTTCGGAAACTCAATTATCTCTCAAAAAAGGATTACGGTTTTCAGATTTTGAAAAATTTAAAAAACATATTTCAAATGTTCTTTTGCATAAATTATCTATAGGTAATACTTTTATATTTATCTGAATTATGGTATTCAAAGAAAGAGGATTTTAGAACGAAAAAATGATTTACTAGATGTTCGGCATGTTTGGGTTCGAAAGAATCCTGAATTCATGAAAACTGTTCAAGCAAGACAGGATGCTCAAGATTATGAAAGTGAATTAGTAAATGATTATAAACGTGAACTTGTATGCAAAGCAATTGCATCAGAAGATATTATCAATTATTCAAATGAACGTGCCAACAGATTCACTGATATTGGTTTTGAAGAATGTGTTGCATTTTTACGAAAGCATGCTCCTGAAGAACTTGATGCTGTATTGGCACAATATGATAACTAATTTTTTGTATATTTGATTGATTAAAAGTTAATGTTTTGTTTTTTATTCACCAATAAAAGTTTTGGTACTTGTTCTTTCTTTATTCACCCCCACATTTCTTTTTCATTTACAAAAGCATTTTTTTGTAATCGTTTAATGGTGTTTTTTGAAAATCCCCAAAAAGTTTTTAAAATTAAATTTTGCTCCAGTTTTTTGGATTATTTTTTGTTTGCAAAAAAATCCCCCTTTTTTCTATTAAAAAATATATATTTTATTTCTACAGAAAGGTGTCCCCCTTTTTGTTCTTTTCCCGATCGCAAAACAGATTTTACTTTTTTAAAAGCTATATTTTTTTGTTTTAAATTGGGGGGGGGGGGGGGGGGGGCGACATGCAATTTTTAATAGTGCAAAAAAAAAGGAAAATTTGAAAAAAATTCAGAAACAGCAATTTTTTAATTTTTGCAACTTGTATTTTTTAAAAACGGATTTGATAAGCCGTTTGGGATTGTCCAGAGCTGATGTCTGATTTTTAAGCGTGTTATAACATCAAAGGAATTAATCTAGTTCCCCGGGGAATCGGAAAAATTGGGGAATTCCCCCAATTTGTGTTTTGGCTGTTTTTTGTTATATTTTTCTGTAAAAATGGCTTTTAAACACGTTTTAAATTTTTTAAAGGTTTAGTCAAAGCAGATACATCAATTTTTACTGAAATCTTTTTTTTTTTTTATCGAGTGTTGTTAGAAACTGTTCCAACAGACTTCATTCTTTCTTTGTAGAACAAACTCTAAAAAATATTTTACTTATATCTTATATAATTCAGGGACTGTTACCAATGTATCTTCGTAGAATTGTATATCAATGTATTAAGGCACTGTGATAAGAATGTTGTATCCTTTGTGAAAATAAATCCATTTTTAAATATTTTTGAATTGAAAAATCTAGAAATGTAGCATTTTCAGGATAAAAGTTTCAGCTTTAAATGAAACTTTAACCCGCATATTTACTACAAAACGGAAATAAATTTGAATTTGGATATAAAACGGTAAAAAACAAAATATTTCAGAATTTCACGAAAAAACGTCAAAAAGGTCAATTTTTCCCTACATTTAGAGAATTTTTTAATAAAAATTTTTTATTCGGTAAATTTTTGTTAAAGGTTATTCCAAAAAGCAATTGAAACTGTAAAAAAAGTTTGCAATTTAGAGATAATTTACAATCCTTCAAGAGGTAATTAAAATAGATTTTTCTAAAAATTTCATAGATTTTCAGGCTAAAATTATTAAATCAATTGTTGATACAAGAGACGTGCACGTGCAATTCAAACGCCACGGGCTCATTGGATGTCCTGTAGAGACGGATTTTGAGTTAAAGGGCTGGAATAGAGTAATTATTACTCAAAAATGACTGAAAAATGATTAAAAAATGATTTGGGAAATGTAGGGGCCGAAAAAAAAATTTCGATTTTTTCGATTTTTTTTTCACAGGGGGACCAAGACAAAAATATTTTTCACAGGGGGGACCAAGACAAAAATATTTTAAAAAAATTTTTGAGAAAAAATTTTTTTGCTTTAAAATCATCAAAATATGTCCGAAATAATATAATAACACTATAAAAATTATTTAAATGATACAAAACAATCAAATATTGAAGATATATCATTTCAATGATGTTGGGGGTATTGTGAAAAAACTTTCGTCAAGAAAAAAATTTTTTTTGTGCTTATCTTCGACTTTGATATGATTGGATAATACTAAATTGAGGTCGGGCAATCTAAATAAAGCATTTTTAAACGTTTAAATACATTATAAAGTGTAGTTTTTGGTGATGAGGGTGCATTTTTACGTTTTTAACCTAAAAAAGGAGAGATCGTCATCTTTCCGGTTAGCTAGGCGCTTGATTTTGGTCTTAAAATGAACACAGCTATGTTTAAAAAATTTGAATAGAGAGTTTTCAAAATTCTGATAGAAACTTTTCATTTCTCAAGCACTTAAAAAAATGGACCACAACTACCCCAACATCTTGTAATCCAGAGATCGTATCAAAAATAGTTAGCCAGAAACCCCCGGTCGTGTTTTTTCTTTCACCAACATATATAGAAAGATTTGCATAGAATAATATTTTGTATTTCTCTATTGGAACTCAAAAATTTTTGGACTTTTGCTCTATCTATAGGTAAAAAGGACTCTTTACTCTAATCAACAATTCTATTTAAAAAAATGAAGTTTGGGCAAAACTGTTATATCTGAGTTGTGTCCCACAGCCAAGCCGACAAACGTGACTTCATTTAGAGGAATCTGTCGTCTAGTTTCCATTTGCCGAGCAAAAAAGTGCCAAAAATCGCTATTTTATGCAAATTTCGTTTTTAGGGCCCTACATCGCCAAAATATGATATGAAGACCCCCAATATCATTTTATTATGGTTTTTTTAATGTGTTTAACCTAATTTTACAAGGCCGCCTCTACGGGACAATTTTGGCCCCAAAATGAGCCCGTGACGCGAGTGTTCCCCTTCATTTTTTTTCGTCCAAAGGAAAAACGAAGAGAGGTATACTGTAGATTTTTTATCTTTTTTTTATAAATATGATTTTTATCCTTCTTGAAGTAAAAAAATACGGAGATTTCAAAAATGCAACTTTTAAATATCACTTTCATACAAAAAATCAGGAAAAAGCCTAAAAAACCGCTTTTTTTCACGTTTTTGAGAAAGTCATACATTCAGAGAGCTTGAAGCTTGAAATCATATCAGTTTGATAAAACTTTTTTTTCTCCGTCTGATACATTTTTCAAAAATCACCCAAAATCACCCCGTGATAGTCAAAAACTATTTTTTTTAATTTTCTGCTTAACTTCTTCTCAAAAGTAACTTGGATTCAAAAAAAAAGACTCGCTGCGCGACTAAGGATGGACAAGGGCCAAGGGCTTTTTGATGGCTCCGGGGGCCCTGGCCCTTGTCCATCCTTACGCGCGACCCCGAGGCAGGGATACACGGAATTCCGTTTTCCGTTCCGTTTTAACGGAATTCCGTTACTGCTGCTGTGGCTTCAGTTATAAATATGATATTGAGAAGCCTATTCTTTCTTTTTTTTCACAGGATATTATTCCTCTCTCTTTTTTTAAACGCCAAGTTTTTTTTTGCTTTTCAAAAAAGATGAAAGAAAAAAAAACATAAAAAAATAATTTTTCTTTGAGCTTTTTTTGATTTTTTCTTTTAAATAAACAACTTTGATCAACGACCGGTCAATCAATTCTTACTTTTCTTTTGTTATTTGTTTTTTTGTTAGAAAAATGCTTTTAAGAGTAATCTCAGACGATCTTAAATCAAAAAATCCAACTTTTTTTTTTTCGATTTCTACAGTATCCGCCCGAACGCAACAACTCCATTCCCCAACACATGGAACGACAGAAAAACAGTTTTATTCTGTTTTCGACAGTCCCTTTAGTCACTGATTATCAATAAGCAGAAAAGATACAGATATTATCTCCATTTTTGTTATAAAAAAATGGAGATATATATGTATGTATTTAACAAGCTTTTTGTAGTTAACAATACAGTAATTCCAAGTAAAAAAAATTTTAAGCTGCATTTTTGAAATCAGCGTAAAAAATAACATTTATTAGGTCTGATTATTAGTTTGTAAAAGAAAAATGTATTTTTCATACTGTAACGAAAATAAAATTGTCAAAGAAAGAAAATGAAAAAATGTTCCCTGCCACCTTTGACGAAAAAGAGACATTGGTTTTTAAAAATTTTTTCTTTTTTACAATTTGTCATTTTTAAAACATTGATGCAATAGAAAGCAATTATATCGATTTTTTTCAAAGAAAGCCCTTGGCCTAGTGCTTTTTTTAAAAATCAATGTTTCGGCCCTCCAGACATTTATGTATATCTTTTTTTGAGCAAATTCTTTTTTATTAAACGGCTCTGACTCCAGGTCATTGTCAGTAGAATTGAGCGAGTTTTATTTGAATAAATGCGTAAAATTAAAACGTGTAAATGGAAAAAAATGTTTTTGTAAAATTTAAAATTTCAGATGGCAACGAAAGAATTTGCTACCGGGAAATTATTAAATTTAAATAATCGATACAGTAATCTGAATTTAAATACAAATCTCAAATGTTTAAAACTTGATACGGATCAATCGAAATGTGTTTCCATTGATAATAGAAGAAAAAATACAGGTAAGCACTTAAATGCTTATTAAAAAATTCAGAAGAACAAAATTTTTTCAATTAAATATAAAATAATGGATTGATAGTAAAAATGTTTACCGAATTAATATTTTAGATTCAAACAAACGCAGTGATTATTCTTTGAAAAAAATAAATGGCAACAATTCCTGGAATAAAAATGGCAAAAATTTAATGCCATTTGAATATTTGAATAATTATGATTCACAAAAAAATGAAGAATGGAAAAATAAAATGGATTCAGGAAGCTCAAAAGAAAGTTCAAGTCTTTCCCTCCAGATTTTAAGATATGAAAATAGAATTGAAGGTGTTGAATTTGATACTGTAAATGAATCACAGGTATTGTTTTGAAGTAAAAATGTTTGATATGTTTTATCTCATTAAATTATAGAAAACCATGGGCAAAAAATGGAAATTCTGCAATGATGAATTATTTCGTGATCCATCATTAAAAAATCCCTTTGAATTTCCTCGTCAACAAAGAAATCAATCGAGAGAGCCCGAAACAATGCAATTTAAAGCTTCACAAAAGCTTTTAAATCCAAACGCGAATTGTGATAAAAAAGGTACGCATTTTTTCGAGTTCCTTTTTATAAATATTTGTAAAATCAGCTATAAAATTTTTTTAATATTATCTATCCAAAAATTTACTTCATTCTTTTTTTTTTGACACAAAATGGCTTTCATAAAAGCCAGAGAAAAGACAACTATTTCCTAAAACAAGAGATTTGGTTGACGGATCCCTTAAAAGTATTTCGGCTGTGCTTTTTCTGTTTCGTTGACTTTAAAACGAAAACTTTTAAAAAAGTATTCACATTTTTGTTTAAAAAAAAAATTTTTGATAATAAATTTACAACCCTTTCTTTTTTTGCAGATCCCACTGATGTACATGCTGCTTTCTACAATGAACTGAAAGAAAACAATTTTGAAATGTCAAAATGCAAACTGCATTGGAAGCCTAAGGGCGCAATTGAAAGGTAAGTTAAATCACAAAAAAAAATTCCCAGATTTTTGAAATTTATTGGGGATGTCTAGATACCCGAATTATGACACCGCCTTGACTTTATCGGCAAAAACCTCTAATATTTCATTACCTAAAAAAAGAGGGGGGGGGGGCGGGGGTGAAAAAGCCGATTTTCGTATTACGTAATATCTGGACATCACCAAAATCCCTTTTTTAAATAATTTAAAATTTAAAATTCTAAGAAGTCATTTCTGTATAAACAAGAAAAGATATTCGGCACTTTAAAACATTTAAAATTCAAAAAAAATTTTTGACATTAAAAGAAATTTCAGACAAATTCTTTATGGCAGTATTTCGAAATTCTTTACCCGTGTTATTCCAATAAGCTACACTGATGAAGGAACTTATGGCTCCGTTTCAACGTGTCATGTAACTGGATTTAAAAAGAATTGTATCATTAAAACTGTTCGACGTGTTACTGATATTGTTGATATAAAAGCAGAATTAAATGTTCTTGATCTTGGGCCAAATTATTCATTGCTACCTAAACTTTTATATACCGGTTTCAACACAGAATTTTGTTATTGTTTTATGATGGAATGTTTATCTGGCGGTACTCTATTTCATCATATTAATAATCCTGATTTAACTCCTGCAGCAATTCGTCCAATCGCTTTAAGTATCGCCCGTGGATTAATATTTTTACACAAGAATAATCTTTCACATGGGTACGTTTGTTCAGAAATATTTTTTTAACAAATCAAAAACTTAAGTAATCTATTTTTTCGCCTTTTAAGCGTAAATATCGTCCTAATTTGGGAATTTTTAGCACCCATTTTTTCAGTGCAGCTAAAAAAGTTTTTGACCTTTTTTTTATTTATTTTTCGATTTATTGAACTCATCAATTATCCATTTTAGTCTAATTAAGAAAATAAAAAATTTTAATTTATTGAAAAGTAAAGAATTTCTTTTTTTAGAGATTTGAAAGCCGAGAATGTTGGCCTTACTGAAAAAGGAGTTGCCAAAATTTTTGATTTTGGTAAATCACGTGATATTACAAGGCCAGCAATTCTTCCAAATGGCACATATGATGCCCGAGAAGTAATCAAAGGTATTGAAGCTAGGGGTGCAGCTGATTGGTTTTCATATGGATGCCTTATTGGATTTTTGATACAAAAGTTTCCACCATTTTATCATGAAAATGATTCATTATTTCGAGATCAAATTCTTAATGATGCACCTAAAATTGATATTGAAGATGAAATGGCAAAAGAATTTGTAATGAAATAATTGGAAAAATATCCCATACAAAGGTTTTGGATCATCCATTTTTTTGAAAGTCAAGATTCAATACAATTGTAGTACTACAGCATGAAAAGAAATTTAATAAAATTCATAAATTTTGAAAAAAATAGCAAATGTTATAAATGGAATATGTTTTAAAATGCTATTCAAATCAAATTGCAGCTTTGGTTTTGGCTGAAGTTTCTTCGGAACCGAATAACTCCATAGCTATTTTGGTACAATTGTAGTACTACAGCAAGAAAAGAAATTTAATAAAATTCATAAATTTTGAAAAAAATAGCAAATGTTATAAATGGAATATGTTTTAAAATGCTATTCATATCAAATTGCAGTTTTGGTTTTGGCTGAAGTTTCTTCGGAACCGAATAACTCCATAGCTATTTTGGTACAATTGTAGTACTACAGCAAGAAAAGAAATTTAATAAAATTCATAAATTTTGAAAAAAATAGCAAATGTTATAAATGGAATATGTTTTAAAATGCTATTCAAATCAAATTGCAGCTTTGGTTTTGGCTGAAGTTTCTTCGGAACCGAATAACTCCATAGCTATTTTGGTACAAATGAAGTACTACAGCAAGAAAAGAAATTTAATAAAATTCATAAATTTTGAAAAAAATAGCAAATGTTATAAATGGAATATGTTTTAAAATGCTATTCAAATCAAATTGCAGTTTTGGTTTTGGCTGAAGTTTCTTCGGAACCGAATAACTCCATAGCTATTTTGGTACAATTGTAGTACTACAGCAAGAAAAGAAATTTAATAAAATTCATAAATTTTGAAAAAAATAGCAAATGTTATAAATGGAATATGTTTTAAAATGCTATTCAAATCAAATTGCAGCTTTGGTTTTGGCTGAAGTTTCTTCGGAACCGAATAACTCCATAGCTATTTTGGTACAATTGTAGTACCACAGCATGAAAAAAATTATTGTAAATTCTTGATTTTGTGAAAAATAGCAAATGTAATAAATGGAATATATTTCTAAATGCTATTAAAAACAAATTGCACTTTTCGTTTTTACTGAAGTTCCTTCGGAACCGAATAACTCCATAGCTATTTTTTTACTTTTGTAGTACTACAGCATGAAAAAAATTATTGTAAATTCTTGATTTTGTAAAAAATAGCAAATGTAAAAAATGGAATATATTTTAAAAAGCTATTAAAAACAAATTGCACCTTTCGTTTCTACTGAAGTTCCTTCGGAACCGAATAACTCCATAGCTATTTTTTTACTTTTGTAGTACTACAGCATGAAAAAAATTATTGTAAATTCTTGATTTTGTGAAAAATAGCAAATGTAATAAATGGAATATATTTCTAAATGCTATTAAAAACAAATTGCACCTTTCGTTTCTACTGAAGTTCCTTCGGAACCGAATAACTCCATAGCTATTTTTTTACTTTTGTAGTACCACAGCATGAAAAAAATTATTGTAAATTCTTGATTTTGTGAAAAATAGCAAATGTAATAAATGGAATATATTTCTAAATGCTATTAAAAACAAATTGCACTTTTCGTTTCTGCTGAAGTTCCTTCGGAACCGAATAACTCCATAGCTATTTTTTTACTTTTGTAGTACTACAGCATGAAAAAAATTATTGTAAATTCTTGATTTTGTGAAAAATAGCAAATGTAATAAATGAAATATATTTCTAAATGCTATTTAAAATAAATTGCACCTTTCGTTTCTACTGAAGTTCCTTCGGAACCGAATAACTCCATAGCTATTTTTTTACTTTTGTAGTACTACAGCATGAAAAAAATTATTGTAAATTCTTGATTTTGTGAAAAATAGCAAATGTAATAAATGGAATATATTTCTAAATGCTATTAAAAACAAATTGCACCTTTCGTTTCTACTGAAGTTCCTTCGGAACCGAATAACTCCATAGCTATTTTTTTACTTTTGTAGTACCACAGCATGAAAAAAATTATTGTAAATTCTTGATTTTGTGAAAAATAGCAAATGTAATAAATGGAATATATTTCTAAATGCTATTAAAAACAAATTGCACTTTTCGTTTCTGCTGAAGTTCCTTCGGAACCGAATAACTCCATAGCTATTTTTTTACTTTTGTAGTACTACAGCATGAAAAAAATTATTGTAAATTCTTGATTTTGTGAAAAATAGCAAATGTAATAAATGAAATATATTTCTAAATGCTATTTAAAATAAATTGCACCTTTCGTTTCTACTGAAGTTCCTTCGGAACCGAATAACTCCATAGCTATTTTTTTACTTTTGTAGTACTACAGCATGAAAAAAATTATTGTAAATTCTTGATTTTGTGAAAAATAGCAAATGTAATAAATGGAATATATTTCTAAATGCTATTAAAAACAAATTGCACCTTTCGTTTCTACTGAAGTTCCTTCGGAACCGAATAACTCCATAGCTATTTTTTTACTTTTGTAGTACCACAGCATGAAAAAAATTATTGTAAATTCTTGATTTTGTGAAAAATAGCAAATGTAATAAATGGAATATATTTCTAAATGCTATTAAAAACAAATTGCACTTTTCGTTTCTGCTGAAGTTCCTTCGGAACCGAATAACTCCATAGCTATTTTTTTACTTTTGTAGTACTACAGCATGAAAAAAATTATTGTAAATTCTTGATTTTGTGAAAAATAGCAAATGTAATAAATGGAATATATTTCTAAATGCTATTAAAAACAAATTGCACTTTTCGTTTCTGCTGAAGTTCCTTCGGAACCGAATAACTCCATAGCTATTTTTTTACTTTTGTAGTACTACAGCATGAAAAAAATTATTGTAAATTCTTGATTTTGTGAAAAAAAGCAAATGTAAAAAAAGAAATATATTTCTAAATGCTATTAAAAACAAATTGCACCTTTCGTTTCTACTGAAGTTCCTTCGGAACCGAATAACTCCATAGCTATTTTTTTACTTTTGTAGTACTACAGCCTGAAAAAAATTATTGTAAATTCTTGATTTTGTGAAAAATAGCAAATGTAATAAATGAAATATATTTCTAAATGCTATTTAAAATAAATTGCACCTTTCGTTTCTACTGAAGTTCCTTCGGAACCGAATAACTCCATAGCTATTTTTTTACTTTTGTAGTACTACAGCATGAAAAAAATTATTGTAAATTCTTGATTTTGTGAAAAATAGCAAATGTAATAAATGAAATATATTTCTAAATGCTATTAAAAATAAATTGCACCTTTCGTTTCTACTGAAGTTCCTTCGGAACCGATTAACTCCATAGCTATTTTTTTACTTTTGTAGTACTACAGCATGAAAAAAATTATTGTAAATTCTTGATTTTGTGAAAAAAAGCAAATGTAAAAAAAGAAATATATTTTAAAAAGCTATTAAAAACAAATTGCACCTTTCGTTTCTACTGAAGTTCCTTCGGAACCGAATAACTCCATAGCTATTTTTTTACTTTTGTAGTACTACAGCCTGAAAAAAATTATTGTAAATTCTTGATTTTGTGAAAAATAGCAAATGTAATAAATGAAATATATTTCTAAATGCTATTTAAAATAAATTGCACCTTTCGTTTCTACTGAAGTTCCTTCGGAACCGAATAACTCCATAGCTATTTTTTTACTTTTGTAGTACTACAGCATGAAAAAAATTATTGTAAATTCTTGATTTTGTGAAAAATAGCAAATGTAATAAATGAAATATATTTCTAAATGCTATTAAAAATAAATTGCACCTTTCGTTTCTACTGAAGTTCCTTCGGAACCGATTAACTCCATAGCTATTTTTTTACTTTTGTAGTACTACAGCATGAAAAAAATTATTGTAAATTCTTGATTTTGTGAAAAAAAGCAAATGTAAAAAAAGAAATATATTTTAAAAAGCTATTAAAAACAAATTGCACCTTTCGTTTCTACTGAAGTTCCTTCGGAACCGAATAACTCCATAGCTATTTTTTTACTTTTGTAGTACTACAGCATGAAAAAAATTATTGTAAATTCTTGATTTTGTGAAAAAAAGCAAATGTAAAAAAAGAAATATATTTTAAAAAGCTATTAAAAACAAATTGCACCTTTCGTTTCTACTGAAGTTCCTTCGGAACCGAATAACTCCATAGCTATTTTTTTACTTTTGTAGTACTACAGCATGAAAAAAATTATTGTAAATTCTTGATTTTGTGAAAAATAGCAAATGTAATAAATGAAATATATTTCTAAATGCTATTAAAAATAAATTGCACCTTTCGTTTCTACTGAAGTTCCTTCGGAACCGAATAACTCCATAGCTATTTTTTTACTTTTGTAGTACTACAGCCTGAAAAAAATTATTGTAAATTCTTGATTTTGTGAAAAAAAGCAAATGTAAAAAAGAAATACATTTTAAAAAGCTATTAAAAACAAATTGCACCTTTCGTTTCTACTGAAGTTCCTTCGGAACCGAATAACTCCATAGCTATTTTTTTACTTTTGTAGTACTACAGCATGAAAAAAATTATTGTAAATTCTTGATTTTGTGAAAAATAGCAAATGTAATAAATGGAATATATTTCTAAATGCTATTAAAAATAAATTGCACCTTTCGTTTCTACTGAAGTTCCTTCGGAACCGAATAACTCCATAGCTATTTTTTTACTTTTGTAGTACTACAGCATGAAAAAAATTATTGTAAATTCTTGATTTTGTGAAAAATAGCAAATGTAATAAATGAAATATATTTCTAAATGCTATTAAAAATAAATTGCACCTTTCGTTTCTACTGAAGTTCCTTCGGAACCGAATAACTCCATAGCTATTTTTTTACTTTTGTAGTACTACAGCCTGAAAAAAATTATTGTAAATTCTTGATTTTGTGAAAAATAGCAAATGTAATAAATGGAATATATTTCTAAATGCTATTAAAAATAAATTGCACCTTTCGTTTCTACTGAAGTTCCTTCGGAACCGAATAACTCCATAGCTATTTTTTTACTTTTGTAGTACTACAGCATGAAAAAAATTATTGTAAATTCTTGATTTTGTGAAAAATAGCAAATGTAATAAATGGAATATATTTCTAAAAGCTATTAAAAACAAATTGCACCTTTCGTTTCTACTGAAGTTCCTTCGGAACCGAATAACTCCATAGCTATTTTTTTACTTTTGTAGTACTACAGCATGAAAAAAATTATTGTAAATTCTTGATTTTGTGAAAAATAGCAAATGTAATAAATGAAATATATTTCTAAATGCTATTAAAAATAAATTGCACCTTTCGTTTCTACTGAAGTTCCTTCGGAACCGAATAACTCCATAGCTATTTTTTTACTTTTGTAGTACTACAGCCTGAAAAAAATTATTGTAAATTCTTGATTTTGTGAAAAATAGCAAATGTAATAAATGGAATATATTTCTAAAAGCTATTAAAAACAAATTGCACCTTTCGTTTCTACTGAAGTTCCTTCGGAACCGAATAACTCCATAGCTATTTTTTTACTTTTGTAGTACTACAGCATGAAAAAAATTATTGTAAATTCTTGATTTTGTGAAAAATAGCAAATGTAATAAATGAAATATATTTCTAAATGCTATTAAAAATAAATTGCACCTTTCGTTTCTACTGAAGTTCCTTCGGAACCGAATAACTCCATAGCTATTTTTTTACTTTTGTAGTACTACAGCCTGAAAAAAATTATTGTAAATTCTTGATTTTGTGAAAAAAAGCAAATGTAAAAAAGAAATATATTTTAAAAAGCTATTAAAAACAAATTGCACCTTTCGTTTCTACTGAAGTTCCTTCGGAACCGAATAACTCCATAGCTATTTTTTTACTTTTGTAGTACTACAGCATGAAAAAAATTATTGTAAATTCTTGATTTTGTGAAAAATAGCAAATGTAATAAATGAAATATATTTCTAAATGCTATTAAAAATAAATTGCACCTTTCGTTTCTACTGAAGTTCCTTCGGAACCGAATAACTCCATAGCTATTTTTTTACTTTTGTAGTACTACAGCCTGAAAAAAATTATTGTAAATTCTTGATTTTGTGAAAAATAGCAAATGTAATAAATGGAATATATTTCTAAATGCTATTAAAAATAAATTGCACCTTTCGTTTCTACTGAAGTTCCTTCGGAACCGAATAACTCCATAGCTATTTTTTTACTTTTGTAGTACTACAGCATGAAAAAAATTATTGTAAATTCTTGATTTTGTGAAAAATAGCAAATGTAATAAATGGAATATATTTCTAAAAGCTATTAAAAACAAATTGCACCTTTCGTTTCTACTGAAGTTCCTTCGGAACCGAATAACTCCATAGCTATTTTTTTACTTTTGTAGTACTACAGCCTGAAAAAAATTATTGTAAATTCTTGATTTTGTGAAAAATAGCAAATGTAATAAATGGAATATATTTCTAAATGCTATTAAAAATAAATTGCACCTTTCGTTTCTACTGAAGTTCCTTCGGAACCGAATAACTCCATAGCTATTTTTTTACTTTTGTAGTACTACAGCATGAAAAAAATTATTGTAAATTCTTGATTTTGTGAAAAATAGCAAATGTAATAAATGGAATATATTTCTAAATGCTATTAAAAATAAATTGCACCTTTCGTTTCTACTGAAGTTCCTTCGGAACCGAATAACTCCATAGCTATTTTTTTACTTTTGTAGTACTACAGCATGAAAAAAATTATTGTAAATTCTTGATTTTGTGAAAAATAGCAAATGTAATAAATGGAATATATTTCTAAAAGCTATTAAAAACAAATTGCACCTTTCGTTTCCACTGAAGTTCCTTCGGAACCGAATAACTCCATAGCTATTTTTTTACTTTTGTAGTACTACAGCCTGAAAAAAATTATTGTAAATTCTTGATTTTGTGAAAAATAGCAAATGTAATAAATGAAATATATTTCTAAATGCTATTAAAAATAAATTGCACCTTTCGTTTCTACTGAAGTTCCTTCGGAACCGAATAACTCCATAGCTATTTTTTTACTTTTGTAGTACTACAGCCTGAAAAAAATTATTGTAAATTCTTGATTTTGTGAAAAATAGCAAATGTAATAAATGGAATATATTTCTGAAAGCTATTAAAAATAAATTGCACCTTTCGTTTCTACTGAAGTTCCTTCGGAACCGAATAACTCCATAGCTATTTTTTTACTTTTGTAGTACTACAGCATGAAAAAAATTATTGTAAATTCTTGATTTTGTGAAAAATAGCAAATGTAATAAATGAAATATATTTCTAAATGCTATTAAAAACAAATTGCACTTTTCGTTTCTGCTGAAGTTCCTTCGGAACCGAATAACTCCATAGCTATTTTTTTACTTTTGTAGTACTACAGCATGAAAAAAATTATTGTAAATTCTTGATTTTGTGAAAAATAGCAAATGTAATAAATGGAATATATTTCTAAAAGCTATTAAAAATAAATTGCACCTTTCGTTTCTACTGAAGTTCCTTCGGAACCGAATAACTCCATAGCTATTTTTTTACTTTTGTAGTACTACAGCATGAAAAAAATTATTGTAAATTCTTGATTTTGTGAAAAATAGCAAATGTAATAAATGGAATATATTTCTAAAAGCTATTAAAAACAAATTGCACCTTTCGTTTCTACTGAAGTTCCTTCGGAACCGAATAACTCCATAGCTATTTTTTTACTTTTGTAGTACTACAGCATGAAAAAAATTATTGTAAATTCTTGATTTTGTGAAAAATAGCAAATGTAATAAATGAAATATATTTCTAAATGCTATTAAAAACAAATTGCACTTTTCGTTTCTGCTGAAGTTCCTTCGGAACCGAATAACTCCATAGCTATTTTTTTACTTTTGTAGTACTACAGCATGAAAAAAATTATTGTAAATTCTTGATTTTGTGAAAAATAGCAAATGTAATAAATGGAATATATTTCTAAAAGCTATTAAAAATAAATTGCACCTTTCGTTTCTACTGAAGTTCCTTCGGAACCGAATAACTCCATAGCTATTTTTTTACTTTTGTAGTACTACAGCATGAAAAAAATTATTGTAAATTCTTGATTTTGTGAAAAATAGCAAATGTAATAAATGGAATATATTTCTAAAAGCTATTAAAAACAAATTGCACCTTTCGTTTCTACTGAAGTTCCTTCGGAACCGAATAACTCCATAGCTATTTTTTTACTTTTGTAGTACTACAGCATGAAAAAAATTATTGTAAATTCTTGATTTTGTGAAAAATAGCAAATGTAATAAATGAAATATATTTCTAAATGCTATTAAAAACAAATTGCACTTTTCGTTTCTGCTGAAGTTCCTTCGGAACCGAATAACTCCATAGCTATTTTTTTACTTTTGTAGTACTACAGCATGAAAAAAATTATTGTAAATTCTTGATTTTGTGAAAAATAGCAAATGTAATAAATGGAATATATTTCTAAAAGCTATTAAAAACAAATTGCACCTTTCGTTTCTACTGAAGTTCCTTCGGAACCGAATAACTCCATAGCTATTTTTTTACTTTTGTAGTACTACAGCATGAAAAAAATTATTGTAAATTCTTGATTTTGTGAAAAATAGCAAATGTAATAAATGAAATATATTTCTAAATGCTATTAAAAATAAATTGCACCTTTCGTTTCTACTGAAGTTCCTTCGGAACCGAATAACTCCATAGCTATTTTTTTACTTTTGTAGTACTACAGCCTGAAAAAAATTATTGTAAATTCTTGATTTTGTGAAAAATAGCAAATGTAATAAATGGAATATATTTCTAAATGCTATTAAAAATAAATTGCACCTTTCGTTTCTACTGAAGTTCCTTCGGAACCGAATAACTCCATAGCTATTTTTTTACTTTTGTAGTACTACAGCATGAAAAAAATTATTGTAAATTCTTGATTTTGTGAAAAATAGCAAATGTAATAAATGGAATATATTTCTAAAAGCTATTAAAAACAAATTGCACCTTTCGTTTCTACTGAAGTTCCTTCGGAACCGAATAACTCCATAGCTATTTTTTTACTTTTGTAGTACTACAGCATGAAAAAAATTATTGTAAATTCTTGATTTTGTGAAAAATAGCAAATGTAATAAATGAAATATATTTCTAAATGCTATTAAAAATAAATTGCACCTTTCGTTTCTACTGAAGTTCCTTCGGAACCGAATAACTCCATAGCTATTTTTTTACTTTTGTAGTACTACAGCCTGAAAAAAATTATTGTAAATTCTTGATTTTGTGAAAAATAGCAAATGTAATAAATGGAATATATTTCTAAAAGCTATTAAAAACAAATTGCACCTTTCGTTTCTACTGAAGTTCCTTCGGAACCGAATAACTCCATAGCTATTTTTTTACTTTTGTAGTACTACAGCATGAAAAAAATTATTGTAAATTCTTGATTTTGTGAAAAATAGCAAATGTAATAAATGAAATATATTTCTAAATGCTATTAAAAATAAATTGCACCTTTCGTTTCTACTGAAGTTCCTTCGGAACCGAATAACTCCATAGCTATTTTTTTACTTTTGTAGTACTACAGCCTGAAAAAAATTATTGTAAATTCTTGATTTTGTGAAAAAAAGCAAATGTAAAAAAGAAATATATTTTAAAAAGCTATTAAAAACAAATTGCACCTTTCGTTTCTACTGAAGTTCCTTCGGAACCGAATAACTCCATAGCTATTTTTTTACTTTTGTAGTACTACAGCATGAAAAAAATTATTGTAAATTCTTGATTTTGTGAAAAATAGCAAATGTAATAAATGAAATATATTTCTAAATGCTATTAAAAATAAATTGCACCTTTCGTTTCTACTGAAGTTCCTTCGGAACCGAATAACTCCATAGCTATTTTTTTACTTTTGTAGTACTACAGCCTGAAAAAAATTATTGTAAATTCTTGATTTTGTGAAAAATAGCAAATGTAATAAATGGAATATATTTTAAAAAGCTATTAAAAACAAATTGCACCTTTCGTTTCTACTGAAGTTCCTTCGGAACCGAATAACTCCATAGCTATTTTTTTACTTTTGTAGTACTACAGCATGAAAAAAATTATTGTAAATTCTTGATTTTGTGAAAAATAGCAAATGTAATAAATGAAATATATTTCTAAATGCTATTAAAAATAAATTGCACCTTTCGTTTCTACTGAAGTTCCTTCGGAACCGAATAACTCCATAGCTATTTTTTTACTTTTGTAGTACTACAGCCTGAAAAAAATTATTGTAAATTCTTGATTTTGTGAAAAAAAGCAAATGTAAAAAAGAAATATATTTTAAAAAGCTATTAAAAACAAATTGCACCTTTCGTTTCTACTGAAGTTCCTTCGGAACCGAATAACTCCATAGCTATTTTTTTACTTTTGTAGTACTACAGCATGAAAAAAATTATTGTAAATTCTTGATTTTGTGAAAAATAGCAAATGTAATAAATGGAATATATTTCTAAATGCTATTAAAAATAAATTGCACCTTTCGTTTCCACTGAAGTTCCTTCGGAACCGAATAACTCCATAGCTATTTTTTTACTTTTGTAGTACTACAGCCTGAAAAAAATTATTGTAAATTCTTGATTTTGTGAAAAATAGCAAATGTAATAAATGAAATATATTTCTAAATGCTATTAAAAATAAATTGCACCTTTCGTTTCTACTGAAGTTCCTTCGGAACCGAATAACTCCATAGCTATTTTTTTACTTTTGTAGTACTACAGCCTGAAAAAAATTATTGTAAATTCTTGATTTTGTGAAAAATAGCAAATGTAATAAATGGAATATATTTCTAAAAGCTATTAAAAATAAATTGCACCTTTCGTTTCTACTGAAGTTCCTTCGGAACCGAATAACTCCATAGCTATTTTTTTACTTTTGTAGTACTACAGCATGAAAAAAATTATTGTAAATTCTTGATTTTGTGAAAAATAGCAAATGTAATAAATGAAATATATTTCTAAATGCTATTAAAAACAAATTGCACTTTTCGTTTCTGCTGAAGTTCCTTCGGAACCGAATAACTCCATAGCTATTTTTTTACTTTTGTAGTACTACAGCATGAAAAAAATTATTGTAAATTCTTGATTTTGTGAAAAATAGCAAATGTAATAAATGAAATATATTTCTAAATGCTATTAAAAACAAATTGCACTTTTCGTTTCTGCTGAAGTTCCTTCGGAACCGAATAACTCCATAGCTATTTTTTTACTTTTGTAGTACTACAGCATGAAAAAAATTATTGTAAATTCTTGATTTTGTGAAAAATAGCAAATGTAATAAATGGAATATATTTCTAAAAGCTATTAAAAATAAATTGCACCTTTCGTTTCTACTGAAGTTCCTTCGGAACCGAATAACTCCATAGCTATTTTTTTACTTTTGTAGTACTACAGCATGAAAAAAATTATTGTAAATTCTTGATTTTGTGAAAAATAGCAAATGTAATAAATGAAATATATTTCTAAATGCTATTAAAAACAAATTGCACTTTTCGTTTCTGCTGAAGTTCCTTCGGAACCGAATAACTCCATAGCTATTTTTTTACTTTTGTAGTACTACAGCATGAAAAAAATTATTGTAAATTCTTGATTTTGTGAAAAATAGCAAATGTAATAAATGGAATATATTTCTAAAAGCTATTAAAAACAAATTGCACCTTTCGTTTCTACTGAAGTTCCTTCGGAACCGAATAACTCCATAGCTATTTTTTTACTTTTGTAGTACTACAGCATGAAAAAAATTATTGTAAATTCTTGATTTTGTGAAAAATAGCAAATGTAATAAATGAAATATATTTCTAAATGCTATTAAAAATAAATTGCACCTTTCGTTTCTACTGAAGTTCCTTCGGAACCGAATAACTCCATAGCTATTTTTTTACTTTTGTAGTACTACAGCCTGAAAAAAATTATTGTAAATTCTTGATTTTGTGAAAAATAGCAAATGTAATAAATGAAATATATTTCTAAATGCTATTAAAAACAAATTGCACTTTTCGTTTCTACTGAAGTTCCTTCGGAACCGAATAACTCCATAGCTATTTTTTTACTTTTGTAGTACTACAGCATGAAAAAAATTATTGTAAATTCTTGATTTTGTGAAAAATAGCAAATGTAATAAATGGAATATATTTCTAAAAGCTATTAAAAACAAATTGCACCTTTCGTTTCTACTGAAGTTCCTTCGGAACCGAATAACTCCATAGCTATTTTTTTACTTTTGTAGTACTACAGCATGAAAAAAATTATTGTAAATTCTTGATTTTGTGAAAAATAGCAAATGTAATAAATGGAATATATTTCTAAATGCTATTAAAAATAAATTGCACCTTTCGTTTCTACTGAAGTTCCTTCGGAACCGAATAACTCCATAGCTATTTTTTTACTTTTGTAGTACTACAGCATGAAAAAAATTATTGTAAATTCTTGATTTTGTGAAAAATAGCAAATGTAATAAATGAAATATATTTCTAAATGCTATTAAAAATAAATTGCACCTTTCGTTTCCACTGAAGTTCCTTCGGAACCGAATAACTCCATAGCTATTTTTTTACTTTTGTAGTACTACAGCATGAAAAAAATTATTGTAAATTCTTGATTTTGTGAAAAATAGCAAATGTAATAAATGGAATATATTTCTAAAAGCTATTAAAAACAAATTGCACCTTTCGTTTCTACTGAAGTTCCTTCGGAACCGAATAACTCCATAGCTATTTTTTTACTTTTGTAGTACTACAGCATGAAAAAAATTATTGTAAATTCTTGATTTTGTGAAAAATAGCAAATGTAATAAATGAAATATATTTCTAAATGCTATTAAAAACAAATTGCACCTTTCGTTTCTACTGAAGTTCCTTCGGAACCGAATAACTCCATAGCTATTTTTTTACTTTTGTAGTACTACAGCATGAAAAAAATTATTGTAAATTCTTGATTTTGTGAAAAATAGCAAATGTAATAAATGGAATATATTTCTAAATGCTATTAAAAATAAATTGCACCTTTCGTTTCTACTGAAGTTCCTTCGGAACCGAATAACTCCATAGCTATTTTTTTACTTTTGTAGTACTACAGCATGAAAAAAATTATTGTAAATTCTTGATTTTGTGAAAAATAGCAAATGTAATAAATGGAATATATTTCTAAATGCTATTAAAAATAAATTGCACCTTTCGTTTCCACTGAAGTTCCTTCGGAACCGAATAACTCCATAGCTATTTTTTTACTTTTGTAGTACTACAGCCTGAAAAAAATTATTGTAAATTCTTGATTTTGTGAAAAATAGCAAATGTAATAAATGAAATATATTTCTAAATGCTATTAAAAATAAATTGCACCTTTCGTTTCTACTGAAGTTCCTTCGGAACCGAATAACTCCATAGCTATTTTTTTACTTTTGTAGTACTACAGCCTGAAAAAAATTATTGTAAATTCTTGATTTTGTGAAAAATAGCAAATGTAATAAATGGAATATATTTCTAAAAGCTATTAAAAATAAATTGCACCTTTCGTTTCTACTGAAGTTCCTTCGGAACCGAATAACTCCATAGCTATTTTTTTACTTTTGTAGTACTACAGCATGAAAAAAATTATTGTAAATTCTTGATTTTGTGAAAAATAGCAAATGTAATAAATGAAATATATTTCTAAATGCTATTAAAAACAAATTGCACTTTTCGTTTCTGCTGAAGTTCCTTCGGAACCGAATAACTCCATAGCTATTTTTTTACTTTTGTAGTACTACAGCATGAAAAAAATTATTGTAAATTCTTGATTTTGTGAAAAATAGCAAATGTAATAAATGAAATATATTTCTAAATGCTATTAAAAACAAATTGCACTTTTCGTTTCTGCTGAAGTTCCTTCGGAACCGAATAACTCCATAGCTATTTTTTTACTTTTGTAGTACTACAGCATGAAAAAAATTATTGTAAATTCTTGATTTTGTGAAAAATAGCAAATGTAATAAATGGAATATATTTCTAAAAGCTATTAAAAATAAATTGCACCTTTCGTTTCTACTGAAGTTCCTTCGGAACCGAATAACTCCATAGCTATTTTTTTACTTTTGTAGTACTACAGCATGAAAAAAATTATTGTAAATTCTTGATTTTGTGAAAAATAGCAAATGTAATAAATGAAATATATTTCTAAATGCTATTAAAAACAAATTGCACTTTTCGTTTCTGCTGAAGTTCCTTCGGAACCGAATAACTCCATAGCTATTTTTTTACTTTTGTAGTACTACAGCATGAAAAAAATTATTGTAAATTCTTGATTTTGTGAAAAATAGCAAATGTAATAAATGGAATATATTTCTAAAAGCTATTAAAAACAAATTGCACCTTTCGTTTCTACTGAAGTTCCTTCGGAACCGAATAACTCCATAGCTATTTTTTTACTTTTGTAGTACTACAGCATGAAAAAAATTATTGTAAATTCTTGATTTTGTGAAAAATAGCAAATGTAATAAATGAAATATATTTCTAAATGCTATTAAAAACAAATTGCACTTTTCGTTTCTGCTGAAGTTCCTTCGGAACCGAATAACTCCATAGCTATTTTTTTACTTTTGTAGTACTACAGCATGAAAAAAATTATTGTAAATTCTTGATTTTGTGAAAAATAGCAAATGTAATAAATGAAATATATTTCTAAATGCTATTAAAAACAAATTGCACTTTTCGTTTCTGCTGAAGTTCCTTCGGAACCGAATAACTCCATAGCTATTTTTTTACTTTTGTAGTACTACAGCATGAAAAAAATTATTGTAAATTCTTGATTTTGTGAAAAATAGCAAATGTAATAAATGGAATATATTTCTAAAAGCTATTAAAAATAAATTGCACCTTTCGTTTCTACTGAAGTTCCTTCGGAACCGAATAACTCCATAGCTATTTTTTTACTTTTGTAGTACTACAGCATGAAAAAAATTATTGTAAATTCTTGATTTTGTGAAAAATAGCAAATGTAATAAATGAAATATATTTCTAAATGCTATTAAAAACAAATTGCACTTTTCGTTTCTGCTGAAGTTCCTTCGGAACCGAATAACTCCATAGCTATTTTTTTACTTTTGTAGTACTACAGCATGAAAAAAATTATTGTAAATTCTTGATTTTGTGAAAAATAGCAAATGTAATAAATGGAATATATTTCTAAAAGCTATTAAAAACAAATTGCACCTTTCGTTTCTACTGAAGTTCCTTCGGAACCGAATAACTCCATAGCTATTTTTTTACTTTTGTAGTACTACAGCATGAAAAAAATTATTGTAAATTCTTGATTTTGTGAAAAATAGCAAATGTAATAAATGAAATATATTTCTAAATGCTATTAAAAATAAATTGCACCTTTCGTTTCTACTGAAGTTCCTTCGGAACCGAATAACTCCATAGCTATTTTTTTACTTTTGTAGTACTACAGCCTGAAAAAAATTATTGTAAATTCTTGATTTTGTGAAAAATAGCAAATGTAATAAATGAAATATATTTCTAAATGCTATTAAAAACAAATTGCACTTTTCGTTTCTACTGAAGTTCCTTCGGAACCGAATAACTCCATAGCTATTTTTTTACTTTTGTAGTACTACAGCATGAAAAAAATTATTGTAAATTCTTGATTTTGTGAAAAATAGCAAATGTAATAAATGGAATATATTTCTAAAAGCTATTAAAAACAAATTGCACCTTTCGTTTCTACTGAAGTTCCTTCGGAACCGAATAACTCCATAGCTATTTTTTTACTTTTGTAGTACTACAGCATGAAAAAAATTATTGTAAATTCTTGATTTTGTGAAAAATAGCAAATGTAATAAATGGAATATATTTCTAAATGCTATTAAAAATAAATTGCACCTTTCGTTTCTACTGAAGTTCCTTCGGAACCGAATAACTCCATAGCTATTTTTTTACTTTTGTAGTACTACAGCATGAAAAAAATTATTGTAAATTCTTGATTTTGTGAAAAATAGCAAATGTAATAAATGAAATATATTTCTAAATGCTATTAAAAATAAATTGCACCTTTCGTTTCTACTGAAGTTCCTTCGGAACCGAATAACTCCATAGCTATTTTTTTACTTTTGTAGTACTACAGCCTGAAAAAAATTATTGTAAATTCTTGATTTTGTGAAAAATAGCAAATGTAATAAATGGAATATATTTTAAAAAGCTATTAAAAACAAATTGCACCTTTCGTTTCTACTGAAGTTCCTTCGGAACCGAATAACTCCATAGCTATTTTTTTACTTTTGTAGTACTACAGCATGAAAAAAATTATTGTAAATTCTTGATTTTGTGAAAAATAGCAAATGTAATAAATGAAATATATTTCTAAATGCTATTAAAAATAAATTGCACCTTTCGTTTCTACTGAAGTTCCTTCGGAACCGAATAACTCCATAGCTATTTTTTTACTTTTGTAGTACTACAGCCTGAAAAAAATTATTGTAAATTCTTGATTTTGTGAAAAAAAGCAAATGTAAAAAAGAAATATATTTTAAAAAGCTATTAAAAACAAATTGCACCTTTCGTTTCTACTGAAGTTCCTTCGGAACCGAATAACTCCATAGCTATTTTTTTACTTTTGTAGTACTACAGCATGAAAAAAATTATTGTAAATTCTTGATTTTGTGAAAAATAGCAAATGTAATAAATGGAATATATTTCTAAATGCTATTAAAAATAAATTGCACCTTTCGTTTCTACTGAAGTTCCTTCGGAACCGAATAACTCCATAGCTATTTTTTTACTTTTGTAGTACTACAGCATGAAAAAAATTATTGTAAATTCTTGATTTTGTGAAAAATAGCAAATGTAATAAATGAAATATATTTCTAAATGCTATTAAAAATAAATTGCACCTTTCGTTTCTACTGAAGTTCCTTCGGAACCGAATAACTCCATAGCTATTTTTTTACTTTTGTAGTACTACAGCCTGAAAAAAATTATTGTAAATTCTTGATTTTGTGAAAAAAAGCAAATGTAAAAAAGAAATATATTTTAAAAAGCTATTAAAAACAAATTGCACCTTTCGTTTCTACTGAAGTTCCTTCGGAACCGAATAACTCCATAGCTATTTTTTTACTTTTGTAGTACTACAGCATGAAAAAAATTATTGTAAATTCTTGATTTTGTGAAAAATAGCAAATGTAATAAATGGAATATATTTCTAAATGCTATTAAAAATAAATTGCACCTTTCGTTTCTACTGAAGTTCCTTCGGAACCGAATAACTCCATAGCTATTTTTTTACTTTTGTAGTACTACAGCATGAAAAAAATTATTGTAAATTCTTGATTTTGTGAAAAATAGCAAATGTAATAAATGAAATATATTTCTAAATGCTATTAAAAATAAATTGCACCTTTCGTTTCTACTGAAGTTCCTTCGGAACCGAATAACTCCATAGCTATTTTTTTACTTTTGTAGTACTACAGCATGAAAAAAATTATTGTAAATTCTTGATTTTGTGAAAAATAGCAAATGTAATAAATGGAATATATTTCTAAATGCTATTAAAAACAAATTCCACCTTTTGTTTATACTGAAGTTTCTTCGGAACCGAATAACTCCATAGCTATTTTTTTACTTTTGTAGTACTACAGCATGAAAAAAATTATTGTAAATTCTTGATTTTGTGAAAAATAGCAAATGTAATAAATGAAATATATTTCTAAATGCTATTAAAAATAAATTGCACCTTTCGTTTATACTGAAGTTTCTTCGGAACCGAATAACTCCATAGCTATTTTTTTACTTTTGTAGTACTACAGCATGAAAAAAATTATTGTAAATTCTTGATTTTGTGAAAAATAGCAAATGTAATAAATGGAATATATTTCTAAATGCTATTAAAAATAAATTGCACCTTTCGTTTCTACTGAAGTTCCTTCGGAACCGAATAACTCCATAGCTATTTTTTTACTTTTGTAGTACTACAGCATGAAAAAAATTATTGTAAATTCTTGATTTTGTGAAAAATAGCAAATGTAATAAATGAAATATATTTCTAAATGCTATTAAAAATAAATTGCACCTTTCGTTTCTACTGAAGTTTCTTCGGAACCGAATAACTCCATAGCTATTTTTTTACTTTTGTAGTACTACAGCATGAAAAAAATTATTGTAAATTCTTGATTTTGTGAAAAATAGCAAATGTAATAAATGGAATATATTTCTAAATGCTATTAAAAACAAATTCCACCTTTTGTTTATACTGAAGTTTCTTCGGAACCGAATAACTCCATAGCTATTTTTTTACTTTTGTAGTACTACAGCATGAAAAAAATTATTGTAAATTCTTGATTTTGTGAAAAATAGCAAATGTAATAAATGAAATATATTTCTAAATGCTATTAAAAATAAATTGCACCTTTCGTTTATACTGAAGTTTCTTCGGAACCGAATAACTCCATAGCTATTTTTTTACTTTTGTAGTACTACAGCATGAAAAAAATTATTGTAAATTCTTGATTTTGTGAAAAATAGCAAATGTAATAAATGGAATATATTTCTAAATGCTATTAAAAATAAATTGCACCTTTCGTTTCTACTGAAGTTCCTTCGGAACCGAATAACTCCATAGCTATTTTTTTACTTTTGTAGTACTACAGCATGAAAAAAATTATTGTAAATTCTTGATTTTGTGAAAAATAGCAAATGTAATAAATGAAATATATTTCTAAATGCTATTAAAAATAAATTGCACCTTTCGTTTATACTGAAGTTTCTTCGGAACCGAATAACTCCATAGCTATTTTTTTACTTTTGTAGTACTACAGCATGAAAAAAATTATTGTAAATTCTTGATTTTGTGAAAAATAGCAAATGTAATAAATGGAATATATTTCTAAATGCTATTAAAAACAAATTCCACCTTTTGTTTATACTGAAGTTTCTTCGGAACCGAATAACTCCATAGCTATTTTTTTACTTTTGTAGTACTACAGCATGAAAAAAATTATTGTAAATTCTTGATTTTGTGAAAAATAGCAAATGTAATAAATGAAATATATTTCTAAATGCTATTAAAAATAAATTGCACCTTTCGTTTATACTGAAGTTTCTTCGGAACCGAATAACTCCATAGCTATTTTTTTACTTTTGTAGTACTACAGCATGAAAAAAATTATTGTAAATTCTTGATTTTGTGAAAAATAGCAAATGTAATAAATGGAATATATTTCTAAATGCTATTAAAAATAAATTGCACCTTTCGTTTCTACTGAAGTTCCTTCGGAACCGAATAACTCCATAGCTATTTTTTTACTTTTGTAGTACTACAGCATGAAAAAAATTATTGTAAATTCTTGATTTTGTGAAAAATAGCAAATGTAATAAATGAAATATATTTCTAAATGCTATTAAAAACAAATTCCACCTTTTGTTTATACTGAAGTTTCTTCGGAACCGAATAACTCCATAGCTATTTTTTTACTTTTGTAGTACTACAGCATGAAAAAAATTATTGTAAATTCTTGATTTTGTGAAAAATAGCAAATGTAATAAATGGAATATATTTCTAAATGCTATTAAAAACAAATTCCACCTTTTGTTTATACTGAAGTTTCTTCGGAACCGAATAACTCCATAGCTATTTTTTTACTTTTGTAGTACTACAGCATGAAAAAAATTATTGTAAATTCTTGATTTTGTGAAAAATAGCAAATGTAATAAATGAAATATATTTCTAAATGCTATTAAAAATAAATTGCACCTTTCGTTTATACTGAAGTTTCTTCGGAACCGAATAACTCCATAGCTATTTTTTTACTTTTGTAGTACTACAGCATGAAAAAAATTATTGTAAATTCTTGATTTTGTGAAAAATAGCAAATGTAATAAATGGAATATATTTCTAAATGCTATTAAAAATAAATTGCACCTTTCGTTTCTACTGAAGTTCCTTCGGAACCGAATAACTCCATAGCTATTTTTTTACTTTTGTAGTACTACAGCATGAAAAAAATTATTGTAAATTCTTGATTTTGTGAAAAATAGCAAATGTAATAAATGAAATATATTTCTAAATGCTATTAAAAATAAATTGCACCTTTCGTTTCTACTGAAGTTTCTTCGGAACCGAATAACTCCATAGCTATTTTTTTACTTTTGTAGTACTACAGCATGAAAAAAATTATTGTAAATTCTTGATTTTGTGAAAAATAGCAAATGTAATAAATGGAATATATTTCTAAATGCTATTAAAAACAAATTCCACCTTTTGTTTATACTGAAGTTTCTTCGGAACCGAATAACTCCATAGCTATTTTTTTACTTTTGTAGTACTACAGCATGAAAAAAATTATTGTAAATTCTTGATTTTGTGAAAAATAGCAAATGTAATAAATGAAATATATTTCTAAATGCTATTAAAAATAAATTGCACCTTTCGTTTATACTGAAGTTTCTTCGGAACCGAATAACTCCATAGCTATTTTTTTACTTTTGTAGTACTACAGCATGAAAAAAATTATTGTAAATTCTTGATTTTGTGAAAAATAGCAAATGTAATAAATGGAATATATTTCTAAATGCTATTAAAAATAAATTGCACCTTTCGTTTCTACTGAAGTTCCTTCGGAACCGAATAACTCCATAGCTATTTTTTTACTTTTGTAGTACTACAGCATGAAAAAAATTATTGTAAATTCTTGATTTTGTGAAAAATAGCAAATGTAATAAATGAAATATATTTCTAAATGCTATTAAAAATAAATTGCACCTTTCGTTTCTACTGAAGTTCCTTCGGAACCGAATAACTCCATAGCTATTTTTTTACTTTTGTAGTACTACAGCATGAAAAAAATTATTGTAAATTCTTGATTTTGTGAAAAATAGCAAATGTAATAAATGGAATATATTTCTAAATGCTATTAAAAACAAATTCCACCTTTTGTTTATACTGAAGTTTCTTCGGAACCGAATAACTCCATAGCTATTTTTTTACTTTTGTAGTACTACAGCATGAAAAAAATTATTGTAAATTCTTGATTTTGTGAAAAATAGCAAATGTAATAAATGAAATATATTTCTAAATGCTATTAAAAATAAATTGCACCTTTCGTTTCTACTGAAGTTCCTTCGGAACCGAATAACTCCATAGCTATTTTTTTACTTTTGTAGTACTACAGCATGAAAAAAATTATTGTAAATTCTTGATTTTGTGAAAAATAGCAAATGTAATAAATGGAATATATTTCTAAATGCTATTAAAAACAAATTCCACCTTTTGTTTATACTGAAGTTTCTTCGGAACCGAATAACTCCATAGCTATTTTTTTACTTTTGTAGTACTACAGCATGAAAAAAATTATTGTAAATTCTTGATTTTGTGAAAAATAGCAAATGTAATAAATGGAATATATTTCTAAATGCTATTAAAAATAAATTGCACCTTTCGTTTCTACTGAAGTTCCTTCGGAACCGAATAACTCCATAGCTATTTTTTTACTTTTGTAGTACTACAGCATGAAAAAAATTATTGTAAATTCTTGATTTTGTGAAAAATAGCAAATGTAATAAATGAAATATATTTCTAAATGCTATTAAAAATAAATTGCACCTTTCGTTTCTACTGAAGTTTCTTCGGAACCGAATAACTCCATAGCTATTTTTTTACTTTTGTAGTACTACAGCATGAAAAAAATTATTGTAAATTCTTGATTTTGTGAAAAATAGCAAATGTAATAAATGGAATATATTTCTAAATGCTATTAAAAACAAATTCCACCTTTTGTTTATACTGAAGTTTCTTCGGAACCGAATAACTCCATAGCTATTTTTTTACTTTTGTAGTACTACAGCATGAAAAAAATTATTGTAAATTCTTGATTTTGTGAAAAATAGCAAATGTAATAAATGAAATATATTTCTAAATGCTATTAAAAATAAATTGCACCTTTCGTTTATACTGAAGTTTCTTCGGAACCGAATAACTCCATAGCTATTTTTTTACTTTTGTAGTACTACAGCATGAAAAAAATTATTGTAAATTCTTGATTTTGTGAAAAATAGCAAATGTAATAAATGGAATATATTTCTAAATGCTATTAAAAATAAATTGCACCTTTCGTTTCTACTGAAGTTCCTTCGGAACCGAATAACTCCATAGCTATTTTTTTACTTTTGTAGTACTACAGCATGAAAAAAATTATTGTAAATTCTTGATTTTGTGAAAAATAGCAAATGTAATAAATGAAATATATTTCTAAATGCTATTAAAAATAAATTGCACCTTTCGTTTCTACTGAAGTTCCTTCGGAACCGAATAACTCCATAGCTATTTTTTTACTTTTGTAGTACTACAGCATGAAAAAAATTATTGTAAATTCTTGATTTTGTGAAAAATAGCAAATGTAATAAATGGAATATATTTCTAAATGCTATTAAAAACAAATTCCACCTTTTGTTTATACTGAAGTTTCTTCGGAACCGAATAACTCCATAGCTATTTTTTTACTTTTGTAGTACTACAGCATGAAAAAAATTATTGTAAATTCTTGATTTTGTGAAAAATAGCAAATGTAATAAATGAAATATATTTCTAAATGCTATTAAAAATAAATTGCACCTTTCGTTTATACTGAAGTTTCTTCGGAACCGAATAACTCCATAGCTATTTTTTTACTTTTGTAGTACTACAGCATGAAAAAAATTATTGTAAATTCTTGATTTTGTGAAAAATAGCAAATGTAATAAATGGAATATATTTCTAAATGCTATTAAAAATAAATTGCACCTTTCGTTTCTACTGAAGTTCCTTCGGAACCGAATAACTCCATAGCTATTTTTTTACTTTTGTAGTACTACAGCCTGAAAAAAATTATTGTAAATTCTTGATTTTGTGAAAAAAAGCAAATGTAAAAAAGAAATATATTTTAAAAAGCTATTAAAAACAAATTGCACCTTTCGTTTCTACTGAAGTTCCTTCGGAACCGAATAACTCCATAGCTATTTTTTTACTTAAGTAGTACTACAGCATGAAAAAAATTATTGTAAATTCTTGATTTTGTGAAAAATAGCAAATGTAATAAATGGAATATATTTCTAAATGCTATTAAAAATAAATTGCACCTTTCGTTTCTACTGAAGTTCCTTCGGAACCGAATAACTCCATAGCTATTTTTTTACTTTTGTAGTACTACAGCATGAAAAAAATTATTGTAAATTCTTGATTTTGTGAAAAATAGCAAATGTAATAAATGAAATATATTTCTAAATGCTATTAAAAATAAATTGCACCTTTCGTTTCTACTGAAGTTCCTTCGGAACCGAATAACTCCATAGCTATTTTTTTACTTTTGTAGTACTACAGCATGAAAAAAATTATTGTAAATTCTTGATTTTGTGAAAAATAGCAAATGTAATAAATGGAATATATTTCTAAATGCTATTAAAAATAAATTGCACCTTTCGTTTCTACTGAAGTTCCTTCGGAACCGAATAACTCCATAGCTATTTTTTTACTTTTGTAGTACTACAGCATGAAAAAAATTATTGTAAATTCTTGATTTTGTGAAAAATAGCAAATGTAATAAATGGAATATATTTCTAAATGCTATTAAAAATAAATTGCACCTTTCGTTTCTACTGAAGTTCCTTCGGAACCGAATAACTCCATAGCTATTTTTTTACTTTTGTAGTACTACAGCATGAAAAAAATTATTGTAAATTCTTGATTTTGTGAAAAATAGCAAATGTAATAAATGAAATATATTTCTAAATGCTATTAAAAATAAATTGCACCTTTCGTTTCTACTGAAGTTCCTTCGGAACCGAATAACTCCATAGCTATTTTTTTACTTTTGTAGTACTACAGCCTGAAAAAAATTATTGTAAATTCTTGATTTTGTGAAAAATAGCAAATGTAATAAATGGAATATATTTTAAAAAGCTATTAAAAACAAATTGCACCTTTCGTTTCTACTGAAGTTCCTTCGGAACCGAATAACTCCATAGCTATTTTTTTACTTTTGTAGTACTACAGCATGAAAAAAATTATTGTAAATTCTTGATTTTGTGAAAAATAGCAAATGTAATAAATGAAATATATTTCTAAATGCTATTAAAAATAAATTGCACCTTTCGTTTCTACTGAAGTTCCTTCGGAACCGAATAACTCCATAGCTATTTTTTTACTTTTGTAGTACTACAGCCTGAAAAAAATTATTGTAAATTCTTGATTTTGTGAAAAATAGCAAATGTAATAAATGGAATATATTTTAAAAAGCTATTAAAAACAAATTGCACCTTTCGTTTCTACTGAAGTTCCTTCGGAACCGAATAACTCCATAGCTATTTTTTTACTTTTGTAGTACTACAGCATGAAAAAAATTATTGTAAATTCTTGATTTTGTGAAAAATAGCAAATGTAATAAATGAAATATATTTCTAAATGCTATTAAAAATAAATTGCACCTTTCGTTTCTACTGAAGTTCCTTCGGAACCGAATAACTCCATAGCTATTTTTTTACTTTTGTAGTACTACAGCCTGAAAAAAATTATTGTAAATTCTTGATTTTGTGAAAAATAGCAAATGTAATAAATGGAATATATTTTAAAAAGCTATTAAAAACAAATTGCACCTTTCGTTTCTACTGAAGTTCCTTCGGAACCGAATAACTCCATAGCTATTTTTTTACTTTTGTAGTACTACAGCCTGAAAAAAATTATTGTAAATTCTTGATTTTGTGAAAAATAGCAAATGTAATAAATGGAATATATTTTAAAAAGCTATTAAAAACAAATTGCACCTTTCGTTTCTACTGAAGTTCCTTCGGAACCGAATAACTCCATAGCTATTTTTTTACTTTTGTAGTACTACAGCATGAAAAAAATTATTGTAAATTCTTGATTTTGTGAAAAATAGCAAATGTAATAAATGAAATATATTTCTAAATGCTATTAAAAATAAATTGCACCTTTCGTTTCTACTGAAGTTCCTTCGGAACCGAATAACTCCATAGCTATTTTTTTACTTTTGTAGTACTACAGCCTGAAAAAAATTATTGTAAATTCTTGATTTTGTGAAAAATAGCAAATGTAATAAATGGAATATATTTTAAAAAGCTATTAAAAACAAATTGCACCTTTCGTTTCTACTGAAGTTCCTTCGGAACCGAATAACTCCATAGCTATTTTTTTACTTTTGTAGTACTACAGCATGAAAAAAATTATTGTAAATTCTTGATTTTGTGAAAAATAGCAAATGTAATAAATGAAATATATTTCTAAATGCTATTAAAAATAAATTGCACCTTTCGTTTCTACTGAAGTTCCTTCGGAACCGAATAACTCCATAGCTATTTTTTTACTTTTGTAGTACTACAGCCTGAAAAAAATTATTGTAAATTCTTGATTTTGTGAAAAAAAGCAAATGTAAAAAAGAAATATATTTTAAAAAGCTATTAAAAACAAATTGCACCTTTCGTTTCTACTGAAGTTCCTTCGGAACCGAATAACTCCATAGCTATTTTTTTACTTTTGTAGTACTACAGCATGAAAAAAATTATTGTAAATTCTTGATTTTGTGAAAAATAGCAAATGTAATAAATGGAATATATTTCTAAATGCTATTAAAAACAAATTCCACCAAAATATTATTCCTTTTGCGCGGGCAAGAAAATTATCCATTATAACAAAAAATTCACAATACTTAAATCCAAAAACTGTTAGATTACTTTGTAAATGGGCTCTAAAAATAGATCATCAAGGATTAAATCAAATGGATGTTAATGAAAAGATACGAGACAAAACAGCAAACAATTCAACATGGAAGACAAATAAAAGTCAAACTGCTGTCCAAAAACCAACTAAAACATTTTTTAATTGGAAATTTATCGATGACTAAAATCACAATTTACTGCGTGTTCAAAAAAGAAAAGTGTTCTCTCAAAATCCTTATACAAAAAATCCTCCCTTCAAAAAAATCCCCCTCCCCCCCCCCCCCCCCCCCCTGATTTGTTGGCAAAGATCAAAGGATTTTTGAAAAAATATTACAAAATTCCTAAAAAATTTCCAAAAAATTCCTAAAAAATTCCTTAAAAATTCCTAAAAAATTTTAAAAATGTTTTATATGCTTAAGCGTGTAAAAAGTGTATTTTTTTGGTTTTTTTCTTGTTTTTTTCTGGTTTTTTTCTTGTTCTTTTTTGGTTTTTTTCCTGTTTTTTTAAATTTCTTAAAATTTTTCGGCAAAACGCGAAAATTTTTTTAGATAATAAAAAGATTTCTTAAAAAAACATGATTTTCCTTTGATCTTTGCCGACAAATCGCATATGTATGCGTGCGTGTGAAAAAATTGTTTGTGTGTGTGTTTTTAAGTAATTTTTAAGGAAATATGTGCGTCAGTGTGAAAATTTCATGGTTTTACCCCTTTCCACTAACCCATGTACTAAGTTAGGGTTTCTCAGTGTTTCTTAGGGTTTCTCAGTATTTCTTAGGGTTTCCTCAGGGTTTTCTCATGGTTTAACACCCTAAACAAAACCGAAGCCAAAGCAAAAAACTTCGTGATGTTGATAATGATTCCATGGAATTTGATCTTATTTTTCAACAATGCGTAGACCTCATGTGCGACTTTGACTGTGAGGAAAATCATTCTTAATTTCTGTTCTCCCCTTTTTTGTTTCTTACTCGGTTTATTAAACCCCTCTCCTTTTTCTGTCTCTTTCATTTTTTTCGCGCAACAATTATAACAGATGTTTTGACATGGTTCCAATTATTTAATGTATGTCATTTCTTTGAAACAAATAAAGAATTTTTTTATTCCCTTAAATATTTAATCCATCTACAAAAAGGGATACCGTAACAAATTATTGCGAAATATTTTTGGCGGGAAAATTGGCGTCCTTTTTTTTGGTGGGAAAAGTGGCGTCCTTTTTTTTGGCGGGAAAAGTGGCGTCCTTTTTTGGAGGTGGAGATACAGTATACTACCGTAACAAATTATTATGAAATATTTTTAGCGGGAAAAGTGGTGTCCTTTTTTTGGTGGGGATACAGTATGTTATTTTTTATTGAAGTGGTGTTTCTTTTTTTAAAGTCATCATTATTGAGAAATATTTTTTTGTGGATCAGTTGCGAAATATTTGTTGTGGTGATTAGATTTTATATTGGTTGTTTTTATGAGTGATAACTGATAAATTTTTTAAATATCGATTTTTTATTGATTCTTTTTTTATCATTACAAGTTTTTTATTCTTATCACTGTTAAAACAATTTTTTCGTTAACGCTTCTATTTAAAACAAAAATAATTTTTCACTTGAAAAAAATGGTCCTTTTTTTTCTTCCGCCAAAAAAATCGATACCTCTTTTTTTCCATAAAAAATTCTCTCTCTCTCTCTCCCTCAATCAATATTTTTCGGAGACCTTGAGAGATGTTGTGTTTGAGTGAGCTCTGATTATTTTTATCACTAATAATTTGCTATCTTTTTTTTTGATGATAAAAAAGTTTATCTTTTAGTGATAAGATTTTCAATGATAAAAAAAAAGGTTTGTCTTTTACTGATAAGATTTTCAATGATAAAAAAGTTTATCTTTTATTGATAAGATTTTCGATGATAAAAAAGTTTGTTTAAATTTCCTTCCAAAAAAAATATTAAAATTCTTATCAGTAAAAATTCTTATCAGTAAAAATTATCAGAGGTGATAAAAAATTTCGCAAAAAAATTTCGCAGTATTATTTCGAAATCGCAAAGAGTGAAAAAGCATCGAGTGAAAAACTACAGTATCCTACAGTAACCCAAAACAGCCTTGAAAACATCCTTGAAAAACTACAGTATACCATAGGCTCCTCCCATGTCGAAAATGGCGCTAAAGCCAGTCACTCACTACTAGTACTACAGCATGAAAAAAATTATTGTAAATTCTTGATTTTGTGAAAAATAGCAAATGTAATAAATGGAATATATTTCTAAATGCTATTAAAAACAAATTGCACCTTTCGTTTCTACTGAAGTTCCTTCGGAACCGAATAACTCCATAGCTATTTTTTTACTTTTGTAGTACCACAGCATGAAAAAAATTATTGTAAATTCTTGATTTTGTGAAAAATAGCAAATGTAATAAATGGAATATATTTCTAAATGCTATTAAAAACAAATTGCACTTTTCGTTTCTGCTGAAGTTCCTTCGGAACCGAATAACTCCATAGCTATTTTTTTACTTTTGTAGTACTACAGCATGAAAAAAATTATTGTAAATTCTTGATTTTGTGAAAAATAGCAAATGTAATAAATGGAATATATTTCTAAATGCTATTAAAAATAAATAGCACCTTTTGTTTCTACTGAAGTTCCTTCGGAACCGAATAACTCCATAGCTATTTTTTTACTTTTGTAGTACCACAGCATGAAAAAAATTATTGTAAATTCTTGATTTTGTGAAAAATAGCAAATGTAATAAATGGAATATATTTCTAAATGCTATTAAAAACAAATTGCACTTTTCGTTTCTGCTGAAGTTCCTTCGGAACCGAATAACTCCATAGCTATTTTTTTACTTTTGTAGTACTACAGCATGAAAAAAATTATTGTAAATTCTTGATTTTGTGAAAAATAGCAAATGTAATAAATGGAATATATTTCTAAATGCTATTAAAAACAAATTGCACCTTTCGTTTCTACTGAAGTTCCTTCGGAACCGAATAACTCCATAGCTATTTTTTTACTTTTGTAGTACTACAGCATGAAAAAAATTATTGTAAATTCTTGATTTTGTGAAAAATAGCAAATGTAATAAATGGAATATATTTCTAAATGCTATTAAAAACAAATTGCACCTTTCGTTTCTACTGAAGTTCCTTCGGAACCGAATAACTCCATAGCTATTTTTTTACTTTTGTAGTACTACAGCATGAAAAAAATTATTGTAAATTCTTGATTTTGTGAAAAATAGCAAATGTAATAAATGGAATATATTTCTAAATGCTATTAAAAACAAATTGCACCTTTCGTTTCTACTGAAGTTCCTTCGGAACCGAATAACTCCATAGCTATTTTTTTACTTTTGTAGTACTACAGCATGAAAAAAATTATTGTAAATTCTTGATTTTGTGAAAAATAGCAAATGTAATAAATGGAATATATTTCTAAATGCTATTAAAAACAAATTGCACCTTTCGTTTCTACTGAAGTTCCTTCGGAACCGAATAACTCCATAGCTATTTTTTTACTTTTGTAGTACCACAGCATGAAAAAAATTATTGTAAATTCTTGATTTTGTGAAAAATAGCAAATGTAATAAATGGAATATATTTCTAAATGCTATTAAAAACAAATTGCACTTTTCGTTTCTGCTGAAGTTCCTTCGGAACCGAATAACTCCATAGCTATTTTTTTACTTTTGTAGTACTACAGCATGAAAAAAATTATTGTAAATTCTTGATTTTGTGAAAAATAGCAAATGTAATAAATGGAATATATTTCTAAATGCTATTAAAAATAAATAGCACCTTTTGTTTCTACTGAAGTTCCTTCGGAACCGAATAACTCCATAGCTATTTTTTTACTTTTGTAGTACCACAGCATGAAAAAAATTATTGTAAATTCTTGATTTTGTGAAAAATAGCAAATGTAATAAATGGAATATATTTCTAAATGCTATTAAAAACAAATTGCACTTTTCGTTTCTGCTGAAGTTCCTTCGGAACCGAATAACTCCATAGCTATTTTTTTACTTTTGTAGTACTACAGCATGAAAAAAATTATTGTAAATTCTTGATTTTGTGAAAAATAGCAAATGTAATAAATGGAATATATTTCTAAATGCTATTAAAAACAAATTGCACCTTTCGTTTCTACTGAAGTTCCTTCGGAACCGAATAACTCCATAGCTATTTTTTTACTTTTGTAGTACTACAGCATGAAAAAAATTATTGTAAATTCTTGATTTTGTGAAAAATAGCAAATGTAATAAATGGAATATATTTCTAAATGCTATTAAAAACAAATTGCACCTTTCGTTTCTACTGAAGTTCCTTCGGAACCGAATAACTCCATAGCTATTTTTTTACTTTTGTAGTACTACAGCATGAAAAAAATTATTGTAAATTCTTGATTTTGTGAAAAATAGCAAATGTAATAAATGGAATATATTTCTAAATGCTATTAAAAACAAATTGCACCTTTCGTTTCTACTGAAGTTCCTTCGGAACCGAATAACTCCATAGCTATTTTTTTACTTTTGTAGTACTACAGCATGAAAAAAATTATTGTAAATTCTTGATTTTGTGAAAAATAGCAAATGTAATAAATGGAATATATTTCTAAATGCTATTAAAAACAAATTGCACCTTTCGTTTCTACTGAAGTTCCTTCGGAACCGAATAACTCCATAGCTATTTTTTTACTTTTGTAGTACTACAGCATGAAAAAAATTATTGTAAATTCTTGATTTTGTGAAAAATAGCAAATGTAATAAATGGAATATATTTCTAAATGCTATTAAAAACAAATTGCACCTTTCGTTTCTACTGAAGTTCCTTCGGAACCGAATAACTCCATAGCTATTTTTTTACTTTTGTAGTACTACAGCATGAAAAAAATTATTGTAAATTCTTGATTTTGTGAAAAATAGCAAATGTAATAAATGGAATATATTTCTAAATGCTATTAAAAACAAATTGCACCTTTCGTTTCTACTGAAGTTCCTTCGGAACCGAATAACTCCATAGCTATTTTTTTACTTTTGTAGTACTACAGCATGAAAAAAATTATTGTAAATTCTTGATTTTGTGAAAAATAGCAAATGTAATAAATGGAATATATTTCTAAATGCTATTAAAAACAAATTGCACCTTTCGTTTCTACTGAAGTTCCTTCGGAACCGAATAACTCCATAGCTATTTTTTTACTTTTGTAGTACTACAGCATGAAAAAAATTATTGTAAATTCTTGATTTTGTGAAAAATAGCAAATGTAATAAATGGAATATATTTCTAAATGCTATTAAAAACAAATTGCACCTTTCGTTTCTACTGAAGTTCCTTCGGAACCGAATAACTCCATAGCTATTTTTTTACTTTTGTAATACTACAGCATGAAAAAAATTATTGTAAATTCTTGATTTTGTGAAAAATAGCAAATGTAATAAATGGAATATATTTCTAAATGCTATTAAAAACAAAGTGCACTTTTCGTTTCTACTGAAGTTCCTTCGGAACCGAATAACTCCATAGCTATTTTTTTACTTTTGTAGTACTACAGCATGAAAAAAATTATTGTAAATTCTTGATTTTGTGAAAAATAGCAAATGTAATAAATGGAATATATTTCTAAATGCTATTAAAAACAAATTGCACTTTTCGTTTCTGCTGAAGTTCCTTCGGAACCGAATAACTCCATAGCTATTTTTTTACTTTTGTAATACTACAGCATGAAAAAAATTATTGTAAATTCTTGATTTTGTGAAAAATAGCAAATGTAATAAATGGAAAATATTTCTAAATGCTATTAAAAACAAATTGCACTTTTCGTTTCTACTGAAGTTCCTTCGGAACCGAATAACTCCATAGCTATTTTTTTACTTTTGTAATACTACAGCATGAAAAAAATTATTGTAAATTCTTGATTTTGTGAAAAATAGCAAATGTAATAAATGGAATATATTTCTAAATGCTATTAAAAACAAATTGCACTTTTCGTTTCTGCTGAAGTTCCTTCGGAACCGAATAACTCAATAGCTATTTTTTTACTTTTGTAGTACTACAGCATGAAAAAAATTATTGTAAATTCTTGATTTTGTGAAAAATAGCAAATGTAAAAAAAGAAATATATTTTAAAAAGCTATTAAAAACAAATTGCACTTTTCGTTTCTACTGAAGTTCCTTCGGAACCGAATAACTCCATAGCTATTTTTTTACTTTTGTAGTACTACAGCATGAAAAAAATTATTGTAAATTCTTGATTTTGTGAAAAATAGCAAATGTAATAAATGGAAAATATTTCTAAATGCTATTAAAAACAAATTGCACTTTTCGTTTCTACTGAAGTTCCTTCGGAACCGAATAACTCCATAGCTATTTTTTTACTTTTGTAATACTACAGCATGAAAAAAATTATTGTAAATTCTTGATTTTGTGAAAAATAGCAAATGTAATAAATGGAATATATTTCTAAATGCTATTAAAAACAAAGTGCACTTTTCGTTTCTACTGAAGTTCCTTCGGAACCGAATAACTCCATAGCTATTTTTTTACTTTTGTAGTACTACAGCATGAAAAAAATTATTGTAAATTCTTGATTTTGTGAAAAATAGCAAATGTAATAAATGGAATATATTTCTAAATGCTATTAAAAACAAATTGCACTTTTCGTTTCTGCTGAAGTTCCTTCGGAACCGAATAACTCCATAGCTATTTTTTTACTTTTGTAGTACTACAGCATGAAAAAAATTATTGTAAATTCTTGATTTTGTGAAAAATAGCAAATGTAATAAATGGAATATATTTCTAAATGCTATTAAAAATAAATAGCACCTTTTGTTTCTACTGAAGTTCCTTCGGAACCGAATAACTCCATAGCTATTTTTTTACTTTTGTAGTACTACAGCATGAAAAAAATTATTGTAAATTCTTGATTTTGTGAAAAATAGCAAATGTAATAAATGGAATATATTTCTAAATGCTATTTAAAACAAATTGCACCTTTCGTTTCTACTGAAGTTCCTTCGGAACCGAATAACTCCATAGCTATTTTTTTACTTTTGTAGTACTACAGCATGAAAAAAATTATTGTAAATTCTTGATTTTGTGAAAAATAGCAAATGTAATAAATGGAATATATTTCTAAATGCTATTAAAAACAAATTGCACTTTTCGTTTCTGCTGAAGTTCCTTCGGAACCGAATAACTCCATAGCTATTTTTTTACTTTTGTAGTACCACAGCATGAAAAAAATTATTGTAAATTCTTGATTTTGTGAAAAATAGCAAATGTAATAAATGGAATATATTTCTAAATGCTATTAAAAATAAATAGCACCTTTTGTTTCTACTGAAGTTCCTTCGGAACCGAATAACTCCATAGCTATTTTTTTACTTTTGTAGTACCACAGCATGAAAAAAATTATTGTAAATTCTTGATTTTGTGAAAAATAGCAAATGTAATAAATGGAATATATTTGTAAATGCTATTAAAAACAAATTGCACTTTTCGTTTCTGCTGAAGTTCCTTCGGAACCGAATAACTCCATAGCTATTTTTTTACTTTTGTAGTACTACAGCATGAAAAAAATTATTGTAAATTCTTGATTTTGTGAAAAATAGCAAATGTAATAAATGGAATATATTTCTAAATGCTATTTAAAACAAATTGCACCTTTCGTTTCTACTGAAGTTCCTTCGGAACCGAATAACTCCATAGCTATTTTTTTACTTTTGTAGTACTACAGCATGAAAAAAATTATTGTAAATTCTTGATTTTGTGAAAAATAGCAAATGTAATAAATGGAATATATTTCTAAATGCTATTAAAAATAAATAGCACCTTTTGTTTCTACTGAAGTTCCTTCGGAACCGAATAACTCCATAGCTATTTTTTTACTTTTGTAGTACCACAGCATGAAAAAAATTATTGTAAATTCTTGATTTTGTGAAAAATAGCAAATGTAATAAATGGAATATATTTCTAAATGCTATTAAAAATAAATAGCACCTTTTGTTTCTACTGAAGTTCCTTCGGAACCGAATAACTCCATAGCTATTTTTTTACTTTTGTAGTACCACAGCATGAAAAAAATTATTGTAAATTCTTGATTTTGTGAAAAATAGCAAATGTAATAAATGGAATATATTTCTAAATGCTATTTAAAACAAATTGCACCTTTCGTTTCTACTGAAGTTCCTTCGGAACCGAATAACTCCATAGCTATTTTTTTACTTTTGTAGTACTACAGCATGAAAAAAATTATTGTAAATTCTTGATTTTGTGAAAAATAGCAAATGTAATAAATGGAATATATTTCTAAATGCTATTTAAAACAAATTGCACCTTTCGATTCTACTGAAGTTCCTTCGGAACCGAATAACTCCATAGCTATTTTTTTACTTTTGTAGTACTACAGCATGAAAAAAATTATTGTAAATTCTTGATTTTGTGAAAAATAGCAAATGTAATAAATGGAATATATTTCTAAATGCTATTAAAAATAAATAGCACCTTTTGTTTCTACTGAAGTTCCTTCGGAACCGAATAACTCCATAGCTATTTTTTTACTTTTGTAGTACCACAGCATGAAAAAAATTATTGTAAATTCTTGATTTTGTGAAAAATAGCAAATGTAATAAATGGAATATATTTCTAAATGCTATTAAAAACAAATTGCACTTTTCGTTTCTGCTGAAGTTCCTTCGGAACCGAATAACTCCATAGCTATTTTTTTACTTTTGTAGTACTACAGCATGAAAAAAATTATTGTAAATTCTTGATTTTGTGAAAAATAGCAAATGTAATAAATGGAATATATTTCTAAATGCTATTAAAAATAAATAGCACCTTTTGTTTCTACTGAAGTTCCTTCGGAACCGAATAACTCCATAGCTATTTTTTTACTTTTGTAGTACTACAGCATGAAAAAAATTATTGTAAATTCTTGATTTTGTGAAAAATAGCAAATGTAATAAATGGAATATATTTCTAAATGCTATTAAAAATAAATAGCACCTTTTGTTTCTACTGAAGTTCCTTCGGAACCGAATAACTCCATAGCTATTTTTTTACTTTTGTAGTACCACAGCATGAAAAAAATTATTGTAAATTCTTGATTTTGTGAAAAATAGCAAATGTAATAAATGGAATATATTTCTAAATGCTATTAAAAACAAATTGCACTTTTCGTTTCTGCTGAAGTTCCTTCGGAACCGAATAACTCCATAGCTATTTTTTTACTTTTGTAGTACTACAGCATGAAAAAAATTATTGTAAATTCTTGATTTTGTGAAAAATAGCAAATGTAATAAATGGAATATATTTCTAAATGCTATTAAAAATAAATAGCACCTTTTGTTTCTACTGAAGTTCCTTCGGAACCGAATAACTCCATAGCTATTTTTTTACTTTTGTAGTACTACAGCATGAAAAAAATTATTGTAAATTCTTGATTTTGTGAAAAATAGCAAATGTAATAAATGGAATATATTTCTAAATGCTATTTAAAACAAATTGCACCTTTCGTTTCTACTGAAGTTCCTTCGGAACCGAATAACTCCATAGCTATTTTTTTACTTTTGTAGTACCACAGCATGAAAAAAATTATTGTAAATTCTTGATTTTGTGAAAAATAGCAAATGTAATAAATGGAATATATTTCTAAATGCTATTAAAAACAAATTGCACTTTTCGTTTCTGCTGAAGTTCCTTCGGAACCGAATAACTCCATAGCTATTTTTTTACTTTTGTAGTACCACAGCATGAAAAAAATTATTGTAAATTCTTGATTTTGTGAAAAATAGCAAATGTAATAAATGGAATATATTTCTAAATGCTATTAAAAACAAATTGCACTTTTCGTTTCTGCTGAAGTTCCTTCGGAACCGAATAACTCCATAGCTATTTTTTTACTTTTGTAGTACTACAGCATGAAAAAAATTATTGTAAATTCTTGATTTTGTGAAAAATAGCAAATGTAATAAATGGAATATATTTCTAAATGCTATTAAAAATAAATAGCACCTTTTGTTTCTACTGAAGTTCCTTCGGAACCGAATAACTCCATAGCTATTTTTTTACTTTTGTAGTACCACAGCATGAAAAAAATTATTGTAAATTCTTGATTTTGTGAAAAATAGCAAATGTAATAAATGGAATATATTTCTAAATGCTATTAAAAACAAATTGCACTTTTCGTTTCTGCTGAAGTTCCTTCGGAACCGAATAACTCCATAGCTATTTTTTTACTTTTGTAGTACTACAGCATGAAAAAAATTACTGTAAATTCTTGATTTTGTGAAAAATAGCAAATGTAATAAATGGAATATATTTCTAAATGCTATTAAAAATAAATAGCACCTTTTGTTTCTACTGAAGTTCCTTCGGAACCGAATAACTCCATAGCTATTTTTTTACTTTTGTAGTACTACAGCATGAAAAAAATTATTGTAAATTCTTGATTTTGTGAAAAATAGCAAATGTAATAAATGGAATATATTTCTAAATGCTATTTAAAACAAATTGCACCTTTCGTTTCTACTGAAGTTCCTTCGGAACCGAATAACTCCATAGCTATTTTTTTACTTTTGTAGTACCACAGCATGAAAAAAATTATTGTAAATTCTTGATTTTGTGAAAAATAGCAAATGTAATAAATGGAATATATTTCTAAATGCTATTAAAAACAAATTGCACTTTTCGTTTCTGCTGAAGTTCCTTCGGAACCGAATAACTCCATAGCTATTTTTTTACTTTTGTAGTACCACAGCATGAAAAAAATTATTGTAAATTCTTGATTTTGTGAAAAATAGCAAATGTAATAAATGGAATATATTTCTAAATGCTATTAAAAACAAATTGCACTTTTCGTTTCTGCTGAAGTTCCTTCGGAACCGAATAACTCCATAGCTATTTTTTTACTTTTGTAGTACTACAGCATGAAAAAAATTATTGTAAATTCTTGATTTTGTGAAAAATAGCAAATGTAATAAATGGAATATATTTCTAAATGCTATTAAAAATAAATAGCACCTTTTGTTTCTACTGAAGTTCCTTCGGAACCGAATAACTCCATAGCTATTTTTTTACTTTTGTAGTACCACAGCATGAAAAAAATTATTGTAAATTCTTGATTTTGTGAAAAATAGCAAATGTAATAAATGGAATATATTTCTAAATGCTATTAAAAACAAATTGCACTTTTCGTTTCTGCTGAAGTTCCTTCGGAACCGAATAACTCCATAGCTATTTTTTTACTTTTGTAGTACTACAGCATGAAAAAAATTATTGTAAATTCTTGATTTTGTGAAAAATAGCAAATGTAATAAATGGAATATATTTCTAAATGCTATTAAAAATAAATAGCACCTTTTGTTTCTACTGAAGTTCCTTCGGAACCGAATAACTCCATAGCTATTTTTTTACTTTTGTAGTACTACAGCATGAAAAAAATTATTGTAAATTCTTGATTTTGTGAAAAATAGCAAATGTAATAAATGGAATATATTTCTAAATGCTATTTAAAACAAATTGCACCTTTCGTTTCTACTGAAGTTCCTTCGGAACCGAATAACTCCATAGCTATTTTTTTACTTTTGTAGTACTACAGCATGAAAAAAATTATTGTAAATTCTTGATTTTGTGAAAAATAGCAAATGTAATAAATGGAATATATTTCTAAATGCTATTAAAAACAAATTGCACTTTTCGTTTCTGCTGAAGTTCCTTCGGAACCGAATAACTCCATAGCTATTTTTTTACTTTTGTAGTACCACAGCATGAAAAAAATTATTGTAAATTCTTGATTTTGTGAAAAATAGCAAATGTAATAAATGGAATATATTTCTAAATGCTATTAAAAATAAATTGCACTTTTCGTTTCTACTGAAGTTCCTTCGGAACCGAATAACTCCATAGCTATTTTTTTACTTTTGTAGTACTACAGCATGAAAAAAATTATTGTAAATTCTTGATTTTGTGAAAAATAGCAAATGTAATAAATGGAATATATTTCTAAATGCTATTTAAAACAAATTGCACCTTTCGTTTCTACTGAAGTTCCTTCGGAACCGAATAACTCCATAGCTATTTTTTTACTTTTGTAGTACCACAGCATGAAAAAAATTATTGTAAATTCTTGATTTTGTGAAAAATAGCAAATGTAATAAATGGAATATATTTCTAAATGCTATTAAAAACAAATTGCACTTTTCGTTTCTGCTGAAGTTCCTTCGGAACCGAATAACTCCATAGCTATTTTTTTACTTTTGTAGTACCACAGCATGAAAAAAATTATTGTAAATTCTTGATTTTGTGAAAAATAGCAAATGTAATAAATGGAATATATTTCTAAATGCTATTAAAAATAAATAGCACCTTTTGTTTCTACTGAAGTTCCTTCGGAACCGAATAACTCCATAGCTATTTTTTTACTTTTGTAGTACCACAGCATGAAAAAAATTATTGTAAATTCTTGATTTTGTGAAAAATAGCAAATGTAATAAATGGAATATATTTCTAAATGCTATTAAAAATAAATAGCACCTTTTGTTTCTACTGAAGTTCCTTCGGAACCGAATAACTCCATAGCTATTTTTTTACTTTTGTAGTACCACAGCATGAAAAAAATTATTGTAAATTCTTGATTTTGTGAAAAATAGCAAATGTAATAAATGGAATATATTTCTAAATGCTATTAAAAACAAATTGCACTTTTCGTTTCTGCTGAAGTTCCTTCGGAACCGAATAACTCCATAGCTATTTTTTTACTTTTGTAGTACCACAGCATGAAAAAAATTATTGTAAATTCTTGATTTTGTGAAAAATAGCAAATGTAATAAATGGAATATATTTCTAAATGCTATTAAAAATAAATAGCACCTTTTGTTTCTACTGAAGTTCCTTCGGAACCGAATAACTCCATAGCTATTTTTTTACTTTTGTAGTACTACAGCATGAAAAAAATTATTGTAAATTCTTGATTTTGTGAAAAATAGCAAATGTAATAAATGGAATATATTTCTAAATGCTATTAAAAACAAATTGCACTTTTCGTTTCTGCTGAAGTTCCTTCGGAACCGAATAACTCCATAGCTATTTTTTTACTTTTGTAGTACCACAGCATGAAAAAAATTATTGTAAATTCTTGATTTTGTGAAAAATAGCAAATGTAATAAATGGAATATATTTCTAAATGCTATTAAAAATAAATAGCACCTTTTGTTTCTACTGAAGTTCCTTCGGAACCGAATAACTCCATAGCTATTTTTTTACTTTTGTAGTACTACAGCATGAAAAAAATTATTGTAAATTCTTGATTTTGTGAAAAATAGCAAATGTAATAAATGGAATATATTTCTAAATGCTATTTAAAACAAATTGCACCTTTCGTTTCTACTGAAGTTCCTTCGGAACCGAATAACTCCATAGCTATTTTTTTACTTTTGTAGTACCACAGCATGAAAAAAATTATTGTAAATTCTTGATTTTGTGAAAAATAGCAAATGTAATAAATGGAATATATTTCTAAATGCTATTAAAAACAAATTGCACTTTTCGTTTCTGCTGAAGTTCCTTCGGAACCGAATAACTCCATAGCTATTTTTTTACTTTTGTAGTACCACAGCATGAAAAAAATTATTGTAAATTCTTGATTTTGTGAAAAATAGCAAATGTAATAAATGGAATATATTTCTAAATGCTATTAAAAATAAATAGCACCTTTTGTTTCTACTGAAGTTCCTTCGGAACCGAATAACTCCATAGCTATTTTTTTACTTTTGTAGTACCACAGCATGAAAAAAATTATTGTAAATTCTTGATTTTGTGAAAAATAGCAAATGTAATAAATGGAATATATTTCTAAATGCTATTAAAAATAAATAGCACCTTTTGTTTCTACTGAAGTTCCTTCGGAACCGAATAACTCCATAGCTATTTTTTTACTTTTGTAGTACCACAGCATGAAAAAAATTATTGTAAATTCTTGATTTTGTGAAAAATAGCAAATGTAATAAATGGAATATATTTCTAAATGCTATTAAAAACAAATTGCACTTTTCGTTTCTGCTGAAGTTCCTTCGGAACCGAATAACTCCATAGCTATTTTTTTACTTTTGTAGTACCACAGCATGAAAAAAATTATTGTAAATTCTTGATTTTGTGAAAAATAGCAAATGTAATAAATGGAATATATTTCTAAATGCTATTAAAAACAAATTGCACTTTTCGTTTCTGCTGAAGTTCCTTCGGAACCGAATAACTCCATAGCTATTTTTTTACTTTTGTAGTACTACAGCATGAAAAAAATTATTGTAAATTCTTGATTTTGTGAAAAATAGCAAATGTAATAAATGGAATATATTTCTAAATGCTATTAAAAATAAATAGCACCTTTTGTTTCTACTGAAGTTCCTTCGGAACCGAATAACTCCATAGCTATTTTTTTACTTTTGTAGTACCACAGCATGAAAAAAATTATTGTAAATTCTTGATTTTGTGAAAAATAGCAAATGTAATAAATGGAATATATTTCTAAATGCTATTTAAAACAAATTGCACCTTTCGTTTCTACTGAAGTTCCTTCGGAACCGAATAACTCCATAGCTATTTTTTTACTTTTGTAGTACTACAGCATGAAAAAAATTATTGTAAATTCTTGATTTTGTGAAAAATAGCAAATGTAATAAATGGAATATATTTCTAAATGCTATTAAAAATAAATAGCACCTTTTGTTTCTACTGAAGTTCCTTCGGAACCGAATAACTCCATAGCTATTTTTTTACTTTTGTAGTACTACAGCATGAAAAAAATTATTGTAAATTCTTGATTTTGTGAAAAATAGCAAATGTAATAAATGGAATATATTTCTAAATGCTATTAAAAATAAATAGCACCTTTTGTTTCTACTGAAGTTCCTTCGGAACCGAATAACTCCATAGCTATTTTTTTACTTTTGTAGTACTACAGCATGAAAAAAATTATTGTAAATTCTTGATTTTGTGAAAAATAGCAAATGTAATAAATGGAATATATTTCTAAATGCTATTAAAAATAAATAGCACCTTTTGTTTCTACTGAAGTTCCTTCGGAACCGAATAACTCCATAGCTATTTTTTTACTTTTGTAGTACTACAGCATGAAAAAAATTATTGTAAATTCTTGATTTTGTGAAAAATAGCAAATGTAATAAATGGAATATATTTCTAAATGCTATTAAAAATAAATAGCACCTTTTGTTTCTACTGAAGTTCCTTCGGAACCGAATAACTCCATAGCTATTTTTTTACTTTTGTAGTACCACAGCATGAAAAAAATTATTGTAAATTCTTGATTTTGTGAAAAATAGCAAATGTAATAAATGGAATATATTTCTAAATGCTATTAAAAACAAATTGCACTTTTCGTTTCTGCTGAAGTTCCTTCGGAACCGAATAACTCCATAGCTATTTTTTTACTTTTGTAGTACTACAGCATGAAAAAAATTATTGTAAATTCTTGATTTTGTGAAAAATAGCAAATGTAATAAATGGAATATATTTCTAAATGCTATTAAAAATAAATAGCACCTTTTGTTTCTACTGAAGTTCCTTCGGAACCGAATAACTCCATAGCTATTTTTTTACTTTTGTAGTACTACAGCATGAAAAAAATTATTGTAAATTCTTGATTTTGTGAAAAATAGCAAATGTAATAAATGGAATATATTTCTAAATGCTATTAAAAATAAATAGCACCTTTTGTTTCTACTGAAGTTCCTTCGGAACCGAATAACTCCATAGCTATTTTTTTACTTTTGTAGTACCACAGCATGAAAAAAATTATTGTAAATTCTTGATTTTGTGAAAAATAGCAAATGTAATAAATGGAATATATTTCTAAATGCTATTAAAAATAAATTGCACTTTTCGTTTCTGCTGAAGTTCCTTCGGAACCGAATAACTCCATAGCTATTTTTTTACTTTTGTAGTACTACAGCATGAAAAAAATTATTGTAAATTCTTGATTTTGTGAAAAATAGCAAATGTAATAAATGGAATATATTTCTAAATGCTATTAAAAATAAATAGCACCTTTTGTTTCTACTGAAGTTCCTTCGGAACCGAATAACTCCATAGCTATTTTTTTACTTTTGTAGTACCACAGCATGAAAAAAATTATTGTAAATTCTTGATTTTGTGAAAAATAGCAAATGTAATAAATGGAATATATTTCTAAATGCTATTAAAAACAAATTGCACTTTTCGTTTCTGCTGAAGTTCCTTCGGAACCGAATAACTCCATAGCTATTTTTTTACTTTTGTAGTACTACAGCATGAAAAAAATTATTGTAAATTCTTGATTTTGTGAAAAATAGCAAATGTAATAAATGGAATATATTTCTAAATGCTATTAAAAACAAATTGCACTTTTCGTTTCTGCTGAAGTTCCTTCGGAACCGAATAACTCCATAGCTATTTTTTTACTTTTGTAGTACCACAGCATGAAAAAAATTATTGTAAATTCTTGATTTTGTGAAAAATAGCAAATGTAATAAATGGAATATATTTCTAAATGCTATTAAAAATAAATTGCACTTTTCGTTTCTACTGAAGTTCCTTCGGAACCGAATAACTCCATAGCTATTTTTTTACTTTTGTAGTACCACAGCATGAAAAAAATTATTGTAAATTCTTGATTTTGTGAAAAATAGCAAATGTAATAAATGGAATATATTTCTAAATGCTATTAAAAACAAATTGCACTTTTCGTTTCTGCTGAAGTTCCTTCGGAACCGAATAACTCCATAGCTATTTTTTTACTTTTGTAGTACTACAGCATGAAAAAAATTATTGTAAATTCTTGATTTTGTGAAAAATAGCAAATGTAATAAATGGAATATATTTCTAAATGCTATTAAAAATAAATAGCACCTTTTGTTTCTACTGAAGTTCCTTCGGAACCGAATAACTCCATAGCTATTTTTTTACTTTTGTAGTACTACAGCATGAAAAAAATTATTGTAAATTCTTGATTTTGTGAAAAATAGCAAATGTAATAAATGGAATATATTTCTAAATGCTATTAAAAATAAATAGCACCTTTTGTTTCTACTGAAGTTCCTTCGGAACCGAATAACTCCATAGCTATTTTTTTACTTTTGTAGTACCACAGCATGAAAAAAATTATTGTAAATTCTTGATTTTGTGAAAAATAGCAAATGTAATAAATGGAATATATTTCTAAATGCTATTAAAAACAAATTGCACTTTTCGTTTCTGCTGAAGTTCCTTCGGAACCGAATAACTCCATAGCTATTTTTTTACTTTTGTAGTACTACAGCATGAAAAAAATTATTGTAAATTCTTGATTTTGTGAAAAATAGCAAATGTAATAAATGGAATATATTTCTAAATGCTATTAAAAATAAATAGCACCTTTTGTTTCTACTGAAGTTCCTTCGGAACCGAATAACTCCATAGCTATTTTTTTACTTTTGTAGTACCACAGCATGAAAAAAATTATTGTAAATTCTTGATTTTGTGAAAAATAGCAAATGTAATAAATGGAATATATTTCTAAATGCTATTAAAAACAAATTGCACTTTTCGTTTCTGCTGAAGTTCCTTCGGAACCGAATAACTCCATAGCTATTTTTTTACTTTTGTAGTACTACAGCATGAAAAAAATTATTGTAAATTCTTGATTTTGTGAAAAATAGCAAATGTAATAAATGGAATATATTTCTAAATGCTATTAAAAATAAATAGCACCTTTTGTTTCTACTGAAGTTCCTTCGGAACCGAATAACTCCATAGCTATTTTTTTACTTTTGTAGTACCACAGCATGAAAAAAATTATTGTAAATTCTTGATTTTGTGAAAAATAGCAAATGTAATAAATGGAATATATTTCTAAATGCTATTAAAAACAAATTGCACTTTTCGTTTCTGCTGAAGTTCCTTCGGAACCGAATAACTCCATAGCTATTTTTTTACTTTTGTAGTACTACAGCATGAAAAAAATTATTGTAAATTCTTGATTTTGTGAAAAATAGCAAATGTAATAAATGGAATATATTTCTAAATGCTATTAAAAATAAATAGCACCTTTTGTTTCTACTGAAGTTCCTTCGGAACCGAATAACTCCATAGCTATTTTTTTACTTTTGTAGTACTACAGCATGAAAAAAATTATTGTAAATTCTTGATTTTGTGAAAAATAGCAAATGTAATAAATGGAATATATTTCTAAATGCTATTTAAAACAAATTGCACCTTTCGTTTCTACTGAAGTTCCTTCGGAACCGAATAACTCCATAGCTATTTTTTTACTTTTGTAGTACTACAGCATGAAAAAAATTATTGTAAATTCTTGATTTTGTGAAAAATAGCAAATGTAATAAATGGAATATATTTCTAAATGCTATTAAAAACAAATTGCACTTTTCGTTTCTGCTGAAGTTCCTTCGGAACCGAATAACTCCATAGCTATTTTTTTACTTTTGTAGTACCACAGCATGAAAAAAATTATTGTAAATTCTTGATTTTGTGAAAAATAGCAAATGTAATAAATGGAATATATTTCTAAATGCTATTAAAAATAAATAGCACCTTTTGTTTCTACTGAAGTTCCTTCGGAACCGAATAACTCCATAGCTATTTTTTTACTTTTGTAGTACCACAGCATGAAAAAAATTATTGTAAATTCTTGATTTTGTGAAAAATAGCAAATGTAATAAATGGAATATATTTCTAAATGCTATTAAAAACAAATTGCACTTTTCGTTTCTGCTGAAGTTCCTTCGGAACCGAATAACTCCATAGCTATTTTTTTACTTTTGTAGTACTACAGCATGAAAAAAATTATTGTAAATTCTTGATTTTGTGAAAAATAGCAAATGTAATAAATGGAATATATTTCTAAATGCTATTAAAAACAAATTGCACTTTTCGTTTCTGCTGAAGTTCCTTCGGAACCGAATAACTCCATAGCTATTTTTTTACTTTTGTAGTACCACAGCATGAAAAAAATTATTGTAAATTCTTGATTTTGTGAAAAATAGCAAATGTAATAAATGGAATATATTTCTAAATGCTATTAAAAATAAATAGCACCTTTTGTTTCTACTGAAGTTCCTTCGGAACCGAATAACTCCATAGCTATTTTTTTACTTTTGTAGTACCACAGCATGAAAAAAATTATTGTAAATTCTTGATTTTGTGAAAAATAGCAAATGTAATAAATGGAATATATTTCTAAATGCTATTAAAAACAAATTGCACTTTTCGTTTCTGCTGAAGTTCCTTCGGAACCGAATAACTCCATAGCTATTTTTTTACTTTTGTAGTACCACAGCATGAAAAAAATTATTGTAAATTCTTGATTTTGTGAAAAATAGCAAATGTAATAAATGGAATATATTTCTAAATGCTATTAAAAATAAATAGCACCTTTTGTTTCTACTGAAGTTCCTTCGGAACCGAATAACTCCATAGCTATTTTTTTACTTTTGTAGTACTACAGCATGAAAAAAATTATTGTAAATTCTTGATTTTGTGAAAAATAGCAAATGTAATAAATGGAATATATTTCTAAATGCTATTTAAAACAAATTGCACCTTTCGTTTCTACTGAAGTTCCTTCGGAACCGAATAACTCCATAGCTATTTTTTTACTTTTGTAGTACTACAGCATGAAAAAAATTATTGTAAATTCTTGATTTTGTGAAAAATAGCAAATGTAATAAATGGAATATATTTCTAAATGCTATTAAAAACAAATTGCACTTTTCGTTTCTGCTGAAGTTCCTTCGGAACCGAATAACTCCATAGCTATTTTTTTACTTTTGTAGTACCACAGCATGAAAAAAATTATTGTAAATTCTTGATTTTGTGAAAAATAGCAAATGTAATAAATGGAATATATTTCTAAATGCTATTAAAAACAAATTGCACTTTTCGTTTCTGCTGAAGTTCCTTCGGAACCGAATAACTCCATAGCTATTTTTTTACTTTTGTAGTACCACAGCATGAAAAAAATTATTGTAAATTCTTGATTTTGTGAAAAATAGCAAATGTAATAAATGGAATATATTTCTAAATGCTATTAAAAATAAATAGCACCTTTTGTTTCTACTGAAGTTCCTTCGGAACCGAATAACTCCATAGCTATTTTTTTACTTTTGTAGTACCACAGCATGAAAAAAATTATTGTAAATTCTTGATTTTGTGAAAAATAGCAAATGTAATAAATGGAATATATTTCTAAATGCTATTAAAAACAAATTGCACTTTTCGTTTCTGCTGAAGTTCCTTCGGAACCGAATAACTCCATAGCTATTTTTTTACTTTTGTAGTACTACAGCATGAAAAAAATTATTGTAAATTCTTGATTTTGTGAAAAATAGCAAATGTAATAAATGGAATATATTTCTAAATGCTATTAAAAATAAATAGCACCTTTTGTTTCTACTGAAGTTCCTTCGGAACCGAATAACTCCATAGCTATTTTTTTACTTTTGTAGTACTACAGCATGAAAAAAATTATTGTAAATTCTTGATTTTGTGAAAAATAGCAAATGTAATAAATGGAATATATTTCTAAATGCTATTAAAAACAAATTGCACTTTTCGTTTCTGCTGAAGTTCCTTCGGAACCGAATAACTCCATAGCTATTTTTTTACTTTTGTAGTACTACAGCATGAAAAAAATTATTGTAAATTCTTGATTTTGTGAAAAATAGCAAATGTAATAAATGGAATATATTTCTAAATGCTATTAAAAATAAATAGCACTTTTCGTTTCTGCTGAAGTTCCTTCGGAACCGAATAACTCCATAGCTATTTTTTTACTTTTGTAGTACTACAGCATGAAAAAAATTATTGTAAATTCTTGATTTTGTGAAAAATAGCAAATGTAATAAATGGAATATATTTCTAAATGCTATTAAAAATAAATAGCACCTTTTGTTTCTACTGAAGTTCCTTCGGAACCGAATAACTCCATAGCTATTTTTTTACTTTTGTAGTACTACAGCATGAAAAAAATTATTGTAAATTCTTGATTTTGTGAAAAATAGCAAATGTAATAAATGGAATATATTTCTAAATGCTATTTAAAACAAATTGCACCTTTCGTTTCTACTGAAGTTCCTTCGGAACCGAATAACTCCATAGCTATTTTTTTACTTTTGTAGTACTACAGCATGAAAAAAATTATTGTAAATTCTTGATTTTGTGAAAAATAGCAAATGTAATAAATGGAATATATTTCTAAATGCTATTAAAAACAAATTGCACTTTTCGTTTCTGCTGAAGTTCCTTCGGAACCGAATAACTCCATAGCTATTTTTTTACTTTTGTAGTACCACAGCATGAAAAAAATTATTGTAAATTCTTGATTTTGTGAAAAATAGCAAATGTAATAAATGGAATATATTTCTAAATGCTATTAAAAACAAATTGCACTTTTCGTTTCTGCTGAAGTTCCTTCGGAACCGAATAACTCCATAGCTATTTTTTTACTTTTGTAGTACTACAGCATGAAAAAAATTATTGTAAATTCTTGATTTTGTGAAAAATAGCAAATGTAATAAATGGAATATATTTCTAAATGCTATTAAAAACAAATTGCACTTTTCGTTTCTGCTGAAGTTCCTTCGGAACCGAATAACTCCATAGCTATTTTTTTACTTTTGTAGTACTACAGCATGAAAAAAATTATTGTAAATTCTTGATTTTGTGAAAAATAGCAAATGTAATAAATGGAATATATTTCTAAATGCTATTAAAAACAAATTGCACTTTTCGTTTCTGCTGAAGTTCCTTCGGAACCGAATAACTCCATAGCTATTTTTTTACTTTTGTAGTACTACAGCATGAAAAAAATTATTGTAAATTCTTGATTTTGTGAAAAATAGCAAATGTAATAAATGGAATATATTTCTAAATGCTATTAAAAATAAATAGCACCTTTTGTTTCTACTGAAGTTCCTTCGGAACCGAATAACTCCATAGCTATTTTTTTACTTTTGTAGTACCACAGCATGAAAAAAATTATTGTAAATTCTTGATTTTGTGAAAAATAGCAAATGTAATAAATGGAATATATTTCTAAATGCTATTAAAAACAAATTGCACTTTTCGTTTCTGCTGAAGTTCCTTCGGAACCGAATAACTCCATAGCTATTTTTTTACTTTTGTAGTACTACAGCATGAAAAAAATTATTGTAAATTCTTGATTTTGTGAAAAATAGCAAATGTAATAAATGGAATATATTTCTAAATGCTATTAAAAATAAATAGCACCTTTTGTTTCTACTGAAGTTCCTTCGGAACCGAATAACTCCATAGCTATTTTTTTACTTTTGTAGTACTACAGCATGAAAAAAATTATTGTAAATTCTTGATTTTGTGAAAAATAGCAAATGTAATAAATGGAATATATTTCTAAATGCTATTAAAAATAAATAGCACCTTTTGTTTCTACTGAAGTTCCTTCGGAACCGAATAACTCCATAGCTATTTTTTTACTTTTGTAGTACTACAGCATGAAAAAAATTATTGTAAATTCTTGATTTTGTGAAAAATAGCAAATGTAATAAATGGAATATATTTCTAAATGCTATTAAAAATAAATTGCACTTTTCGTTTCTGCTGAAGTTCCTTCGGAACCGAATAACTCCATAGCTATTTTTTTACTTTTGTAGTACTACAGCATGAAAAAAATTATTGTAAATTCTTGATTTTGTGAAAAATAGCAAATGTAATAAATGGAATATATTTCTAAATGCTATTAAAAATAAATAGCACCTTTTGTTTCTACTGAAGTTCCTTCGGAACCGAATAACTCCATAGCTATTTTTTTACTTTTGTAGTACCACAGCATGAAAAAAATTATTGTAAATTCTTGATTTTGTGAAAAATAGCAAATGTAATAAATGGAATATATTTCTAAATGCTATTAAAAATAAATTGCACTTTTCGTTTCTGCTGAAGTTCCTTCGGAACCGAATAACTCCATAGCTATTTTTTTACTTTTGTAGTACTACAGCATGAAAAAAATTATTGTAAATTCTTGATTTTGTGAAAAATAGCAAATGTAATAAATGGAATATATTTCTAAATGCTATTAAAAATAAATAGCACCTTTTGTTTCTACTGAAGTTCCTTCGGAACCGAATAACTCCATAGCTATTTTTTTACTTTTGTAGTACTACAGCATGAAAAAAATTATTGTAAATTCTTGATTTTGTGAAAAATAGCAAATGTAATAAATGGAATATATTTCTAAATGCTATTAAAAATAAATAGCACCTTTTGTTTCTACTGAAGTTCCTTCGGAACCGAATAACTCCATAGCTATTTTTTTACTTTTGTAGTACTACAGCATGAAAAAAATTATTGTAAATTCTTGATTTTGTGAAAAATAGCAAATGTAATAAATGGAATATATTTCTAAATGCTATTAAAAATAAATTGCACTTTTCGTTTCTGCTGAAGTTCCTTCGGAACCGAATAACTCCATAGCTATTTTTTTACTTTTGTAGTACTACAGCATGAAAAAAATTATTGTAAATTCTTGATTTTGTGAAAAATAGCAAATGTAATAAATGGAATATATTTCTAAATGCTATTAAAAATAAATAGCACCTTTTGTTTCTACTGAAGTTCCTTCGGAACCGAATAACTCCATAGCTATTTTTTTACTTTTGTAGTACCACAGCATGAAAAAAATTATTGTAAATTCTTGATTTTGTGAAAAATAGCAAATGTAATAAATGGAATATATTTCTAAATGCTATTAAAAATAAATTGCACTTTTCGTTTCTGCTGAAGTTCCTTCGGAACCGAATAACTCCATAGCTATTTTTTTACTTTTGTAGTACTACAGCATGAAAAAAATTATTGTAAATTCTTGATTTTGTGAAAAATAGCAAATGTAATAAATGGAATATATTTCTAAATGCTATTAAAAATAAATAGCACCTTTTGTTTCTACTGAAGTTCCTTCGGAACCGAATAACTCCATAGCTATTTTTTTACTTTTGTAGTACTACAGCATGAAAAAAATTATTGTAAATTCTTGATTTTGTGAAAAATAGCAAATGTAATAAATGGAATATATTTCTAAATGCTATTAAAAACAAATTGCACTTTTCGTTTCTGCTGAAGTTCCTTCGGAACCGAATAACTCCATAGCTATTTTTTTACTTTTGTAGTACTACAGCATGAAAAAAATTATTGTAAATTCTTGATTTTGTGAAAAATAGCAAATGTAATAAATGGAATATATTTCTAAATGCTATTAAAAATAAATAGCACCTTTTGTTTCTACTGAAGTTCCTTCGGAACCGAATAACTCCATAGCTATTTTTTTACTTTTGTAGTACTACAGCATGAAAAAAATTATTGTAAATTCTTGATTTTGTGAAAAATAGCAAATGTAATAAATGGAATATATTTCTAAATGCTATTAAAAATAAATAGCACCTTTTGTTTCTACTGAAGTTCCTTCGGAACCGAATAACTCCATAGCTATTTTTTTACTTTTGTAGTACTACAGCATGAAAAAAATTATTGTAAATTCTTGATTTTGTGAAAAATAGCAAATGTAATAAATGGAATATATTTCTAAATGCTATTAAAAACAAATTGCACTTTTCGTTTCTGCTGAAGTTCCTTCGGAACCGAATAACTCCATAGCTATTTTTTTACTTTTGTAGTACTACAGCATGAAAAAAATTATTGTAAATTCTTGATTTTGTGAAAAATAGCAAATGTAATAAATGGAATATATTTCTAAATGCTATTAAAAATAAATAGCACCTTTTGTTTCTACTGAAGTTCCTTCGGAACCGAATAACTCCATAGCTATTTTTTTACTTTTGTAGTACCACAGCATGAAAAAAATTATTGTAAATTCTTGATTTTGTGAAAAATAGCAAATGTAATAAATGGAATATATTTCTAAATGCTATTAAAAATAAATTGCACTTTTCGTTTCTGCTGAAGTTCCTTCGGAACCGAATAACTCCATAGCTATTTTTTTACTTTTGTAGTACTACAGCATGAAAAAAATTATTGTAAATTCTTGATTTTGTGAAAAATAGCAAATGTAATAAATGGAATATATTTCTAAATGCTATTAAAAATAAATAGCACCTTTTGTTTCTACTGAAGTTCCTTCGGAACCGAATAACTCCATAGCTATTTTTTTACTTTTGTAGTACTACAGCATGAAAAAAATTATTGTAAATTCTTGATTTTGTGAAAAATAGCAAATGTAATAAATGGAATATATTTCTAAATGCTATTAAAAACAAATTGCACTTTTCGTTTCTGCTGAAGTTCCTTCGGAACCGAATAACTCCATAGCTATTTTTTTACTTTTGTAGTACTACAGCATGAAAAAAATTATTGTAAATTCTTGATTTTGTGAAAAATAGCAAATGTAATAAATGGAATATATTTCTAAATGCTATTAAAAATAAATAGCACCTTTTGTTTCTACTGAAGTTCCTTCGGAACCGAATAACTCCATAGCTATTTTTTTACTTTTGTAGTACTACAGCATGAAAAAAATTATTGTAAATTCTTGATTTTGTGAAAAATAGCAAATGTAATAAATGGAATATATTTCTAAATGCTATTAAAAATAAATTGCACTTTTCGTTTCTGCTGAAGTTCCTTCGGAACCGAATAACTCCATAGCTATTTTTTTACTTTTGTAGTACTACAGCATGAAAAAAATTATTGTAAATTCTTGATTTTGTGAAAAATAGCAAATGTAATAAATGGAATATATTTCTAAATGCTATTAAAAATAAATAGCACCTTTTGTTTCTACTGAAGTTCCTTCGGAACCGAATAACTCCATAGCTATTTTTTTACTTTTGTAGTACCACAGCATGAAAAAAATTATTGTAAATTCTTGATTTTGTGAAAAATAGCAAATGTAATAAATGGAATATATTTCTAAATGCTATTAAAAACAAATTGCACTTTTCGTTTCTGCTGAAGTTCCTTCGGAACCGAATAACTCCATAGCTATTTTTTTACTTTTGTAGTACTACAGCATGAAAAAAATTATTGTAAATTCTTGATTTTGTGAAAAATAGCAAATGTAATAAATGGAATATATTTCTAAATGCTATTAAAAATAAATAGCACCTTTTGTTTCTACTGAAGTTCCTTCGGAACCGAATAACTCCATAGCTATTTTTTTACTTTTGTAGTACTACAGCATGAAAAAAATTATTGTAAATTCTTGATTTTGTGAAAAATAGCAAATGTAATAAATGGAATATATTTCTAAATGCTATTAAAAACAAATTGCACTTTTCGTTTCTACTGAAGTTCCTTCGGAACCGAATAACTCCATAGCTATTTTTTTACTTTTGTAGTACCACAGCATGAAAAAAATTATTGTAAATTCTTGATTTTGTGAAAAATAGCAAATGTAATAAATGGAATATATTTCTAAATGCTATTTAAAACAAATTGCACCTTTCGTTTCTACTGAAGTTCCTTCGGAACCGAATAACTCCATAGCTATTTTTTTACTTTTGTAGTACTACAGCATGAAAAAAATTATTGTAAATTCTTGATTTTGTGAAAAATAGCAAATGTAATAAATGGAATATATTTCTAAATGCTATTAAAAATAAATAGCACCTTTTGTTTCTACTGAAGTTCCTTCGGAACCGAATAACTCCATAGCTATTTTTTTACTTTTGTAGTACCACAGCATGAAAAAAATTATTGTAAATTCTTGATTTTGTGAAAAATAGCAAATGTAATAAATGGAATATATTTCTAAATGCTATTAAAAACAAATTGCACTTTTCGTTTCTGCTGAAGTTCCTTCGGAACCGAATAACTCCATAGCTATTTTTTTACTTTTGTAGTACTACAGCATGAAAAAAATTATTGTAAATTCTTGATTTTGTGAAAAATAGCAAATGTAATAAATGGAATATATTTCTAAATGCTATTAAAAATAAATAGCACCTTTTGTTTCTACTGAAGTTCCTTCGGAACCGAATAACTCCATAGCTATTTTTTTACTTTTGTAGTACCACAGCATGAAAAAAATTATTGTAAATTCTTGATTTTGTGAAAAATAGCAAATGTAATAAATGGAATATATTTCTAAATGCTATTAAAAACAAATTGCACTTTTCGTTTCTGCTGAAGTTCCTTCGGAACCGAATAACTCCATAGCTATTTTTTTACTTTTGTAGTACTACAGCATGAAAAAAATTATTGTAAATTCTTGATTTTGTGAAAAATAGCAAATGTAATAAATGGAATATATTTCTAAATGCTATTAAAAATAAATAGCACCTTTTGTTTCTACTGAAGTTCCTTCGGAACCGAATAACTCCATAGCTATTTTTTTACTTTTGTAGTACTACAGCATGAAAAAAATTATTGTAAATTCTTGATTTTGTGAAAAATAGCAAATGTAATAAATGGAATATATTTCTAAATGCTATTAAAAATAAATAGCACCTTTTGTTTCTACTGAAGTTCCTTCGGAACCGAATAACTCCATAGCTATTTTTTTACTTTTGTAGTACTACAGCATGAAAAAAATTATTGTAAATTCTTGATTTTGTGAAAAATAGCAAATGTAATAAATGGAATATATTTCTAAATGCTATTTAAAACAAATTGCACCTTTCGTTTCTACTGAAGTTCCTTCGGAACCGAATAACTCCATAGCTATTTTTTTACTTTTGTAGTACTACAGCATGAAAAAAATTATTGTAAATTCTTGATTTTGTGAAAAATAGCAAATGTAATAAATGGAATATATTTCTAAATGCTATTAAAAACAAATTGCACTTTTCGTTTCTGCTGAAGTTCCTTCGGAACCGAATAACTCCATAGCTATTTTTTTACTTTTGTAGTACTACAGCATGAAAAAAATTATTGTAAATTCTTGATTTTGTGAAAAATAGCAAATGTAATAAATGGAATATATTTCTAAATGCTATTAAAAATAAATAGCACCTTTTGTTTCTACTGAAGTTCCTTCGGAACCGAATAACTCCATAGCTATTTTTTTACTTTTGTAGTACCACAGCATGAAAAAAATTATTGTAAATTCTTGATTTTGTGAAAAATAGCAAATGTAATAAATGGAATATATTTCTAAATGCTATTAAAAACAAATTGCACTTTTCGTTTCTGCTGAAGTTCCTTCGGAACCGAATAACTCCATAGCTATTTTTTTACTTTTGTAGTACTACAGCATGAAAAAAATTATTGTAAATTCTTGATTTTGTGAAAAATAGCAAATGTAATAAATGGAATATATTTCTAAATGCTATTAAAAATAAATAGCACCTTTTGTTTCTACTGAAGTTCCTTCGGAACCGAATAACTCCATAGCTATTTTTTTACTTTTGTAGTACCACAGCATGAAAAAAATTATTGTAAATTCTTGATTTTGTGAAAAATAGCAAATGTAATAAATGGAATATATTTCTAAATGCTATTAAAAACAAATTGCACTTTTCGTTTCTGCTGAAGTTCCTTCGGAACCGAATAACTCCATAGCTATTTTTTTACTTTTGTAGTACTACAGCATGAAAAAAATTATTGTAAATTCTTGATTTTGTGAAAAATAGCAAATGTAATAAATGGAATATATTTCTAAATGCTATTAAAAATAAATAGCACCTTTTGTTTCTACTGAAGTTCCTTCGGAACCGAATAACTCCATAGCTATTTTTTTACTTTTGTAGTACTACAGCATGAAAAAAATTATTGTAAATTCTTGATTTTGTGAAAAATAGCAAATGTAATAAATGGAATATATTTCTAAATGCTATTAAAAATAAATAGCACCTTTTGTTTCTACTGAAGTTCCTTCGGAACCGAATAACTCCATAGCTATTTTTTTACTTTTGTAGTACTACAGCATGAAAAAAATTATTGTAAATTCTTGATTTTGTGAAAAATAGCAAATGTAATAAATGGAATATATTTCTAAATGCTATTTAAAACAAATTGCACCTTTCGTTTCTACTGAAGTTCCTTCGGAACCGAATAACTCCATAGCTATTTTTTTACTTTTGTAGTACTACAGCATGAAAAAAATTATTGTAAATTCTTGATTTTGTGAAAAATAGCAAATGTAATAAATGGAATATATTTCTAAATGCTATTAAAAACAAATTGCACTTTTCGTTTCTGCTGAAGTTCCTTCGGAACCGAATAACTCCATAGCTATTTTTTTACTTTTGTAGTACTACAGCATGAAAAAAATTATTGTAAATTCTTGATTTTGTGAAAAATAGCAAATGTAATAAATGGAATATATTTCTAAATGCTATTAAAAACAAATTGCACCTTTCGTTTCTACTGAAGTTCCTTCGGAACCGAATAACTCCATAGCTATTTTTTTACTTTTGTAGTACTACAGCATGAAAAAAATTATTGTAAATTCTTGATTTTGTGAAAAATAGCAAATGTAATAAATGGAATATATTTCTAAATGCTATTAAAAACAAATTGCACCTTTCGTTTCTACTGAAGTTCCTTCGGAACCGAATAACTCCATAGCTATTTTTTTACTTTTGTAGTACTACAGCATGAAAAAAATTATTGTAAATTCTTGATTTTGTGAAAAATAGCAAATGTAATAAATGGAATATATTTCTAAATGCTATTAAAAATAAATAGCACCTTTTGTTTCTACTGAAGTTCCTTCGGAACCGAATAACTCCATAGCTATTTTTTTACTTTTGTAGTACTACAGCATGAAAAAAATTATTGTAAATTCTTGATTTTGTGAAAAATAGCAAATGTAATAAATGGAATATATTTCTAAATGCTATTAAAAATAAATAGCACCTTTTGTTTCTACTGAAGTTCCTTCGGAACCGAATAACTCCATAGCTATTTTTTTACTTTTGTAGTACCACAGCATGAAAAAAATTATTGTAAATTCTTGATTTTGTGAAAAATAGCAAATGTAATAAATGGAATATATTTCTAAATGCTATTAAAAACAAATTGCACTTTTCGTTTCTGCTGAAGTTCCTTCGGAACCGAATAACTCCATAGCTATTTTTTTACTTTTGTAGTACTACAGCATGAAAAAAATTATTGTAAATTCTTGATTTTGTGAAAAATAGCAAATGTAATAAATGGAATATATTTCTAAATGCTATTAAAAACAAATTGCACCTTTCGTTTCTACTGAAGTTCCTTCGGAACCGAATAACTCCATAGCTATTTTTTTACTTTTGTAGTACTACAGCATGAAAAAAATTATTGTAAATTCTTGATTTTGTGAAAAATAGCAAATGTAATAAATGGAATATATTTCTAAATGCTATTAAAAACAAATTGCACCTTTCGTTTCTACTGAAGTTCCTTCGGAACCGAATAACTCCATAGCTATTTTTTTACTTTTGTAGTACTACAGCATGAAAAAAATTATTGTAAATTCTTGATTTTGTGAAAAATAGCAAATGTAATAAATGGAATATATTTCTAAATGCTATTAAAAATAAATAGCACCTTTTGTTTCTACTGAAGTTCCTTCGGAACCGAATAACTCCATAGCTATTTTTTTACTTTTGTAGTACTACAGCATGAAAAAAATTATTGTAAATTCTTGATTTTGTGAAAAATAGCAAATGTAATAAATGGAATATATTTCTAAATGCTATTAAAAATAAATAGCACCTTTTGTTTCTACTGAAGTTCCTTCGGAACCGAATAACTCCATAGCTATTTTTTTACTTTTGTAGTACCACAGCATGAAAAAAATTATTGTAAATTCTTGATTTTGTGAAAAATAGCAAATGTAATAAATGGAATATATTTCTAAATGCTATTAAAAACAAATTGCACTTTTCGTTTCTGCTGAAGTTCCTTCGGAACCGAATAACTCCATAGCTATTTTTTTACTTTTGTAGTACTACAGCATGAAAAAAATTATTGTAAATTCTTGATTTTGTGAAAAATAGCAAATGTAATAAATGGAATATATTTCTAAATGCTATTAAAAACAAATTGCACTTTTCGTTTCTGCTGAAGTTCCTTCGGAACCGAATAACTCCATAGCTATTTTTTTACTTTTGTAGTACCACAGCATGAAAAAAATTATTGTAAATTCTTGATTTTGTGAAAAATAGCAAATGTAATAAATGGAATATATTTCTAAATGCTATTAAAAACAAATTGCACTTTTCGTTTCTGCTGAAGTTCCTTCGGAACCGAATAACTCCATAGCTATTTTTTTACTTTTGTAGTACTACAGCATGAAAAAAATTATTGTAAATTCTTGATTTTGTGAAAAATAGCAAATGTAATAAATGGAATATATTTCTAAATGCTATTAAAAACAAATTGCACCTTTCGTTTCTACTGAAGTTCCTTCGGAACCGAATAACTCCATAGCTATTTTTTTACTTTTGTAGTACTACAGCATGAAAAAAATTATTGTAAATTCTTGATTTTGTGAAAAATAGCAAATGTAATAAATGGAATATATTTCTAAATGCTATTTAAAACAAATTGCACCTTTCGTTTCTACTGAAGTTCCTTCGGAACCGAATAACTCCATAGCTATTTTTTTACTTTTGTAGTACTACAGCATGAAAAAAATTATTGTAAATTCTTGATTTTGTGAAAAATAGCAAATGTAATAAATGGAATATATTTCTAAATGCTATTAAAAATAAATAGCACCTTTTGTTTCTACTGAAGTTCCTTCGGAACCGAATAACTCCATAGCTATTTTTTTACTTTTGTAGTACCACAGCATGAAAAAAATTATTGTAAATTCTTGATTTTGTGAAAAATAGCAAATGTAATAAATGGAATATATTTCTAAATGCTATTAAAAACAAATTGCACTTTTCGTTTCTGCTGAAGTTCCTTCGGAACCGAATAACTCCATAGCTATTTTTTTACTTTTGTAGTACTACAGCATGAAAAAAATTATTGTAAATTCTTGATTTTGTGAAAAATAGCAAATGTAATAAATGGAATATATTTCTAAATGCTATTAAAAATAAATAGCACCTTTTGTTTCTACTGAAGTTCCTTCGGAACCGAATAACTCCATAGCTATTTTTTTACTTTTGTAGTACCACAGCATGAAAAAAATTATTGTAAATTCTTGATTTTGTGAAAAATAGCAAATGTAATAAATGGAATATATTTCTAAATGCTATTAAAAACAAATTGCACTTTTCGTTTCTGCTGAAGTTCCTTCGGAACCGAATAACTCCATAGCTATTTTTTTACTTTTGTAGTACTACAGCATGAAAAAAATTATTGTAAATTCTTGATTTTGTGAAAAATAGCAAATGTAATAAATGGAATATATTTCTAAATGCTATTAAAAACAAATTGCACTTTTCGTTTCTGCTGAAGTTCCTTCGGAACCGAATAACTCCATAGCTATTTTTTTACTTTTGTAGTACTACAGCATGAAAAAAATTATTGTAAATTCTTGATTTTGTGAAAAATAGCAAATGTAATAAATGGAATATATTTCTAAATGCTATTAAAAACAAATTGCACTTTTCGTTTCTGCTGAAGTTCCTTCGGAACCGAATAACTCCATAGCTATTTTTTTACTTTTGTAGTACCACAGCATGAAAAAAATTATTGTAAATTCTTGATTTTGTGAAAAATAGCAAATGTAATAAATGGAATATATTTCTAAATGCTATTAAAAACAAATTGCACTTTTCGTTTCTGCTGAAGTTCCTTCGGAACCGAATAACTCCATAGCTATTTTTTTACTTTTGTAGTACTACAGCATGAAAAAAATTATTGTAAATTCTTGATTTTGTGAAAAATAGCAAATGTAATAAATGGAATATATTTCTAAATGCTATTAAAAATAAATAGCACCTTTTGTTTCTACTGAAGTTCCTTCGGAACCGAATAACTCCATAGCTATTTTTTTACTTTTGTAGTACTACAGCATGAAAAAAATTATTGTAAATTCTTGATTTTGTGAAAAATAGCAAATGTAATAAATGGAATATATTTCTAAATGCTATTTAAAACAAATTGCACCTTTCGTTTCTACTGAAGTTCCTTCGGAACCGAATAACTCCATAGCTATTTTTTTACTTTTGTAGTACTACAGCATGAAAAAAATTATTGTAAATTCTTGATTTTGTGAAAAATAGCAAATGTAATAAATGGAATATATTTCTAAATGCTATTAAAAATAAATAGCACCTTTTGTTTCTACTGAAGTTCCTTCGGAACCGAATAACTCCATAGCTATTTTTTTACTTTTGTAGTACCACAGCATGAAAAAAATTATTGTAAATTCTTGATTTTGTGAAAAATAGCAAATGTAATAAATGGAATATATTTCTAAATGCTATTAAAAATAAATTGCACTTTTCGTTTCTGCTGAAGTTCCTTCGGAACCGAATAACTCCATAGCTATTTTTTTACTTTTGTAGTACTACAGCATGAAAAAAATTATTGTAAATTCTTGATTTTGTGAAAAATAGCAAATGTAATAAATGGAATATATTTCTAAATGCTATTAAAAATAAATAGCACCTTTTGTTTCTACTGAAGTTCCTTCGGAACCGAATAACTCCATAGCTATTTTTTTACTTTTGTAGTACCACAGCATGAAAAAAATTATTGTAAATTCTTGATTTTGTGAAAAATAGCAAATGTAATAAATGGAATATATTTCTAAATGCTATTAAAAACAAATTGCACTTTTCGTTTCTGCTGAAGTTCCTTCGGAACCGAATAACTCCATAGCTATTTTTTTACTTTTGTAGTACTACAGCATGAAAAAAATTATTGTAAATTCTTGATTTTGTGAAAAATAGCAAATGTAATAAATGGAATATATTTCTAAATGCTATTAAAAATAAATAGCACCTTTTGTTTCTACTGAAGTTCCTTCGGAACCGAATAACTCCATAGCTATTTTTTTACTTTTGTAGTACCACAGCATGAAAAAAATTATTGTAAATTCTTGATTTTGTGAAAAATAGCAAATGTAATAAATGGAATATATTTCTAAATGCTATTAAAAACAAATTGCACTTTTCGTTTCTGCTGAAGTTCCTTCGGAACCGAATAACTCCATAGCTATTTTTTTACTTTTGTAGTACCACAGCATGAAAAAAATTATTGTAAATTCTTGATTTTGTGAAAAATAGCAAATGTAATAAATGGAATATATTTCTAAATGCTATTAAAAACAAATTGCACTTTTCGTTTCTGCTGAAGTTCCTTCGGAACCGAATAACTCCATAGCTATTTTTTTACTTTTGTAGTACTACAGCATGAAAAAAATTATTGTAAATTCTTGATTTTGTGAAAAATAGCAAATGTAATAAATGGAATATATTTCTAAATGCTATTAAAAATAAATAGCACCTTTTGTTTCTACTGAAGTTCCTTCGGAACCGAATAACTCCATAGCTATTTTTTTACTTTTGTAGTACTACAGCATGAAAAAAATTATTGTAAATTCTTGATTTTGTGAAAAATAGCAAATGTAATAAATGGAATATATTTCTAAATGCTATTAAAAATAAATAGCACCTTTTGTTTCTACTGAAGTTCCTTCGGAACCGAATAACTCCATAGCTATTTTTTTACTTTTGTAGTACTACAGCATGAAAAAAATTATTGTAAATTCTTGATTTTGTGAAAAATAGCAAATGTAATAAATGGAATATATTTCTAAATGCTATTAAAAACAAATTGCACTTTTCGTTTCTGCTGAAGTTCCTTCGGAACCGAATAACTCCATAGCTATTTTTTTACTTTTGTAGTACCACAGCATGAAAAAAATTATTGTAAATTCTTGATTTTGTGAAAAATAGCAAATGTAATAAATGGAATATATTTCTAAATGCTATTAAAAACAAATTGCACTTTTCGTTTCTGCTGAAGTTCCTTCGGAACCGAATAACTCCATAGCTATTTTTTTACTTTTGTAGTACTACAGCATGAAAAAAATTATTGTAAATTCTTGATTTTGTGAAAAATAGCAAATGTAATAAATGGAATATATTTCTAAATGCTATTAAAAATAAATAGCACCTTTTGTTTCTACTGAAGTTCCTTCGGAACCGAATAACTCCATAGCTATTTTTTTACTTTTGTAGTACTACAGCATGAAAAAAATTATTGTAAATTCTTGATTTTGTGAAAAATAGCAAATGTAATAAATGGAATATATTTCTAAATGCTATTAAAAATAAATAGCACCTTTTGTTTCTACTGAAGTTCCTTCGGAACCGAATAACTCCATAGCTATTTTTTTACTTTTGTAGTACCACAGCATGAAAAAAATTATTGTAAATTCTTGATTTTGTGAAAAATAGCAAATGTAATAAATGGAATATATTTCTAAATGCTATTAAAAACAAATTGCACTTTTCGTTTCTGCTGAAGTTCCTTCGGAACCGAATAACTCCATAGCTATTTTTTTACTTTTGTAGTACTACAGCATGAAAAAAATTATTGTAAATTCTTGATTTTGTGAAAAATAGCAAATGTAATAAATGGAATATATTTCTAAATGCTATTAAAAATAAATAGCACCTTTTGTTTCTACTGAAGTTCCTTCGGAACCGAATAACTCCATAGCTATTTTTTTACTTTTGTAGTACTACAGCATGAAAAAAATTATTGTAAATTCTTGATTTTGTGAAAAATAGCAAATGTAATAAATGGAATATATTTCTAAATGCTATTAAAAATAAATAGCACCTTTTGTTTCTACTGAAGTTCCTTCGGAACCGAATAACTCCATAGCTATTTTTTTACTTTTGTAGTACTACAGCATGAAAAAAATTATTGTAAATTCTTGATTTTGTGAAAAATAGCAAATGTAATAAATGGAATATATTTCTAAATGCTATTTAAAACAAATTGCACCTTTCGTTTCTACTGAAGTTCCTTCGGAACCGAATAACTCCATAGCTATTTTTTTACTTTTGTAGTACTACAGCATGAAAAAAATTATTGTAAATTCTTGATTTTGTGAAAAATAGCAAATGTAATAAATGGAATATATTTCTAAATGCTATTAAAAATAAATAGCACCTTTTGTTTCTACTGAAGTTCCTTCGGAACCGAATAACTCCATAGCTATTTTTTTACTTTTGTAGTACCACAGCATGAAAAAAATTATTGTAAATTCTTGATTTTGTGAAAAATAGCAAATGTAATAAATGGAATATATTTCTAAATGCTATTAAAAACAAATTGCACTTTTCGTTTCTGCTGAAGTTCCTTCGGAACCGAATAACTCCATAGCTATTTTTTTACTTTTGTAGTACTACAGCATGAAAAAAATTATTGTAAATTCTTGATTTTGTGAAAAATAGCAAATGTAATAAATGGAATATATTTCTAAATGCTATTAAAAATAAATAGCACCTTTTGTTTCTACTGAAGTTCCTTCGGAACCGAATAACTCCATAGCTATTTTTTTACTTTTGTAGTACTACAGCATGAAAAAAATTATTGTAAATTCTTGATTTTGTGAAAAATAGCAAATGTAATAAATGGAATATATTTCTAAATGCTATTTAAAACAAATAGCACCTTTTGTTTCTACTGAAGTTCCTTCGGAACCGAATAACTCCATAGCTATTTTTTTACTTTTGTAGTACTACAGCATGAAAAAAATTATTGTAAATTCTTGATTTTGTGAAAAATAGCAAATGTAATAAATGGAATATATTTCTAAATGCTATTAAAAATAAATAGCACCTTTTGTTTCTACTGAAGTTCCTTCGGAACCGAATAACTCCATAGCTATTTTTTTACTTTTGTAGTACTACAGCATGAAAAAAATTATTGTAAATTCTTGATTTTGTGAAAAATAGCAAATGTAATAAATGGAATATATTTCTAAATGCTATTAAAAACAAATTGCACCTTTCGTTTCTACTGAAGTTCCTTCGGAACCGAATAACTCCATAGCTATTTTTTTACTTTTGTAGTACTACAGCATGAAAAAAATTATTGTAAATTCTTGATTTTGTGAAAAATAGCAAATGTAATAAATGGAATATATTTCTAAATGCTATTAAAAATAAATTGCACCTTTCGTTTCTACTGAAGTTCCTTCGGAACCGAATAACTCCATAGCTATTTTTTTACTTTTGTAGTACTACAGCATGAAAAAAATTATTGTAAATTCTTGATTTTGTGAAAAATAGCAAATGTAATAAATGGAATATATTTCTAAATGCTATTAAAAATAAATTGCACCTTTCGTTTCTACTGAAGTTCCTTCGGAACCGAATAACTCCATAGCTATTTTTTTACTTTTGTAGTACTACAGCATGAAAAAAATTATTGTAAATTCTTGATTTTGTGAAAAATAGCAAATGTAATAAATGGAATATATTTCTAAATGCTATTAAAAATAAATAGCACCTTTTGTTTCTACTGAAGTTCCTTCGGAACCGAATAACTCCATAGCTATTTTTTTACTTTTGTAGTACTACAGCATGAAAAAAATTATTGTAAATTCTTGATTTTGTGAAAAATAGCAAATGTAATAAATGGAATATATTTCTAAATGCTATTTAAAACAAATAGCACCTTTTGTTTCTACTGAAGTTCCTTCGGAACCGAATAACTCCATAGCTATTTTTTTACTTTTGTAGTACTACAGCATGAAAAAAATTATTGTAAATTCTTGATTTTGTGAAAAATAGCAAATGTAATAAATGGAATATATTTCTAAATGCTATTAAAAATAAATAGCACCTTTTGTTTCTACTGAAGTTCCTTCGGAACCGAATAACTCCATAGCTATTTTTTTACTTTTGTAGTACTACAGCATGAAAAAAATTATTGTAAATTCTTGATTTTGTGAAAAATAGCAAATGTAATAAATGGAATATATTTCTAAATGCTATTAAAAACAAATTGCACCTTTCGTTTCTACTGAAGTTCCTTCGGAACCGAATAACTCCATAGCTATTTTTTTACTTTTGTAGTACTACAGCATGAAAAAAATTATTGTAAATTCTTGATTTTGTGAAAAATAGCAAATGTAATAAATGGAATATATTTCTAAATGCTATTAAAAATAAATTGCACCTTTCGTTTCTACTGAAGTTCCTTCGGAACCGAATAACTCCATAGCTATTTTTTTACTTTTGTAGTACTACAGCATGAAAAAAATTATTGTAAATTCTTGATTTTGTGAAAAATAGCAAATGTAATAAATGGAATATATTTCTAAATGCTATTAAAAATAAATTGCACCTTTCGTTTCTACTGAAGTTCCTTCGGAACCGAATAACTCCATAGCTATTTTTTTACTTTTGTAGTACCACAGCATGAAAAAAATTATTGTAAATTCTTGATTTTGTGAAAAATAGCAAATGTAATAAATGGAATATATTTCTAAATGCTATTAAAAACAAATTGCACTTTTCGTTTCTGCTGAAGTTCCTTCGGAACCGAATAACTCCATAGCTATTTTTTTACTTTTGTAGTACTACAGCATGAAAAAAATTATTGTAAATTCTTGATTTTGTGAAAAATAGCAAATGTAATAAATGGAATATATTTCTAAATGCTATTAAAAACAAATTGCACTTTTCGTTTCTGCTGAAGTTCCTTCGGAACCGAATAACTCCATAGCTATTTTTTTACTTTTGTAGTACTACAGCATGAAAAAAATTATTGTAAATTCTTGATTTTGTGAAAAATAGCAAATGTAATAAATGGAATATATTTCTAAATGCTATTTAAAACAAATAGCACCTTTTGTTTCTACTGAAGTTCCTTCGGAACCGAATAACTCCATAGCTATTTTTTTACTTTTGTAGTACTACAGCATGAAAAAAATTATTGTAAATTCTTGATTTTGTGAAAAATAGCAAATGTAATAAATGGAATATATTTCTAAATGCTATTAAAAATAAATAGCACCTTTTGTTTCTACTGAAGTTCCTTCGGAACCGAATAACTCCATAGCTATTTTTTTACTTTTGTAGTACTACAGCATGAAAAAAATTATTGTAAATTCTTGATTTTGTGAAAAATAGCAAATGTAATAAATGGAATATATTTCTAAATGCTATTAAAAACAAATTGCACCTTTCGTTTCTACTGAAGTTCCTTCGGAACCGAATAACTCCATAGCTATTTTTTTACTTTTGTAGTACTACAGCATGAAAAAAATTATTGTAAATTCTTGATTTTGTGAAAAATAGCAAATGTAATAAATGGAATATATTTCTAAATGCTATTAAAAATAAATTGCACCTTTCGTTTCTACTGAAGTTCCTTCGGAACCGAATAACTCCATAGCTATTTTTTTACTTTTGTAGTACTACAGCATGAAAAAAATTATTGTAAATTCTTGATTTTGTGAAAAATAGCAAATGTAATAAATGGAATATATTTCTAAATGCTATTAAAAATAAATTGCACCTTTCGTTTCTACTGAAGTTCCTTCGGAACCGAATAACTCCATAGCTATTTTTTTACTTTTGTAGTACCACAGCATGAAAAAAATTATTGTAAATTCTTGATTTTGTGAAAAATAGCAAATGTAATAAATGGAATATATTTCTAAATGCTATTAAAAACAAATTGCACTTTTCGTTTCTGCTGAAGTTCCTTCGGAACCGAATAACTCCATAGCTATTTTTTTACTTTTGTAGTACTACAGCATGAAAAAAATTATTGTAAATTCTTGATTTTGTGAAAAATAGCAAATGTAATAAATGGAATATATTTCTAAATGCTATTAAAAACAAATTGCACTTTTCGTTTCTGCTGAAGTTCCTTCGGAACCGAATAACTCCATAGCTATTTTTTTACTTTTGTAGTACTACAGCATGAAAAAAATTATTGTAAATTCTTGATTTTGTGAAAAATAGCAAATGTAATAAATGGAATATATTTCTAAATGCTATTAAAAATAAATAGCACCTTTTGTTTCTACTGAAGTTCCTTCGGAACCGAATAACTCCATAGCTATTTTTTTACTTTTGTAGTACTACAGCATGAAAAAAATTATTGTAAATTCTTGATTTTGTGAAAAATAGCAAATGTAATAAATGGAATATATTTCTAAATGCTATTTAAAACAAATAGCACCTTTTGTTTCTACTGAAGTTCCTTCGGAACCGAATAACTCCATAGCTATTTTTTTACTTTTGTAGTACTACAGCATGAAAAAAATTATTGTAAATTCTTGATTTTGTGAAAAATAGCAAATGTAATAAATGGAATATATTTCTAAATGCTATTAAAAATAAATAGCACCTTTTGTTTCTACTGAAGTTCCTTCGGAACCGAATAACTCCATAGCTATTTTTTTACTTTTGTAGTACTACAGCATGAAAAAAATTATTGTAAATTCTTGATTTTGTGAAAAATAGCAAATGTAATAAATGGAATATATTTCTAAATGCTATTAAAAACAAATTGCACCTTTCGTTTCTACTGAAGTTCCTTCGGAACCGAATAACTCCATAGCTATTTTTTTACTTTTGTAGTACTACAGCATGAAAAAAATTATTGTAAATTCTTGATTTTGTGAAAAATAGCAAATGTAATAAATGGAATATATTTCTAAATGCTATTAAAAATAAATTGCACCTTTCGTTTCTACTGAAGTTCCTTCGGAACCGAATAACTCCATAGCTATTTTTTTACTTTTGTAGTACTACAGCATGAAAAAAATTATTGTAAATTCTTGATTTTGTGAAAAATAGCAAATGTAATAAATGGAATATATTTCTAAATGCTATTAAAAATAAATTGCACCTTTCGTTTCTACTGAAGTTCCTTCGGAACCGAATAACTCCATAGCTATTTTTTTACTTTTGTAGTACCACAGCATGAAAAAAATTATTGTAAATTCTTGATTTTGTGAAAAATAGCAAATGTAATAAATGGAATATATTTCTAAATGCTATTAAAAACAAATTGCACTTTTCGTTTCTGCTGAAGTTCCTTCGGAACCGAATAACTCCATAGCTATTTTTTTACTTTTGTAGTACTACAGCATGAAAAAAATTATTGTAAATTCTTGATTTTGTGAAAAATAGCAAATGTAATAAATGGAATATATTTCTAAATGCTATTTAAAACAAATAGCACCTTTTGTTTCTACTGAAGTTCCTTCGGAACCGAATAACTCCATAGCTATTTTTTTACTTTTGTAGTACTACAGCATGAAAAAAATTATTGTAAATTCTTGATTTTGTGAAAAATAGCAAATGTAATAAATGGAATATATTTCTAAATGCTATTAAAAATAAATAGCACCTTTTGTTTCTACTGAAGTTCCTTCGGAACCGAATAACTCCATAGCTATTTTTTTACTTTTGTAGTACTACAGCATGAAAAAAATTATTGTAAATTCTTGATTTTGTGAAAAATAGCAAATGTAATAAATGGAATATATTTCTAAATGCTATTAAAAACAAATTGCACCTTTCGTTTCTACTGAAGTTCCTTCGGAACCGAATAACTCCATAGCTATTTTTTTACTTTTGTAGTACTACAGCATGAAAAAAATTATTGTAAATTCTTGATTTTGTGAAAAATAGCAAATGTAATAAATGGAATATATTTCTAAATGCTATTAAAAATAAATTGCACCTTTCGTTTCTACTGAAGTTCCTTCGGAACCGAATAACTCCATAGCTATTTTTTTACTTTTGTAGTACTACAGCATGAAAAAAATTATTGTAAATTCTTGATTTTGTGAAAAATAGCAAATGTAATAAATGGAATATATTTCTAAATGCTATTAAAAATAAATTGCACCTTTCGTTTCTACTGAAGTTCCTTCGGAACCGAATAACTCCATAGCTATTTTTTTACTTTTGTAGTACTACAGCATGAAAAAAATTATTGTAAATTCTTGATTTTGTGAAAAATAGCAAATGTAATAAATGGAATATATTTCTAAATGCTATTAAAAATAAATAGCACCTTTTGTTTCTACTGAAGTTCCTTCGGAACCGAATAACTCCATAGCTATTTTTTTACTTTTGTAGTACTACAGCATGAAAAAAATTATTGTAAATTCTTGATTTTGTGAAAAATAGCAAATGTAATAAATGGAATATATTTCTAAATGCTATTAAAAACAAATTGCACCTTTCGTTTCTACTGAAGTTCCTTCGGAACCGAATAACTCCATAGCTATTTTTTTACTTTTGTAGTACCACAGCATGAAAAAAATTATTGTAAATTCTTGATTTTGTGAAAAATAGCAAATGTAATAAATGGAATATATTTCTAAATGCTATTAAAAACAAATTGCACCTTTCGTTTCTACTGAAGTTCCTTCGGAACCGAATAACTCCATAGCTATTTTTTTACTTTTGTAGTACTACAGCATGAAAAAAATTATTGTAAATTCTTGATTTTGTGAAAAATAGCAAATGTAATAAATGGAATATATTTCTAAATGCTATTAAAAACAAATTGCACCTTTCGTTTCTACTGAAGTTCCTTCGGAACCGAATAACTCCATAGCTATTTTTTTACTTTTGTAGTACTACAGCATGAAAAAAATTATTGTAAATTCTTGATTTTGTGAAAAATAGCAAATGTAATAAATGGAATATATTTCTAAATGCTATTAAAAATAAATAGCACCTTTTGTTTCTACTGAAGTTCCTTCGGAACCGAATAACTCCATAGCTATTTTTTTACTTTTGTAGTACCACAGCATGAAAAAAATTATTGTAAATTCTTGATTTTGTGAAAAATAGCAAATGTAATAAATGGAATATATTTCTAAATGCTATTAAAAACAAATTGCACTTTTCGTTTCTGCTGAAGTTCCTTCGGAACCGAATAACTCCATAGCTATTTTTTTACTTTTGTAGTACTACAGCATGAAAAAAATTATTGTAAATTCTTGATTTTGTGAAAAATAGCAAATGTAATAAATGGAATATATTTCTAAATGCTATTAAAAATAAATAGCACCTTTTGTTTCTACTGAAGTTCCTTCGGAACCGAATAACTCCATAGCTATTTTTTTACTTTTGTAGTACTACAGCATGAAAAAAATTATTGTAAATTCTTGATTTTGTGAAAAATAGCAAATGTAATAAATGGAATATATTTCTAAATGCTATTAAAAATAAATAGCACCTTTTGTTTCTACTGAAGTTCCTTCGGAACCGAATAACTCCATAGCTATTTTTTTACTTTTGTAGTACTACAGCATGAAAAAAATTATTGTAAATTCTTGATTTTGTGAAAAATAGCAAATGTAATAAATGGAATATATTTCTAAATGCTATTTAAAACAAATTGCACCTTTCGTTTCTACTGAAGTTCCTTCGGAACCGAATAACTCCATAGCTATTTTTTTACTTTTGTAGTACTACAGCATGAAAAAAATTATTGTAAATTCTTGATTTTGTGAAAAATAGCAAATGTAATAAATGGAATATATTTCTAAATGCTATTAAAAATAAATAGCACCTTTTGTTTCTACTGAAGTTCCTTCGGAACCGAATAACTCCATAGCTATTTTTTTACTTTTGTAGTACCACAGCATGAAAAAAATTATTGTAAATTCTTGATTTTGTGAAAAATAGCAAATGTAATAAATGGAATATATTTCTAAATGCTATTAAAAACAAATTGCACTTTTCGTTTCTGCTGAAGTTCCTTCGGAACCGAATAACTCCATAGCTATTTTTTTACTTTTGTAGTACTACAGCATGAAAAAAATTATTGTAAATTCTTGATTTTGTGAAAAATAGCAAATGTAATAAATGGAATATATTTCTAAATGCTATTAAAAATAAATAGCACCTTTTGTTTCTACTGAAGTTCCTTCGGAACCGAATAACTCCATAGCTATTTTTTTACTTTTGTAGTACTACAGCATGAAAAAAATTATTGTAAATTCTTGATTTTGTGAAAAATAGCAAATGTAATAAATGGAATATATTTCTAAATGCTATTTAAAACAAATAGCACCTTTTGTTTCTACTGAAGTTCCTTCGGAACCGAATAACTCCATAGCTATTTTTTTACTTTTGTAGTACTACAGCATGAAAAAAATTATTGTAAATTCTTGATTTTGTGAAAAATAGCAAATGTAATAAATGGAATATATTTCTAAATGCTATTAAAAATAAATAGCACCTTTTGTTTCTACTGAAGTTCCTTCGGAACCGAATAACTCCATAGCTATTTTTTTACTTTTGTAGTACTACAGCATGAAAAAAATTATTGTAAATTCTTGATTTTGTGAAAAATAGCAAATGTAATAAATGGAATATATTTCTAAATGCTATTAAAAACAAATTGCACCTTTCGTTTCTACTGAAGTTCCTTCGGAACCGAATAACTCCATAGCTATTTTTTTACTTTTGTAGTACTACAGCATGAAAAAAATTATTGTAAATTCTTGATTTTGTGAAAAATAGCAAATGTAATAAATGGAATATATTTCTAAATGCTATTAAAAACAAATTGCACCTTTCGTTTCTACTGAAGTTCCTTCGGAACCGAATAACTCCATAGCTATTTTTTTACTTTTGTAGTACTACAGCATGAAAAAAATTATTGTAAATTCTTGATTTTGTGAAAAATAGCAAATGTAATAAATGGAATATATTTCTAAATGCTATTAAAAACAAATTGCACCTTTCGTTTCTACTGAAGTTCCTTCGGAACCGAATAACTCCATAGCTATTTTTTTACTTTTGTAGTACCACAGCATGAAAAAAATTATTGTAAATTCTTGATTTTGTGAAAAATAGCAAATGTAATAAATGGAATATATTTCTAAATGCTATTAAAAACAAATTGCACTTTTCGTTTCTGCTGAAGTTCCTTCGGAACCGAATAACTCCATAGCTATTTTTTTACTTTTGTAGTACTACAGCATGAAAAAAATTATTGTAAATTCTTGATTTTGTGAAAAATAGCAAATGTAATAAATGGAATATATTTCTAAATGCTATTAAAAATAAATAGCACCTTTTGTTTCTACTGAAGTTCCTTCGGAACCGAATAACTCCATAGCTATTTTTTTACTTTTGTAGTACTACAGCATGAAAAAAATTATTGTAAATTCTTGATTTTGTGAAAAATAGCAAATGTAATAAATGGAATATATTTCTAAATGCTATTAAAAACAAATTGCACCTTTCGTTTCTACTGAAGTACCTTCGGAACCGAATAACTCCATAGCTATTTTTTTACTTTTGTAGTACCACAGCATGAAAAAAATTATTGTAAATTCTTGATTTTGTGAAAAATAGCAAATGTAATAAATGGAATATATTTCTAAATGCTATTAAAAACAAATTGCACCTTTCGTTTCTACTGAAGTTCCTTCGGAACCGAATAACTCCATAGCTATTTTTTTACTTTTGTAGTACTACAGCATGAAAAAAATTATTGTAAATTCTTGATTTTGTGAAAAATAGCAAATGTAATAAATGGAATATATTTCTAAATGCTATTAAAAACAAATTGCACCTTTCGTTTCTACTGAAGTTCCTTCGGAACCGAATAACTCCATAGCTATTTTTTTACTTTTGTAGTACTACAGCATGAAAAAAATTATTGTAAATTCTTGATTTTGTGAAAAATAGCAAATGTAATAAATGGAATATATTTCTAAATGCTATTAAAAATAAATTGCACCTTTCGTTTCTACTGAAGTTCCTTCGGAACCGAATAACTCCATAGCTATTTTTTTACTTTTGTAGTACTACAGCATGAAAAAAATTATTGTAAATTCTTGATTTTGTGAAAAATAGCAAATGTAATAAATGGAATATATTTCTAAATGCTATTAAAAATAAATAGCACCTTTTGTTTCTACTGAAGTTCCTTCGGAACCGAATAACTCCATAGCTATTTTTTTACTTTTGTAGTACTACAGCATGAAAAAAATTATTGTAAATTCTTGATTTTGTGAAAAATAGCAAATGTAATAAATGGAATATATTTCTAAATGCTATTAAAAACAAATTGCACCTTTCGTTTCTACTGAAGTTCCTTCGGAACCGAATAACTCCATAGCTATTTTTTTACTTTTGTAGTACCACAGCATGAAAAAAATTATTGTAAATTCTTGATTTTGTGAAAAATAGCAAATGTAATAAATGGAATATATTTCTAAATGCTATTAAAAACAAATTGCACCTTTCGTTTCTACTGAAGTTCCTTCGGAACCGAATAACTCCATAGCTATTTTTTTACTTTTGTAGTACTACAGCATGAAAAAAATTATTGTAAATTCTTGATTTTGTGAAAAATAGCAAATGTAATAAATGGAATATATTTCTAAATGCTATTAAAAACAAATTGCACTTTTCGTTTCTGCTGAAGTTCCTTCGGAACCGAATAACTCCATAGCTATTTTTTTACTTTTGTAGTACTACAGCATGAAAAAAATTATTGTAAATTCTTGATTTTGTGAAAAATAGCAAATGTAATAAATGGAATATATTTCTAAATGCTATTAAAAACAAATTGCACCTTTCGTTTCTACTGAAGTTCCTTCGGAACCGAATAACTCCATAGCTATTTTTTTACTTTTGTAGAACTACAGCATGAAAAAAATTATTGTAAATTCTTGATTTTGTGAAAAATAGCAAATGTAATAAATGGAATATATTTCTAAATGCTATTAAAAACAAATTGCACCTTTCGTTTCTACTGAAGTTCCTTCGGAACCGAATAACTCCATAGCTATTTTTTAACTTTTGTAGTACTACAGCATGAAAAAAATTATTGTAAATTCTTGATTTTGTGAAAAATAGCAAATGTAATAAATGGAATATATTTCTAAATGCTATTAAAAACAAATTGCACTTTTCGTTTCTGCTGAAGTTCCTTCGGAACCGAATAACTCCATAGCTATTTTGGTACAATTGTAGTACTACAGCATGAAAAGAAATTTAAAAAAATTCATAAATTTTGAAAAAAATAGCAAATTTAATAAATGGAATATGTTTTAAAATGTTCTTCAAATGAAATTGCAGTTTCGATTTTGGCTGAAGTTTCTTCGGAACCGAATAACTCCATAGCTATTTTGGTACAATTGTAGTACTACAGCATGAAAAGAAATTTAATAAAATTCATAAATTTTGAAAAAAATAGCAAATGTAATAAATGGAATATGTTTTAAAATGCTATTCAAATCAAATTGCAGTTTCGATTTTGGCTGAAGTTTCTTCGGAACCGAATAACTCCATAGCTATTTTGGTACAATTGTAGTACTACAGCATGAAAAGAAATTTTAAAAAATTCAAAAATTTTGAAAAAAAGAGCAAATGTTATAAATGGAATATGTTTTAAAATGCTCTTCAAATCAAATTGCAGTTTTGGTTTTGGCTGAAGTTTCTTCGGAACCGAATAACTCCATAGCTATTTCGCTACAATTGTAGTACTACAGCATGAAAAGAAATTTAAAAAAATTCAAAAATTTTGAAAAAAAGAGCAAATGTTATAAATGGAATATGTTTTAAAATGCTCTTCAAATCAAATTGCAGTTTTGGTTTTGGCTGAAGTTTCTTCGGAACCGAATAACTCCATAGCTATTTTGGTACAATTGTAGTACTACAGCATGAAAAGAAATTTAATAAAATTCATAAATTTTAAAAAAAATAGCAAATGTAATAAATGGAATATGTTTTAAAATGCTCTTCAAATCAAATTGCAGTTTCGGTTTTGGCTGAAGTTTCTTCGGAACCGAATAACTCCATAGCTATTTTGGTACATATGTAGTACTACAGCATGAAAAGAAATTTAATAAAATTCATAAATTTTGAAAAAAATAGCAAATGTAATAAATGGAATATGTTTTAAAATGCTATTCAAATCAAATTGCAGTTTTGGTTTTGGCTGAAGTTTCTTCGGAACCGAATAACTCCATAGCTATTTTGGTACAATTGTAGTACTACAGCATGAAAAGAAATTTAAAAAAATTCATAAATTTTGAAAAAAATAGCAAATGTAATAAATGGAATATGTTTTAAAATGCTCTTCAAATCAAACTGCAGTTTTGGTTTTGGCTGAAGTTTCTTCGGAACCGAATAACTCCATAGCTATTTCGGTACAATTGTAGTACTACAGCATGAAAAGAAATTTAATAAAATTCATAAATTTTGAAAAAAATAGCAAATGTAATAAATGGAATATGTTTTAAAATGCTCTTCAAATCAAATTGCAGTTTTGGTTTTGGCTGAAGTTTCTTCGGAACCGAATAACTCCATAGCTATTTCGGTACAATTGTAGTACTACAGCATGAAAAGAAATTTAAAAAAATTCATAAATTTTGAAAAAAATAGCAAATGTAATAAATGGAATATGTTTTAAAATGCTCTTCAAATCAAACTGCAGTTTTGGTTTTGGCTGAAGTTTCTTCGGAACCGAATAACTCCATAGCTATTTCGGTACAATTGTAGTACTACAGCATGAAAAGAAATTTAATAAAATTCATAAATTTTGAAAAAAATAGCAAATGTAATAAATGGAATATGTTTTAAAATGCTCTTCAAATCAAATTGCAGTTTTGGTTTTGGCTGAAGTTTCTTCGGAACCGAATAACTCCATAGCTATTTTGGTACAATTGTAGTACTACAGCATGAAAAGAAATTTAAAAAAATTCATAAATTTTGAAAAAAATAGCAAATGTAATAAATGGAATATGTTTTAAAATGCTCTTCAAATCAAACTGCAGTTTTGGTTTTGGCTGAAGTTTCTTCGGAACCGAATAACTCCATAGCTATTTCGGTACAATTGTAGTACTACAGCATGAAAAGAAATTTAATAAAATTCATAAATTTTGAAAAAAATAGCAAATGTAATAAATGGAATATGTTTTAAAATGCTCTTCAAATCAAATTGCAGTTTTGGTTTTGGCTGAAGTTTCTTCGGAACCGAATAACTCCATAGCTATTTTGGTACAATTGTAGTACTACAGCATGAAAAGAAATTTAAAAAAATTCATAAATTTTGAAAAAAATAGCAAATGTAATAAATGGAATATGTTTTAAAATGCTCTTCAAATCAAACTGCAGTTTTGGTTTTGGCTGAAGTTTCTTCGGAACCGAATAACTCCATAGCTATTTCGGTACAATTGTAGTACTACAGCATGAAAAGAAATTTAATAAAATTCATAAATTTTGAAAAAAATAGCAAATGTAATAAATGGAATATGTTTTAAAATGCTCTTCAAATCAAATTGAAGTTTTGGTTTTGGCTGAAGTTTCTTCGGAACCGAATAACTCCATAGCTATTTTGGTACAATTGTAGTACTACAGCATGAAAAGAAATTTAAAAAAATTCATAAATTTTGAAAAAAATAGCAAATGTAATAAATGGAATATGTTTTAAAATGCTCTTCAAATCAAATTGCAGTTTTGGTTAGTAGTGAGGCGGAGGGTTTAGCGTTATTTTCGACATGGGCGGAGTCTATGGTATACTGTAGTTTTTCAAGGATGTTTTCGAGGTTGTTTTGGGATACTGTAGGATACTGTAGTTTTCACTCGATGCTTTTTCATTCTTTGCGATTTCGAAATAATATTGCGAAATATTTACTGATAAGAATTTTTAGTGATAAGAATTTTTACTGATAAGAATTTTTAGTGATAATATTTTTAATGATAAGAATTTTTTTAATGATAAGAAACTTTTACTGATAAGGTAACAAAACAATCGATATTTTTTTAACGGAAAAAAGAGGGACCAGTTTTTAAAGGAAACAGTTTTTTTGTTTTAAAGCGTTAACGAAAAAAAAAACTTTTGGTTACTGATAAGAAACTATTACTGATAAGATAAAAAAGAATCAATAAAAAATCGATATTTAAAAAATTTATCAGTTATCACTCATAAAAAAACAACCACTATAAAATCTAATCACCACAACAAATATTTCACGACTCACTCTCAGAAACATATTTCACAATAATGATGACTTTAAAAAAAAGAAACACCACTTTAATAAAAAATAGCATACTGTATAAAAAAAGGACGCCACTTTTCCCGCCAAAAAAAAGACGCCACTTTTCCCGCCAAAAAAAGGACGCCACTTTTCCCGCCAAAAAAAAGGACGCCAATTTTCCCGCCAAAAATATTTCGCAATAATTTGTCACCAAACAAAACAATCGATATAAAATCAAAAATTTTGAGACAGTGGTAATTAAGTTTCCAGCCAAACTTTTTTTCGTGAAAAAAAGTTTGACTGGAAAATTCCCCCAAGGGCCGGGCGGGCGGGCGGGAGGGCGCAACGTTTACTCCTTGTTCGCAACGGTTACATTTTGTTCGCAAAATCAATAAGGAATTAATACAAATAACTTTTTTATCTCTTTTTAACAAATTGGAGTACAAAATGACCGTTCGCACGATCACAAACAATAGGATTTCCAAGAAAATCTTTAAATTCTAAAGAAATAGAATGAACCAAAGTTTTTTCAACCTTCAAGTACAACGGATCCGAAAAGAATGAATAAACTGTTTTTCCTTTTTGGACTGGTATTATTGCAATTTCTGCATCATGATACTTATTAAATGACCGGAGAATCCCATGAACATGGATACAAATATGACTGTAGAAGGGGTTGACTGAGGGCAAGTCACTTGCAGTTTGATTATTTAATATTGTAGTTCCCTGAGTAAAACCTGTTGCTTGAGCAAAACCATGACTTAATTTCAATGAATTGATATATTTTGTGTCATAAGAAACAATAAAACGGTTTGAAAATGTTTTTCTAAAGTTAATTGATTTCAACCCTTTCAATTGAAATTCATTTAATTCAACAGATTCTGCTGGGAATTCACTCATCTCAACATCTTCTGATGTAATTTCAGGTACAACTGGTTTTGTTATTGGTGTTTCAGGTACAACTGGCTTTGTTATTGGTGTTTCAGGTTCAACTTTAGTTTCTAATTCACCAACTTTTTTTCCTTCATCGGGATCTGGAAATGCAAATGGTACCGGTCCCTGTTCATTAACTTCCTTTCGTTCTCCGACTTTTTCTCCTTCATCAGGATCCGGAAATGCAAAGGGTGTCACTTCTTTTTCAACTTTGCTTTCATTATCATCCTTTTTTTCAGATTCACCAACTTTTTCATCAGGATCCGGAAATGCAAAAGGTGTCACTTCTTTTTCAACTTTACTTTCATTATCATCCTTTTTTTCAGATTCACCAACTTTTTCATCGGATGTTATCACTGGATAATCTTCAGGTGTTACATTTTCACGTTCTCCAACTTTTTCATCGGATGTTGTCGTTGGCAAATTCGAATCATCTGTTTTATTTTCGGGTTCACCAACTTTTTGATTTTTATTATCAGATAATATAGATGGATAATTATCTTCTTTTTCACTGTCAGTATCATCAAAAATAAAGGCTTCACTTTTTGGAGGTTCTCCGCTAGATATACCTTTGTTTTCTTGTGCAAGTTTTTGTTTATTTTCTTCTTCTTGCTTACGTGTTTTTTCTTCTTCTTGCTTACGTGTTTTTTCTTCTTCTTCTTGCTTACGTTTTTTTTCTTCTTCTTGCTGACGTTTTTTTTCTTCTTCTTCAAGCTTACGCTGTTTTTCTTCTTCAAGCTTTCTCTTATTTTCTTCTTCTTGCTTACGCTGTTTTTCTTCTTCAAGTTTTCTTTCTTCTTCAAGCTTACGCTGTTTTTCTTCTTCAAGCTTTTGTTTATTTTCTTCTTCAAGCTTTCTCTTATTTTTTTCTTCAAGCTTTCTCTTATTTTCTTCTTCAAGCTTTCTTTCTTCTTCAAGTTTTCTTTCTTCCTCTACCTTTCTCTTATTCTCCTTTTCAAGCTTTCGCCTATTTTCTTCTTCAACTGTAATTCCGTGTTTCCCTCCTTCAGACACAATTGGAGGTTTTCGTACGGGTTCAGGATAATTAGCTTTATCATAAGTAAAAATTGTAGCATGATCAAGAATTTCAACATCGAAACCAATTTTTGTAATAATGGGTTCTTTTTTAGTTCCAACTTTTACCTCAGGTTTCGGATCTTCTTTAGACTTCTCTACAGGTTTTTCTACAGGTTTCGGATCTTCTTTAGACTTCTCTACAGGTTTTTCTACAGGTTTCGGATCTTCTTTAGACTTCTCTACAGGTTTTTCTACAGGTTTCGGATCTTCTTTAGACTTCTCTACAGGTTTCGGATCTTCTTTAGACTTCTCTACAGGTTTTTCTACAGGTTTCGGATCTTCTTCATCATCATCGTCAACAATAATAACTTGTTGTTCTTGTTCCTCTTCGTCATCATCTCCAACACCAGTTATATTTCCAATCACATCCCTTTTTGCTCTTTCATTTAAAACAAAAATGTCTGACAGACTTCGTTTTTCTCTTCTTTTTGGAAACATTTCTTCTAGCACTATTTCAACGTTGGATGCCCCATAAGTATTAACAGGTCTTATAACTGTACTTGTACCATCTTGGAAATTTACCGTAATTTCATTTTCTGCCAATGACCATTTTGGTTCTAGACTAAATTCTTTTAATCCACAGCACCATGCGTTACCTGGTAACTCTAACGGGTTATCAAGTCTAATATTAATTTTATTTCCTTTATTTAACATAAATTTTTGTGTAATATATTCCATGATTAAAAAAACACGACTGCTCAGTTTGTACACAAATTACAAAATGAAAAAGTTTTATAAAACCGTTTGATACTGTCTAAAAGTCTCTCGCGCATACATACTCTCTCTTGCACAATCTAGGTGCGAGTGTTTGTCCGTGTGTCCACAAGTGCATAAAATTTTAATGCATTATTAGAAAAACTGTTAAAAAATATGTAAAAAATATGTAAAAGATGTGTAAAAAATATGACAAATTCAATGGTTAAGGATACAAATTTGAACAAAAAGCTGACAAATTTTTTGCAAAAAGTGAACATGTAAAAAAATATGTAAAAAATATATAAAAAATATGGCAAATTCAATGGTTAAGCATAGCACATTGAAACAGTTTTGTGACAAAAATAACAAGGCTAAAAAGGGGTATACACATGGGGCAAAAATGATAGCATGAAAAAAATGGGGATGTATGGACACATGCTCACAAGGCGGATGTACGGATGCACGCTCACAAAAGTATAAATAGTTCGGGAGGGAAGGGGGTAAAGTTCATTTGGAGCTTTTTGTTAGCTGACAATCAGTCGCTTATTAATATTACTCTTATTAAAAATGATGCGAAAAGTTGATCCAGATAGTGAACCTCATATCCCTTCCCCACTAGATCTTTTTACTTCCAAACCTATGAATGTTGCTTTTCAAAATACTAATGTGGTTGAATACAGTCCTCTTAATCCTTATGGAACGCTTCCGATTCGATTTTCAATCAATTCTGGTTCTACTTATCTTGATCTGTCACAATGTTATCTTCAAACAACGTTCCAGCTTAAAAAGAAAGAAGTTACAAAAGTGGATGGTAAAGATGTTACTAAATTTGTCAATGTAATTGCTACAGATAAAGTTAGCCCCATCAATGCCTTTGGAGCTACTGCATTGAAAAACGTTAAAGTCTCATTTAATGGACGTCAAGTATATAATTCAAATGATTTATATGCTTACAATGCTTACATTAGACGCAGATTAGGGATTGAGAGTTCTCGGAATATTGACGACTTGGAACTTGCAGGATTCGCTGAAGATTCTGTAGATAGCCAAATTTCAGGAGCAGGCTTTGAAAATCGTCGAAGTAATTTTATTGTAAATAAAGAATTTCATGCAATCGCACACCTTGATGTTGACTTTTTTAAACAAAAAAAGTTTCTTCTTAATGAAATTACTGTAGATATTGAAATTACACCACATGATATGGATTTTAGTTTGATTAGTCAAGATAAAACTGCATATTCTTTTACAATTACAGACTATAAACTTTATGTAAAACAACATCATATTTTACCACAGTTGGATGACGAAATTCAAAAATCATTGAAAGCTGGTAATTTGGCAAGATATCCCTACACAAGAAATCTTGTTAATACACATTACGTATCTTCTGGAAGATTTGATTACAAAGCAACTTTATATAACGATTTTATCCCCAAACGTGTTTTTGTTGCACTTGTTGATGGACAAGCATTTAATGGAACTTTATACACTTCCCCTTTTGATTTCAAAAAATTCAATGTTCAAAACATACATATTAGTGCAAATAGCAAACTTGTTCCAACTTATCCCTATGATTTATCCAAAAATGAATTTGTTCGCTGCTTTAAAGATCTTGTAGATACTACCGAAAATACTGGATTATCTTTTGAAGAGTATTTAAACCACACATGTATTTATGCGTTTGATTTTCAATCATATCATTCAAAAAATGCTACTGAATTACAACATTTGGGAACAACTGCGCTTTCCATTAAATTTTCAAAAGCAGTTCCTGCAAACGGAATCCAAGTCATTATTTTTACAGAATTTGATTCATTAATGGCTTTTGACTATGCCCGAAACATTACCACTACTCTTCCTGTTTAATTTTTGTATACTTTGTTTTTTACGTGTTTTGTTTTTTTTTAATTTTTCGTGTTTTGTTTTGTTTAACGATTACAATAAAAAAATTTTTTTTAGATGTCATTTCAAAAGTTTATCGGTATTCCTTTTACTAGACACAATGATCTGTTAGAGACTGAAAAAAGATATAAAACTGAACTAGGAACTGTTAAAGAAGCCACTAATGCTATTGCTAATAATCAAGAAACTCAGGAATTTCTCCAACGTAAACAGGAATACAAAGAAAAACAAGAAGATATTCCCAAAAGTTTAAACAAAGAAATCCCCACAAAAGCTGCCACTTTAACACCTCCTTCTTCGGTAAAAAAAAGAAAACAACCAGTTCAAAACAATTTTGTATTCCCTATTGTAAAAAAATTTCGCGAGAGTCAAAAAAGAAAACCAAGACAGAAAAAAGCTACTCCCTCAAAGAGCGTAACTGGTTTACAAAAATGGAAGTTTATTCGTGAAGACTAAATGTATTTTTTTCCTTTTATTGTTAAATAAAAATGAAGGTCATTTGAATAACACATAGCGCGCAAAAAAAGACAGATGTTTTCCTTCTTTCATTTTTGGAGGATAGAAAAAAATCCTACTGTAAAAACATTGATCTTGCGAACAAGGAGTAAACGTTGCGAACAAGGAGTAACCGTTGCGCCCGCCCGCCCGCCCGCCCGCCCGCCCGGCCTTTGGGGGAATTTTCCAGTCAAACTTTTTTTCACGAAAAAAAGTTTGGCTGGAAACTTAATTACCACTGTCTCAAAATTTTTGATTTTATATCGATTGTTTTGTTTGGTGACAAATTATTGCGAAATATTTTTGGCGGGAAAATTGGCGTCCTTTTTTTTGGCGGGAAAAGTGGCGTCCTTTTTTTGGCGGGAAAAGTGGCGTCTTTTTTTTGGCGGGAAAAGTGGCGTCCTTTTTTTATACAGTATGCTATTTTTTATTAAAGTGGTGTTTCTTTTTTTTAAAGTCATCATTATTGTGAAATATGTTTCTGAGAGTGAGTCGTGAAATATTTGTTGTGGTGATTAGATTTTATAGTGGTTGTTTTTTTATGAGTGATAACTGATAAATTTTTTAAATATCGATTTTTTATTGATTCTTTTTTATCTTATCAGTAATAGTTTCTTATCAGTAACCAAAAGTTTTTTTTTTCGTTAACGCTTTAAAACAAAAAAACTGTTTCCTTTAAAAACTGGTCCCTCTTTTTTCCGTTAAAAAAATATCGATTGTTTTGTTACCTTATCAGTAAAAGTTTCTTATCATTAAAAAAATTCTTATCATTAAAAATATTATCACTAAAAATTCTTATCAGTAAAAATTCTTATCACTAAAAATTCTAATCAGTAAATATTTCGCAATATTATTTCGAAATCGCAAAGAATGAAAAAGCATCGAGTGAAAACTACAGTATCCTACAGTATCCCAAAACAACCTCGAAAACATCCTTGAAAAACTACAGTATACCATAGACTCCGCCCATGTCGAAAATAACGCTAAACCCTCCGCCTCACTACTTTGGTTTTGGCTGAAGTTTCTTCGGAACCGAATAACTCCATAGCTATTTCGGTACAATTGTAGTACTACAGCATGAAAAGAAATTTAAAAAAATATATAAATTTTGAAAAAAATAGCAAATGTTATAAATGGAATATGTTTTAAAATGCTATTCAAATCAAATTGCAGTTTTGGTTTTGGCTGAAGTTTCTTCGGAACCGAATAACTCCATAGCTATTTTGGTACAATTGTAGTACTACAGCATGAAAAGAAATTTAAAAAAATTCATAAATTTTGAAAAAAATAGCAAATATTATAAATGGAATATGTTTTAAAATGCTCTTCAAATCAAATTGCAGTTTTGGTTTTGGCTGAAGTTTCTTCGGAACCGAATAACTCCATAGCTATTTTGGTACAATTGTAGTACTACAGCATGAAAAGAAATTTAAAAAAATTCATAAATTTTGAAAAAAATAGCAAATATTATAAATGGAATATGTTTTAAAATGCTCTTCAAATCAAATTGCAGTTTTGGTTTTGGCTGAAGTTTCTTCGGAACCGAATAACTCCATAGCTATTTTGGTACAATTGTAGTACTACAGCATGAAAAGAAATTTAAAAAAATTCATAAATGTTGAAAAAAATAGCAAATGTAATAAATGGAATATGTTTTAAAATGCTATTCAAATCAAATTGCAGTTTTGGTTTTGGCTGAAGTTTCTTCGGAACCGAATAACTCCATAGCTATTTCGGTACAATTGTAGTACTACAGCATGAAAAGAAATTTAATAAAATTCATAAATGTTGAAAAAAATAGCAAATGTAATAAATGGAATATGTTTTAAAATGCTATTCAAATCAAATTGCAGTTTTGGTTTTGGCTGAAGTTTCTTCGGAACCGAATAACTCCATAGCTATTTTGGTACAATTGTAGTACTACAGCATGAAAAGAAATTTAAAAAAATTCATAAATTTTGAAAAAAATAGCAAATATTATAAATGGAATATGTTTTAAAATGCTCTTCAAATCAAATTGCAGTTTTGGTTTTGGCTGAAGTTTCTTCGGAACCGAATAACTCCATAGCTATTTTGGTACAATTGTAGTACTACAGCATGAAAAGAAGTTTAAAAAAATTCATAAATTTTGAAAAAAATAGCAAATGTAATAAATGGAATATGTTTTAAAATGCTATTCAAATCAAATTGCAGTTTTGGTTTTGGCTGAAGTTTCTTCGGAACCGAATAACTCCATAGCTATTTTGGTACAATTGTAGTACTACAGCATGAAAAGAAATTTAAAAAAATTCATAAATTTTGAAAAAAATAGCAAATATTATAAATGGAATATGTTTTAAAATGCTCTTCAAATCAAATTGCAGTTTTGGTTTTGGCTGAAGTTTCTTCGGAACCGAATAACTCCATAGCTATTTTGGTACAATTGTAGTACTACAGCATGAAAAGAAATTTAAAAAAATTCATAAATGTTGAAAAAAATAGCAAATGTAATAAATGGAATATGTTTTAAAATGCTCTTCAAATCAAATTGCAGTTTTGGTTTTGGCTGAAGTTTCTTCGGAACCGAATAACTCCATAGCTATTTTGGTACAATTGTAGTACTACAGCATGAAAAGAAATTTAAAAAAATTCATAAATTTTGAAAAAAATAGCAAATATTATAAATGGAATATGTTTTAAAATGCTCTTCAAATCAAATTGCAGTTTTGGTTTTGGCTGAAGTTTCTTCGGAACCGAATAACTCCATAGCTATTTTGGTACAATTGTAGTACTACAGCATGAAAAGAAGTTTAAAAAAATTCATAAATTTTGAAAAAAATAGCAAATGTAATAAATGGAATATGTTTTAAAATGCTATTCAAATCAAATTGCAGTTTTGGTTTTGGCTGAAGTTTCTTCGGAACCGAATAACTCCATAGCTATTTTGGTACAATTGTAGTACTACAGCATGAAAAGAAATTTAAAAAAATTCATAAATTTTGAAAAAAATAGCAAATATTATAAATGGAATATGTTTTAAAATGCTCTTCAAATCAAATTGCAGTTTTGGTTTTGGCTGAAGTTTCTTCGGAACCGAATAACTCCATAGCTATTTCGGTACAATTGTAGTACTACAGCATGAAAAGAAATTTAAAAAAATTCATAAATGTTGAAAAAAATAGCAAATGTAATAAATGGAATATGTTTTAAAATGCTATTCAAATCAAATTGCAGTTTTGGTTTTGGCTGAAGTTTCTTCGGAACCGAATAACTCCATAGCTATTTCGGTACAATTGTAGTACTACAGCATGAAAAGAAATTTAATAAAATTCATAAATGTTGAAAAAAATAGCAAATGTAATAAATGGAATATGTTTTAAAATGCTATTCAAATCAAATTGCAGTTTTGGTTTTGGCTGAAGTTTCTTCGGAACCGAATAACTCCATAGCTATTTTGGTACAATTGTAGTACTACAGCATGAAAAGAAATTTAAAAAAATTCATAAATTTTGAAAAAAATAGCAAATATTATAAATGGAATATGTTTTAAAATGCTCTTCAAATCAAATTGCAGTTTTGGTTTTGGCTGAAGTTTCTTCGGAACCGAATAACTCCATAGCTATTTTGGTACAATTGTAGTACTACAGCATGAAAAGAAGTTTAAAAAAATTCATAAATTTTGAAAAAAATAGCAAATGTAATAAATGGAATATGTTTTAAAATGCTATTCAAATCAAATTGCAGTTTTGGTTTTGGCTGAAGTTTCTTCGGAACCGAATAACTCCATAGCTATTTTGGTACAATTGTAGTACTACAGCATGAAAAGAAATTTAAAAAAATTCATAAATGTTGAAAAAAATAGCAAATGTAATAAATGGAATATGTTTTAAAATGCTCTTCAAATCAAATTGCAGTTTTGGTTTTGGCTGAAGTTTCTTCGGAACCGAATAACTCCATAGCTATTTTGGTACAATTGTAGTACTACAGCATGAAAAGAAATTTAATAAAATTCATAAATTTTGAAAAAAATAGCAAATGTAATAAATGGAATATGTTTTAAAATGTTCTTCAAATCAAATTGCAGTTTCGATTTTGGCTGAAGTTTCTTCGGAACCGAATAACTCCATAGCTATTTTGGTACAATTGTAGTACTACAGCATGAAAAGAAATTTAAAAAAATTCATAAATTTTGAAAAAAATAGCAAATATTATAAATGGAATATGTTTTAAAATGCTCTTCAAATCAAATTGCAGTTTTGGTTTTGGCTGAAGTTTCTTCGGAACCGAATAACTCCATAGCTATTTCGGTACAATTGTAGTACTACAGCATGAAAAGAAATTTAATAAAATTCATAAATGTTGAAAAAAATAGCAAATGTAATAAATGGAATATGTTTTAAAATGCTATTCAAATCAAATTGCAGTTTTGGTTTTGGCTGAAGTTTCTTCGGAACCGAATAACTCCATAGCTATTTTGGTACAATTGTAGTACTACAGCATGAAAAGAAGTTTAAAAAAATTCATAAATTTTGAAAAAAATAGCAAATGTAATAAATGGAATATGTTTTAAAATGCTATTCAAATCAAATTGCAGTTTTGGTTTTGGCTGAAGTTTCTTCGGAACCGAATAACTCCATAGCTATTTCGGTACAATTGTAGTACTACAGCATGAAAAGAAATTTAAAAAAATTCATAAATGTTGAAAAAAATAGCAAATGTAATAAATGGAATATGTTTTAAAATGCTATTCAAATCAAATTGCAGTTTTGGTTTTGGCTGAAGTTTCTTCGGAACCGAATAACTCCATAGCTATTTCGGTACAATTGTAGTACTACAGCATGAAAAGAAATTTAAAAAAATTCATAAATTTTGAAAAAAATAGCAAATATTATAAATGGAATATGTTTTAAAATGCTCTTCAAATCAAATTGCAGTTTTGGTTTTGGCTGAAGTTTCTTCGGAACCGAATAACTCCATAGCTATTTTGGTACAATTGTAGTACTACAGCATGAAAAGAAATTTAAAAAAATTCATAAATTTTGAAAAAAATAGCAAATATTATAAATGGAATATGTTTTAAAATGCTCTTCAAATCAAATTGCAGTTTTGGTTTTGGCTGAAGTTTCTTCGGAACCGAATAACTCCATAGCTATTTTGGTACAATTGTAGTACTACAGCATGAAAAGAAGTTTAAAAAAATTCATAAATTTTGAAAAAAATAGCAAATGTAATAAATGGAATATGTTTTAAAATGCTATTCAAATCAAATTGCAGTTTTGGTTTTGGCTGAAGTTTCTTCGGAACCGAATAACTCCATAGCTATTTCGGTACAATTGTAGTACTACAGCATGAAAAGAAATTTAAAAAAATTCATAAATGTTGAAAAAAATAGCAAATGTAATAAATGGAATATGTTTTAAAATGCTATTCAAATCAAATTGCAGTTTTGGTTTTGGCTGAAGTTTCTTCGGAACCGAATAACTCCATAGCTATTTCGGTACAATTGTAGTACTACAGCATGAAAAGAAATTTAAAAAAATTCATAAATTTTGAAAAAAATAGCAAATATTATAAATGGAATATGTTTTAAAATGCTATTCAAATCAAATTGCAGTTTTGGTTTTGGCTGAAGTTTCTTCGGAACCGAATAACTCCATAGCTATTTCGGTACAATTGTAGTACTACAGCATGAAAAGAAATTTAAAAAAATTCATAAATGTTGAAAAAAATAGCAAATGTTATAAATGGAATATGTTTTAAAATGCTATTCAAATCAAATTGCAGTTTTGGTTTTGGCTGAAGTTTCTTCGGAACCGAATAACTCCATAGCTATTTTGGTACAATTGTAGTACTACAGCATGAAAAGAAATTTAAAAAAATTCATAAATTTTGAAAAAAATAGCAAATATTATAAATGGAATATGTTTTAAAATGCTCTTCAAATCAAATTGCAGTTTTGGTTTTGGCTGAAGTTTCCTCGGAACCGAATAACTCCATAGCTATTTTGGTACAATTGTAGTACTACAGCATGAAAAGAAGTTTAAAAAAATTCATAAATTTTGAAAAAAATAGCAAATGTAATAAATGGAATATGTTTTAAAATGCTATTCAAATCAAATTGCAGTTTTGGTTTTGGCTGAAGTTTCTTCGGAACCGAATAACTCCATAGCTATTTCGGTACAATTGTAGTACTACAGCATGAAAAGAAATTTAAAAAAATTCATAAATGTTGAAAAAAATAGCAAATGTAATAAATGGAATATGTTTTAAAATGCTATTCAAATCAAATTGCAGTTTTGGTTTTGGCTGAAGTTTCTTCGGAACCGAATAACTCCATAGCTATTTTGGTACAATTGTAGTACTACAGCATGAAAAGAAATTTAAAAAAATTCATAAATTTTGAAAAAAATAGCAAATATTATAAATGGAATATGTTTTAAAATGCTATTCAAATCAAATTGCAGTTTTGGTTTTGGCTGAAGTTTCTTCGGAACCGAATAACTCCATAGCTATTTTGGTACAATTGTAGTACTACAGCATGAAAAGAAGTTTAAAAAAATTCATAAATTTTGAAAAAAATAGCAAATATTATAAATGGAATATGTTTTAAAATGCTATTCAAATCAAATTGCAGTTTTGGTTTTGGCTGAAGTTTCTTCGGAACCGAATAACTCCATAGCTATTTTGGTACAATTGTAGTACTACAGCATGAAAAGAAATTTAAAAAAATTCATAAATGTTGAAAAAAATAGCAAATGTTATAAATGGAATATGTTTTAAAATGCTATTCAAATCAAATTGCAGTTTTGGTTTTGGCTGAAGTTTCTTCGGAACCGAATAACTCCATAGCTATTTTGGTACAATTGTAGTACTACAGCATGAAAAGAAGTTTAAAAAAATTCATAAATTTTGAAAAAAATAGCAAATGTAATAAATGGAATATGTTTTAAAATGCTATTCAAATCAAATTGCAGTTTTGGTTTTGGCTGAAGTTTCTTCGGAACCGAATAACTCCATAGCTATTTCGGTACAATTGTAGTACTACAGCATGAAAAGAAATTTAAAAAAATTCATAAATGTTGAAAAAAATAGCAAATGTAATAAATGGAATATGTTTTAAAATGCTATTCAAATCAAATTGCAGTTTTGGTTTTGGCTGAAGTTTCTTCGGAACCGAATAACTCCATAGCTATTTCGGTACAATTGTAGTACTACAGCATGAAAAGAAATTTAAAAAAATTCATAAATTTTGAAAAAAATAGCAAATGTAATAAATGGAATATGTTTTAAAATGCTATTCAAATCAAATTGCAGTTTTGGTTTTGGCTGAAGTTTCTTCGGAACCGAATAACTCCATAGCTATTTCGGTACAATTGTAGTACTACAGCATGAAAAGAAATTTAATAAAATTCATAAATGTTGAAAAAAATAGCAAATGTAATAAATGGAATATGTTTTAAAATGCTATTCAAATCAAATTGCAGTTTTGGTTTTGGCTGAAGTTTCTTCGGAACCGAATAACTCCATAGCTATTTTGGTACAATTGTAGTACTACAGCATGAAAAGAAATTTAAAAAAATTCATAAATTTTGAAAAAAATAGCAAATATTATAAATGGAATATGTTTTAAAATGCTCTTCAAATCAAATTGCAGTTTTGGTTTTGGCTGAAGTTTCTTCGGAACCGAATAACTCCATAGCTATTTTGGTACAATTGTAGTACTACAGCATGAAAAGAAGTTTAAAAAAATTCATAAATTTTGAAAAAAATAGCAAATGTAATAAATGGAATATGTTTTAAAATGCTATTCAAATCAAATTGCAGTTTTGGTTTTGGCTGAAGTTTCTTCGGAACCGAATAACTCCATAGCTATTTCGGTACAATTGTAGTACTACAGCATGAAAAGAAATTTAAAAAAATTCATAAATGTTGAAAAAATAGCAAATGTTATAAATGGAATATGTTTTAAAATGCTATTCAAATCAAATTGCAGTTTTGGTTTTGGCTGAAGTTTCTTCGGAACCGAATAACTCCATAGCTATTTCGGTTCAATTGTAGTACTACAGCATGAAAAGAAATTTAAAAAAATTCATAAATGTTGAAAAAAATAGCAAATGTAATAAATGGAATATGTTTTAAAATGCTATTCAAATCAAATTGCAGTTTTGGTTTTGGCTGAAGTTTCTTCGGAACCGAATAACTCCATAGCTATTTCGGTACAATTGTAGTACTACAGCATGAAAAGAAGTTTAAAAAAATTCATAAATTTTGAAAAAAATAGCAAATGTAATAAATGGAATATGTTTTAAAATGCTATTCAAATCAAATTGCAGTTTTGGTTTTGGCTGAAGTTTCTTCGGAACCGAATAACTCCATAGCTATTTCGGTACAATTGTAGTACTACAGCATGAAAAGAAATTTAAAAAAATTCATAAATTTTGAAAAAAATAGCAAATGTTATAAATGGAATATGTTTTAAAATGCTATTCAAATCAAATTGCAGTTTTGGTTTTGGCTGAAGTTTCTTCGGAACCGAATAACTCCATAGCTATTTTGGTACAATTGTAGTACTACAGCATGAAAAGAAGTTTAAAAAAATTCATAAATTTTGAAAAAAATAGCAAATATTATAAATGGAATATGTTTTAAAATGCTATTCAAATCAAATTGCAGTTTTGGTTTTGGCTGAAGTTTCTTCGGAACCGAATAACTCCATAGCTATTTTGGTACAATTGTAGTACTACAGCATGAAAAGAAGTTTTATAAAATTTTGAAAAAAAGTAGTACTACAATTGTACCAAAATAGCTATGGAGTTATTCGGTTCCGAAGAAACTTCAGTCAAAATCAAAAAAAAAAAGAAACATATTTTATGAATTACATTTGTTAATTTTCACAAAATTTAAGAATTTGCAAAAATTTCTTTTCATGCTGTAGTAATACAATTGTAAAAAAATAGCCATCAACATGTGCCTCCACAACACCAATTTTTTGACCACAATTTTATCCACTAAGTTTTTATCGCCCACGTTTTTAACATGTTTTTTTTATTAATTTTACTTCTTTTACTCTGTTATTTTACTTTGTATATAATTTTTTAATTTTATGCTTTTCTTTTTTGGGCGCCAACTATTTGCTTTTTTTTGCAATTTATTGATTTTTTATTCGCTGATCTTTTTGCCTTTAAGCTAACCCCGATTAAATGAAAAGAAGAGAGAGAGAGAAGGCATGTTTCACAGAGTTTTTTCCATCTCTTTTTTTTGCAAAATTGGGAGCCAAATTTTTTTTTCACTTTCTTTTTTCTTTTGTCGCAAGAGTCCCCCTTTTTCTCGGGCGCTTAAAAAGATAAACAGCCAGACGTTTCAAAATCGGCAAACAGCATTTATTTATTAAAAAAATTTTTTTGTTAGTTTGCATTTTTAAAAAACGGGGAAACCTGACGAAAAAAACATTTTTGAATATTTTATTGTAACATTTGTTTGGAAGACCATTGCTATTTATGAAAAACCTCCCGTTGAAAAGCTCCTATAAGGTTTATTTAACAGCAACGCCTACAACTTTAACACTTTCAAAAATTGGTGACTCTTCCACGTTTGAAATTTTAAATTCAGCTGATAACCGTATTGCTTTCAAAGCAATTTCATCTCAAGATGGTATTTTAAAATTTGAACCTGAAATTTGAGTCATTCATGCAGAAGAAGTTGCTAAAATTACTGTAAATCGTGTTGCAGGATCTGAAAATGATAATGTCAAGATTTTAATAAAATATTATAATATTTATGGAGAAGTTGATCTTGATGATTTACACTTTTACGAACATCATGATACAATAATAGTATCAATTCAATGATAATCTTTTGCAAAGTAAATGATAAAGATTATATTTTGTAGTTAATCTTGTTCCTTATTTTATTCCTTCACTCTTCCTTCTCTCCTTTGTGTTTTTTTTGACTCTCTATTTTTTCCGTCTCTCTTTCTTTTCAAGGTTCCACATTTTGTCACTTTGTGAATTGCTGCCACAGCGGGTAGTTGGTTTTGCTGTTGAATAAATTATTTAATCTATTTATTTCTGGATTGTGTTACTAACAAATACTAACATATAATCATAAATCAATCGGAGCTGATTGATTTAAAACAGTAATTATGCATACTTTATAAAAATATATTTTTTGATTCTACAGTAAATTGCCAAAGCGGGTAGTTGGTTCAAAAAAAGGGGATGTTTTATTGTAATCATATTTGCCCGCAAGCTTTTTTGTTTGTAACATTATCTCTTTTATTTTGTTTCATTCTTTATCTTTTGCAAGCTTGCGGATTTTCTTTCTTTCTCTATTTTATATGATTTTCATGCTTTTAGTTTTATCGTTTTTTATCGTAAAAATTTTGCTTCGTGAAAATCTAAATAAAAATATTATTACTCCACGTACGAGTTTTTAGCAGGAGCAAGTCATCACAGAAACCATCACTAGAAGTCCCCAGCTGAATTTATTTACAGTTGTTAATAAAAATTTATCAATTATATACGGCTTACCACAAAGTGCAAAAAAACCATAATAAGACAAAACGACTTATTAAATTCTCGATCCGTAAATTTTTGGTAAAATCTTATCCAAAAATGATTGTTTTAAAATTTAACATGTGTGTCTGAAAAAGTTAAGCAAAAAAAATTGTAACAACAATATTGTTGCAATCACATGTATGCAAATTTTTGATATTTTAAACTCTTTTAAAAAATGATTTCTGAAATTGAAATACACTATTTTTAAAACAATTTCGTCATTTTTGATTTCCGTTTGAGACTCTTTTGTTTTAACTGTTTACAAAAAACTAAAATAAATTATTTTAGTTGAATCAACTAGAAAGAAAAAATGTCGCAAGAGCAACAGAAGCAAATAATAATAAAAAGATGAAACTTGAAGCTGAAATTCATAAACTGAATCAAGAAAAGCGACAAGTATGTTTTGCATAGGACATTTTTTTTGTTTTTGAATTTAATGATGCCATTAGTTTTTCTTTAAAAAAAAGTGCCAAAGAAATAATCACTGATTTGCTCAACAAAAAATTTAAAAATCCCGCCATTCAGATTTATAAAAAACACACTTTGCCACACCAAAATAACCCCACTGGATTCGATGTGAGTTATTTGTTAAAATTTTTTTAATTAATTTGGCATCTTTCTTTGACGATGTAGCTTGGGTTACATTAATACTGCCAGTTTTTTCTGAATCAATAAATAAAATTTCAGGAACAATTGTATATAAATCATCCCTTTCAATCCTTAATTTTAAAGCCATTCTTTCATCCTCATTATTAGTAAGTTTAATTGATTGAACTTCACCAAGCGAAGTAAAGGTAATTTCTGATAAATTTGGTACAATTGGAGGAGGCTTTTCAACGGGAGGTTTTTCATAAATAGCAATGGTCTTCCAAACAAATGTTACAATAAAATATTCAAAAATGTTTTTTTCGTCAGGTTTCCCCGTTTTTTAAAAATGCAAACTAACAAAAAAATTTTTTTAATAAATAAATGCTGTTTGCCGATTTTGAAACGTCTGGCTGTTTATCTTTTTAAGCGCCCGAGAAAAAGGGGGACTCTTGCGACAAAAGAAAAAAGAAAGTGAAAAAAAAATTTGGCTCCCAATTTTGCAAAAAAAAGAGATGGAAAAAACTCTGTGAAACATGCCTTCTCTCTCTCTCTTCTTTTCATTTAATCGGGGTTAGCTTAAAGGCAAAAAGATCAAAGAATAAAAAATCAATAAATTGCAAAAAAAATGCAAATACATTAATAAAAAAAACAAATTAAAAACGTGGGTGATAAAAACTTTGTGGATAAAATTGTGGTCAAAAAATTGTTGTTATTGAGGCACTTGTTGATGATTGACATAAAGAGGCATAGATGTGTTGAAATGTTGTAAAATTGTTGATGAAATGGAAATTATAGTTGTTGATTACCTGGAAATCGAGCATATTGAATACATTGTTGGTTACAATTTTGAAAATTGAATGAACGGGAACTTCGACGGGAACTTGAACAAATAAAGGGTGAAAAGTTATCAATGATTGCTGAAACGGAAGAACTTAAACGGCAACTTCATCGAGTTGAAGCAACGAAAAAAGAATTGGAAGCACAAATTGGAAGACTTGAAAGAGAAAGAAGTGCTTTGAAAAGGCATCTTGAAGCGGTAAAAATACACATACACGCACATACGGCACAGAAAGTTAGGTATTCAGACGTTTCCCCGACCGACATTTCCCCGACTGGACATTTCCCCGATCATGACGTTTTCCCGAGTAAATCGTAAAAAATTTCCCCGACTTCAAAAAAAAACTTTTTTTCGAAAAAATGGAAAACTCCAAAATTTCCAAAGGTAAAGTAAACTGAAATTCAAATTATCTATCTAAGCTTAAGTTAAAATTTCAAATGATTATCAAATTACTATTGGTTTTCGGTACTTTTTTACTTTATTCCCCCCCCCCCCTTTTCCACCTGTTTTACATACTTTTTTCATTCAAAAATGCATGAAAAATGAAAAACCTTGGAAAATAAATATTGGAAAATATTTATTTTTTTTTTATTGATATTCGGATGAAATTTGTTTCATTCAAATTTCATCCGAATATCAATAAAAATTTTAAAAAATAAAGAAAAAAAGGGGGGCGGGGAATAAAGTAAAAGAGTGCCTGGTTTTCTCCGATTGCCGTTTCTCCGAATTAAGCATTTCTTCAGGTAAAATACTAAATCACTGAAAAAAAAGTATGCCAAGTACACCTAGAAATAGATCTATATTTGCTCCTTTTAGGAGTAAATATCGTCTTTTTTTTGTTAAGGAGTATCCATTTTTTGTACCTCTTTAACATAGACTAACATTTACTCCGAAAAAGACGACATTTACTCTTAAAAGGAGTAAATATCGATCTATTTTGTTTAGGAGTGTCCATTTTTTGCACCCATTTTTTTCAGTTAACCCCCGTTCCTAGGGTTTAGTATTTTACCTAAATAAAGGCCTATGTAAGATATTACACTCAGTTTATCGGTTTTACCCGTCCCACTATCCCATTTAACTTTTTTTGAAGTCGGGGAAATTTTTTATGATTGAATCGGGGAAATGTCTTGGTCGGGGATACGTCATGGTCGGGAAAACGTCGTGGTCGGGGAAATATCCAGTCGGGGAAATGTCAAGTCGGGGAAATGTCGGTCGGGGAAACGTCGGTCTTGGAAATGTCAGTCGGGGAAACGTCTACTAATCAGAAAGTTAATATTATTTTTAGATTGTTTTTATATATAAAAAAAATTCAAAGAAACTTCAAAAAACGGCAAAAACACTTTGAATGATCACGTGACCAACGATCGACCCCCCTCCCCCCATGATTTTTCGTGACATTTCCGCCTACCCCCTCCCCCCCCTTCTCGTGGTCACGTGATTTCTGAACAGTCCCTAAAACAAAGGAGGGGGGGGGGAGTAAAGTATAAAAGTACCGAAACTTATTTTGTTTTAAACCGCCTATGGATATGTATCAAATTTGGATAAAAAATGCAAGGATTTTCATTCATTGACATAAATAATAGCAGAAAAAGATGCTTAATTATTATTATACAATCATTATTGTTTAAAAAAAAGTCTTTCAAAGCTAATATAATGCATTATTTATGGGTTCATGTTTCTATGATTTTTCATAATTATATTTATCGTATATTTTTTAAAGAGTAAAAACATTTATTATTCGATAACATATATTAATAACTTTTTTTGTGCTATTTTTTCAATTTTTATCTTTAAAAATGATTTGATAAAACTGTTTAAAGATCTCTTTTTACTGTATTCTAAATTACATTTTTTATTAAACTTTTAAAATACAACATTTAAATCAATAAAATTACTGCTCTTTTTTAACAAATATAAAAATTAGGAAATTTGTTTTAAATCAAAGAAAGAAAAAAAAAGAATTGACTAAAATAAATTGGAGAAAAGCTCAAAGAAAAAAAATATTTCTTTCATTAAAATTTTTGAAAGAACAAAAAAAAGTAAAATAAAACCGGACTCTATTTCTAAAAAAAATTAATACAAAAAAAGACAAAAGCTTTTAAAAAAAGTAAAAGTTGACAAGAAAAATGGAATGCGAGATACTGTATTATTATATAAATATTTAAATTTTGTTAAAAAAGAGAAAAAATGAGGAGTCCAAAAAGATTTTCTGGGAGAAAAAAAGAAAGTAAAAAAATATATATTTTTTTATAAACAAAGTTCAAAATTATTTCTCATAAACCATCGCATTTTACGAAGTTCATTTATATGTTCCATGCAAAGTATTCGAGTTCTTTCACGAAGTTCTTGCCGCTCTTTTGCTTGTTCAACGAGATGTCGAACGGCATCCGATTGAATCTATAAAAAACATGCTTACAGAAATGTTTTAATAAAAGGAATTTTTTTGAAGATTTAGCAAAAAAAACAAACCTGAAGTTCAGCAATTTGTTTATCAAGTTCAGCTAAGAAATCCACTTCACCATTGGCATTTTTATCAAGGGGTGGTGGAGGTGGACAATGCCATTGTGGAGCATTAGGGCATCGAAATGGTATAGCATAATTTGATGATGATGTTGATGTTGCTGATATCATTGATGTATTAGTTGTTGGAGGCTTTTGAAAGAATGGTGATTCAATTGAAAGTGGTTGCTGGATACGAGCATATGGAGTTTCATATTTTTCACGAAGAAAAGGCTTTGAAATAAATTCAGGTAATAATAATGGATTTTCAGAGCATAAACTATTTCTTTGACTATCATATGGTACAGCATAAATTGGTGAAGATGTACGTGAGGCATCTTCTTCCATTGGCTTTTCTTCTTGTGTTGGTTGAGGAGATAAGAATTCACCCTCGGATGAACATGCCCGTTCTTCCAAAAGAAGAGAAAGGCGATGAAGGGACTAAAACATAATGACAAATTTGAATAAATATTACTGTAATTCTTTACAAAAAAATAATAATTACCTCAAGTTCATGATAAACATGTTCATCGTCATCATGATGATGCTGTAAATGATGAGGAAGTTGTTGGGATCGAATATTTGAATGATAATTTCTTAGTCCCATTATTGTTCCAGTTGTTGAAGATACAGTATTATTATTATTTTCAGCTTCAACTAATTTATTATTTTGTTGTGCAGCAGTTTGTTGTTGCCAATCGGGAGAATGAACTGAGCTTTCAGGGCTAAAATTTTCAAGTATTAAAAAGAAAACAAATGATTTCTTTATCAAATTTATGTCAACAGTGGATTATTTAAATTTAAATCGACCACGCCGGATTCCAAAATTTAAAAGTTTTTTTTAGATTCCAAAAAGATTTTTCTTTCAAAAAATTGCAATGTTTTTGTTTCTCTTTTTTTTGTCGTCAGCTTTTTGACAAAAGCTAATAGACTTTTTTTGGAGTAAAAAAAGTTGTTACACCAAAATCGCAAAAATTTTAGCAACATTTTTCTTCCTCTATTTTTTTTTTTACGATTTTGCCCTTTTTGGGGGAGAAAAAATGTTGCATTTTTTTGAAAAAAAAAGTTTGCGAAAGTCCAAAAAATTAAATTAGCGCACGATGGCATTTTGTTGAGAAAAAGAAAAGCGTTGGGACCCAAAATTTAATTTTTTTTAGCAAAAAAAAAGAATTACTAACCTGCTATCTTGACTTCCATATCCACTGCTGCAAGTTGATTCATCCAAACTTTTAACCCTTAATTGTGCAGTCCGATCCATCGATGAATATAAAAGTTCTGGGGGTTTTAAACTTTGATGTTTTTGTTGCTGCTGTTGTTGTTGCTGTTGGCATTTTGATAAAGCTGCAGAAGATGATAAGGCATCTGGAGCAGAATATATAGATCTTGATGCAAGAGATGTGGAAGGTTGTTGAGGGGATCGAAATATCATTGAAACAGAATTATTATTATTATTTTGGGGGGTATGAGAAGATGAAGATGAACGATGTTGAGTATTTGAAGATGTAGAAATCCATGGATTTGTACGAATTCTTGGCCGACGACATGATGAATATGTTGATGAAAAGCTTTGTGATAATGGGGTATCATTAAATGATGGAGCAGGAGGATGTCGAGGACCTAGATGGCTGAATGTTGAAACAGACATATCATCAAAATAGCTATGATATCGATGATGATCTAAAAAAATGAATTTTTACAATTTTATAAAAATTACTGTATGCAATATTACAGTACCTGTATATCCATCATCATATATCGAATCTTTTCCAATCATTGAAGTTGACATTATTGCTGCTCCACTTGTAGCGGCTGTTGGAGTTGTAGAAAACTGATTCTGGTGCTGCGGCTGTTGTGGTTGCTGATGATGATGTTCTACCAAATCATTTTGTTTTTGTGCATTTGTAACAGAGTATCTCATTCGAGGGGCCGCCGACTTTGAAGCCTTTCGACGTGAGCCTCTTTCAGATCGACGAACATCAGACCGCCTTCGAAGGGGGAGGTGGTCTTCAAACCAACTTGAAAGACGCTGCATCAATGAACGTCCTGAAACAAAAAAAGAAATAGAAATGGATGGCATGGAAAAAACGAAGACGAAGATGAACTCATTCAATCATGAAATCGAAGAAGCAGAAGCAGCAGCAGCAAAAAAGGACACACGAAAAAAAAGTTTGGCTTTTTTTTAAGTTTCAAAATTGAGTAAAAAAAAGAAATGCTAATCTTAAATAATGGAAAAAAAAGAAAATTGGATTGTTGCCACAGAAAAGAGAAACGGGAATTATCTCTTTTTATCGTTTTTAAATTCGTTTTTTTTTAAAGTAAGTAAGTATTGTTGAAGGTTTTGGAATTATTTTTTTTAAAAAAAAATATTTGGAGTTAAAAAAGATTGAAGGAATGATTGAATGGACGCAAGTGACCGGAACGCATTGGGCTTCCAATTTGAATATATTATTTATTTTTTGGTTTTAACAAAAAAAAAGTATCACGTTTCAGGGAAGCCAGAAAAAAGAATTTTTTTGTTGCTTTGGACTTTTTGTTGTTGAATGAATGAAAATGAAATTAAAGAAAAAGGCCTCCCCTGCAAATATGCATCTTTTTTTGGCCCAAAAGGCACAAAACAATAATAATAATAACTCAACAAAAAAGGATGGACAAAACTAATGTGAAGACAAAAATTATTTCAACTTTTTAAAAACAAGTTTTAATGTGTATTTTTATAAAAATATGGCAAAAATGACAGCTCAGGTAACGAAAAAGGATACTGTAATGGAAAAGTTAAAAATATGAAAATAACTAATTACAGTAATCTGGGGTTAGGGGCAAGAAATAGTAAATTGGTGCAATGACAAATACAGTATCCCAAATTGTTCAAGTTTAAAAAATAATAACTCAAAAAAGTTTCCCAACTTTCTCTATAAAAATTTTAGAAGCATTATGAAACCGTTCCGGCCAAAAAAAAAGAAGAAAGTTTTTGAAAAAGAAAATAGAAAGAAGAAGAAGAAACAAATTGTTGACGACAGTTTTGCGCAAGAATGTTTTTCTCTCTCTCCACGCTTTTAAAGAAAAGAAAGTTTTTCGGAGCAGTGCAAGCGCGCAAATTGCATCAAATCCATATATATCCCCCCCTTTTTTTTCGATGGCATTTTATTTTTCTTTTTCATTGCTCAAGGCACAGAAAAGTCTCCAAGAAAATTTGGTTAAAGCTTATTTTTCTCGAAGATATATAAAAAGGGGGGGGGGGAGAAGTGTGGAGGCTTTCGTCTTCCGGGAGAATCTACCACCCTCCAATGTTGTTTTGCAAGGAGGGGGGGGGGGGGGGGGGGGGGGGAAGAGGCTTCCTAATGAGCAATTGAATGAAGTACTTTTTCTTCCCCCTTTATTTTGGCCTATTTTAGCAGTCAGTAATTTTGCAGCAAAAAAGAAGGCATGCTTGCGCAATCATCCAAAACATTTTTGTTGTTCTTAATTTTATATATTTTTTTTTAAAATCTCGGATTTAAAGCTAATTGAAGAAAAGTTTAAAAATATCCAACATTCAAGTATACTATTTTTAAAGAAATAAAGAAAAAAATGGAAACCAAAATCTGAGCACTTTATTTCTTTCTTTTAAAAATTTGCTTTAAAAGCAAAGGCAAATTTCTGCAATTAACAAAAGCCTTTTTTTAAAAAAAAGGTAGCAACTCCAAAATTAAAGAAAAAAAACGGAAACCAAAATTGCGAGGGAAATGGATTAACGCTTTATTTCGATATAATATAAATAATATATTTTGCTGAAAAATAAAGTATCAAAATTATTATAACTTAAAAATTTTGTTTAACCAAATTTTTTTTAAATAAAAATTTATTTTTGCGACAAATTCCCGATGGAATAATGCATTTTGAACGTCGTTCTTCTATTTTTCTTTTTACAAAAAAAGAGACGCTTGCTTCTTTTTAAAAAACTTTTTGCAAAACATTTTTTTTCATGACCGGATGTCATGAATCATCATCATTGGGCCCAAAAGTTTTTGAGGATGGAAAAAAAGATGCAATAATTTTGTTTCTAATTTTCTTTCTTTGGGCAAAAGTGCAAAGATTTTTAGAAGCAACAAACAATGATAGAATTTTGTTAAACTTTTTTTTTGAGGAAGCTGCAATAACAAAGTAACAAAAAAAAATGATGAAAGGCTTTTTTTGGATTGGAAAAACTTTTTATAAATGTAAAATTGCAAAGAGGGAACTTAAAATACCAAAATTACGCAGAATATTCTGAAATATTTATTCCAAAAATTCGAAAACAAATATTACACCAAAAATGCAATATTTAAATGATGTTTTGAATAATCTTATATACCTAAATTCCCTTAATCCATCTACTTAAAACAAACATTCGCCAATAAAAAGATATTTAACCCTTTTTCTCTTACGCAATTTTATACAATCACACCAAAAATATGCCACAACAAAATATAATTTGATAGATACAATAAAAGTGTAATGTCATTAGCATATTTTAAAGCTGAATGTCAAACATAAAAAAAAGAGTAAAAAGATACTACTCATTTATATAATTCTCTATTTATGCAGAAGTGTGTTATTGAATAATAATAATAAAAAAAAGATGGCACAAAAAACAACAAAACATTGCCATTGTCCTCTCCAGTCCTTCATTAAGCTTTTCATCGAAATCTAACAAGCTTTCAAAAGTCTGTTTTCTTCTTTCTTTTGGGTCATGATTTGGTAAGCCTCAAATAATAAATATCCTCTCTATTTTTTTTGCTGAAATGACTCTTTTTTGTTCGCCCTCCCTCGATTTAAAGAAGTCTGTACAACAAAAAAATAAAAAGGTCAATTGCGCGACGATGAAAAAAAAGAAAGGCATAAATCTCGGAGAAATGAAATAACTTTTGTGTCCTTTTTTTTAAGACTGACTTTTTTGCTCTTTCATTCTTTCTTTTAAGCCACACTTGATTTACGATATCTCACTTTTTAAAAAATGTCTTCCAACATTGAAAAAAAACAATATATATAAATTTTTTTTTTGTAAAACTAAAAAATATGGGACATCAAAAAAATGGTGGTGACAAGTGAATACATTTTCAATGACCACTCATTCCCCCCCCCCCCCCCCTAAAGGCAATTGCTTCTATTTTTATTTGAACGAAATCAACAGAATACAAATTTAAAAAGGGGAAAAAATAATAGTAATAATAATACTTTATATTTTGTCAACAAAAAACACCTGCTCTTACAAAATAATAATTGTATGTATTCAGGAAACTAAAAAGAAGAAGGAGGAGAAGGGGTAAATGAAAATGATCGGTTTTTTTTGTTTACTTTTTGATGATTAATGGCTTTTAAAACGATATACATTTTTTATTATTATTCATAATAGAAGCCCCTCAAAACTACTATATTTCTTAATTCATTTTCTACCGTAATCGAAAAATGCCAAAAACTGTTTTTTTCCTTGGAGCAAAAATTTTTTTGGAGGCAAAACAAAATAGACTCCAAAACCTTCAAAGTTGTCACACTTTTTTTTCCATGGATATCATTAGATTATTCATCCATTATCCTAAATCTAATAATAACTTTTGCCAAAAAAAACTAATCATCCTTCCTCACTTTTCGTCCTTTCATCCTTTCATTGTCATTTTGCCTCAAGGCATTCATCAATCACTCAACAATTATTATTTTTATTATTATAGATACTTTCAAAGCTAATCCATGCCGGGTTTTTCTTTTTTTTCAAAAAAAGATTAAAAGTTTCTTAAGTTTCTTCCACAATAAAAGCAAAAGAACAAAGAGAAGGATTTCCGACACCAAAGCAAAATGGCAACAGGGTGCCAATGAAAACAGAGCGCCGCCAAAAAAGATTGAATACAAAAAACTTTCAAATTTGAAAACCGCGAAAAAAAAGAACTGAAAAAAAGGCGTCAAAAAAAAGGAATGATATTATTTTTTGGAGCCTTGACCGATGCCAAAATTAAAGAGAGAGAGGGGGAATGAAAAAAAGAACTGCGCAAAAAATGTCAAGTTTTTTTCTGTTTGAAATGAAAAAAGAACAAAAAAGAAACTTTCCACTTATCTCTCTTTAATTATGCATTTTTTTGTATTTTCAGAAAGCCGAAAATATGACCGCAAAAAAAAACTTTGACACAAACATTCTCTCTCTCTTTTTTTCAAAAATGATCACACAAGTATTTTTGCTTTATATATTTTTTTTTTATATTTCACAAAATCCCACTTTTTTTTGTTTATTTTGCGGAAATGCGGCAAAAAAAAGAAGAAGGCAAGTGAACATACAATGGAAGATAGAAGAGAGAGAGAGAGAGAGAGAGAAACAGCGACGACAATGATTAGCGGAGATTATAAACATATTTACACACACATGAAACATAGAAAAAAAACTAATAAGGATTTGAAAAAAAAATATTTTATATACATTTTTTGGGAGACTAAAAAAACGTACAACAAAAAAATTGCGGGTGTTTCTGTTTTTTTGAACGACAAAGACCAAAAAGCAAGCACTTAAAGAAGAAGAATATACATGAAAGACTATCATTTTATAGGAAATGATGAAGGTGTGATCGATTTCTGTTATGTCATACTGTAACATTAAATGGAATATTCTAGCAAAGCAGTTTTAAAAAATTGTTCAAATAATCTAATTAGTCAATTCCGAATTTGATGAGGGAGCATCCAAATTTGTGAAAAACTCGAAATTTTAAACCCACATCATTTAATTTTCCTTTGATCTTTTGCCGCACTTCAAAGTTGCATCATATTTTAGCCTTCCCTCCCCCTAAAAACCTGATCTAAATACTCTCTAAAATTCTGATATAAATCTCATACAAAATTATTTTTAATTCATTCTTGTCCAATTTTTTTTAACAAAACCCAAAAAAAGGATGCTTAAAATAATATTATTCAAAAAAAGTAGTAGTCGCCCAAGCATCAATTGTATAATGCTTTTTTAAAAACTAAAAAAATCATCTCTTTTCTTATCACTTTTTATACGCCTACCGATTTTTTCAAGTAATCACAGAAAAAACAATTTAAGTTTAATTTCCTCCGGAAATTTAAGTCCAAAAAAACAGTTTTGAAAAAAAAGTAATAAAAATTTAAAAATAAATTTTTAAAAGTATACTAAAAAGTAGTGTAATTTTTGTGCTGTCAAATATATATATACTTTTTTTTTAAATTAGCATTTAATAAATCTAGCCTCTTTTTTTCAAGGTTAAGCCTTTTTCTTTTATTCAAGATTCAAGGTTAAAAACATCAAAAATCATCTGAAAAAAATTTACCGTTTCCTTTTTTTTTTCGCTTTTTTTAATCAGTTACTCAATTTTCTTTCCCCCTTTGTTATTCTTTTTTTCATTAATTAATTCCTCACTTTTTTCTACTTATATGAAACCACTTTGAAGGTCATTGAATAAGAAACAATTTGTGAAAAAAAGGGGAAGAAAAAATGAGGATCAAATTAATGGATAGATCGGATCGGATCGTTAATTGAAATAACACTTTTTTCGGCATTTTTTGTGTCTTTTCTGTGCAAAAAAAAAAGTGAGAGAAAAACAGCTGGTGACCTCATGTCTTCTTTTTTTTCAAGGCGGTGGCCACTGCGGTGGGAGGAAAGGAAAAAATAGTGGCGGCAAAAAAAACATTGAACAAAATTAAAACCTTTGAAAAAATATATATAAATGGAAATCAAAAAGCCGCAACAACAAAGATAAAAGAGAGATAGTAATATTGTGATTTTATAATGATAGTAAATTAAATTACTGGTTTGAATTTCAAACAATTTTTTAAAAAAAATTTTTGTTGAATACTGTACCAAAAATAACACCCCATAATAATAAAGCATTGATTAAAGCTCAAAAATCCTGTTTCATTGAAAAACTTTTTTCTTTCAAGCTTTTGATTCCAAATTAAACCAAAAAAAATAGCGCATCACATAAAAAAGTTGTTTTGAAAAAAGTCAGTCAGTCAGAGTCAGCTTAGGAAATAAGCGTGTAAAAAAAAATTTGTTTTTTATTACTACACATGAAAAACTTTTTTTATATTAAATCAAAAAAAGTCAGGCAAAAAATAAAGACATAAAAAAAGACTAACACTGAATTCAGAAGCAACAGAAGAAGAAAAACAAGGCGAGATTTTATAGAAAAAAAATGATTAAAAGATAAAAGATCTTGTGAAAGTTTATCCCCTCTCCCTAAAAAACAAGATTTTCTGCCTAATTTTTTTATCGGAAAACAAAACATAAAAGAAATTCAAACAAGTATCATCAAAAAATCATGTTCTCTTTTTTCTTTCTAAAAAGTTGATTAACAATGTTTAAAAAAACAAAAGAAAAAGAAAAAATACAAAAGTGCTTTCTTACATTTTTGTTTATCCGATTTTTTATGAGTAGCTTAAAAGCAGCAAATAAAAAAAGCGGATATCAAAAACAGTTAACATTTTTTAATACAAAAATTATTATGATATTTAAACTGATCTTGAGATTTTAGATAAAAAAAACATGTTTATTTTAGAGTTTCTGTTTTAAAAGCTAAAGATCAGAAAGATTATCACAAAAAAAGTAGTTAATTTTGCAAGTTTCACACAGATTTTTACGTTTGACGTCGAAATTTCAAATATTTGAAGGGCCACTTGAAAAAAAAGCTTTAAAAACAAAACGGTTAAAGATTCTTCCTTTTTTTTAGTTATATAAAATTGACTAACTTTTTATTGACTCAAAACATTGTTTGAAAAAAAGAAGGAATTAAACTCAAAACACAAACTCTAAAATAAATTCAAAAGAATGACCTAAATTTTTTACAATTTTGACCCTTTTTTGATCGCAACAGTACCTTTAAAAGTACTAAAAACATACATTTTAAGAAATAAATAATCATAAAAAAACATATTTCAAGACATTCAAAAAAACAACAACATCAGTTTTCCACAATGCCTTAAAAGCTTTATTCAAATAAGTTTAACTTTATTTTTGGGACGAAAACCTTTTTTTTTAAGAATGTCTTTAAGGTTCTGCGGTTAAAGGAGAGAGAGAGAAAAAACAACTCTCATGAGACTTTTACAACATTCAAAACTGCCATTTTGGAAATAAGAAGGGAAAAAAATAGAAAACACCTCCGAGTTTGTTTTTTTTGAATAAAATTACCTTCAAAAAAAATATATTTTTTATATACATTTTTTTGAAAAAACTAATTTTCTTTAAAGTCAACACTTTTTTTGCTGTAAAACCAAAATAGTTTTTTTTTGTTAAAAATTGAAAAAGTTTTTTTAAAAAATTTATTTATTCTTTATTGTAAAAATTTCAATAGAAAAATTTGTTAAAAACAAAACAACCTCTTTTGTGTTCAAAAATTGCAAAGGAAGGGGCTTTTGAAAATCCTGTCCAGGGGGGGGGGGCAAGAAAAAAAGGTCTTTCTTCTTTCCCCACTTTTTCCGTGGTCCTCCAAAAAAGACAGCGCAGAAAAGAAAAAGGAAACATAATTCATGCAAAAGTTTGTTCATTTTTTACATTTTTAATTTTTAACAACAATAACCCCAAACGGTGAAGAAGAAGAAAAAAAGAAGGCAGCATAGAAAAGTGTCGCAACAACAAAAATGGCAAAAATACATATTTAAATGATGAACACTGAAAAAAATAAAACAAAATAACAGAAAACAAAAGTCGTTTTTATTGTTTTTTTTTAACACTTTTCACACTTTGAAAAAATTTATATTATTTTTAACGACGGCAAAAGATGAAGAAGAAAAAGGACAAAAATTTTTCAACACAAAAGTGTTTCACTTCAAAAAAAATAATATTTCTTCAAGCAATGACCGTCGAAAAAAAGAAAGAAAGATTGCCAAATACGAGTTTTTTTTGGTTTTAAGTGGAATTTTTTGGGAAGACAAAAGAGTGCGCAAAAGAATCCCAAAAAAGAGATTTGTGAAAGCCAAAAAAAATTGCAGTTAATTTTGTTCAAAGTTTTTGTCCCAAGAAAAGTTAATTGACAAATTGGAATGAGAAAAATTGACATATGTTTAAGCTAAAGTCATCCACAAATATTTTTCGGATAAATTTGATCCACAATGGAAAAGAAAATATGGTAAATAGAAGTCCAAAATTGCAAAACAAAAAAAAGAAGGAATCTAATTGTTTCTCATTTTTTTCTTTACTTTTATTTTTCCCGTCGCCTGCTATGCTATGACTGCCCTGGCTTTGGCCCCCGGGTTGCCTGTTTCCTCATTTCTTTTTTATATTTTTTCTTCCGTTGACTCATTTCTCCGTTGAAGGGAACCCGAGAAGTTTTTCGCGCAAAATTGACACTGATGTAATTTGCATAAAAGCTTCTTTCTTCCTTCTTCTTCTTTTACCCCCCAACAAACAACGACGAAAAAAGAAATTTTGACAGTTTTTAAAGAAATTTTGATTGACTTTGAATGAAGAAAAATGAGTTACGGAACGTTCATTCATTCATTTTGTTTTGTCATAGACGGAAGGAATGAAAGAAGGAAAGGAAAGGGGCCCCTCCAAAAAAGAGGGATTTTGGAACAACTTTATTTTTCTACAAATTTGGAAGCAAAAGCAAAAGAAATAAATGTTTATAAACATTTATGGGGAAATTAAAAGTAAGGGGTTTTTAAAATGCAGAAAAAAATAGTAAAAAAACTACAGTAATAGTGTTACAAACAATGACAATAACCTTGAAGTGATAAGAGGCTTTTTGGTTACTGTATAATTTAAAAAACTGTACAATAGGCAGGGCGCAAGATAATAAATTTTTAAGTTCCGAAACTACCCGAGGCCGCGACTAAAAAGTGGGAATGCCAGTCTCGGCACTAGGGTTGATCATTTTCCTTTCACGGGCGATTTCCCGGGAAATTATCAACCCTACCCCGGTACCATACCTACAGTACCCAGTGAATTTTATGAATTTCAATGAAAATAAATATAGTACAGTTGGCAGAAAACCTTCAGAAGCTGTCAGCTGAAAAATTTACAAAACTTAAAACTTTGAAAAAATAATGTACGTAAAATCCTTCCTTCCGCAAATTCTCAAATTTCGTTCCAAATTCTCTCATTCTAATTTTCAATGCCCCAAAATCTATAAAGGAAAAACAAAAGAGATTCGTGTGAAAGTTATCCAACAAATTTGCGCCAAAAACAAACAAAAAAAGTCATTTCAGTAATATTTTTTTTGGCTAATCTTTTTTTTCCATGTCTTTTTTTTTAATTCTCAAAACACGCATTTATCGTTGTTGAAAAATTTAAAAAAAAAGAAGGGACATCAAAAGAGAGTTTCCGCTTTTTTTCCCTTTCCAATAAAATATGCGTTCTGGAATTATGCAAATTTGCTGCTTAAGCATTGGCTTTTTTTTAGAAAAAATTAAAATTAATGCGCGCGAAAAAAAGCAAAATAAAAATGAGAACAAACAAAAAATTGGTTACAAATTTAAAAAATTAAAAAACTTACGTTTCATTTTTGTAGGATTTGTGAGGCGATCCCATGCTGGATATTTTGGATAATAAACAACTTCCATAATTATTATAATTATTATAATTTAGTTTCACAATTCTTTTTTCAGTCAATTTTTCAGCAGTAAAGTGATTGAAGTTGTTGTTTGAGGAGGTATTTTTGTTGTTGAATGAAGAAAAAAATGAAAAAAGACGTGAATCGGTTCAAGTGGCGGATTTTGTAGCGTATCTTTTTTTATGAAAAATACACAAAAGCTAAACACTTGAACAGATGCGATTCACTTTGAAAAAAAACGGATAATCTGCAAAAAAAAGATAAATGTAGTATTTTGTTTGTTTTTTTAAAAAAATTGAGTGAAAAAATGGAGAGAATTTAGTTAAAATGAAAAAATGAATATTTTAAATAAATTTTAAAACAAATTTTTCTCAAAAAAAAGTTTTTTAAATGAATTTTTAATAAAGCTTTTTTGGAAAAATTTTACGTTCTTTTTTTATTGCCAAACTTTTTTTATAAATATTTAAATTCCAAAAATATTTCGAAAAATAGCTACTATTTTTATAATTAATTTTATCGAAGAACAAAAAAAAGAGAGTAAACAAAAATGAATCAAAAAATTTGACATTTTTCCAATTACTTTTGTTTCAAAATTGCAAAAATTTTTGAAAAATGCAAAACAAAATTTTACTTCTTTAAAATTATTTAAATGTTACTATTTTTGCTGTGAAAAAATTTTTTTGCAAAAAATACAGGCCTTAAAACATCAGAAGCAGTGTTTTCCCGATTCCATTTTTTTCCGATTCCTTATAAGGGAATCGATTCCGGAATCGGAACCGGAATCGATGGAATCGCGATTCCAATCCCTTATAAAGAATCGGAATCGATGGAATCGGAATTCGAATCGGAATCGGGAAAACACTGATTCAGAAGATTCAAATTTTAAATCAAAAAAAGTTGTTTTATCTTTTATATTTTTTTTTGCATCAACAAAACAGTTCAAAATAAAAAAGATGGGAGTAAAATGAAGGCAAATTTTTAAATTTACTAAACAGAATAAATACTTTTTTCAAAAAAATATTAGTTTTTAATTGTTTTTAATTTTTAAAATAAAAAATAAATAAATATAGGGCAAATATTACTTACCAAAATAATTATTTACTACTGTGGTGATCTTCTTTGTTGAATAATCACTTTCTCAAAGGGAGGAAGGAAGGATAATAAAAATTAATTAATAAAAAGAAAATAAATGGCACTAAATCGTGCAAAAAGTTTTGACTCAAAAAATCATGAATCAATTTTCGAAAAAAAAATGGGTGTTCGAATAATCGCTCTGAAAAAAATTAATTATCATTTAGTTTCATAAAAATGCATAATGTTTATGATAAAAAAATTTATTGTTTTTCCACGAATGTCAAAATATAATAATCACCAAAATAAATATACAACTAAACATGAGGACATGAGATTTAGTGTGGGAAAAAAAAGGTGAATAAAATTTAAAGATGGCATCAATGAGGCTTTAAATATTGCATTATTTTACGATCATAAAATTTTAGCGAAGATGCCATTTAAGGAGCAAAAAAAAAGGGGTGGAGACGAGCACAGAATTGCACACCACCTTTTTTTTGGTTGGTGTGAACACGGGACAAAAAAGAAGTCAGAGTGAATTATAAAAAAATAATAAAGTGTTTTTTTCACATAAAAAAATAGACTTTTTTTGATGCAATAAAAAAAAGGTTTTCTATGCTTTTTTTTAAAATAAAAAGCAAAAAAATGAGACCACCAAAGATGGCAAAAATAAAGTTTTAAAAAGAAAAAAGTCATCAATCATAACTTTGAAAAAAAACAACAAAAAAGTCACATTAGGTCATTGTTAAAAAGTCATGTCAAAAAAACTTTTTAAAAGATTATTCCCAAGTTAGTTTATTGGCATTATATCAAAATGCCCAAAAGCAACAGATAAACAAAGAAAAAAACAAATCCTATCCATCATTATCCCCATTTCTCTGATATACTTTTATTGACAATAATAACTATAACTAAAAAAAGTAGGAAAACTAAAATATATTTTTCATCCAAAAATACAATTAACCAAAAAAATGCCATGCTTGTTGTTTTTCAAGATTGACAAATGAGACCTTCTTCAAAGAAATATATATATATTTTTTTAAAAAAAGGGAAGAGATTCAATAAGGTTCATTATTTTCTTAGCCTCCGGGAAATAAAAAGGGGACGAGAGCAGCTTTGCCCCGAAAATCTCTCTTCTTTCAAAAATTTGTTTTGTTTTTGAAACACTTTTTTTATATTATAAAAGGCGTTCGGTTGTTTCTGTCTCTCGTCAATTATGCAAATTTTAATAGTCTCCAGAAATAGTATGCGCAAAAATGTATTCAAGCGGAAGAAAGAAAGAAAAAAGTATAGAGAAGACTTAAGTTAAGCTATCCTTTTTACTATCCCCCCCCCATCCCCTGCTATAATATTGTAGCTGGGATTAAGTTTCAAAGAAGAGAGAGAGAGAAGAAACAAACTCGTAGATAAATGGCTCCCAAAAGAACACAAAAAAAAGAAGTTGTAGTTTTAAAAATGGAGATATCTCTTGTAAACTCTAAGAAAAATGCCATGAACCTTTATGGCATTTCTTACAATGGTCTAAAGAAAAAAGGGGAAAAGTTTAAAATTCATATCCAAAATGCCCTCCTCTTTTTAAATTTTCCAAGACTCCCAAGACCTTGGGGTTATGAAATTTCAGAAATAAAAGAATTGAAGCATTCACTTTTTTTGCCGCTGCTGCGCAAGTCTTGAAAATGAATGAATGAATGAAATTTAATACCTGCTTTTGTTTTTCTCCTCTTATATTTTTCATCAAAATTAATGGCACAAATATATAATAAGAAAAACCAATTTATGCCATTTGCATGTTTTATAAGGAAATTCTTTCTCTCTCTCATTTTCTTTCAATCATATTTTATTTTATGGAAAAAATGCTTTCTTTCTTTGACTTTGACAATCTTTTGAAAAGCTGTCATCAAAAAAAGAAGAAGAAAGTGCGCGAAAGAAGAGCTCTCTGTTTTCTGTGTCTTCCAGAAAATTGGCTAATTACTTTTTTTGGGAGAAAAAAAAGAGAGAAGAAGAAGCAGCACTTTCAATGAGGTAATGAAAAACTCTCTAAGAATATATTTATATATATCTAACATTTATTTTCTGTGTTTTTGAATTATAAAGGCAAAAACAAAAACGAATGAAACGATTTATATATGTATTTTTGCAGCTTTTATATGTAAGCGATAAACATTGAAAAAAAAGAATGGAATGTGTATCATTGAAAATTCACAGGCAAAAAAAAACACAGAGCAAAAAAAGTATATTTTCTTTCGTTTTTTTTGCTTGAACTGAATTATTTTTTGTTCTATCAAAGCCATTTTTTTCTGCATTTAATTCTCGAATTTAGTACTATAAAAAAAGGCAGACTTCATTTTTTGGAGGAAAATATTGAATTATGCAAAGCAGAAAAAAAACATTGATTTCAAAATTTATTTTAAAAAAATTGTTGCATTTTTTGACCAAAGTTTTTGCATATTTTTTTAACAATGTCCAACTTTTTACTATTTTTAAAGTTAAAATTTTTGGAAAAGATCGCCAAAAAATCAGCTTAAATTTGCACGAAAAAAAAAGAGATAAACTTTTTGCACTTTTGCAGAAAAAAAGGACAGTAATTCCAAAAAGAAAAAATACTTTTTTTATTACTTTCATTTTTTTGAAAAGCATCGAAAAAAACTGTAAACAATTTAAAGTTTAAAAAAGCAGCTTAAAAATAGCAAAATTCAAACAATAAAAAAAGGGTATTTAAAAATATAAAATCAAAAAAGTGTCAAAAGTTGTTGCATATTTTTTTGCATCAAAAATTAAAAAGTTTAAGCTTAAAAAATATTCCCTCTTTTAAAATATTGGCTGTCAACAAAAGATGAATGAGCTTTCATGTGGAATGAAAAAAAAAACAAATCTGATTCTCAAAAAAGAAGACGAAAAAGCAAGGGATGGATAAGAAGTAAACATGGCAATCCTTTAAAGTGGACCCTTGAGGCAAACAAAAAAAAAAGATATGATGTCTCCAAGAAAGAAGGAGGGAAGGAGCGCCTCCTGTTGCTGCTACTGCTTCTATTGCTGTTACAGCAGCAGCAGCGGCAGCGGCATCTCCTTCTTTTTCATTTCATTTCATCTCTTATCTCTTTCTCCATCCTTTTACTACTTTTTATTTTTTTACGGGAAAAAAAGCTGCGAAAAAAAACACAAATATAAAAAAAATCTCTTTCTCCCGGCTTAACAGAAAATAATAAAAAAAAGTGTGAAAAAAAACGGACAACACTTTTTTTTCACGCTTACTACTTTTTTTTATTTTATTTTTCATGGGATTAATGTCCTACCTTTTTTTTATTCAATCAAAATCAAAATTTGAAAAGCAGAAAAAAAAAATAGTAACGAAAAAAAGAATCATCAAAATTATTTTAAAACAAAAAAAAAACTATTTCTGAAACAAGAACAAAAAATAAATCTCCCAAAAATAAATTTTAGTGTTTTTTTTTGTTTTCAAGTGTACATACTTTTACAAAAATAATTTTAAAAAAAGTAACAAGTTTGTAGCTGTTAAAAACAGCGTGAAAGAAGCCACTTTTCTTTTTTTTTGCTTGCTCACACATTCTTGAGTTTAAAGAAGAAAAAAGGTACAAGAAAAATCGCAGATTTTTGCGCGGAAGAACAACTTTCTTTTTTTGCTTTAAAAAAAATATATTTTGCAAATACTATGTATGTTTTTTTGAAGCATCTGACATATTTCACACTTTTAAATGTTTATAGTTGATTCAAAAAAAGCTTAAAACACATTCTTATTCCATTGTTTTACGTATATATATATTTTTGTCATTTATTTATAAATATTTATAAATAACTACTACTTTTTTATTTTTAAATTTTTAAGTGGTATACTGTAGAAAGGATTGGATGAATGAGTGCTTGTGTGTGTGTAGTTTAATCACTTCAATGCCCACTTATTTAAATTTAGATCCTTTAAAAAAATTTTCTTTTTTTTCAAATAACAGCTTCTTGGACAAAAAATAACAAATGAATATATAATTAAAATAAATTAAATAACAAAAGTGTAAAGTTTAAAAAATCTTTGATCTGATATTGTATAATAATATGTAGTGATACAACTTTTAATGTTTGTTTCAAAAAATGAAATTTGTACAATTTTGAAAAGATTTTAGTTTATCAATGATATACACGGCCTCAATAAATATTGTCACCTATTATCACTGATAAAAATGCATTTTACAGTGATTTATGAAAATCATGATTGCCCATCATATTTATGAAATGATAAGTGTCACCATCTCTCGGCGGTGAAATATTGGCATATTTAAAAAAAATGCCATTTAAAAAGCATATAAAAACACACATAGGTGAAAAATTGCAAAATTTACGGCATTTTTCAAAGACAATATCTTTCAGAGTTGTTTAAACTTATCAACGAGTTTGGGCATGTTCCTGGATGGTGCAAAAAAATATTTTTTGTTCCCACCCCCTATCGTCCATGTGCATATAAAAAAACAATAGTTTGATTTCAATAATTTACAGAAAATTAATTTTTAATGAATGTAGTCATCAGAGTCAGACAGTAATGATGTGACAACACATGTTTAAGAAGGACATCTAAAATATCAAATTTCTGATACTTTAAAATTCGTTTATCTGACATCATTTTACATATTTATGTTGTTACATATATGTCTTACTACAATCTAAAAATTAAATCATAAAAAATTTGACGTTTACTTTGGACGTCATTTTGATTAAAATATTTATATTTAAAAATCAAAATAACAATAATAATAATAAATTTTACAAATATAGTAAATATTATGATGCCATAGATATTTGTAAAATGAGAAAAACAATTTATTATTCTTCAACTTCCGATTATTGTACTTTAAAAAAAAGATTATAATTTACAACCCAAAAAATTACAACTTAAAAGTAAAACATGGAAAAATTTTTAAAGAATTAAAAATAAAAAATAGTAATAATAATTACGCAATTATATTTTTTTTGCAGTTTTCAATTTTGTTTTTGAATAAATATTTTTTTTAAAAGATAACAACTTTTTTTGAGTCATAAATGTTGTACCTAAAAATTTTTCTAAATTTTTTTATAAATTTCAACACAAAGTTTTGGGTGACGCAGACGGGGGTACGGTATCTTAGAGATTGACCATTTTTACATCTGTTCATCCAAAATGAAATATATATTACAGGTGTTTGTGAATATTTAAAGGTTAAAAAACATGTTTGCTTTTGCATATTTAAATATTATTTAAATTATGTCCGATGCTTTTCGGGGTTTTTTCTTCTTCTGCAAGGATTTTTTTCGTTGTTTCATTACTGGAAATGGAGATTCCAATTTTTTAACTGACACCAAATCGACACATTTTTATTCCAACAAAATTACAAAATTGTAAATATTTAATTCGACACAAAAGTGTACCAAAATTTCTTACTTTTGCTCAAAAACAGTCTTTAAAAAGTTGAATTCTTTTCTTTATTAATGTTTCAATTTAAAAATTCATTTTTTAAAAGCATGTTTTTGTCGTTTCGATTCCCATTTTTTTTATTAACCAATTATTTGCAACAATTTAAAAGTATAATTTTTTTAAATTATAGTATTTTTAGAAAAAAAAGCTTTAATCGAATGAGTTTTTTTAAATATATATAATTACAGTAATTTAAAACTATTTTAAACAAAAATGACTCTAACAAAATAAAAATGAAACAGAAAAAGTTTCGTATTTTTAAATTCAAAAAATGATTACCGTATACAAATTTAAAAATTTGTATACGGTAATCACATTTTTTAAATATCTTTTTTTACTAAAATTCTTGTTAAAGGCAGCGTTGATCGACAAGTATGTAAAATGTGATTGCAACTCTCAACACAAAAATGCTTCATAATCCGAAACAAAAAATTCTGATAATTCTTTCTTTCCTTTTTTTCCGTTCCAAAAATGGCGTAAATATAAGAAAGTGGTTGGATAAAACTCAAGTTTGACGTTTTCATTTTTGCCTGATTAGCGACGCCTCAATTCTCCCTTCCAACATATTTTTTTACATTTCCTAAAAATTGAGCTACCGTAATCATACACAACAAAATCCCCTCTTTTTGATGACCTTTTTTTTCCTAAAACTACATTATTTTTTGCCCTACAAAAACATCTTTATTTTTTGTATTTGTAAAAATAAAGGAAGGAAGAAAACTTCTTCTGATTAGAAGAAACCTTTAAAAATGACCGTTTTTATCATCGTCCTTTTTAAAAGCATGTTGTTTTTTCAAAAAAAAAGCTTATAAAATTTGTTTCAATTTTTATTTAAACATCATTCATTTTTGTTTTCTTCCTTTTAGTTTTATCTTTTTTTCAAAAGGTTACCATTTTTTAATCTCTTTCTTTTTTTTAAATAAATACTGTCGAAATTTATTATATATATTTTTTTGTGGTAAAACAAAATTATTATTATATTTATTTTGTGGTATTATTTTAAATTTTAAGAAATACTGATAATTATTTTAAAAAATTTTTTTAGGTAAAATATTCTACCTCATTTCCGTCTTAAAACGAAAAAACCGACAGTAGTTTAATTTGATCATTCTGCTTAAATATATATAAGAGAAGAAAAAAAAGGTGTTTTGTTTCCATTTTTGTGAAAAATAAAAGACTTTTATAAAAGGGAGAAGTCGCCACTTTCTTCTTTCTTTCATCTGCTGCTTTTTTTTGCCGTTTTTTCAACTCCCACTTTTTTAGTTTTTTTTTTGAAAAAAAAAATCATAAAAAGCTGAAAAAAACCGCCTCTTTTTTTAAAACAACGAAAAAAAACTTTGGTCATTTTTTGTTTTTTTATTTTATTTATTTAATTTCAAAAATCTTAAATAATTTTCTTTTCAACGAAGCTGTCACTTGTATTTATTATTATTTTTTGCCAAAAACTAACAAAAGAAATAGAAGAAGAATGCCCTTAAAAATTGTTTCAATTCAAATAATTTTATGTGTTTTATTTGTTTCCATTGAAATATCCGATGCAGTATGGACAAAAAATTTATCGTCTGAACTTCGACGATATTCAAATGCCTTTGGATCATTGGCAGATAAATATGCAAATGTTAAAATGTCTCGAAAAGAAATTATTAATGAACTTCAAGGATTATCTCGAAAAGCGTAAGTTTTTTTTGCAAACAATTTTTATTTTTCAAAGAAATCTATCTTCTTTAATCTGCCTTCTTTTTTTGTGAGAATAAAAATAGATTCTAATTTTAGTAGGTATAATCTTTCCACTTTTATTCTTTCTTTTTTTCATAGTATTAGTTTTTTTTAATTTTTGAAATAGAATGAAGGGGGTACGGTAGCGTAACGGGCTTTCCAGAAGATGTTCTTTGAATTTTGTTGCAAAATTTCTAAATTTAGAAATTTATATAGCATTCATAAAAATTGTAAGAATATATAATACTACAGTATGATTGTGGTATTAAATAGGAAACCATAAAATAATAGTATTATTATTATTATTTTAAAATTGCGTTATTAGAAAAATATATTTCGTCACAAAATTTTCGGAATTGGCTTCTTTTTTTTCTCCTCCACATTGCTTTTCTTGGGTCAGCTTTGTAGTTACTTTAATTAAAGCAGATACTGTAAATATTACTGCTAAAAATAATATTCAAAAAACTATTTTTGGATATTTTTTTGAAAGTTGAAAAAATTATTTAACTTTTTCTTTTATTTCTACAGTAACCTCTCTCTCTCTATATTTATCACCACTTTTAAAGATGTAGTAATAGTAACCGCTGCCCCCCCCCCTCAAAAACAATAATAATAATCTCATGAATATTAATAAATATGTTTTAAAAGGATACATAACAATTTTCTTAAAATAACCTAAAATTAATGGGTACTACTAAAAAAAGAGAGATATCAAAAATTTAAAAGATATTCCATTTATTTTAAGGTTGTTATTTTTCTTGTTGGTTAATGGTTGTGGCAGCAAGAGGGGGCGGGAGTGCCAAAAAAATTGTTAATGTTTTTTACACATTTTATTATTTTGTTTTTGCCCACTGAAAAAAACAATGAAAAAACAAACCTACGTTTTTCCAAAAAAAATCGTGCCTGGAACGACTTTTTTCTTTTTGACGTTTTTTTAGTTTTGTTTCTTTTTGCCATTCCAGAAAAGCAACATTTAAAGAAATAAAACAATTCCATGCCGGATTCCCCCCTTCTTTTTTTAACACATTTGAAGATGGTGGGGGCTGCTTTTGCTGCACACTTAATTAAAGCATTATTTTGAATGGCATTTTTTTTCTTTAACTTTGTTTTTTTTCTTCATTTTTGATTTTGGCAAAAAAAGCACACGCAAATATTTGTTTTTGGCATCTCCTCTCATCCTCCTCCTTTTCAAATTTGCTCATCATCATCACCACCTCCTCCTCCTCGGAATACAGATATAAGAGATAAAAAAGACGTTTAAAAAGGGTTCTTAAATTTTAAGAATTTTCCCAGAAACCTTTGTTCAACTATTTTTTTCTTTTTAATTTTAAAATTCGGATGTTTTTTATTTTTGCTGGATCTTTAGTAATTGTTTATGCAAGTATAATCGGGTGTTTGATAGCTGTTGTAATAATGATTTCAACAGAATAAGCAATTATGAGGTGAGTGACTCTGAAAAAAACAAATCTTTCTTTAATTACTTTTTTTTATTTTGAGTTAATAAGGTTTAAATGTTCAATATTAAATGACAAAGAATAAAAATGAATTTCCTTTTGTAGTTATTAATAATAATAAAAAGAAAGGAAGTTTATTGCTGTAGTTGGATATTGTAGGTAGGGTTCATTAACTTTCTCTCTGTCTCTTACAACGAATATTCTTGATATGGTTCATAGAAATGATGTTGCTTCCTTTTTTCTGTTTTTTAGAACCGCTCATTGATCTTAAAGGTCTTAAACCTTTTGTTAAAAATTATTATTCTATTCATTCATTCATTTCCTCCTCCCCCTCTCAAACAATGTTCAAATATTCTAAAAAACATGTATGTCTTTGACAAAATTTGATGTCAAATTCTTCCAAAGAAAAAAAACCATAAAAAATATTGCAACAAAAATTTATACATTTTTCAGAATTGTCTCTTTTTTTCTTCCTGCTTTAAAAAAGCAAAACTTTTTTCAATACATTTCGGAAAAAAACATATATAAAAAAAAAGAGAGGGATTTCTTTGAGCCTTTAAATCCTTCTGAAAAGCTTTTCATCTTCTTTTTCTTCAAGCTTGGATAAATTCAAAAAAAAACATTAACAAAAAAATGATTAAAAAACTCAAAAAACAATTTGTTATTTTTTTCAGGGTTGAATTGCAACGTCGTTGGAAGCTTCGACCACGAACAAAAAATTATAGTCAAAAAGAGTTTCAAGCTGAAGCAAAAAAAGAGCCGAGCCCATTTGTAATTCCAGTGAATCGTCCCTCGATGATGCAAGAATCAGCTGCTCATAAGCTTGCACTTTTACAACTTCGTGATTGTGTTTTTATTCGATCCGGTTGTGTTGCATCCACCAAAATGAATACATCACAAAAATCAAATTATATTGATCAATTGGAAGCAATTTTAGGCGGCAAATCTTTCACGAATACTCCATCACCAATTTAATTTTAATTAAATTTATTTTTCACATCTTTTTTTTTAAACTTGTTGATGTATTACGGTAGTAATTTATTTGGAATCAAAATCATAAAACATTTTGTTTCACAGTTTTGAAAATAAAATAAAGTATTTTTTTGAAAAATAACGTGTAAAAAATTAATTATTTTGTTTCATTTTTGTATTCTGTTTTTTTTCTGATAGCTCTTGTTTTAATCCCCTCCAGAAATTCAAATTTCTTTTTAATCCTTTAAAGTCAACAAAAAAAACAACGTCACAATTTTTTGAATTTAAAAAAACCCAAAGCTAATAACTTCCGCCAAAAAACAAATAAACAAATATATTTGGGACATGAAAATTTGCAATTTGAAATTTTTTAACTGATTGATAACATTTTGTCATCACATTTCATGTATAGGTATACTGTAGAAATCCAACAACAACAACTTTTCTTTTGAAATTAAAAATGTTTAAAAAATCCAGAAAAAAATAAGGAAAGTTTTTCCAAAAATAGAATTGCTAAAATGCAAAAAAAAAAGATTTTCCTTATTTTTTTTCAAAAAAAGGATTTAAAATTAGGAACAGCTAAAATAAAGAGATCTCTCTAAAAATAGTATTGAAATATTAATTGTTTGAACAGGTGTATTTTCGCAACAATAATATTTCAACTGACCATTTAAATATTTTGTGACCGCTTTTAACCCAAACATTTCAAATATTTTTAAATCAAAAATGCAGTCGTTTTTGATCTTTTTAGCTTTGATTAATCTATCTTTAGGTATTTTTTTTAAATATATTTTTAAAACATATTTATTACATTTATATATCTTTTAGTTTTATCAGTTTCCCTTGGGTCAACATGTTTATATACATTTCAATGCCAAAAAGGATCATTTTGTTCAGAAAATCGTTGTCGAAAAGATTCTTGCTCAATCAATAATGACTGTGTTGAAGGTGAATTATGCATTGGTGGAAAGGTTGATGGAATAATAAAAAATGCCTGCTTTCCAATTGATGCAGAAAGAGCAGAAAAAATGGATTTCTGTCCTGGCGGTGGAAAACTTTCAATTGGATATAAGGGAAGAATTGAAACATGTGATACAAATAAACTTTGCACCGGAAAAGCTATTTGTAATCCACATGTTGGAGTTTGTTGTTCAAGTATTAATTAGTTTGAACATTTTATATTTACGAAAAATAATATATTTTAGAACTTCGAATATGTCCATGGCCAAAAAGTCCCCTTCTTGAAGGATTTACACATAAACCATTGATTTGTCGATTCCGTGGAACTTCTGCAATTTCATGTCCAACTCCAAGTTATTGTGAAGAAAAAAGTGGTTTTTGTTGTGCTGAAACAAATCCACAACCAAAAAAGCCTAATCTTCCTACAGCAGTTGGTGGAGGTGGTCCTGCACCTCCCCCAATGCCCCCAATTCCATCACTTCCAAATCCGCGAAGTCGTGAAACATTTACTGAAAAACCATTTGTTGGACAAAGTTGTTCAAATTTGGAGGGATGTTCCGGTGGAGCTGCATGTATTTGTTCAAATCCGAGAGAATGTAAATGTGAATGCCCAAAAGAGATGGGATATTCGGTGGCATCAGATGGAAAAAGTTGTCGACGAACTCGTCGTCGGCTAAAAGAAAAATGTCGATCTGATGTTGATTGTGGAGCGGCCTTCTCAGAATGTACTTCAGGAGGATGCCGATGTAAATCTGGTTTTCAAAGAGATGGAAGTGGCGGGTGTAAACCCGTTGCATATAAATGTGTTAATCATGCTGAACCTTTAAAATTTGATAATAAACTTACAACATGTATTGTACAAAAAATGCATCGAGATTCTGAAGCTTCTGATGTCATTGGACAAGATGATGGCAACATTTTAGAAACAGTAAAAGCTCCATCAAATTCTTCAATTGCTTTATCACCTCGCCGTTCATCTTCCACTTCTTCCTCAGATATAAAGCGATGTCCAAGTAATTATTATTGTGTTGCAGTATTTGATCTTCCGAAACAACCAAATCTTTATCAAGGATTCTGTTGCCCCATTCCAGCTCCAGATATTCCTGTTTGTCCTGTTGGAATTCCACATGTTTCAAGTTCTCCCCCCGATTATGGCTGTGCAGAATGTCCATTTGATCATTTTTGTCATAAAGATTCCATTGCAACTCATAAAGAAATTTGTTGCCCAAAACCTTGTGTCTCTCCTGATGATGTATATGTTGATGGACAATGCTATTCTATTGCATATCATGGCGATTCCTGTCATGTTCCAGAACAATGCATTGGAAAATTTGCTGGTTCAACTAAGACGGGGGAAGAAGAATCAATTCATGAAGAAATTCATGAAATGGAATGCCGAAAAGGAATATGCGAATGTCCAAAAGGTTGGCTAATCGATAATGGACTTTGTAAAAGTTAGTTTTACTCTCAAAATACTTTTTTAAAAATAATAATTTTAGGAGTTGAATGCTCCGTGGGATTAAAGGGTGAACCAATTGTAAATAGTTTAGGTGGAATTTTAAAATGCCATCGAAGTAGTGATTGTTCACAGGGATCAATGTGTGATCCATTTTCAAAAGTTTGCTGTAAAGGATTTAACAGTGAGCTTTTGTCTTTCCAAAAGTTCTTACAAATACAACATTTTAGAATGTCCTGCAAGTTTTGTTGAAACTGGAGAAATGTGTAAAGAAGAAAAGTGCCGAAATCCAAATGATATTTGTATTGTGCCGAAAAATTCTAAATCCAAAATTTGTTGCCGAAAAGAAGAATAAAAGTTATTTTTCGTTTTAGCTACCGTATACCAACGACCGTAAATTATTAAAGTTATTTGTAAATATTTGTTTAAAAAATTTAATACTATTTATTTTTTCTTCTTCTTCTAATAATAAGTTTTTTTCCTATCTAATCAAAATCAACAAAAATATGATACCAACACAATTTAAGGCTTTTCTTCTTCTGGGAATTCTTCTTTTTTAATATCATAATCAACAAATTGCTTTTCAAGTAACCAAAAACGATTAAATGCTCCAATATCAACCAGATTGTTTAAAAATCTATCCCATGGCCAATCTTTAAGATTAGAATCTTGAGCAGCAAACAATTGAACCTAATAATAATATAGGAATAATTAAATACAAATCTTGTTTGGAAATATATAAACATACTTTTCTATCATATGTTCGACGAGTAACAAGTGAAAAAAGTAAACAATTCCAATAATCATATCTATTTGTATTCTTTAATTCCGTTCTTTCAATCAACGCAGAATCTAAAAAAATATAAATCTATGATATAAAATGAGAAAAACTAATTAATTACCCGCTGCAGTATTATGAATAGAATTTGGAACTAATCCCATTTCAATTCTCCATTCAGCAATTCGATTCCACATTTGAAATTCTGTTGGATTTGTACATACTGCCGCAATGATAGCCCCCAAAGTTGAAGTAAAAATTGTTGAACGAATAGGATGTTTTGGAATATCTTGCACCGTTTCTATTACAACTGTTTTATAATCATTTGCAACATGTTTTGTATATTCTATTAAACTTCGACCTGCTCGTCGAAAAATATTTGATTTTTTCACTGCTTGCGTCAGAGCTGTGGACATTCTGAAAAAATTTGCTGATGAAAAAGAAAAGCTTTTGTGACAACAAAAATAAAGTATCATCAATAGATTTAGAACTGCTTTTAAAATAAATAATCAAAAAAAGTTCAACATTAATTTATTAAAATATTAAAAATATTAATACATTACAACATAAATATAGACCAAAAACTTGGAAACAAAATAATCTCATATCTAAGCTTTCTTTTGTTTTCGAGTTTTGTTACCCCAATACATGAAAAATTGAGCAAAAATAATTCCATTTAATGCAGAAGCAACAAGATAAACAAAAAGAACAAGGCGATCATCTGTTTCTGTTAATGAAGTGAAGATTCTTGCTAAACAGCCACCAAATTGAAGTGCAACAGTGAGAAAGGCAAGCTGTCCTGTTGATTGATTACGATAATTGGCAAGAATTTGAATACCCTTAAATTCATATACTGTATAATCATACTTAAAGATGGTAATAACAAACCTTTGAAACAATAATAAATGGAATTCCAGCTGCTTGAATCATATATAATACATTGAAAGGAATGTAATGATACATAATTGCACAAACAATTGCCCACATTGTTGCCATAAATGCAAAGGCATACGGTGCACTATCAGAAAAGTATAAGATCTGCATAACAATAATTGACATTTGAATAGCAACAAATACGGAATCTCCATATTGACTGAAGACAAATTGTTTTTCATAGCTGTATGCACAAGTTCCCAATGCAGGGACAAGACCAAGAAGCATGGAAATCAGAGAAATTCCTTCAGCAGAACGAGCACGATGAATTTTAAGAATTTGTGGAACAAATAAAAACATGGCCCCGGCAGTAATTGCAAGACCAATGGCACGAGAAGCAACTAATGGAACACATTCTTCTAAAAAAATAAATATTAAAAATGAAAAATAGATGTTAAATAAAAAGCGGTATTAAATTATGACTTACGATGAAAGATGTTCAAGTTTAATACCAATTCTTCAAAGCAATTCTTTGGAAAAACAAAATGTAGCAGCTCATTGAATTTATGTTTAACAATATCCGCCATGTTTTTTTATTGCAATTAAAGTCGCAGATTTGTTAACACAAAATTATTGAAAAATAAAGTTTTAAAAAATTGTTAATCAAAAAAAACGCTTTGTTTCATTGTTTGTTTAAAAGTCACATTTAGCCAAGATACGTCGCACAAAAAATGTAAGTGTTTTTACAAAAATATGGCCGCGTAAAATTTGAATATTTGTATTATTGCAATGATTAACTGTAACATTATCAAATCCCTTGAGGCTTTCATTGTCAGAGATATAATTATAATTTATTAGAAAAAATACAATAATTTTAAAGCAAAAATTGAGCCTTTACCAATTCTTGTGCACAAATTCGTTAACAAATTTTTCACCTATATCATTCAAAATTGTTGTTAAAAAATGAATTCAGATTGTTTTGTGGATTTTAAAAAATGTTTTGGAAATATATAATTATTGTAACTTGAGTGGGGGGCAGATTTTTGCCCTTTTCTTTAAAAAATTATTACCTCTTTAAAAGATATGTATGACTAAAAAGTCTAGGAAAAATTAAAGGGCTGAAATTATAATTTCAAAGAACAAAATGATGCTGTAATTACTGGTTATTAATTTCAACGAACTTTTATTAAAAAATTGTGAAAAAAAGGTTGTAATTTTTTACATTCATTATATTATTATTGTTGAAAGCCGTAAAATTTTAACGATTTGTTTTTTTTAATTTTTTAAAATTTAGGCAAAAAACATCAATGACGCTAAAAAATGAACTAAATTATTTTTGTTCAAAAAATACATGGGAGAAAAATAATTATAAAATAAATTAAATTTTTTATCAGATTTTTTTTTGAACTTGTATTAAGTTATATGTAAAATATAATTTAGCATTTTTCAAAATAATAATCATTTTTTCTGTGTTTTAATAATAGTGAAATGCCGTAATATAAGGTTACGGTAGTTTTGAGACCTTGTTTACTATCCATATTATAGTCCACATTATTTAATATCGAAAAAAGTAACACAAATATGTTACACCATTATTTTTTGTGTAAAAATAATCTTTAAAAAAAGCAACTAAAAAATAACAACTTTACCGTACTTCTAATTTTAACTTGCTCTACTATTTTAAAATTATATCACAATTGTTTGTTGATCTTTGGCATTTTGGTCTTTGATTTTATGTAATTGCGAAAAAAACTGAGTTAAATCTTTCACTTAAAGTTTGATTTCTGGCACAACAACAATAATTATTCCCTCTATTGAAGAGCAAAAAATGTATATGTTTTGTATTTTGAAATTTCCTTATACTTCTTTTTAAATAATCTATTTTTAGGATTATATAATATTCAGTTTTTTTGCAAAAAAAGAGAACGCACCGGTTGCTAATTTATATTGAATAAAATATTTGTCATCGAAAATGCAAAAACTGCAAAAAAGTTGTTAGATATTAGATACATAAAAGCTTTTTTTGTATGTTAAATCTAATTTTATATTAATTTTCTGTAAAAAAAGCAAAACAATAAAACATAAATAATGTAATTTTATAAAATTTATTTATTAAAAAAATCTTTGCTTTTTTGTTATGCTTTTTATGCTCAAAATCTATTAAAATTTGCCCTGTCCATATTTAGGAGGGATTTAAAATGATTTCATACATTTACATAAAAACGAAAATTTATAATTTATAATTTGTGTTGAACTTTTAAATTATAGAATACTTGTCGCCCCAATTTTATAAATTATTTAACTCCGTCAACACCGCCTACATTTTGATTGTTTCCCGAGTTCCGTGTTTATGGATTTCATAAATCCATTTTTCTTCATTGACGATTGACTTTTTTTATTATAGCTGCTATATTTTCATCCCAACTAAAGTCCAAAAGCAACAACAATAAAAGATTTTATTAAAAAAATAATTGTAAATTTTTTTTAAAGCAAAAAAAAGTATGCCATAAAAAAAGGGGGGACACGCGTGACATTTTTGGGGCGGAGTTAAAAAAACATCATAAAAATTTTTATAGTTTTTTAGGTAACCTGCTTTAAACATTACCATTTTTTCGTGTGGTTAATTTAAAATAAAGAATAAATTTATTTTTTTTTTTGGATTACGGAAGTAAAAAAAAACATGGGATTATGTGAATCTTCATCTCGTTCCAAAATTGAAGACAGTTCCCAAAATACTTTGAAAGAAAGTATACAGTAAGTTTATTTAAATTATTATCATTTTTTAATTATCAGTGATATTTTAAATATTTATAGTTTGGTTACATTTTAGGTTTATTTTTTAAAAGTTGCTACCAAAAATAGAAAAGTTGTAATTTTTGCACCGGTGATTTTTCGGTTGTTTTCGAAATTTACACCTGTTTAATTAATTTTATCCTTTAAAATCCAAAAGATTCCATTGAATCCACTTTTATAAAACCCACCCACTTTTCTCCATATAATTTTTTCGGCACCATTAGATAAGATTTTTAGACCCCCCCCTTATCAATGCTGATAGCGATGAAACCATTGATTAAATTAAATTCATAAAAGGTTTTTGCTTTTGATTATAGTTTGATTTTTACGAATTGCTTTTTTTTCAATAATTTAATTTTTATGATTGGCATTTTTTTTGTCAATAAAAAAAAGTGTTTTTTTTACATTTAATTTGTGTAAAAAGTGTGACTGTTTTATTGATTTTTAATTGCTTTTTAAAAAAGTATCAGAAAAAATAAAAAGTTGTTTTGGCATTTTTACAAACATTTAAAAATTTTAATCTCCTTAGATGAGTGATTTAATGTGAAAATATTAAAATAAAATAATTTAATGATATAAAATATACTGTAAAAACGTAGAATGTGTGATTTCTGGAAACAGTTAATAAAAGAATTGAAAACTTTTTAGAAAAATTGAAGATATATCAGCGTCAACCGTTTCGGCAATTTCGTGCAGAATTACAGGCACAAATTTTGAAATGCCAGAAAAGCATCAACAAATAATGATAAAACATTGGGAAACAATTATGTCACAAAAATCAGATATTTGTCACAAAACGATGCTTTATTGCATTGAAGCAAGTCCAAAATTGAATGAAATAATTGCATGTGGACGATATTGTTTCAGGGATTTAACAAAATGGCCAAAACTTGATCGAATTTGGTAAAGCTTAATTTTAATTTAATTTAATTTTAATGTTTCAACTATTAACAATAATTTTTAGCACAGCACAATTAAAATTTTTTGAAAAATTAATTAAAGAAAATAATTTAAATCCGGATTTAATAAAATCTGAAGCAGATCGACTTGGAATGACCCATCGAACTTATGCACAATTTGGATTAAAGGTAATTTTAATTAATTACAAAAAAATAAATAATATATTTTTAAGCCGCAATTTTTGGATTTATTTCAACAAAATTTTTTATTGCTTGTTGGAAAACTTAGAATTGAAGAAAAAGCTGAGCATCAAATATTGCTTGAAGCTTGGTCAATGCTTTTATCATATATTATTTCAAGAATTTATTTATCTTATGCAAATCGAACCTAATTTATTTTATATTTTTATTATTATTACTACAGTATGCACAATTTAAATATTTTGAAAAATAGAAATAAAAAGAGTTACATTTTTGTTCTTTTTTTAATTTTTAACAGAAAAAAAGCACTTAAAAGTGTTAAAAATGTGTTACTTTTTCCGAAATTTCGAAATTTTTAACTTTTCCATAAAAGGTTGTAATAAGGGTACGTCAAAAAGGTGGAAATGAGAGATAAAAAGGAGGGAAGGGAAAGCAAAAATATTTTATTTTGATTATTGATAGCTAAAAAAGGATTGCGAAATCGATAGTGATGTCAAATGATTGTTTTTACCCCCCCCTGATTTCGCAATAGTGTTTTTTCCCGTTTTATCTCCAATCTATATATGTATTATATGGATTTAACACTGTGGAACACGAATTTCACATTTTTAAGTGCCATTATAAAGCTCGTTTTTTGAGATTTTTTGATTTATTGACTATGGAGGTGATTTTTGTATATAAATCAAAGAATCTCAAAAACGAGCTTTATAAGGGCACTTAAAATGTGAAATCCGTGTTCCACAGTGTTAAATCCATATAATACATATATAGATTGGAGATAAAACGGAAAAAAACACTATTGCGAAATCCGGGGGGGGGGGGGGTACAAACAATCATTTGACATCACCATCGATTTCGCAATCCTTATTTAGCTATAAATATGCAAAATAAAACATTTTTGCTTTCCCTCCCCTCCTTTTTATCCCTCATTTCCACCTTTTTAACGAACTCTTGCAATAACACGAAGATAACCGCTTTTTTGTGAGATGTTGTTTACCTCAAAAAAAAATAGCAAATAAAATTTTCGTGATAACATTAATTTTTGTCTTGTAAAAATAACTATTTTTTTACTGCTACCAATTTATTATTTCCCTTTTATTATTTTTCTGCTTTTTTTCAAACAACTCAAAAAAATCCAAACACATTCGCTCTTTTTTTTGCAGATATTATCCCACCAAATAAATATTTAGTGTTCGTTCTTTTTGAAAAAAGAAAGAAGAAAAAATGTAACAACTTTCTCGCCTTCGGACAACAACAGCAAAAAATAAAATGTTGCAAAAATAAAAAAACAGAGAGATGAAGGAAAGAAAGTGTCATCCATCGACCGACAAACACCTGTTCCATTTTTCTCTGTTAAAAAGTCTTTCTTTTTAAATTTATTTTTCTGGTAATAACAATAATGATGGTGATGGCGGTGGCGGTGGTGCTTTTTTTTCGTACCAGACAAATTTTAACGGATATAAACCCGAACGGCGACGACACATTCAAGGAGGAGGAGAGAGAGAGAGGTGGTGGTGGTGATGGTGGCGGTGGTGACGGAACAGAAAAAAAGAAGCAACGTAATTTTTTGCTGCTTTTAAAAAAAATCTACGTGTGTCAAATATATATATTTTTTTTTAAAAGCAGCAACTGAGATCAAAGAAACGGAAATAATTTGTCTATCTTTTTTCCTTTTCTCTTCTCTCTATCAAACAAAAAAAATACGCCAACTTGGAGCCCTAATATTCCTTTTTATTTTTTTACAGTAATTTAAATCAGTTATTTTTTTTATCAGTCAAATATTTCTTAAATGGAGTGTCTCCGGGAAAGACAAAGTGTTTTTCATTCCATTGCACGGGTTTTCTTAGCACGAAAATATATGCAAAAATCTTTAAAATATTGAATATTACTGAATTTAGACTATTTTAAGCCTTTTCACGATTAAAATTAAGCCTAAAACATGTGCCAACAAAAAAAAGAAACAATCCAGGAAATTACGAAATTTGAATATTTTATTGATTACTCAGACATTTTTGAGAACCTTTATATATGTTGTGTCCGGATTGGAGAACCGTCCAGTTCTCAGAACCGGACGTCCACATTGGAGAACCGTTCATTGGTTCTCCAATGTGGACGTCCATTTTGGAGAACAGAGGTCATGGTTCTCTAATATGGACGTCCGGTTCTGAGAACCGGACGGTTCTCCAATCTGGACACCACATATATTTTCAAAAAAAGAGTTTATATAGATCATATATTTTTAAAAACTGTTTGCGTTAATTTTAATCGTAAAGACAGAAAAAGTAGTCTAAATTCAGCACTATTTACTATTTTAAAGATTTTTGCATATTGTCGTGCTAAGAGGACCCGTGCGATGGAATCAAAAAAAACTTTGTCTATCCCTGACGTTTGATTTAAATCAGATTTTTTTTACGACCGATCATATGGAACTTTGAGCTTTTTCTTTTTTTTCTTTCTTTATTTTACTTTGCAATTTTCTTCTTAAATTTTCATTGTTTTTTCATGTGTTCTGTTTTTTTTCTTCTATTCTTTTTTTTCTGTCGACAATCCTCACAAGACACATTCACAAAAAAATAAATATATAACAAATATAATGAAAAAAAAACACAATGCAAAAATATCAGCTGATTTTTGCAATTCTCCCTGAAATAACACAAATAATAAAAAAAGAGAGTTCACTCTTAGTTTTTTCTAGTTTTTAACCAACCAAAAAAACAAACGATAAAAATCAAACAAAAAAGTATGTTTTTTTTTGAAATATTTTCTAATTTTGTCATCTTTGATCACTTTGATATACTGTAGATTAATTGGCTTTTTTTAGAAAAAAGGTACTGTTACAAAATTGGAATATTGTGACAACAACTGAATTTGTTTATTAAATATCATATAACAAATATACATTTTTAAGTGTAACTTAATTTTACAAATTTTAGTTTAGTTTTTTGCGCTTTCAAAAATTTAAACATATTTTAATTTTTGACTGTAGTTTTTATTTTTGTTAAATTTGATAGGATTTTATTTTTTATTAAATTTTCGATTTTATTTAAAGATTTCAAGAATTCGCTATTTTTGTAGACTTAAATGCTGTAACATTTCCTATATTTTGGCTATCTTCAAAACTTTTTAACAATATTTAATAATAAGTTAAAAATATGCCGACAATTTACGCTATCATTTTATAACCAAAAATTAAAATTTTAAAGTTCATCAATCCTTTTTTTTAAAAAAATAAAACCATTTTTTACGTGAAAGCTTTTATCCGTTTAAAGTCGCCACGCATTTTGTATTTGAGTGGTAGCAGCTCTTTTTTTATTTTGCTTTTTCGTCTCTCCCTTCCTTTTTTTGTATTCTTGTTCCGGAAAGACAAAAAAGGGAGAGTTTTTTGCATTTTTTGTTTTGGAGTTTTTCTGAAAATGTCTAGACTAATTCCCCCTTCCTCTCTCTCCCCTTTTTTGCCCTCATTTTTTTCAGTACTTTTTTTTAATGCATTCAATGAAGACTGCTGCTGCTGCATTTTTTACTTTTTTTCTTTTCAAAAACGGCATCAAAATATTCCAAAAAAAAGATATATATATATATATATATACTTTGTCATTGAAAAAAAAAGGAAGAAAGAGAGAGAAAAGCTTGTTAGAGGTAGTTCAATATATAGTGGTTACAAGCACAGTAGTAGTAGTAGCAGCAGTAAAAGAATGTATCTGCTGCATTTTTATTTGGCCTTCACTTGAATGTTCCTTCTCCCCTCCCATCCTCCCTTCCAATTGCATACTTTTTTTTGGTGTTCCTTTTTTTCTGCTCCAAAAAAAAAGATGGAAATTTTTTTACGTTTTTTTCTCTCTTTTAAGTCTGCATTCATAAAAACCCTAAAAAAAAGATAAACTTGAATAAAGTCATTTTACATTTTTTTATGGTTGTTTAAAAACGAAAAAAAACAATTGTTTAATTTTTCAAGCGATTTTTTTTCTTTTTTTTCGCATCCAAAGTTTCTTTGCATCTTCTTTTTTATCTCAGTTTTGTAAAATCAAAAATGTCTAGAGCAGTCAGCAAAAAATAATAATGTTTTTTCAACCGCAGCAAATAAGTGCCAGTAGGCGGATAAGAACAATAAAAAAGACTATCTCATCAATAGTAGCGGGGGTAGCAGTAGCAGCAAAAATGGCAGCAAAGCAAAAGCAAAAGTATTATCATCATTCCCAGACACGCCAGCAAAAAACTAAACCAAAAAAATTTGTAAAAATAAAAGACCGGACATTAATTTTTTTTCTTTAATTTTTGCATTCCTTTAAAAAAATGTGTTTTTTTTTCATTGAATTTATTTTCAGAAAAGCAAAAACTATCGGCGCCATGATTATTATTCATGTTTTTTTTGATTTTTGATCTTGATTGTTCTTCGTTGGTATTTTTTATATTTATAAAAATTTAATCATTCCAAAATTCCAATCATTTTATTTTATTATATTTTTACAGTATACCTTTCCACACTCTCTATCCCTAAAATTGTTGACTACTCAAATTTCCACCACCTCCTCGTTGTTTTTTTGATGATGATTCAGTTTTAAAACAAATTTCTTTTGATTACATCATCATCATCATCATCATCATCATCACTGAATCCGCCCCAAATTTGTATACAAGAAAATTTCCAACATTCCTTTCTAAATAAGCTTTTTTTCCTTCAAATTTATTTTTATTTTTACTTGATCTCTATCTGGTTTCCATGAAAGCATTTTCCTTTCCTTCCTTCCTTCATCCCTATTATATATTTTTTTTCCTTAAGCGGACATTCTTTTTTGCTTTTTTCCTCCGCCACCATTAATTACGTCACACATTTATTTTTTTTTGCGCAAAAATTTTGAGAAAAAAAATACATAAATAAATCAATGGATGTCCTCTTTTTTTTGTCTGAGGGAAAATTTCGGTGTTTATTGTTTTTTATTGTGTTTTGGATCCTATCCCGAAAATATTTCAATCAAAAAACTAATATTTAAATTGTCAAAAAATAAAAATCGTTTGGGAAACAAATAAACCCAATTTTTTTGTTGCATTTAAATTTTAAAAGACGAACTTTGTAGTTTTAAAAAAATTATTCAATTCAGTCACAAAATAAAAATTCTGAATTTTTAATCAAAGTTAATAGTTTTCACATTTTTTGCAGCCATACAGAAAGAAATTTACTGATTATAAAGGAGGCGGACGCTTTACTTTTTTCGTTTTTTTACGAATAAATGAACCTGACAATCAGGCAAAGAACAAAAGAAATTTCTTTTGTTCTTTGCCTGATCGTCAGATTCATCCGTTCGAGAAAAAAAACGAAAAAAGTAAATCGTCCGCCTCCTTTGAGACTCAAAATCAGTAAATTTTACAATGAAATTTCGAAAAAACATTTGCAAAATCTGAAATGTAAGCTTTTTTCTGTCGCAACTTTTTTGTAACTAAACTGAAAAGTTTTTTGGACCACTGTTTTTAATTTTAAAATTTAATGAAATCATTTTAATCTCTCAAAAACTTGAAATGACTCGAATCCCACCTTTTCATTTTCATTTATTTTTATAGTTTTTTTCAGATTATGGTTTCGTGTTTGTCATAAATATTTTTATTAAAACATTCCACCATTTTCCATGTAAACAAACAAAACTACAGTACTCCATTTTTAGGCATCACTTCACTCTTTTTTTCTTGCAAGCAATAATACAGTCATTTTTTGCTTAAATATAAAAACCCATCATCCTCCCTCCCTCCCCCCTCTTTAATTTTTTTCTTCCTTGGATTGAAGTGTTCCTTTTTCCCCCCTTTTTTTTAGTTATATTTGCTTACGTGCAAAAAATAGGCTCTTTTTTCCTTGCAAAAAAAAATAAGTATTCCTTTTTTTTCTCTGTCTTTTTTCACTAAAATACTTTTTCTTCGATCAATGACAGTCATTTTTTCTTCTTCTTCTTTATCCCTATTTTGTAGGAGGAGTTTTCCCTAAAAATATATTTTTTTATAATAAATAAATAAATTTATATATTCGAACGACAAAAAAAATGTCTGTCTGAAAAAAAAATGAGAGAGGGGGGGGGGGGGGGGGGTTTTCATCTTACTTTTTCGTTCTCATTTTATGTTTTTTATCCATTTTTCTCTTTACTGCTGCTGCTTTCTTTCCCCCCTTCTTTTTTTTACAGCAACAAACAAAAAAAGGTTTTTTGCGTATTTATTTTTTTTTTGCAGACAGACGGCGGTCAGTGGATGATGGCGGCGGCTCGGCTGGCTCTTTTTTTTTCTTCTATCTGTTTCTTTGAAAAAGTTTTTTGGGCTAGTCCTTTTTTTTATTTATGTATGTCCCCCCCTCATTTTTGACGAACACAAAAAAGTGAATATATATATATATGAAAAAGTGAACACTAAGCAAAAATGCAACTTTAGTGGTTTTTTTTCTATCTGTTTTCTAAATAATAATAAAAAAAACGTTGCAAGTTTTTTTTTGCTTTGCTGCTGCGGCCGCTGATGCCGGCACCGTCTGGCGCGCGCCTGCTGCGTTCGCTTAAGGCGCTCTTCCTTTTACTTTCTTGCTTTTTTTCTTCTAAAATATCCTTCTCAAAATGAAAAAAAAACAAAATATTGAAACACCAAATAAAAGCTGTTACTGATTTGTAAAACATGATTTGGTAGCATTCTTATATTATTTATATTATTTATTTTATTATTCGGGGAGGGATCAACGGAAACTGAACGATGAGGTAGTTTCTAAATGTTGTGATGTTGTAAATAGTTCCCAGCATTTTAATCTACCTAAGCGATCAACCGTTGAATCTCAATATTTGTTTGTATATATTTACTTTATTTATTTATTATCACTGATAATTACTACTGATAATATGAAAACAGGTTATTACGGATGATTAGAAAGTGGGTCAGAAGAATCATTATTAATTAAATTTAGGCTTTGAATTAATCGAGCTTGTGAAGAAGTACTTTTTACACGATTATATTTTTCAACAAGTTCATCCCCTCGAGATGACATCTTTTCTGTCATTAATGGACGAATAAATTCTCGATCAAATTGACTTAAACGTCTTCTCCACTAAAAAATTGTACATATTTTTGAATATTAATATTTTAAAAAATTACAAAATATTGTCCATGAATTCCTGCAATTGCTTCAATTCCTTCCATTACATCATCTCTTGCCTAAAAATATATTTAATATATATTGACTACTGTATTACAGTAACCCAAAATCAAAAAATTTACATTAGTTACCATAATTTCGGTAACAGTTGGAACATGATTATCTTTCTTTTTAACTTGTAAAAAGTGTACCAACGGTCTAATAGTTGATCCCTGAGCAAATACCGTAACAACAATCATTACAACAGTTGTTGAAACAAACATATCTTTTGCTGGAATACTATCTTTATCCAGCGTCATTACAAGGCCATAACAAATTGCACCTCTTTAAATATTGATTGATATTTTTAATATTACATTTAAATTTTCCCCCCTTACCGTAAACCACCATATGCCATAATAAATTGTTCAACAAGACCAATCTTTTCAACTCGAAATTTATTACAAATTGCTGAAAATAAATATGTTCCAATAAATCTATAAATAAAGCAGGAGGCTACAGTAACGGCGATAAACCTAAAAACTTTTATTTTTAAAAATTCAAAAAAATACATATATTTGTTTAAAAAATTTATACCATGGATCCCAGGTATGATTTCGAGAAAATGTTGATAATCCTAAGAAAATGAAAATCATTGCTTCAGAGCTATAAATTTAATAAATCTACAGTATCTTTTGATAAATAATTTTTAAAAATAACAAACTGTGATGCAATAGTTTTAAGAAAATATTTTACAGTAATTGTTGCATCTTCGCCCATATTTCTTCGAACATATGGTTTCATAAAAAGTCCACAAACAACAATCCTATAAAGAGGTCTTTGAACGAAAAATTGAAAAAATCGTAAAAAAGCATACGATAAAATTCCAGAATAATGTCCAAGTTCTGCAATTAAATATGCCAAATATGGAAAGAGTAAACAAACTAATGGCTGACTATGTGATAATTCTTTTGTAAATCTATAATTTAAAAATTTAAATTAAAAAAGTGCTTCAATATAATTTTTATCCCCCGAACCGTGTTGTTAAACCTGTTGCAGCTGCACCAATTACACCAATTAAAATTCCACCAATTGCAACCAAAAAAAATCCACCAGAAGCTCGAAGAAAATCATTTAAAACTAAATGTTCACTTCCAATTATTGCCATTGAACTTAAAGCATGATATAAAACAATTGTCACGGCATCATTTAGCAGGGATTCACCAAAAACACAAATATATAAAAGCTATAAAAACAAAAAGTTTTTATTTAATAATTTTTTTTTGAAAACCCTCAAACTTCATTAACATTAATTTCAGTAAACACACTTAAAACTGCGACCGGATCAACAGCAGAAATTAAAGTTGAAAAAAGCATTAAATCAATAAATGCAATTTTAATTTTATAAAAATCACTAAAAAGATAAAGGGTAAGCCCAATGGTAATTATATTCCACAAAGTTCCAGCAATGGCATAGGTTAAAATGGTGCCAATATTTCGAAAGAATAACCGATTTGGCATAAAATATCCGGCTTCAAGGGCAATCGGAGGAAGGAGATAAAGAAAAAAGAGATCTTAAAAATATTATTTAATTTAATTTAATTAAATCATTAATAAATTATTTTAATCAATCTTTACCAGGATCAAGATAAACATCATGTGGTAAAAACCAATCTAAAATTAAAGTTTTCTTTCATTGTCAAATACCGTAATCCCCAAACCTAACATTGTTCCAACACAAAATCCTGCCACAATCATCATTGCAGAATCAGGCATTTTAAGACCTTGGGCTCTTGAATGGAAAACTTAAATAAAAAATAACATAATTAAATGTTAAAATTAAGTGCATTGAAAAACTTTACGCAATTTTACCGCAAGAATAAATACCATCCATAGGCACACAAATAACGGCGTCCGAGTATCATGCCATTCAAACTTTATCATACTTCTTCTTTTTTTATAAAAATCCCTCAATTTTGAAAAGGAAAAAAATAAAAAAAGAAAAGAAATTATTTTTATTTTTATCAATGCGCAAAAATAAATATCAATGCAATTATATACTTTTCAAAAATATCATTGAAAAAATTGTTCTGTTAGATCAGTTTAATAAATCAATCAATCAGCTCTCTTCTTTTTTCACTATTTTTTTTTCTAAAAATTATCTTTTTCAAATTTTCAAATTTCTATTCCCTTGTTTTCTATGCTTTATTATGTTATTTTGTTTTATCACAGTTTTAGCAGAAAAATAATAATTAATATTACTTAATACTTAATATTTATTTAAGTGATCCGAATTGATTAGAATCGAATTTATTCTTTTTTTATAAAAATCTTTCGAAAAACGTTGTTTTCAAACACTGCTGAAAAAATTTGAAAGTTGCGCTGCATTTGGCATTTTGTGTATGAATGTTATCCAGCTGTGGCTATTTTTTTTTCTAATTTTCTTTCCCTATTTTTTTCTTGCTCCTTTTTTCCATCAATTTTTGCAGTATTTATGTAGTTTTTTACTTTTTAAATTCTATTTTTCTTTTATATTTACGTTTATCACATCCTCCTGTATCTTATTAACCTTTTTGTCAAAAATTTGAGCCATTTTAAGATCTGTTGTGCGTTATTTTGTCGAACGCATATATGTCAGTGTGTTTAAACAAAATTTTGTTCGTTATCGCGATTGTGTAGTTATGTTAAATTTGCTTGTTATAATATAGTTTATAAATTTTAGGGTATTTTTTCATCTTATTTATCTCCATAATGGACAAGCCAAGACTCGCTCGTGTTACTCAAGTTCTCGGCCGTACCGGCTCTCAAGGTCAATGTACCCAAGTTCGTGTTGAATTCATCGATGACACCAAACGTTCCATCATTCGTAATGTCAAAGGACCTATCCGTGAAGGTGATATTCTTACCCTTCTTGAAGCTGAAAGAGAAGCTCGTCGACTTCGTTGATTTCTCTATATACAATTTCGTCTGCTTGTTTAAATTTGTTAATTCTTCTTTTTGAATATGTTTTTTTGAAGCGGATGTTTTTTGTTAAGTTGTTTTTTTCTTTATATAAAATAATTTTATAAATTCATTGTTTGTTTTTTGATTTTAACCATATTGAACATCAGGGTAGTATTATTACATGCTATTCATAGAATTCTATGAATAGCTTTTTTAGAAAAGTGCATTTATAGTATGATTGGAATGCGCATTGAGATTGCTTAAACCTTTTCTCGCTTTAAGTTGAACATCACAACAATGATACGAATGCATTGTAGTGGGGAAAAAAAGAAGTAAAAAAGCTTAATTTTTTTTCCCGGATACTCGATCTGCCCATTTTTACCTGCTTATCAGCGTCTTCAAAAGAAATAAAGAGAATAGAAGTTAAACAACATTTTTTGTATTGAAAAAAAGGTTGTCATTGTTTTAATCTTTATAGTGAGACAAATGAATTCAGGTTTGTAATACAAATTATTAAAATAATAAAAATTACGATATTTTTTTATAGATAATATTAAACTTTATCAATGTAAAATCTGTAAAGCACACGCGACTGGCTTTCATTTTGATGCTCAAAGTTGCAGTGCTTGTGCAGGTATGAAATTAAAGTGGTAAAATGCGGAGAAAAAACGGTGTATATATTTTTAGCATTTTTTCGTCGGTCAGTTGCTTTAAAGAAGGCTTATAAATGCCAATTAGGTAATAATAAATGTGAAATAACATATGCTGAACGAAATCCATGCCGAGCATGTCGATATACAAAATGTATACATGTTGGAATGAAAATTGATGGTATATTTTTCTTTTTAATAGCAATGAATATCTAATAATAATATAATAATTATAGCGGTTCAACCAAAAAAGCCTTCAAAGTCTCGTGAATATGTTACAACATCAGGTTTAAAACGAAATAAACGATTTGCAACTGCTGCAATTCTTGAAGTTTGCAACTTCTTGGATTTTAGATTTTTGATACATTTTTTCTTTTTATAGGATACCGCTTACAAATCCCCTTCTCATGGCTCCACTGAATCTGTTCCATCAGTTTCTGAAACCGCTTCACCCGTTTCCGAAGAAGAACGCACTCAAAGTGTCATGTCTTTTTCAGCTTCAGATTGTTTTTCTCCTCGTAATCTTGAACTTTTAAATGGGATGTATCGACCAAAATCAATTTTAAAATGTTTAATTGAAGAAGAAATGAGAATATCAGAAAGACGAAGAATAATGTTTTGTGAAAGACCAGTTGGAAGTTTACTTGGAGCAAGTAAATCATGTGTATGTTTAACCCACCTATTAAAGGGTTAATCATAGATATATATATATATATTTTAGCCATATACAAAACATGATATTAAACCTTTAGCATTCAGAAGTTTTCGAAAATCAATTCGAACACATATTTTATTAATATATGAATGGCTTCGAGCATGGCCTGATTATTCATTACTTCAAATGGAAGATCAAGTTTGTATTTTTTTCCTTTAATTTTTGTTTAAAACTTTTCTAAAAATTTTTAGGTAACATTATTGAGAAAATGTGTCCTATATCATACGGTATTAGATCCGTGTTTTATTACAATGCAAATAGGTGATATGACAAAATTTATAATGCAAAATGGTGGATATGTTTCAACGATTGATGGATGTGATGAAGGATGGCAAAATGAAAAAGAAATTAGTATGGAAAGTAAAAAAATGTTTGTTATTTTAGTAAAAGTTAATTTTAATTTTGATAAAAAAATTTTTAAAGGATTTATTTGCCATTATTAGAAAGATTAATGCCAGAAGTCGTGGAACCAATGGTTGCTATGAATCTTTCATTTGAAGAAGTTGTTGCATTAAAAGCTTTAGTATCGATGCAAGGATGTAAGTTGTTACTATGGCAGATTTAATAGGGGCTGTCCAGATATGACGTCTTTAGGGGGGGGGGGTCAAGGCCTCACCGCCTTTGATGTACGGCAAAAAGTGTCTTTGATGTGGAGCGGTAAGACAAATTTTTGCATGATGTCATATCTGGACAACCCCATATATTATTTATTCCTGGACCTACAGTTGTTACCGTAACCTTATAAAAATATATATTTTATAGCTATTAGCGATATATCCGCTGCAGGTCGACCAATTTTAAGAAAAAATATTGACTCAATTTGTCAATCATTGTTTGATTTTGTTTCACCAGAATATGATAAAGCTGAAAGATTGGGAAATATTATTCTACTCCTTTCACCTGTTTTTGGGATCGGTGATAATTTTGTTGAACAACATCATTTTATGCATTTCTTTGATTTATGGCAATTGGATTCATTAATTCTTCAGCTTTTGAAAAAGCAAAGTCTTACTGTTTAATTTAGAGAACGGCAGGGAACACTTTTTTCTCTTTCCCTTTTTTTGGCATTTTTGTTACAGTATGAAAAATAAAATATTAATTTACTCTCTAATAATCAGATCTACTATATGTTGTTTTTTTTTCTATGCTAATTCCGTATATGCTATTCAAAAAGTTTTTTCCTGTAGGACAAAGAGTGGAAAACTTAAAAATTACATGTTTTTGGACTTCTGACCACCAACTAATGGTTGGCACAGATCAATAGCCCTTGAAATTGCGCCTAAATAAAAAATAAAAATTGTTCGGAAATCATTGGAAAAATAATAACAAAACATAAAACTGCTTTTAGGTGATGGAATAATTTTACTTTTTACATGTGTATACATAGCAAGACATTATTTTTTTACGAACAGTTGTAATCAGTTAATCACAATTTTTTTATAAATCATGCCAATCGCAAAAGGCGAAGATTATCTTGCATCTGTTATCGATAATAATTGCTAAAGCTAAACGAAAACTATATTTATTATTAAAAGCATTACAAACTACTGATCCAATAACTCTGGCACAACTTTACGGAGTTTACGTGAGGCCCCATTTAGAATTTTGTAGTCCTGTGTTTAACCCATCTCTTAAAAAACTTAGCGACGAAATAGAAAGAGTTCAAAGACTCGCAACAAGACTCATTTGTAACCGCAAACCTAACTTATCTACTTGTACTTATGAAGATAGGCTTTCTTCTTTAAATTTAACATCTTTAAAAGACAGGAGAATTGTAGCTGACTTATTACTTTTTCAGAAAATTTACTTTAATATCGCTCAAATTGATTCTTCCTTACCGGGGTTTCCTAAAATGCAGGATTCTTTACCACGCCATAAAAATACACGTTTTGTCACACCGAATTGCACTCAAGTTAAAGTTAGAGGAAATTCTTTCCTTATCCGCGCAGCAAATACCTTTAATTCATTGCCTAAAGATTTAAAACTAAAATTTAGACAAAAAAATTTTAAGGAGTTGGTTTTTGATTACTTGTTGGGGAACAAGTCTTAAAGGTCTTAGGCCTTTATTTGTATTTAATTCTTAATATTATGTCTTTTGTAAATTTAATTATATTATATTTTTCAATGTGCTACGGGCACGTAAATAAATAAAAAAAAAAAATAAATGTTGGTTTCAGTCACACCTCCAACAGTACGGTTTTTTTTCACCAAAATTTTGGTGAAAAAATAAATTGCAAAAAAACACAAAAAATTTGAAATCGGGAAAACACTGGCTGCAACGCAAATTTCCCCATGTTAACATCGAATCCAAAGCAAAGCAAGCGTTCTATTTTTCACGCCGATGTTTGGCAAAATGTTTTTCCATGCCATGTGACCAAAAACGGTTTCGTTTTTTTTCGTATTTTTTTTGTTGGAAAAAAAGTGAAAAACGAAATAAAACGTTTTTTTCTCCCACATGGCATTGAAAAACATTTTGCCAGACATCGGCGTGAAAAATAGAACGCTGAATTCGATGTGTGTTGCGCGTGCCTGAAAAAAAAGTGTTCCTTTTCATTCAACGACGACAAAAAATTTTTGTTTTCTGGAATTTTTAGAAACCATTTTCGGCACTTCTAATAAGTTTTTTTTATTTAGACACTTGCAAGCTAAAAAGTTTTTTCTAAAAAATGAATTTTATGTTTCTCGGGGTAAAATTTACCAGAATCAAACAACAAAAATTTTATATTTTGGGCTATAGTTTAATTATTCACAATTTATGCAAATAAAATAATTTCATTCATTTTTACACAAAAAATCATTGAGAAAGCGATTGAAAACTGTAAAACAAAATCAGTTGCTTTCGTTCGCTATCATTTGCAAACGTTGCATTTTTTCTCTTTCCATTTTCTTCGTTGCACTGTAAAAATAAAAAGAAGAAAGACCAAACAATGGCACAACCTCCTCCATCAATGCTTCCATCAACTCAACCAGCCTTCTCTGGGATTGATGCTGCAGTTGCTTCAATTATAGAAAATAATCCATCATGTAATGCTGATATTATTGGAACGGCTGTTTCATTATCTACAGTAACCATGGATCGTATTGAATCAATGATGCAAAAACTTCGTGGTCGTGGTAAAAGATTACCTAAATCGAAACATCCACTTACTGTTGATCGTCCATTTGCTCGTGCTCAATCACCTCCACCCAAGACAGCCGTATCACCTGTTTATCCAACCGCTCGTTCAATTTCACCAGAACCTCGAACAGCCCTTATTGCTTCTCCAATTTCACCAGCAAGTCGTCGACAATCAATTTCAAATATTAATATTCCGTCAACACGTACTGGTCGTCAAGTAACTCCTCGTCCAAGTGATCCTAATTTGGTAACAGCGTATTCAGATCCTGTAAGTTTTATTTTAAAATTGTTATTGATGGCGCAATAATAATGATTTCAGGCTCGTACTGGTCGTGGTGTCTCTCCAACCCCACGTTCTTCTGGATATCCAACTGCAATTTCTCCAGCTCCTCCACTTTCACCAGCAAGTCGTCGTCAATCTATTTCAAATGTTCACCTTCCATCAACTCGAACTGGACGTGAAATTACTCCTCGTCCAAGTGATGCAAATTTGGCACAGTCTGAACCTGTAAGTTTTGCTTACAAATAGAATATAGTACTGTGCACAATGATTTTTAGGTTCGTACTGGCCGTGGTGTTTCTCCCACTCCACGTTCTTCCGGTTATCCAACGGCAATATCTCCAGGTGTACCATCTGCTCGTATTTCTAAGCCTCAAGCGGATCCATCTCAACGCTCTACTCGTACTGCTCGTGAAGCATCTCAACGCTCTACTCGTACTGGACGTGGTGTTTCCCCTACTCCTCGATCCTCTGGCTATCCTACAGCAATTTCTCCAGCTCCACCACTTTCACCAGCAAGTCGTCGACAATCAATTTCAAATGTTCACCTTCCATCAACTCGAACTGGACGTGAACTTACTCCTCCTCCTCGACAACAACTTTTGGTTGCCCATGGCATTTCTGACAAGGTTTTGTTTAAACTTTCTGATAATAATAGTTTTGTTTATTTTTAGTCTACTCGTACTGGTCGTGAAGCTTCTCCTCCTCCGCTATCTGCTGATTATAAAACTGCAGTTTCTCCAGCAACTGGTCGTGTTGCTAAAACTCAAGCGGATGCATCACAACGATCTGCTCGTACTGGTCGTGCTGTATCACCTGCTCCTCGATCTTCTGGATATCCAACTGCAATATCTCCTGCTACACCACCTCCACCAGCAAGCCGTCGTCAATCAATTTCAAATGTTAATATTCCATCAACTCGTACTGGTCGTCAAGTTACTCCTCGTCCAAGTAATGCACGTTTAGGAGAAGGACCTCCATCTGTAACTGGAGATGACGGATCTGCTAAAGAACCTAGTCTTCATACAGGACATCCTTGCTCTCCCCCATCAAATAAAGCTAAAAAGTATGTTATTTTTTTCTCAATATTCTTTATAATGTATTTTTTAGATCACCAGCAGAACAATGGGCACATGTAAAACCTGGTTCTGGGCCAAAAATTTGTCCTGCAAAATCTCCTGTTTTATCTACTGCTCGTGAAATTAAACCACATTCTGAAAGATCAAAACGTGAAATTAAACCTCAATCTAGTGAAATTTGGAAGGATCTTGTAAAAGCGGCTGAAAAACAAAATGTCCCTTCTGGTGTAACTAGTCCTGGTATGCCCGAAACTCAAGCATCTCAACGCTCTATTCGTACTGGACGTGGTGTTTCTCCAACCCCACGTTCTTCTGGTTATCCAACTGCAATTTCTCCAGCTCCACCACTTTCACCAGCTAGTCGTCGACAATCAATTTCGAATGTTCATCTTCCATCAACTCGTACTGGACGTGAAATTACTCCTCGTCCAAGTGATGCAAATTTGGTAACAGCGCATTCAGATCCTGTAAGTTTTACTTCAAAAATGTTAATGATGGCGCAAATAATAATTATTTTAGGCTCGTATTGGACGTGGTGTTTCCCCTACTCCTCGATCATCTGGATATCCTACAGCAATTTCTCCAGCTTCTCCACTTTCAGCAGCAAGTCGTCGGCAATCAATTTCAAATGTTCACCTTCCATCAACTCGAACTGGACGTGAAATTACTCCTCGTCCAAGTGATGCAAATTTGGTAACAGCGCATTCAGATCCTGTAAGTTCTAATTAACATTATACTTAGCTGCATTTTTGTGTTCATTTAGGTTGCTCGTACTGGTCGTGGTGTCTCTCCTACTCCCCAATCTTCCGGATATCCCACAGCGATATCTCCCGGTGTAAAACCTCAAGCTGATGTTTCTCAACAATCAGTCCGTACCGGCCGTGGTGTTTCTCCCACTACTGGATATCTAGCTACACCAGCAAGTCGTCGTCAATCAATTTCAAACGTCAATATTCCATCAACTCGAACTGGACGTGAAGTAACTCCTCGTCCAAGTGAATCGCGTTTGGTAACAGCTCGCTCCGATCCTGTAGGTTTTATTTTTAATGACTTACTCTCTTTTATTGAACGTCGCTTTCTTTCGGTCTTTTCAAATTCTTAAAAATTTCTTTTTAATATCAAAAAAATATTTTACATTAATGTGAAGCTAATATTATTGATTCATCTTTATAATTCTTTTCAGGCTCGTACTGGTCGTGGTGCTTCTCCAACCCCCCGATCTTCTGGTTATCCAACAGCAGTATCTCCAGGTGCACCATCTGCTCGTCAATCAAACGTTCATCAACCATCTGCAAAAACTGGTCGGGAAGCAACCCCTCCACATTCATTTCGGCAACAACCTTCTGTTGCCGCTGGCGTTCCTGATAAGGTATTTTGATTTACTTTTGTTTTGTTATTAACTTGTTCATTTTTAGTCTACTCGTACTGGTCGTGAAACTTCTCCACTTTTACCTCCAACAATGAATCCTCAATTAATTACTCGTACTACGGTTGTTCCAACAAATGAAATTGGTGAAGATGGATCTCCTGGTGTAATGTTATTTGTTCATTCTTTCTACGTTTTTTCAATGACTCTTAATGCTTGGGCTAATCATCTTTCAAATCAAAGTCCAGCTCAATAATGTATTTCTTTTTTTACTGATATAGTTTATTTAAAATGTAACGTATTTTATTTATTGGATATTTAAATAAAGCATTTAAAATTTTATATGTAATTACAAAAATTAAAATTTACAGTTTTATGTATTTTTTCATATCGTTTTGGAGCGGTGATGACGGGAAGAAGGAGACTGCTTTATGGGTGATGAAGGCATCACTACAAAAATCAAAATTATTAATAAAAAATGTTTGAGTAAAATGGCAGACATTTATATAGACACGGTGTGTCGAAGCGCCCCTTGTGAAAGTGTTCCCCGAACGGATTTTCTATATTAAATTTTTAAACCTAAATTCTTAGCGACTGAATCAATTTAAACGTTTTCTGTAAAAGGAAAAAAACAATAACTATATTCTTAAAATATTTGACCACTCAAAACAAAAAAAAAGGTTCTGAATCCGAGATAAATTTTTTTTTCAAATTTTGCAAAAATAGTGTCATTCGAAGCACCTCGTCGAGTAGATTACAATGAATGAAAAATAAATTACTTTTAATAATTTAGATATTAAATTCACTGACTTGAAAATTCAACTTTTATCTTTCTTTTCTTCATTTATTCGGCATCTGAATCCTATTTTCAAAGATTTGGAAGAATTCGAAAAAAAATGTATTTTATTGGTTATTAAATTAAAGCATTATTTTATAAAACTAAAGAGTTACAAGTTTTTAGTTAGCGAGGCAAATTACCGTACTAATTGGAAGCGGGAAATGGGATATTAATTGAACCAAAAATAATATAAGATGTAAATAACATGTGGAAAAACGGGTAAAATTCATTTTAAAAAACGATAAATAAATATACGATAAAATGATCAACGGCTAAAAAAACGATAAAAATCACAATATTTTTGTTTTTCCAAAAGTGCCAAAAATAGAAAAATGATGTAATTAAAGCCGCGCTCGCGTCCGAAATATTGCGAGATAATGATGGGATGGGAATGTTGTTAATTGACACTTTAATAACATTCCCATCCAGAAAGATACATTGAAGAAATATGAATACATAAATCTTTGCTCCTGCTTCACACTTTTGAATTTGCAATAAAAATTCACTATTTTTATGCAAATTTGTGTTTAAAAAATGTGAGAAGAGAGAAAAATGAAAGAACAGTGAGTGCACAGTCGGAACAAAACAATGATCAACTTTGATACAATAATATGGATTTCAACACTAATTTGGACATTTGTAACACCATTTGTATTATTATTTTGTTGTAAAAAGCGCCAAGAACATGGTAATCCCGCTGGTGGACCTTTAATAAAAAGTAAACGATGTAATAAAGCTCCGGGACTTAATTTGGATGATCCAGATTTAAAAAGTGAAGATAGGCCGTGAGTTTTTTTTATAAAATTATTTTTTTTTAAAAACACAAAAATTTTAGATTAGGCGCGGATAAAACTGGTCAAACAACGGATATGCTGTTACAATCAAATAAAAAGCTTTCAAAAAATCGTGCAAGCCGTGAACCCACTGTTACCAAAGATCAATGTGATACAGATTTAAGAAGCTTTTTAAGTGATAAAAATCAAAAACAAGATGCTGCAACAAAAATGCTTTCATTGGCACCAACCCAAGAACTTGAAGGTGGAGCAGCCGCGGAGCCAAAAAAAGACAAAATTGGAAAAAAAGGAAAAGGTTTTGGTGGTGGTGGAAAAGCATCTCTGGAATGCACACAAAATGATTCACAAATTCGAACAGTTCAAGAAAATGTTACCCAAAATGATAATACTGTTGAAATTCCTGCAAAAGCTGTCGAAACTAAAGAAACAACAACCAAAAAGGCACCAGAAGTTGGAATCGATGGAAAATCAACAATACTTGGAAAATCTGTTTTTGTTGGAAAATCAACAGTTGCTGGAAATAATAAAACTGATCCATTACAACAACCAAAAGTAAGTTTTTTTTTAAAAATGAGGTAATTGAAATAGGGTTAAAACAATGTGATAATTATTTTATCATACATTCTGTTTTTTGTTTATTTATAATTTTTGTGGGGTGGCCGTTTTTGGGGACAGAAATTTAGGGACGAGAGAATTTATGCTTTCGTATTTCTCTATTTCGATGATTTGGGGCTGTCCAGATGTTACGTATTACAAACGATGGGTGGGGTCTGACGAATTATTACACCGCTTTAATTTTGTCGACAAAAATCTTTGATGTTTCATTACCTGGGTAGGCCAAAAAAGACGATTTTTGTATTACGTAACATCTCGACAGCTCTTTTCTAACCCGAATTACAATTGTCTCATAACTTTTACAGATGCTATAATATATATATATATATATATATCTTTTTAGGTTTCACCATCAATGCTTAAAGCTCCGCCATCTCTGGGACCACCAAAATCCGCAGCAGTTGGGGGAATGCCAAGTGAAGGTGGAGGCGGAGTAGAAGTGTTACAATCAAAATATATGGCTGCTTGATTATATTTTCTATTATTATTCTTTGTCTTAATCTATTTTTGAATAAACTTATAACTTTTTCACATTTAACTTTTAAAATATTTTTATTCTTGTTTGATAGAATTTATTCCTTTATATTTATTTACACAAGAGAAGAGGGGGTGAGTTGGTTCTTAAAATTCGCGTAGGCTTATCACTTCTTTCCCCCCTCTTTTTTTTCCTTGGCTCCAACTAATGATTAAGACTTTAACTGTTTTTGGGGTGTCTTATTTTTTATTTTTATTGATTCACTTGTTTTCATTATTTATTTTTTAAAACTTCATTTTAAGCATAGCTGTTTTTAAATAAATAATGAAATTAATTATTTTTTTAAGTTTATTGATTACTGTCACCGCGAATTCAGCATTTTATGAGGATACTGTAGGTTTAAAAAAGTTTTTGGATATTATTATTAAAATTGAAAAATACCTTAATATATTATTATTTTAAGCGGGCCAGACAATTACTTTCCATTGCCGCGGGAGGCTTTGCAGAAAATCCTGAAATTTGTGTTCAAAAAACTTTTCCTGATAATAATTGGAAAGTTTTTGAGCATCAGGTAAGTAAGATAGAAGGAGAGAAGGATATCTCTTTTTTTACTGATAATTTTGATAAATAATTTTAGTCAGTTTTTAATGAAAAATTAAAAGGAAATTTAACTTATTATTCAATAATTAATGAAGCCCAACGTGAAATTATTATTGCATTTGCTGCAGATGAAAAAGGTTTGAACATTTTTTATATAATATTTCGAAAAATTTTGATTAAAGAAAAACATTTTTAAATTAAAAAGTCAGAGAAAAAACATAAAAAAATGATTTAAATATTTTTTAAAAAAAATGGTTTTAAAATTCTGACAATGTCGCCAATTTCCAACAGGGTACTGTAGCTGAATTAATAAAATAACATATTTGAAAATTTCGTCATATCACATTTTTAAAACTGATAAAACAAAATTTCTATCAAAAAAATATAACATTTATTCCAATGTCTTAGATGAAGATACTGTAACGGGATTAATAAAATATAATGATGATCCGCATGACTTTAAAAATTATGGAAATGTTCACAATTTATTTTTTGATTTGGAAAATCAAATTTGGCATTTTGTTCATAAATTGATTGCCTATCAAACTTATCATTCATATACAGTAACATTTACGGGATACAGTATCGGTGGAGCTGTTGCAACTCTGGCTGCAATGCAAACAGTTGCCGAGAATCTTCGAGAATCTTCCCGCATTACTTTAATTACATTTGGAGAGCCAAGAGTTGGAAATTTAATTTTTGCAAATTCTGTTGATCGAGAATTATCAAATATTTTTCGAATTACTCATCGATATGATCCAATTGTACATTTTCCACCATGTTTATCAATTGGTAAACATTCTTGCACCACCAATGAACCAAAAGCTCCCCATCATCATGGCACCGAAATTTTTTATGATAATGATATGAGATATAATGCTGATTTTCTTCGATGCACATATAATGATGAAGATTCAAATTGTAGTAATAGCTTAGAAGATCGCCCAAATTTTATTGATCATGAATATTATTTTCAAGTAAGTATTACTTTTTTGATAAATCTGATAGTAAAAAACCAGTGTAATTATTTAAATTGAAATCGAAATTTGAAGAACAAAGTACCTTAAAGGGAGCGGACGGTTTGCGACTTTTTTATACTCGGAGTAGGGTTGTTCATTTCCCGGGAAATCGTGAAAAAGGCGGGAATTTCCCGGGAAATTCCCGGGAAATGCCCGGGAAATTTCCCGCCATTTCCCGAAATTTCGATTTTGAAGATTTCATTAATTTAATGTCCGAAACACTAAAAACTTTTATTTTTAGTATTAAACATTAAATTAAAGCATTTAAAGGACTCTTAAACTATTTTAAAAGCTCAAATTTCTATTTTTAAATAAATTAAACATAAAAAATTTCTGTTTCTATACAAAAATTTTCGGGAAATGAAAGTCATTTCCCGCAAAAATCGGGAAATTTCCCGGGAAATTGCCTGGGAAATTTCCCGGGAATTTCCCGGGAAAGGGAAATGAACAACCCTAACTCGGAGCATGCAAGATCCTGACAATCAGGATCTTGCATGCTCCAGTGTTTTGTCGGACAGTTTTTTAATCGTTGCGAGACCCAAATTATGAAAAAAGTACTAAAACGTTCGCTCCCTTTAAAGAGAGATTACGGTACTTTGTTGGTGTATCTATATCATTTATTTTTTTGATTTTCTGAGATAAGATAAAAATCGAATTAATTGTGAAGACACTTTACATAATTAAATGACGCATATTTTCGGTTGGCAAAATTTTAGTTAATATTACAAATTGTAATTTACGACTACAGTATCTCTTTGAAATATAATTATCTTCTTTTTTACACCAGAAGTTAAAAATTTGTATAAACTTTTTTCACAAAAAACTCTTTAAAAACAAAGCTACTTCCGTTTGACCCCTTGAAAAAAAACATCTTTTTTAAAAAATTAATTTATAAAAAAAATGCTGCAAACTTTTTTTCTTTATTTCTGAAAGAAGAAAATCATTATATTTTTTTGTATTTAAAAAAAGGCGAAAAAGAAAAAAAAACAATTTTTAAAAGTGCGAAAAATACAAAACGTTTTTGAAAAATTTAAAAGTACAAAGAAATCTTTTTTGCAAAAAAAGCAACCGTTCAAAGTTTAATTTAATTTAAAAAGAAAAGAATATAATTTTAATTAATTAATTGCAACTGTATATTTATTTTTCATACACTTTTTTTTGTCAAATTTAGTTTTATGGTTTTAGGGAAATTAAATTAAATGCATCTGCAAAATTTGTAGATTTTATTTAAGTTGAGTGTAAGAACTTTTCATCTGTTTCTCCTTAATGATGACAAAATCTGAAAAAAAGTTTAAACCACTCCAAATTTTTTTTTCAAAAACATAAAATTAGGTGTTTAAAAATCAAAACATTTTAGTTTATTTAAATTTAAAAATTTCAAAGTTATTTCAATTTTAACATATTCTTTATTTTTTTAGCATAAAGTTGTAACCTACGGTAAAAATGATTGCACTGATGTTGATGGAGCTCAACAGAATTCGGCTGCTTTCACTGGGGCTACAGTATTATTTCCAATTGTTTTAACCGTTTCTGCATTTTTAAATTTTGTCTAATTTTTTAATGCGAAAAAATATGTGTAAAGTTTTTTAAAAAATCTTTTTAATAAAACAATTTTATTTTTTTTTGATAAAAAAAAGTAAGACAAAAACATGACCAAAATCTCGATAAAGCATTACAAAAAAAATGATTGAAAAAAACCTGAAAAATCTTCGGCAAAAAAAAGTTAAGCCTGACACAGACAAACAATATATTCAAAATACAGTTTTAAGTATTGATAAAAGTAGTAAGAATTTAATAAAATAAAATTATCAATCAATGATAAGATCCATTACATTATCAGTTGTTGTTTTAACGCCCACAGGGAATTAATTGTAATACAATAATTTTTAAAATGTTTATTTTGAGATTTATTTTAAAGCTGAACAGCAGAAGAAAGTTGGCGTTCATGAAAAGCAAAAAGTTGTTGATTATTATTAAAATCTGTTGAAGACAAAGAAATATGTGGAAGAGTTGTTGATATTGTTGTTGATGGTGGAGGTGGTGGTGGGGGTGGGAGTGGAGCTTGAATTAATTGTAATAATTGTGTCAGTAATGCATTTTTTGTTGAATCTGATGCTTGTTGTTGTTGTTGTTGTTGTTGGTGGTGTTGCTGATGGTGTTGAAGAGATTGTGGCAATTGTAATGGCAATGTAGAAGTATAATTTGTTGGGGTTACAACTGTCAAAGGAGATGATGCTGATAACGGTTGAAGGCATTCTGATACTATTGAAGGAAATAATGTTGGCTGTTGTTGTTGTTGTTGAATTACAGAAGTTGAAGGAAGATTCATGAATGCTGTTGAAACGGATGGAATGGAATGAATCAATGAATGAGGTTGTTGAGTTTGTTGTTGTTGATGAGGTTGTTGTTGTTGTGGAAGTAGTCCATTAAAAACTGCAGTGGTAATAGAATTTTGTCGAAAATTATTTTCATTATTTCGACGCTTATAATCATCAATTTCAAGTTTGGCTTCTTTTAATTGAGATTGTAAAACTTGAATATAATCAACTGCTCGTTTAAGGATCAAAGCTCGAGATGACTGAAAGAAAAAAAGAAATAAATAAAATGTTTTTTTGAAAGAAAGTTCTTTTTTTTGTTTTGTTTAATGTTCCCCCGAAAAGTGTTCTCTTTTTTTTCTGAATTTTTTAAATATGTTTTTTTTTTCAAAAGACTGCCAATTTTTGCTGCTTTAAAGTTTTAAACCAAACTGGGGGAAAGCTTGTTTATTTGTGTGCAACAATAAAAAAAAAGTCAAAAAAATAAAAGTAATCATTTGAAACACAAAAAAAACGTGTCTAGACTCAGAGAATTGCTGTTGCTCTTCTTTTTTTAATCATAATGATGAAATTTGATTTAAAAATGCAATCATCTCTTATTTTTTTTGCACAAACATATTAAAAGAGAGAGAGGGGAGAGAGAAACACACGCTGTTAACACATGGCGACGCGTGACAGCATCAACATCAGCAGCAGCAGCAACTGCAACGATCGAGGTTAGTCACAACCTTCGTCGCTACCGCCGCCGCTGCTACCACCACCGCCGAAGAAACAAACACAAAGTGATCGCTTGTATTTTTTTCACATTTTTTTGTTTTCGGTCCAAAGTACACTTTTTTTCATCGCTGTTTTATTTTTTTCTTCAATCAAAAATTTAATTCACGTGAAAAACATTTTCTATTTAAAAGTGCTCCAGACGATGCCTCTTTTTTTTGTTTACGATTGGGTTAAAAAAAGTAGGGGGGAAGAAAGGGGAAAGCCATGCCATAAACATGTGAATGTTTAAATTCGTTAAAAGCTACTTTAATAAAATGGCATCTTTTAAAAATGCCATTTTAGGAAGTGAGAAAAAAATAAGCGTGGCACCACACAAAGAACGTTCAAAAACCATTCTCTTATTATTTTATCAGTGATAACGTTTCAACAGTGTGAAACCTCCCAAATTTTTAAGTTCAATGATAAAATTGATAAAAAAAACTTACTTTTTCACCTTCCAAAAGTGGAATGGCATTTTTAAGGGATGAAAAGTGATCTTTAATATGATCTCTGCGTCGACGTTCTAACATATTATGATGATGCCGACGATCATGTTCTCCTAAATCTGATGAAGATTTAGGAGAAGATCCTGAATCATCCTAAAAATAACAATTTTTTAAAAATTATGCATGTTTTTTGATGTCCTCTTTTTTTCAGTGATGATGTGTTATTGTTTTTTTTGGAGAGAGAAAAATAATGGGATATTCACGTGCATCAGAAAAAAAAGGCTTTTTTTGCCACCGCCGCCGCTTGCTTGTGCCAGTCTCAAGTTTGTTTTTCTTTTTAAAATGTTTCCTCTCTTTTTTTTCCAAGCCTGGTAGTGCCATCGCCATGAGTTCATGGATTTACAAGAAAAACGGCGAAAAAAAAAACATGCCAACATGTTTTTTTCTTCTACGTTGCAAGTTTCCAGAAAAAGGACGCTGAAGCAGAAAAAGAAGACGACAAAGTTCAGGAACGCACTTTTAGAAGGAAAAAGAATGCAAATTTGTGCATACATTAAAGAATTATTTACTTTTTTTTTGCTCTTTGAAGCTTTCCCTTTTTTCTCTCTCAAAAAATATGGAGAGATGAAAAAAAACAGACATTTATTAAAATGCGTGAAAAAAGGAAAGAAAAAGGAAAAGGTTCAATGAGTAAAAAAATAGTTGTTAAAAAACAAATTTAAAAAAACTATTAATGAAAGTAATTTAGTTGGTTCCAGGGAAGCCGTGAAAATATAAAAAAAAACCTATCCCCCCACATTTGGCACAACCAAAATGCCAAAACTATTTTTGTAAAAAAAAAGATTTACATAATTTAAAGAAAAACTTACATCACTAAAATCACCACCTTCATCACTGAGATATTTTCTTTTACGTTGAAGATGTCGAGATGAAGGAAGGGTATTGGAGTTGGGAGACATGTTTATTATTACAGTATTGTTTTTGAGATTACGGTAATTGAGCTGAAAAAACATAGTTTAATAAATTTAATAAAATTGTTTGGTTAAAAAATTAACACGATTTTAAAAAATTCTAAGTAATCCTTCTCGAAGCTAGCTAAATAAAATTTCAAAACTCTATATCCCCATATCAGATGCCAAAAAAGTGATAATTCACCGACTTACTTCTGAAAAGGAAAAGAATTATATAAAACAAATAAATTCTTCTCTCCTTCTTTTTTTCTTCTTCTAAACATATTTTTTTCGCCCCTTTTTAAAATGCTCCACCCCTTTTTTTCATTTCATTTTATTTTGTTGTGTTACAACTACGAAACATAAAAGCGAAGAAAAAAAAACACACGCCTTCGAAATAAACTTTAGAAAATAAAAAAAAGGAATAGAATAGAAAGGAAAGGGAGGAAGGAAGAATGGGGAAAGCACCCAAAAAAAACTAAAAATGAATTCCTTGCAAAAAATGGGAAGAGCGTCGACGTCGTCGTCCGTGGGGGCATTAAAGAACATTCAAAGAAAGAAAAATAAAATATATCTACAAAAAATAATAGAGACTTAAAATTGTCTGCTGCAAAAAAAATTAAGAAGAAGATGATGAAAAAGGAACTCTTTTAAAAAGAAAAAAGAATGGCTTCCATGGAATTTTTGCTGCTATTTTCGTTAAAGGGAGTGTCGACGACAAGCAAAAAAAAATTTGTGTGGACAACAAGTATGTTTTAACACGAAAATGAGTTAGAGAAAAGAAATAGCATAGAAAAATGTCTTATTCGTGTAAAAACATACTTGTTGCCAAAAAATTTTTTTTGCTTGTCGTCGACACTCCCTTTAAAGAGTTTAAGAAATATGTATTTTGAGACAGAAAGATTTTTTGAGACTACTGTAAAAACTAAAATTTATCATCTCCATGATGATGAAGATGAAGTTCACGTGAAAAAAAATATACTTTTTTTTGTTGATTTTTTTTAAACAAAGGGAGACAAAAACACGAGTTTTATTTTAGAAAAATTTATGTCTCGTGTGATATGATAAAATAAAAATAAAAATGAAAAAATTTATTTTTAAAACCGCCTTCTTTGTTTTTGGATACGTCAAAAATGTTTTACATTACCAAAAACTACAGTAATACTTTTTCCCAAAACGTTCATCCTCAAACATGGAATCTCCGAAAAAAAAGTTTTGCTACCGTAATTTTTATCCTAAAAAAATATGAAAAATTCCATGTGTTTTTAACGTGGATGGATAAAGGGGAAAAAAAAACTAGATTTCTCATTTTTCCCAAATATATATATATATATAAATTCAGCCCTATGATCGAAAATGGATGATTCCCAAACACAAATTAAAGTGTATCATGCCATATTTTTTTTTACTAATTTGAAAAAATACACCGAAAAAAAATCATCAAAAAAAGCAACAAAAAAGCCAGCTTTTTTGTTGCTTTAAACTTTAAAAACAAAATAGAAAAAAAGAGAGAGAAAGAATTGTTGTTTGTAGCTAAACACAAGAAATGATTTTGTTTGTTTTTTTTTGAATCAAAAAATTTTTGATGAAAAATAAATAACTTCAAAATTATTGAGTCAAAGACTGAAAAAAAGAAGAAGGAAAAATCTTTTGTATGTTGCATCATCTTCTCCACCCCCTTCTTTTTTTTTGGAGTAATTTCAGTGAATCAGAAAAAATGGGGTTTTGAAACGTCACAAATTTTTTCAAAATCAAAATAATCTGCAACGGGGTATTCGTTAGGGCCCTAGGATATATCGAAAAATATCGTTTTTTGTAGGGAAATATTGAAAAGTCCATATCGAAATCGATATATCGCAGAGCCCTGGTACCCGAAACATGGAGGTATTGGAGAAAAATAACAAAATTGATATTTTAAAAATAATCATCTAAAAACCTAATAAATTTGAATATCAAACAGAACAAGCTTAGTTTCATAAATTGCAAAGATTTTTTAATAAATTTCACTCATCACTTTGTCCTGTAAATAAATGACTACAACCGATATCCATAAAATATTAAATTTCCTCATTTTTGCAAAAAAAAAATTAGTCAAAATTAAACTCATAACTTTTTATTAAAAGTTTTCGTTTAAAAAAATTATATCGAATTTGTTTTTTACAACTTTAAAACTTTTAAGAACTTGAAAAGAATAACTTTTTAAAATTTTTAATAATTTTTTACAGTAAAATATCAGTTTTTTCTTTTCTTCATCTAATTCAATATATACAGTAATCAAAAGAAATAATTTCGATAAGATAATGTACTTTGTTCCTTCTCTCATGTAAAAATATTCCTATCAAAGGGGTTTCATTTTTATACAAAAAGCATCGAACATTGAATAAAGTATACCCATCTCCCCCTATAAGGATATATTTTGTACTTTGTTTTATACATATTTATTTTTACCTTCTTACAAAAAGTGAATCATCGTTGTTGTAAGGTAAAAAAAATGGAGGATATAAGATTTAAAAAAAAGCACTAAAATATTTTTGATGAAAAAAAAATTAATTAATGTCAAGTAATTTCCTGGTTTGTTTCATAATAAATATTTTTTTCAGGGGTACAAAAAACAAACAAATTAATTTTTAGCTATTTTTACTTTATTTTTAATTCCCTAAACTAATTTTTAAGGTTTATTTCAAAAATCAAAACTTATGGAAGCAAAAAAAATGAAACAATTTTGTATCCATTTTTTGTTGCTTCATTTTTGCAAATTAAAAAAAAGATTCATCTTTGTTCACCAAAATTTTTTGCTTTCAATTTTAAGAAACCTTTCGAAATTCTTTTTTTGCATCACAAAAAGATTTGGTGCAAAAAAGTGAGTATTAAAAAAAAGAAACAAAAAATTACATCATTACAGTATCTTTCTAAAGTAATTATGAGTGTTTTTCTTTCTTCGTTTCTTTGAAGGTTCACAGGAAAGAAAGGAAAAGAAAGAGAAAAACAATAAACAGAAACGTTGGTGACGGCTTTTTCCATTTTCATTGATAAAAAAAAGAAGAAAAAAGGGCACACTTGATTTTCACGTGAAAAAAAAAACAACATTATTCTTACTTTCCAATTTAAAAATGAAATTCGAGGGTTGGTCTCAACACGGGGTTTTTTCCAAAATAATATAACATTTTTTACGAAAAAAACTTTGATCACTGCTTTTACCCCCTGGCACAAAACGGTTGTCCCGAGTTCATTGCCCACGGGGGAGAAACATTTTTTTGCAGACTATTTTTTGTTTATTGTCGATTTAAAAACAGTATTTTGAAAAAAAATTAATATACTTTTTTTAAAGAAACAATAAAATGCAAAGAACAAAATGCTTTTTTCTTCTTTTTTCTGGGTGCAAAGTTCAATTTTATCATTTAATGCTTAATGGAAGAAAACTTTTAAATGTGTCAACTCAAAAGAAGCAGCAACATGAAACAAGAGTGTACTTTTGGGGCAACAAAGAAGAACAATGAAAGGATGATGAGTGAGTGAGACATACTCCCATTTTTTTACAGACACATATAAAAATGGGAAAAAGCAATGAATCTTGATGGACCCCCAAACAAAAAAAATATGCAAATAAAATAAACTATTTTATTGCACGTGCATTCAATGGCCCTTTTTATTTGAAATCTGTCAAACAAATTTTAAATATTTTATGTTGTATCAGAAAAACAACAACAAAGAAAACAGAGATTAATTTCAGTGATATCATTAACAGCCCCCAAAAGAATAACTGCTTATTTTTTGACGGATAAAATTATTATATTTTTTTGCAAAAAAAAGGATTTTCATCATCATTTTTTTGTGAGACAAAAATCTTAGATATAAAAAGTTATATTTAAATGATGCATTTAAAAAAAATAAGTTAAAAAAAGAAATTTCTTTTCTCTCTCTTATTTTTTTGCACTAAAAATGGGGATGAACAGATTTAAAAAAGAGAGAAGAAAAAAAAGAAGACGCCAAAATTTTGCGTTGGTGTAATAATTTTTTTATCCCTTTTTCAATTTAAAAATAGGAATTTTGCGTCAAAAATAAAAATTTTTATAAACGTGCAAACACGTGTTTTTCGTGCGGAGTTTATCTTTTTTGGTCAGTCAATCTGATGCAATATTATTTTCTTCTCTTCCAAAAAAAAGTGTAAATATATCATCGAACGATCGACCCCCAAAAAAGAATTTCAATTCCGCCACAATTTTTATAGAGTGTTAAAATGGAGAAAGAAAAAAACAATGGGTCTAGCATTTGGTGATAAACAAACGAGGGAGAAAGTTCAATATATTTTTTTATCAATTTAAATTTAAAATTTGTTTTTTTAAAAACAAAACAATGGAACAACTCTATTTTTTTGAACTATGAATAAAAAATAAAGTTATTTTAGGCAAAAAAGGGCAATATTCAAAAAATAATTCTAAAAAAAGGACATCAGTGTTTTTATTAAACAATTTTTGGCAAATTTCAAAAATAAACTTTTAGCTCAAATATCCTATTTTTTAAATACTGTATTTTCTAATATTTGAAATTTGAAACATTTATATCAAAAAAACCTTATCTGTTTTCAGGGATATGAACTCAAAAAAATTTGCATGCAAAGTTAAAAGGGGATGTTTTTATTTGTGACAATTTTAAAAAAATGTTTGTATTCTGGAATCTCTATGAGCAACCCCAAAAATATATTAAATTATACATTCAAGCATTTTTACACTTCTGACGAATCTTCTTCAAAACATTTTTAAACGAAACATTTAAAAATTCTATTAAAAATTTAAAAAAAGATACGAAATTTATGGAAAATAAATATTTTAGTTGATTTTAAACCAGGGGAGCATCTTTGAGCAGACCAGAAAGAAGGAAGTGTGAAAGAAAGAGTTCAACTATCGATTTTTGAATATTTAAAAAAAACAAATTTTTTTTGATTTTTGAAAAACACCAAAAATTTGTTTTTTTAAAACATACATAAACAATTTTATTATTTTTATTATTCACGTGTCTTTCAACAGCAAAAAAGTAGATCATTGGGATGCCTCATATCTACGTCTGCCTACAGTAATTACTACAGTAATAATCAATCAATCAATCAATTTAGCTTTAATTATTATCGATCAGTGTTGACTTTTGTTAACTAAAATCCTGCAATTAACCCTTTTTAATTGGGACTGGGTAATTTGCGGGAGGGAATGCGTGAGGGAGGGAAGGTATTTTACGGGAGGAAGGGTAATTTGCGGGAGGGGAAATTTTTTGATGGCTTTAACATCGAAATTCTAAAAATCCGAAACCATTTTTTAAATGTTTTTTGAACTGTTTGAATGTATGAAACATCATAAGACATTTTGTACGCGGGAAAAAATTTCCCCTCCCGCAAATTACCCTCCCTCCCTAAAAATACCTTCCCTCCCTCACGCATTCCCTCCCGCAAATTACCCAGTCCCTTTTTAATTACCTCAAAATTTTGATATTTTAATTATTGCAGCAATCATTTTGTTAGAAATTATTGAAAAAAATTTAATGAAAACCTATTTTTTAAATTACTTTGTTTTTAAAAATCAATTCAAATTCAATTTTGAAACGTGTCAAACAGCAATGAAAATGTTGAAAATTTTAAAGAAATTGCATCATCTCGGAATTTTGCACTTTTTTTGGATGATATAAATAAATTTGTGTGCCCTTTGATCAAAGCATTATTCTGCTTCTTTAAATAAAAGGGCAAAGGTTAACCTTAGTGATTATCTTTAAAAAAGGTGAAAACAAATCAAATCAAAGTTTATTGGTTTTTTAGCTTCAGCTTTTTACAGCATCATTTTCAAAATAAAATAAAGTTATTTTATTTAATTGAAGGGCAATTTGATACTTTTTTATTTGGGAGGTCTCGCATCGATTATGCGCTGAACCTCGGAGCTTGGATGAATGTGATTTTCAGGTTTTTCCAAAAAAGTAGCAAAGAGTCAGCATCATTTAAACCTCGTTTTTTTGGAACTCGAGCTTTCTTGACAAATCTAAACATAATAAAGTTTTCCCGAACAACCTACCGTAACCCAAAGTGATTTTTGGAATCCTACGCAGAGCCGAATACAGAAAAAAACAATTTGTTTTGTTAATTAGAACCCTTGGGTTTGATATAAGACACGGATATATAAAAAGTTTTTCCAACTGTTGGAAAAAACTCATTTTTCCAACAGTTGGAAAAATCTCAAAAAAATAGTGTGGAAAAAGAAGAGAGCGCAGAGAAAAAAAGGACACTTTTTCACAAAACGCCAATATTTTTGCAAGGGCCAAAACGGTTTTTTATATCCGCGTCTTATATACTGAGAAAAAAAAGGTATTTGCTTATTTATGAGGCATTCAATTTTCCTGTAGTGTTGATAAAAAAAACAAAGTTTAAAAAATTTATACAAAAAATGGATATTAATACTGTAATTTTTTTAAATAAAATATCGAGAAATCATTTGGCTACATTCAATCAAATATTCGCACGGCTACCGTAATCCTATTTTTTGACAGACAATTTTATATTTTTACATTAACTTGAAAACTAAACAGATGAATTTAAAAAAAAAAGAGGTAATGCTACAGTAATATTTTTTAAATAAATTATATTATTCCATTCCACAGTGAACTTTTTACGCAAAAATATATTAATTCGGGAGCGAAAGTGCAAAAGGGCAAAAACACAAAATTTTAACAAAAACTGGCAAAAAAATGGATTCAAATAATTTTCTTATTTTTTTATTTCAGAGTTCAAGACATGAATTTTCCAAGTATAATGAGACTGAGGCTGCTACAGCATATAAGAATGCTAATAAAAAATGGATCTATAAAAAATCTGGATTTTAAACTGCAAATACCTAAATCAAAAAATCAAAAAAGAGAATAAGTTTTGACTGAATGTAAAATAAATATTAAATAATTTAAAAAAATCCAGAGAAATATCTTTTGCTAATTTTGATCCATTTAATCAGGTAGGCTCACCACATCCAAAAACTGTTTTAGCCAAAATATATACCGCTTAAAATTGTGTAAAGTATGTACAGGGGCGGACAAAGTTTCCGGACAAAATATTTTTTGCTCATAACTTTGGTTTCTGAAGTGATACTTATATAATTCCTATATAAAATTTAAATATCTATCCATGTCCAACTTAACAGTACCAACCGATTTTGCAAAACTCATTTCAACAAAATTTTCCATGATATAAGAAAAAATTTGCTGGACAAAAGTTTCTCGACAAACTTTTTTCCCCTCGAGGAAATTTTTATATAAGAATTTTTTACCCACAACCAAATAATTAAAATGTACTTCTAACATCTATATTTAACATATTCAGGACGTTTAGGACATTTTAGTTCATAAAAATACCAAAAACATTAATTGAAACAGTGTTGGAATACCGTATTTTGGTCAATTTTGATGTTTTGGCGGGGCCTTTGAATCGGTGCACCGGCGGTGCAGAGTGACACCGAATACATTTTTTGGTAGTCCTACCTAATGTTATTAAGCATGACAACTTTCATCTCTCAAAATTAAATAACTGATTTTTACCGGTATTTTGAAAAATCATGGTTTTTGACAATTTCAAGCTTTTTTAGTCTTTTTTTTCTTTTTCTTCATTTTTTTAACCCTTGAATCCAACCTTAGTTGTCATGCTTAATAACAAAAAAATTTTATATTTATATTTTAATTTTTGTAGCACAGGGCAAATCGCATGTCTTTAAAGGTCTATCGACTCTTCTGCGGCGTTAGCAGCAAATACTGAAATATGTTTGGTTTTGACCCTAAACAATGCCAAAAAACTATATTTGGACGAAAAACGGCTGGGACATAAGTGATGGTTCCCTTGTGAGAAATAAAGTTTATTTTATTTTAATTGCGAAAAAAATATTAAAGAAAACAGAATTATCGATATTTTTCAAAGGGATCACCATCGCCTCCGGCAGCGTGTCAATACTGATAATAAATTTGTGCTTCAAATGAGGTATTGATAATGCTAAAATTAGCCGAATAGATTTTTCTAAAATTTGGCATTTTTCGCATTTATTCTCTCGGAATACCACTGTGAGAATAAATGCGAACCACAGTTTAGACAAATCTGTTCCGCTAATTTTAACATTATCAATAACCGATTTGAAGCATGAATTTATTATCAGTGATGTTGTGCCACAATTTTCAAGCATATTTTCTCACAATGTCAAAATGAATATTTAGACTTTAGAGAAATTACTGAAGAGTTTGTCATAGCTTATATGTTTATGATTTCCAGGATTCATTTATCATCAAATTTTCTTCCGAATTTTGTTTAAAAATGTCTTCCTCATTTCTGAATACTGTACTTAATTTGCACTGAACTCAGATAAGGCTGCTGCAAAAAATTCCAACATAAAATAAAATATTTCATTTTGACTACATAAATTACAGTAATTTATTTATTTGTCATATTTTGTCTTATAACCTTTAGAAAAACGACATTTAATTTTTAAAAATGTGTATTTTTCGTATATATTTTAAAAGGAAAATCTTACATAAAAATTAATTATCAAAATGAAATGAAACAGATGTCTTCTTACTTAAAAGGTGAGAGAACTGTTCTAAACTAAGAAATTAAAAAAATTCAAATTATAAAAATTTTCATAAATTACTACAGTATTCTGCAAAAGTTAAATGAAAGATCACATTTTATTTAGTTTTAACCCTTAAAGGTTAAAATTTAATGAAAGTTAATGAAAAAGAAGGAAGTAAATTCAGGGTAAAAAAATAGAGGGAGAAATTAACTGTAGTTAAACATAAAGGCTATAAAATATGTGCCATAATTTTGCAACCGTTTTTTGTGCCATAAGTCATGGTACATTCAAAAAAGATAGCTAACAAAAAGTTATAACATAAACATGTTCAAGAACTACAAATTTTATAATCTGACACAAAGAAATTTTTTTTCAACCAAATGCTTACATAAAAAGACATCCTTTTTCAATGTATTCATTTTGTACTCATAAAATGAAGGACAAAATTTCATGGCATTTAATAAAACACGTAATCTTTGAAATTTTGACTCAAAAAAAGTTATTTTTAAATATTCCATTTTTAATCCTCCTCCTTCTAAAATCTGCGTAGTTATATTTTTCATCAAAAAATGTAAAATGTTTCCAAAAATGACCAAACTTTATTTTTGTTGATACTTTTTTCTTGATTACGTAAAAAAGTTTTGTTTTTTGTCGTCACACATAGGTCATAAAAGATAAAATTGGGGTATACAGTTTCCAGATGTTCCAAATTTAAACCTAGTTTGTAATATCCTTTTTGAGAAGCTTAGAAACTTTCAAAGGGGAATTGAAAAAAGCAGATGTAGTAATCAAATGAAAAACAATGACTAAATTAAGAAACAAATACACACATAATACAGTAATTTAGATGTATTCTAAGTCATCAAATACGTGCGTAGAAATAAATATACGATCAAAATAAAATATGACACAAGAAACACAGCAGAGAAAAAACGCGTGGGAACACGAAAGAATTATTTGTTTATTTATGGTGATAAACGTTTCTTTTTCCATACTGTAGCTTCAGGGGTTTGCTCATAAATAATGCGATCATGGAGACGACTTGGTTGGCCTTGCCAAAATTCAAAATATTTTGGTCGTAGTATGAAACCACCCCTGAAAGATTTTTGTTGTATTAAAACCAGGGATGTCAAATGCGGCCGAAAATGTCGGCCGGCCGCGGCCTAAAAGTTTACGGCCCGGCCGGCCTTCGGACGACTTTTTTCAGGCCGGCCCGGCCTGCGGCCGGCCGCGGCCGGCCTCGTTAAATTTGTAAAAAATTTTACCATACGTACATAAAATTTCTGTAGTTTTTTTATGTGCAATGCTGGATATCAAAAAGGATTGCAACTATTTTTTTAACATTTAGGCAAGTTTTCACTACTTTTCCATAAGGTTGGCGTACAAATTCAGGATATTTGTAAAGAATTTTGAAAAACGCGGCCGACCCCGGCCGGCCTTATCTTCGGCCTGGCCGGCCTGCGGCCGAAAATATAACGGCCGGCCGGCCGCATTTGACATCCCTGATTAAAACGGGATTACCGTAAACTTAAACAAACAAAAACTTTTGATCAATTTTAATAGGCCATCCGAAACAAAAAAAACAGTGGGAAAATTCTTTGGAAATGTCAACACATTAAAAAAAAGTATTGTTAAAAGATTTTTGAACGGTAAAAGACTATTTCATAATGCAATTATCAAAATAAAAACTAAAGAATCCTTCTTCTGTCTTTTTTTTCACGCGAAGTAGCTCTTTTTCGCCATGCAACCCACAATCTGCCGTCCAAATAGAAACTCAGAGATTTCGAGCTATTTGCTCAGATTTCAATAATTTTAGGTAATTTATCTATTTAAATCTCCCAAAACCAGTCATACCTCAATACAGTACCCTAAAATGAAAAAATTACTTACCAACATTCTGGACGTGTTATTGCATTAGGGCCTTCTTCTTTTGCAAGTTTTTCAAGTCGAAGAGATTCTTCTTCCAACACCGATCGATGTGGAATTTCAGTACTTTGATGAGATGATTTTGATCCAATTCTACTTCCTATTGGTCGAGAAGTCCAATATTCATCTGCATCTTCTTGTGACAACTTTTGAACAATTCCTTCAATTCGAACTTGTCGAGATACAGCGGGCCAATAAAACAGCATAGCAGCATTTGGATTTTCAGATAATTCTTTTCCTTTTCGACTTGTATAATTTGTGTAAAATGAGAATCCATTTATGTCATATTTCTTCAATAAAACCATTCGAGATGATGGTTTATTGTTGCTAAAAAAAGAGATTAAGATTACTGTAAGCACATCATATATGTAAAAAAGTTACCTGCAAGTTGAAAGTGAAACAGCATTAATTTCTTCAAAGCTTAAATCCTTTTTTGCAATATCTTTAAACCATAAATCAAATTGAATGAAGGGATCTTCATGAAGGTTATGCTTTTCAAGTTGTGGCTCTTCTTTGTTTTTGTATGTTCGACGCCAATCTAAAAAAGCAGTAATTTACAAAATAAATATCTACAGTAACAACTACCATATCCAATGAAAAAAAGCTTAATATTTTATATATTTTACAACAGAAAATTTAAACTTTACTTAAACATAAATAAAAAAAAAGTAACTTACCTTTAATATCCAAAGGTTCACCAGGAGGAGGAATAATTAGGTCACCCATTGAAAAACGAAATGTCTGATGAAAGTGTTGGATTTCTAAAAGTAAGTTTTTATCAGTATAATAGCCAAATCAGTAATTCCGTTTTTTGGATTCAAGTAAAAAAATGGAATGGAAAAAAAAGTACTCGAAAAATTTTTGAAGAATAAAAAGTTTTTCATAAAATTCGCTGTTTTCATGTGAAAAAAAAAGATTGTTCCGTAAAGACGAAGAAGTAGTAGTAGACAAGAAGGTTTTTGAGCAATAAAGAAGACGGACACTCCACTGCTTTTTATTTATGATAGATTCTTTCCAAAGCAGGCTTTAAAAAGTATAGAACAAGAACACAAATAATGGAGGAAGATTTAAATTTTTAAACCAATGAATAACAACAGCAGCAGACGTTTTATATAGAAGAAAAAGCAAATATTAACATTGACCAGCAACCAATTGATTTGTAAAAATTGTTTTTTTGTTTTTGTCGCAAAAAAAATGTACACACGTTTTTTTTCATTGTGCATGTAATTTTTGGTTTATTATTTTTCATCATTATTCTCTTCTTATTTTTAAAGTTTTTTTATTGTGATCAATTACAGCAAGGTTGAATTTTCATAAGAATATGAAAAAGAGCAAAGATATATATATTAAAGACGGATAAAAAGAATATATCAAAGTCTAAAAAGGATACACAAAATCGCCAGAAGCACCACAAAAAAAGAAGGTCTTCAAACGAAAAAAATGCATTTTTTTTTATTCCAGCTTGCTGCTTTTTTTTCTCGGCGACAGTGTCGAAGAAGCTGATTTCTTTTTTGCGGGGGTCTTTTTTTCTTTCTCTGAATCGATCGACGATCGTTCGATTTTATAAACACTCACATTTACACACAAACAAATCAATTATTGTATTGCTGATGAAATGACATTTAAAATTAAACACAATTCATCATTTTCACGTTGACATTTTGATGTGTCATCATCTCATTTTCCTTTTTTTGTACTTTTTTTTGTGAAAATATATATTCTTTTGACTTTTTGATCTTAAAAAATTTTTTCCTTCTTATCATTGATAGCTTTTTGTTTACTCGTGATCTTCAATTTTAATGCTTGAAATTTCATATTTCATTTGTTTTTTTAAAGGCTTCTTTTAAATAAAATGACGTTTTTTTGGCTTCCATTTCTTTCCCATATGTAACTGTTATTGTACTTTTTGTTTATTCACTTTATATTTTTTTAGAAAAAACTCAAAAAAATTAGCTTCCAATTTTGTTAAGCTGTTTTAAACAGCGGTAATGGAAGTAGCTTTAACGCGACAACATTCCAGACGTCGATCATTTTCACAATTATCCGTTGATATTCAGCGAAAGGTAAGCTTTTATTTTATTAATAATGAATCATACATATATTTATTTAAAGGAATTGACAAATATTGATCAATCAGGTGACGAAGATGATTGGTGCAATGTTGATTATGCAAAACCTGGAAATAATAATAAATCATTGTGGGAAGATAATCAAGGATACCAAACAGTATGCTTTTATTCTAATTTTATTCTTTTTTAATAATGGAAGTAAATATCCAGGAACTTTTACAACTTGAATTAACTGATTTAGTTATTCGTAGAATGGAAGAATTGACTTGGCAACAAATTACAAAAGATATGGACTTTTCAACAGATCCTGGCTCAATTCCATTAAATTTTATATTTCCTACTGTAACTTATGATGATTTGGAAATTGGATTACAAGCTGAAGAAGGAATTTTAAGTGCCTCAGTATCTATTGATGAATCACAATGCTTGGATGTGCCATGTTCTTCTAGAAGGTATATCTACCGTATATTTTTTACTAATTTAAATCGTTTATATTTTTTAGTTTTCCACATCGAACTCCTCTTGATCCTGAAACTGATGCAGAGCTTTTTAAAACTGACTATGAAGATAATTATGATTCATCAAATGAACAGGGAGTTGCAAAGATTTTCAAACAAGTTGAAGAAAAAGCTAAAAGTATTAATGAAGTTGATGAATTACTATCAATGGTAGCTTTCAATGACGAATCTCAAAATGTAAAATATATTTTTTTAGTATTTTTTATTTGATATTTTATTTTAGTTGATTCCATCTCGAATACCTGGAGATCAAGTTTTTATAATCGATAATAGAAGGATAAGATTACGAGGTACAGCATGTTGGGCTCCACCAAAAAGAAAATTTATTTTTGAGTTATCTGAACCAAAAGAGTAAGCATTTTGTCTCTAAAAAAATACATATCAATGATTTATATTTTCAATTTTAGTGTTCAAACATGTTTAACGCTTCAAAATGAAAGATGTGCTGGGTGTGGAATGAAATTTACAAAGATATATGCTCGTCGTGCAAGAATTTGTAGTTATTATAACAAGCTATTTTGTCAATGTTGTTTTAGTAATGAAAAAATTCGAATTCCCGCAAGAATTTTACATCAATGGAATTTCAAGTAATCTCTTATACTGTAAAAAGTTTATTATATTTTAATTTAAACAAAATTGTAGGGAATATCCGGTTTCTGAATTTGCTTATAAATTTTTAACGGAATATTCTGACCATCCGGTTTACAATGTTAGAGCAGTTAATCCAGATTTATTTAAAAAAGTAAAAAGTTTGAAAAAGATTCGAACATTAAGGATTAAAGCTTCACATATGTGGCAATATATTCAATTCTGTAGAATTGCGGAAACTACAATAACATCAAATGGAATGTGAGTTTTTCTTTAAAGAATAAAAATAAAAAATTTTTTTAAAAATACAGTACCCATTTTAGTCTTACAACAACTTTTACTTCAATACCTCGTCGATTTCTTTCCCTAGAAGAAGCGGATGTATATTCAATATTAGATTTTGAAGCTGTGGAATCTGGAAATTTATTAGAGATGCTTGAACCAATTGTCAATGTTGGTACAATACATATTGAAGGATGTTCAGATTGTCTTCAACGATGCTTCTTTTGCTCAATTTGTTTTAATCAAAATGATCCATTATTTTCATTTCAATTAGAAAAAGTTTATCAATGTGATGAATGTGGTGCTTTATCTCATGCAAAATGCTTTAAGCGAGAACGTCGCCGGGATGATTGGAAATGTACAAGATGTGAAAGAATTCGACGCAAACAGTAAGAATTTTTTTTTTGCATTTTAAAAAAATGGAAAAAATAATTTTATTTCATTAATCATTTTCTCTTTTAAGAGACGGTCTACGAGAAAATTAAAATCGAGTGTTACATTGAAATTTTGTTTTCAATTCTTTTATAGCCATTCGATAAAACAAGGTGAAAAAAGGTTATTTTGAGAGTTTTGGAGCATTCTACCGTGTGAAACCGATTTCTCGTGGATTCAAATATTGAATGTAACGGAAATTTCAAAAAATCGGAAAAAATCAGGATTGCAAGCAATCAAAAAGTTGTGCCCCAGGATTGTACACATAATTAAGGGCTATAAAATGAGTACCACGAAAAAAATTTTTCTGACTTGAAACATCGAAATTTTGATAATTGTAATTTTCTACCATAGGAAAAAAATTTTATATTTCCGAGTCTAGAGGTAATCAACCTCGTTTCTGATAGCCCATCATGTGTAGAATCAAAATATATATGACTTGTATCATAACCGGGCCCGGCTTTTGATTCCCAGAAGAAAACCTTTAGCCCATCAAGTACTATAGGACCATTTTGGTACCATAAGTTATGCAATACTCAAGATATTGACATGCGGTGACTTTTGTAATGTAATTCTATGTAAATATACATATTTGGGCGAGTTTGAACACCCCTGGTTAAGATTTCGAAATATGGGACCTCTTTGAAAATCCAAAATTTAACAATATAGAAATATCGCAAAAACTCAAGTTTTTTCTTTCATAATAAAATCAAATACGTATTATAATTGTAAAATATATGTAACAACACCAATATAATATGATAAAAAATTACGGGGGGTCAAAATCGATTTTTTACAATTTTTTCAATTTTGCTTGTTTTTGATCAATTTTCAAGATGCCAAAATAATATGAATATCGTCATTTATCAATATTTTGATAATTTTAGATTAAAATATAGCTTGTATAAGATTTTTAGGCCATATTTCAACATCCTAGGATCGCTATCTTTTACTTTACACCTAACTGAAAACATGCTGAAATATCAGTGTAAAATCACCTATGTAATATGTGTTTTTCCAATCCAGCATCCCAAAAAACATTTTCTTAGTAATATTTTAAATTTATTTTAATGGACTAAAGCACTATGAATTTTTGCCAAACAAATTTTTCAAAAAATTTTAGAAATTATTTTTTAAATTTTGGTTAAATATAAAATTTTATGAATGTGTAAAAAAGGGACACTTTTTTATTTGCAGCAGATAGCCCATGATGTCAGCAATCTAACGATACCTCATTGAACTCAAATGATAAAAGATTCATCGTTTGCCGTTGATTCAACGATGTTGCATAACAAAGTTTATAGTTTAAAATCCTTAAAACTTTGCCATTCGGCTTATTTTATTCTTTCTTTTAGGTTTATATTCTCCGCAATTATATATTTTTTGATATTTTCACAGCAGAATAAAAAAAGTTCTTGACTTTATATATAATTTTTCGCAAAAAAATTTGGACATAAACATATTCAATTTCAACTATAAACTTTGTTATGCAACATCGTTGAATCAACGGCAAACGATGAATCTTTTATCATTTGAGTTCAATGAGGTATCGTTAGATTGCTGACATCATGGGCTATCTGCTGCAAATAAAAAAGTGTCCCTTTTTTACACATTCATAAAATTTTATATTTAACCAAAATTTAAAAAATAATTTCTAAAATTTTTTGAAAAATTTGTTTGGCAAAAATTCATAGTGCTTTAGTCCATTAAAATAAATTTAAAATATTACTAAGAAAATGTTTTTTGGGATGCTGGATTGGAAAAACACATATTACATAGGTGATTTTACACTGATATTTCAGCATGTTTTCAGTTAGGTGTAAAGTAAAAGATAGCGATCCTAGGATGTTGAAATATGGCCTAAAAATCTTATACAAGCTATATTTTAATCTAAAATTATCAAAATATTGATAAATGACGATATTCATATTATTTTGGCATCTTGAAAATTGATCAAAAACAAGCAAAATTGAAAAAATTGTAAAAAATCGATTTTGACCCCCCGTAATTTTTTATCATATTATATTGGTGTTGTTACATATATTTTACAATTATAATACGTATTTGATTTTATTATGAAAGAAAAAACTTGAGTTTTTGCGATATTTCTATATTGTTAAATTTTGGATTTTCAAAGAGGTCCCATATTTCGAAATCTTAACCAGGGGTGTTCAAACTCGCCCAAATATGTATATTTACATAGAATTACATTACAAAAGTCACCGCATGTCAATATCTTGAGTATTGCATAACTTATGGTACCAAAATGGTCCTATAGTACTTGATGGGCTAAAGGTTTTCTTCTGGGAATCAAAAGCCGGGCCCGGTTATGATACAAGTCATATATATTTTGATTCTACACATGATGGGCTATCAGAAACGAGGTTGATTACCTCTAGACTCGGAAATATAAAATTTTTTTCCTATGGTAGAAAATTGCAATTATCAAAATTTCGATGTTTCAAGTCAGAAAAATTTTTTTCGTGGTACTCATTTTATAGCCCTTAATTATGTGTACAATCCTGGGGCACAACTTTTTGATTGCTTGCAATCCTGATTTTTTCCGATTTTTTGAAATTTCCGTTACATTCAATATTTGAATCCACGAGAAATCGGTTTCACACGGTAGAATGCTCCAAAACTCTCAAAATAACCTTTTTTCACCTTGTTTTATCGGATAGCTATAAAAGAATTGAAAACAAAATTTCAATGTAACACATTTGTTCAAAATTTTTAAATTTTCTCGTAGACCGTCTCTTAAATGTCAAGAAACTTTTGTTGCTGATCACGCGCTTTCTTTTTTTTATCGTTTTTCTTTTTTTCAGTATCCGACAATCAACTCCATCTTTTTCCATGGAGTGCAATTCAGAATGATACATTGAAACAATAAAGACTAAAAATTTTGCTCACTTTTATATTCAATATACTGCAATAACCAAAATCAATTAAAGAAATGCCTTCAGCGAAAACACAAAATAAGTGCTTGTATATAATTTATGCTTTTTTTTACAGTAAACATAATCTCTCTCTCTCTTAGTTTTTTTTATATCCCATACAAAAACGAGTCATAACTATTTTATTGTTTTTAACCGGTTACTTTTTAACAGAAATAAATTTGTTTTTTGATACAGTATATATTTTTTATTACAAGGTTGGACTGATAATTTTCAAATGAGCTTCAAAATTGTAAACCGCTACAGAACACCTAAAACCAAATAAAATCATAAATTTTGTAAATTTTTTATGGAAACATTTCAAAAATTCCTCTTTTTTATAATTAAATGATAAAAACGTGGTAAACACATTTTATTTTACTACTGACTTTAGGGTTTTGTTTTAATACTTTTAAATATAAAATGTGCGTTCTATGTCTTCGATGTTAAAAACTTTATAAAATGATTTAATCTGATAAAAAAAAGCAATTTGTTGCACTTTGCAAAAAACAAATGTCCTAAAATTTTTGTCAAGGTTCATTGAAATCAAAAAAAAGGAAGAAAAATATCATCCGTAGAAGTAGTTGATGAGACATAAAATATATTTGGAAGGTTACAATCGATCTATCACACTTGTGTTTCAAAAAAAAATCCATATCAATGAAGAAGAATGACACTGATGAGAGACATACACTTTTTTCTTTCTTCCTTTTTTTTTGATGAGAAACAATCACTTTCAAAAGAAAAAGAAGTAAAAAAGAGGCCTCTCAAAAATTGAGAGAGTATCAATTTTTGAACCGTTTAAAAAAAAACGCACACTTTTTTGCAACGGAAAAAAATACATTCCACCTCCAAAAAATGTCCAAGTAGCACACATTCAAGCCACCACATGTACCCCACATTTTCTTTTACCCCCGATCTTCTCATATATATATATGTGTGTGTTTTTAAGTGTTTTCTGTTCTAAAAAGTATTCACGTGTCACGTGTATCCATTATTTAAAAAAAAAGAATATAATTTTGATTCGTTTTAGGTAATCAATCTATCATAGAAAAAAAAAACCGTTTTTCTATTTCACCAAAAATTAAAGATCTAAATAATTTTTTTGAAGGAACAAAAAAAATGTTGAGTGCCAAAGCAGAAAGACAACAGCGTGTTTGCCGTGCTTGCTTTTTTTTGCCGGTGGCGGCGGCGGCGTCGGCATTGTAGAAAAAATGAATGTTAGTTAGTTTTTTTAGGAAAAAGCTGTTGCAAAAAAACAGAAGAAGAAAAAAAAGAGTCCATTGACGTGAAAAAGAAATAAGGAAGCTTCCTTCAACCACCGCCGCCGCCGTTGTCGCATCATTGTTTTTTCTCTTAGTCCACTCTTTTTCAAGCATGCAAGCAACTGCAACCATGCTTCCTTCCTTCTTTCCTTCACGGGATAGAAAAAAAATTGAAAAGAATTTATTATTGTTTTAAGTGCTTGGGGGTTTTTTTACTTATCGCACACGCGTCTCTCTTTTTTGTTTTTAACAATATTTATATAAGGTTTTGGGTTCGATTTTTGCTTTAAAGTTTAAACAAAATATTTTTAAAATAATAAAAATTTGTTGTTCAAATTTTTATAAAAACGTGTTTTTTTGAAATTATGTTTGTTTTGCAAATTTGAATTTATGGCCTAACTTTTTTGTAGTTTCTCCTTTTAAAAGAAGTTTTTTCATTTTTTACTTTCTTGGGAAATGAGATTTAGCATCTTTTGTTTGTTAATGATTTGTACCACTTTTTTTAAAAAGCGTCATTTTATACAGCCATGGCTATAGCCAGCCACTTTTAAAACATTTTATTATTTTTCTCCATTTTTCATCCAAAAGCTTTTTTGTGGAGCGACATTTTAGAAAAATAAAGCGCATGTTTTTGCCTTTAATTTTAATCTAAAATCCCAATTTAATATTATTTCATTAACTTTTTAAGCTTCAGAATGCTTATTAATTTTACTAACATTTTTTAAATTGAAGTATAAAAAATCTGAGCATTTTTGCACTTTATTGAAAATGGAGGGAGGGAGAAAAAATTAAAAGAAGATAAGATTTGATACCACATATTTTTTTTATTGTAGTTTTAATCTATTCATTTTTTATGTATCAGTAAAGTCAGTTCATTAAATGTCCTTTTTTTCATCTATGTATTTATTTGCCTACCCCCCAACCACCACCACTATCATCATCAAAAAAAGAGCTCAACAAAAAAATGTGCTTTCTTTCATTCATTTTCTTTTTTGTCAATCAATAAAAAAGTTGCGACTTTTTTTTGTTTTTAACACAAAAAAGCAGCCCCCCCCCCTCGTGATTATATTTATTTTTTTCGTTTGTTGATCTCTGCCAAAATAAATATTTCAGCAACGTTGCTGCTTGCGTCAATGCTTTTTTCTTTTTATTTGTTTTAAATATTTTTTATAATAAATTTGTGAGTAGATTTGATGAAATAATTAATCAATAAATCCGATTTTATCAAATCTATTATTTTTATATATGTTTATCTTATCTTATTTTATTTTATAGGAATTTTCCACATTTACACTTTTGAAAGAATTTATTTAAAATATTATTATTTTTTGTTGATCACATTTTTCTATTATTTTTATTATTATTATTACACAAAATTGTTGTTTATTGATCGATGGCGAATTATTTTTGACAATTTTCAACGAGTTTTTTTTGTGTCTTCGGTCAATTTCTTTGACTTTCAAAATACAGTAATTTTTTTTGGGATTATTTTATTTTCTTCAAATTTTGATAAAAAATTATGTACAAAATGGAAGCTCCCTATGATGATGATCTTGAAAGACTTGGACAACAAAGTAATACTTTATTGAAAACATTAATTTAAAAAAAATAAAAATAATTTATTCAAAAAAAGTTTTGTAAAAAAAATTATTTAAAAAGTTGTTTTTCATCCGGAAAAACGAGGGTTTTACATATTTTTTTTGCGGCAATTAAATATGCTTTGGCATTTAATTAAATTGTAATTTTATATTCAAGAAAAAAACGTGTAATAGCTGAAAATATTTTTTCTAAAGTTCAAGTTATTTCTCTCTCTCTCGTTAAGAAGCATTTGTTTAGGATTTTATTTTTTGAATAAATTCAATTAAATAAATAAATTTTACTTCTTTTTTTTCAATGGCACGCAAATGCCACGTTACTTTTTTTATTTACTTAAAAGCTTTTAATTAAAAAAAGGAGTTTATTGAGTTTAAGATTTTAGAACTTTGTTAAAAAAAAGGTTACCTAAATTATATTACTGATCATCAGTGACGTGACTTGAGCTTTTTATCGCTTTCGACACCGCCCCGTACTCCGTCACTTTTAAAAAGCTGATGGGGAATGTTGGGGTGATTTAGTTTATCAAAATTATCAGATCACTGCTGATAGTTTACTAAAAATACAAAGATTTATTTTAAAACATAATTTTTATAAAAAAATATTACAAATTTTAGCAGTTGAATATTGTGCCGTTTGCACTGATGTCGCAGATGGATATCACTACGGAGTTCTATCATGCCGGGGCTGTAATGCATTTTTTCGAAGAGCTGTAACTTTTAATCTTCAATTTGTATGCCGTCGAGGTGAAACTTGTATCATTGATAAAAGTAATATTTTTTTCCTTTGCCCTAAAAAGGCTTGAAATAATTGATTAATAAAGCTTGATTATTTTTAAGATGCTCGATGTGCATGTCGAGCTTGTCGTCTAAAAAAGTGTAAAATGGTTGGAATGGATCAAAATGGTAAAAATTTAAAACAGCTAAATTACAACAACAATTAATTAATTGTTAAACAACTTTTTAGCAGTACAACCAAAAAAAGTGCCACCAAAAGAGCCAACAAAAAGATATTTATCTGAATCAAGTTATTCCAATGAAATATTAACAAAATCTCCAAAAATCGCAGAAGCTGCAACTGATAACGGTGTAATTGGATCTCCTGAATCTGCCTTCACTCCTGTTAGTCATATGCTTTCGGGCATTGATCTTTATGTAAGTTTTTTTTTCAATTAAAAAAAAACCAATTTGTTCCAAGTTTTTTTGGGAGAAAATAACACTGAATTTGTTTTTTTATCAATCAATCAATAAATGATAGCGCTTTGTAACTACAAACTTTAAAGTTTTTTCATTTTTTCTTCCACGATTTATATTTTATAAAAAACATTAAAAATATTTGTTACAGTATAATTTAAAGTTATTGTAAAATAAAATATTCCCTTTTTTTAAGACAACTCCATGCTCATCTTCCACAATTATGGGCCCATCACCTGCCTGCTTTCTTGGATCACAAGTTGAAATATATCATGAACAACGAAAACGTCGTCGAGTACTTCTTTGTCGAACATTGGAAGAAATGCTTACACCATTAACTGAAACAAAGCTAAAAGATTTTTCAACAGTTCCAGATCTCATTCAAGTTTATAATGTACAAATGGGTTTAATGTTTGAATGGGCAGAAAAGTATGTGTGACATTTAAATTGTGTTTTTCTCTTAATAAAAAATATATTATTTTTAGATTAGAAGATTTTCGTTCAATTTCAATTGCACAAGATAAAGTTCGATTACTTAAAACTTTTGCAATGAAATATTTTTTATTAGATAATATTTGTCATACTGTAGAAATGAATGTGAATGATAGAATTGTATTTGCAAATAATACATTTATTCAACCACATTGTTATCCCCCAATTATTGAAAATGAACCTATTGAATGGCAACAAGCTCTTGGACCGTAAGCTAGTTTTCTATTTTTTTAAGTTAAAGGGAGCGAATAGTTTAGTACTTTTTTTTGGTCTCACAACGATTGCGATGAACTATCCGATAAAAGGTTGGAGAATGCAAGATCCTGATTATCAGGATTTTGCAAACAAATGCAAAAAAAGTGCATAACCGTCCACTTCCTATAATATAAATAAAAGTTAATATTATTATTTTCAATTTCAAAATCAATTCAACTTTTTAGTTTAAAAAAGTACAGTAACTTTTTTTAATCTGGAATACTCAGGGCCGTACCCAGAAAAAAATTTTGGAGGGGGCTAATCGCGTTTTGGGGGGGGGGCTAACCTTTGTTCTTTTGCCGTAAGCGGCAAAAGATCAAAGGATTTTCTCGATTTTGGGAGGGGGGGGGCTTCCGAACCAATAGCCCCCCCCCCCCTTGGGTACGGCGCTGGGAATACTTTGAAGGTTTCAGAAATATTAAAGTTTTAATTTCGATGAAAAATGCTTTTGTCGAAATCGAAATTATAACTAAAATATTTAAATTTTTCTTTACCATTTTTTTTTTCAGTTTATATGGTGAACATTGCCTTCGAATGATTGAAGAACTTGTTCGGCCGATGCTTGAAATGGGAATTACATATGGTGAAATTCTGGCATTACGACTAATAATTTTTTGGAATCCTGGCTCTATTGGCCTTGCCCCAGAAACAATTGACATCGTTCAAAGAGCCTCCGAAAAAGCAATTAAAGAATTGCATAATTGGTTTGATGCAGCAAAAATTGAAAAAGTACAAACCCGTCTTGGAAATGTTCTACTTTTGTTATCACCAATATCAAATCATACACAATTTTTAACGGATATTGTTTCAACAATTCCTGGATTCGGACAAATGCCAGAATGGGATATCTTTTTAGCTGATTTACTTCGTTAATTTTATAATTCATCAAAAAAATATATATTTAAGCTCTTTCAAAGTTAAACAAAAGTGCTCAGGGCGTTTCTGCCTCAATTTGTTTTTTTAAAAATTCAATTTTCGGGTTTCTCAATTTTTATTTCGTGGCCATTTGTTTTCTTTTTGGTGTATTCGTGTAAAAGATTTCTAATATTCGGTTTAAACATGATTAAATATTCTGTACTTAAAAAGCAGGAAATGCAAAAAAAATTGTTGGTACTGCTAACATAACTTTTTGATTTGAAAAAAGTGACATTTTAAAGAAAAGGAATACAATAAATCCTCAGTATTCCATCAACTTAAAATACTTTCACAGAACAAATAAACTTTCTAAAAAACCTTAATTAAAGGAGATTCGTTAGTTAATGCATTGCGAAATTTTCTCTTTTTCAAATTATAAGGCGTTTCCCGCATTTTTATCGGGTGCTAGAAACTTTTTCAGAATTTCGCAATGCATCAACTAACGAATCTCCTTTAAATATTATTTTTTGCATTGGTATACTGTAATCGAGAGTACAGTAATAATCCAGTTTTTTTGACAAATTCAATTTCTTTTTGCGCTTAAAATGTTATGGTAAAAAAAATTTTAAAATTTTATAAAACTCAACAAATAAAAAACAAAAAATCAAAGTTACTTTGCAAGAACCGTTAAAAAAGATCTCAATTCATCAGGAAAACTTGGGATTGCTTTAAGTAATCGATCACAAGCAGGACAATAGTCAATTGTCTCTGATTTTTCATAGCATAAACAACATGAATTTATTGCAGCAGAATTTGGTGGAGCACGAATTTTCGAAGATGTGCTTACAACGGATGTAAGAGTTGACGGGAAACCACTTGCTTGAAGTTTTGATAAAAATTCAACATTCATGTCTTGAACAGTTTTAAATGATGTTACTTTAACTTGATCAAGTTGAACTTCTTCAAAATCTTTTAACATTGATTCTAAACGTAGCACCATTTTAATTTCAGTATCATAAATTTCTCGAAGTGGACGAATAATTGATACAGTAGGAAATCTGGTGTCAATAGGAGCAGTTAATTGTGAAATTGATGCACCTGTAATATACATACAAATATATTACACAAATTATTTTTAAAGAATAAAATTCAAACCTCGACCAAAGCAAAGTGCATCAAAAGAATTTTGTGCAGTCTTTTCAGCGCAATCTGATACCATTACTTTGCCGATGTTTAAAGCTTTTGCAGCCCGATATATTAATAGTCCAGTTAAAAGACGTTTAAACTCGAGTCTATCATTTTTAGCTGAAGTTTTTCCAAATAAATATTTTAAAACGCTAGCCTAAAATAAATTTCTATTTTTTTAGAAAACAACTAACAATATACATACTTTTCCTTGATCAATAGATGGCTCATCATTTATAAATTCAATTTCTTGTTTAAATACTTCAGAAAAGTGTATAAAATTCCATTTCCATGGCATATCTAATTCTGTCTGTCTTTTCAAAGCTTTTGCAAATTCAACCTTAAGTTGTTCAGTCTGAATTGATTCAAGGATTACCAAAACCTATAAAAACTTCATTCAATTACTTTATGCTTTAATCCCAAAATTTTTCTTACTTGAGGTTGAGCTTCTAATCGTTTATGAACATCTTGATTTACACCAGTTTTAACTGTTTCAAGTAAAAAGTCATCAGGAATTGAATCTCTCCAAACAAGTAAAACATCTTTGCTGCTTCCATCCTTAAATATTCTATTCTTTCCAAGAACATAACTAAATTTGTGATGAACCATATTAATAAAACACTGTCGGCAGTAAACTGCTTGCTTTGGATTGTGACTATAATATGTTGCAGGTAAATCACATTTTAAACATTTACGTTTTCCAACAACTGCTGGATCATCACCCATTTTGATCATTTTCTATAAAAGAAATATTATAACTGAATTGTAGGCAAATGTAACGATGTATAATGTACACGCCATTAATTAAAATAATTTTTTGATGTATAAAAATTTAGGAACTAACTAACTTAAGATTTCAATATATATGATCTATACAAGAACGTGGCTTCTAAGCCTAAAATCCATAACCTTCAGATGATCCTTGATAAAATTGATAAAAAAGATAAAAAACGCGCAACAAATATAATATTATTTCTGATGATTTTAGAAAAATTGTTGTAAAAAGTGCAAAAACGAATAAAAGTAAAGTTTCTCCAAAGCTTCTGAAAAGTTTTTTAAAGCAATCTGTATAAATTAAATTTGATAAAAATAAATTTTACAGCGCATCGGCGCTATCAGATAGACGCGCAAATTACAGAGTGGTAAAATTAGTCTAACTTCATTAAGATTGAAAAGAAAAATTCATTTATAAAAAAAACCTTTGCGTGTAAAAGAAGAAGAACATAAGTTACATTACATTACAATGTAAAACGTGATAAAAAAAAAGAGAAACACTTTGGTTCAAATAAAAATAAAAATGTTGCAATCTCTCCCCCCAACAAAAAAACAAAGGGACAAAAAAACCATTTTGCCAATTTTCTTCTTTTGCACGTTTTTCTTTAATATTTTTTTGGAAAAAAAGAAAAAGAAAGTTTAACATCAAAGTTTGCTCAAAAATCAACGATCTCGGTGGCACTTTTTTTCTGTTGTTAAAATTTTTTGCGATCACACGAATCTTATTTTACTGTTCATATCCATTTAATTTTAGGTTCAATGCGGTTCACAACTTTTTTATCAATTGCCGCTTTAAAGCGTTCTTCCCCATCATTGATTATTCCCCGATACAATCAAAACTTTGCAAAATTGTAAGTCTCACTTTTAACAAAACCCTTTTTTAATTCGTCAAAAAAATGGATTTAGATTTTCTACAGCTGAAGATAAAGGAACATATGATCATGAATTATATACCTTAGATCCAATTAATCTAAAAGAACCTAAATTTGATAAAATTTTAATTGCTAATCGCGGGGAAATTGCATGTCGGGTAATTAAAACTGCTCGTGCCATGGGTATTAAAACTGTTGCCGTACATTCTGATGTTGATAGCAATGCATTACATGTTAAATTAGCCGATGAAGCTGTTTGTGTTGGAAGTGCCCCAACTGCAGAATCCTATTTAAGAGCTGACCGAATTCTTGAAGCTGTTAAACAAACTGGTGCTCAAGCTGTTAGTTTTCTTTTAACAGATTAATTATTGTCAGCCGTTAAACGTTTATTTTTAGGTTCATCCTGGTTACGGTTTCTTATCAGAAAATACAAAATTCGCTGCACAGTTGGAACAAGCAGGTGCAAAATTTATTGGTCCTAATTCAAAAGCTATCTTAGATATGGGAGATAAAATTCATTCAAAAAAGATTGCAGCAAAAGCTAAAGTTAACATGATTCCTGGATATGATGGAGAGATTAAGGTAATTAATTTAAATTACAAAACAATGAAAAAAATAGAAAATAATGTCAAAAATATAATTCTATAAAGAAGCAAATACAGTAACCCTTATAGTGCAAAAAATTACTGTAAACTGAAAAAATTAAGAAGCTTTGTTAAATATATATTAATTTTAGGATGAAGAAGAATGTGTCAAAGTATCAAATGATATTGGATATCCGGTAATGATTAAAGCCTCTGCAGGTGGTGGAGGAAAAGGTATGCGAATTGCATGGAATGATAAAGAATGTCGGGAAGGATATCGGTAAATTTTAAACTATTTTAAATGCCATATTTTTAAATACTTTTTTTAGACTTTCCAAGCAAGAAGCTGCTTCATCATTTGGAGATGATCGAATGTTGGTTGAAAAATTTATTGATAATCCTCGTCATATTGAAATGCAAGTTTTATGTGATAAACATGGAAATGGCCTTTGGCTCAATGAACGTGAATGTTCAATTCAACGTCGAAATCAAAAAGTTATTGAAGAAGCTCCATCACCATTTGTTGATCCAGATATGCGTCGAAGAATGGGTGAACAAGCAATATCTCTTGCCCTTCACGTTGGATATGATTCCGCTGGCACTGTAGAATTTTTAGGTGGGACTTTTTTTTTTTTTTTAAATTCTTTTTACTATCAACTAAAAATTTTAGTTGATAGTAAAAAGAATTTTTATTTTCTTGAAATGAATACTCGTTTGCAAGTTGAACATCCAATCACTGAAGGAATTACAAATATTGATATTGTTCAAGTAAGATACAATTGAAAAAAATGATTTTATTTAAATCTCTGAATTTTAGCAAATGCTTCGAGTTGCATATGGCCATAAACTTAATATTAAACAAAGTGATGTTGGAATTAATGGATGGTCTTTTGAATGTCGTGTTTATGCTGAAGTGGGTGTACATACTGTACCATTATATAGTTAGTTTAAATTTTTTTAGGATCCTTACAAAGGTTTTGGATTGCCATCAGTTGGTCGTTTAACAAAATACGAAGAACCCCTTAATGTTCCTGGAATTAGATGTGATAGTGGTATTCGTGAAGGTTCAGAAATTTCAATTTATTATGATCCATTAATTTGCAAATTGGTTTCACATGGTAAAAATCGTAAAGAAGCTTTGGATCGGATTAGTACTGCCTTGGATCATTATGTCATTCGGGGAGTCACACATAACATTCCATTACTTCGAGATATTGTTGAAGAAGATCGTTTTCGACGTGGAGATATTACAACAAAATATCTTCAAGAAGTTTATCCCGAAGGTTTTCAAGGTGCTACACTTTCTGCAGATGAAGAACGAAAAATTATTGCTGTTTCAAGTGCCTTAAATGCCCGAAAAGTTGCTCGTGCTCAACAATATACAAATCAATCTCGACAAAAATCAACTTTGGTTAATCCATATTCAAAACATTATTCATTTGTTGTTTCACTTGGAGAAGGTGTTGAAGGAAAAAAGAAACAAGTCAAAGTTGAAGCATTCTTTGAAAATGGTGATCCTGAGAAAGCTCGTGTCAAAATTGATGGAAAAGAAATTGCTGTAAATGGAAATATGAATCTTGCATCATCTGTTCTCAATCTTGAAGTTGATGGAAAGCCACTTGTTACACAAATTTCTTCAAAAAAAGCTGGAGTTTTTACTCTTATTTATAAAGGTTCCCCTTTCAAGCTTTCCGTTTATCCAGCGATTGCAAATGAATATGTAAAACATATGAAAGAAAAGCCAAAAGTTGATCTTTCAACTGTTGTCTTATCACCAATGCCTGGAGCAATTAAATCGGTTAAAGTAGAAGTTGGACAAATGGTTGCAGAAGGACAGGAATTGGTTGTAATTGAAGCAATGAAAATGCAAAATTCACTTCATGCAGGAAAAACTGGAAAAGTTAAAGCTGTTAATTGCAAAGAAGGTTCAACGGTTGATGAAGGAGAAATCCTTGTTGAACTTGAATGAAAACTTTTACGTGTTAGATGATGAAAAATAAATATTTGTTCTGGATTTTTATTATTATTAGTTGATTATATAATTCTATTTTTATTATTAGAGAATGTGCCATTACTGTAGTTGCATTTTTTTTCAATGAATAAATAAAATTTTTGAGTTTTTATTTTTTTACAAGGGATACTGTAACTGTATGAAAAATCATTAAAATTATTTTGAAAAAATTGTTAATCAGTGTGTATTAAAATAAATGAATTGATGTATTTTATTTAAATTTAATTAATCAATACTTAATTAATCTATTTTCTTTTTTTGAATCCATTTTCAAAGGTATACTTTTCTTTATTTTTCTATTTCCTCTTTTTCCTTTCTTTCCTTTTCGCTTATTTTTTCGATTTCGATTTCCTTTCTTCTTTTTTATTTCCTAAAAAATATTTAAAATAATAAAGCATTTTTTAAATTTTTTTTACATTTGCTTGTTCAGCAACAATAAAAACAGATGCATCAAATACGGTATCAGAAACTTGGCCCAAATTGTTTGATTTTGTTATATTGATACTATTTGAAGCTGCATTTACGGCACCAAAAAATGCCAAAATGGTAATATAAAATAGTAATTTCATAAATAAATGTCTGAAATAATTTAAAAATTAATTAATTTTTAAAAATACTCGCGACAGAAAAAGGCCAAGGCCGTATAAAGAAAAAAATTTCGGGGGCGGGGGCACGCTTTTGATTTTTTGCCGCCGCCAACACGAAGCGGCAAGAGATCAAAGGAAATTCCTCAATTTCGGGGGCGCGGGCTTCAAGTGTGCCCCCACCCTAAATACGCCGTTGAAAAAGGTTACTGTAAAATTGAGAAAACAGCAAATTTACTTAGTATTAAATAATTTCATCAATTTTGTGTTTTACTGATAATACTTTTTTCTATTAACACAAAATATTGAAAAATCAAGCAATTTTATAAAACTGAACATAGTTTTTGTATTTTAGATGAATTTATTTATTGATTTAAAATTTATTTTCAAAGCAGAAAAATATCTGGGATATATATTTACACATTAGAAACTTTGCTTTCAAGTCACGCTCGTTCATTCGATGATGGCTGTCAATTTTAAATTAATTTTATTTCATACTTTTTTACTGCTGCTGTTTCTCCGTCATTATACTTGTTTACAGGGGATATATTTTGTATTTTTTAAATAATTGTTTGTTTCTTGTGTTAGCTTTTTTTTATTAATAATAAGTTTTAATATGGGTTTTGGCAAAAAATAAATAAATTAAAACGTATCAAAAAATAGCCTATTTATTTATTACTTGTGTGAAGCAATAAAACCTTTTATAAACATTACTCCAAAAGTTATTCTTAAATGTTGTTGGTTATTACGATTAACTGAATATTATCAAATTAAATATTAAATTTTTGGAGAATTTTTAGGATGATAAATGCGGCTGGCTGACCTCGGCCAGCTGAAAAGTTTAAGCCCAAAGGCCGGCTGGCCCGATGAGCATTTTTCGGTAATCATTAAAAAAATTAAAATAAAGTTTTGGGGAATTTTTTTTAAGATGCAAGAAAAAAAAGATATTTCAAATTTAAATTAAACTGCTAATAATCCACTGTCGATTACAAAAACAGTTTTTCATTCAAGATCAAAATTCCTCAAATTCACCCAATCCTTTTATTTTTTACTGCCACAATTTTTATTTCAAAATATTACATAAAACTAACTTTCTGAAAAAATCGAGCACAAGGCAAACGGACCAAAATTTCAAAAGGGTTTTTGCGAGCTGAAATTTTGCATGAAGTATCCTGATAGTTCAAAGGGGTCTGAACATTAAACAAAAAATTGAGCAAATATATATTGTAGCCCTCAATCAGGGCTACCATAATATATCACTTTTATAGCATAAGGTTCAACACAACGGCCGGGCCCGGCGTCGGAGCAACCATGCACCGGACACCAAAATTTTTTGTTGATCACAACCCTTTGAACTATCAGGATACTTCATGCAAAATTTCAGCTAACAAAAACCCTTTTTAAATTTTGGTTCGTCCGCCTTATAACGATTTTGCTCGATTTTTTCAGAAAGTCTGTTATAAAAAGTCGTTATTTTAAAAAATTTGTTTTTTATTTCCAGCATTTTTTTCTGCCTCTAAAAAATGAAGCAATCGGTGCTGGGGAAAATGTATCAATGACCAACCGTGTTTATTGATTTTTTTTCACTGCTTCCACTGAAATTGCGACTCTCTCTTTTTTCTTTCCCCCCATTTCTATTTTTTTTGAATATTTTATTATATTATTAATGACAGCCGGTTGTGGCCGAAAAATGCTCATCGGGCCAGCCGGCCTTTGGGCTTAAACTTTTCAGCTGGCCGAGGGCAGCTATTACCCCTTGAGAAAAGTTACAAATGTCTGTTGAAAAAGTTTTTTTGGGTATGGATGACGATTCATACATTCGTTTCAAAAACCTTGAAAGTTAAAGCAGTTCGTATTTGGAAATTGCCAAAATGTCAAAAAGTAACTCATTTTGATGTTGCATATCGAGAATTTCCGCGTGGATGTTTTAACCCTAAACTATATTTTGATGATTTAATTGGGGTTCAGTGGAAAACAATTGTAATCAATGAACAAGCACCTATTGAAAAGCCTCCTCCAATTGCCACAAATTTATCATCAATTTCATTTCATTTAATTGGAGAAAAAGAATCATTTAAACTTACAAATAATGATGATGAACGTATGCCTGCAAAACTAATGGTCGAAAGTGATAGTTTATATAAGCCTTGATCGTGATATTTTATTTATAGATATGCGAAAAAACTGAAACGATTGAAGTAACCCGAAATACATCAACACAAAATCACTGAAAACTTTATAACTTATTTCAATGAAGGGTAAAAAAAAGATTCATTTTTTAGAATTTAAACTTTTCAAAAACTGATTTGTTAATTTTTGGGGTCGAAATCGCTCACAAAGTGTTGAAACAGTGACATTTACAACAAAAAATGTTTTATTGAAAAAATACTGATTTTTATGTGATTTTTTTCTATGATTTTTCACCATGGTTTCAGTTTGGTAGCAAATGAAAAGTACTGATCCCAGAATGTTGAAACACTGCCTAAAGAACAAGCTATATTTTATCCCAAAATATCAAAAAAGCGATATCTTTCAATTAATAATATTAAGAATTTATTTACAATGTTTTTTAAATTAATGGGAAATCTAAACAAATCTGATTCAAAAAATAAAATATCAAAAAAGCGAGCAGAAACTTCAAATCGCCGCAATTGCATTTAAATGCAAACTGTGACTAAGGATGGACGAGGGCCTAGGGCTTTTGAAAAGCCCGAGCCAGGCCGGGCCTGGAAACTGAGGACCGGGGCCGGGCCTTTTGAATTTTTTGAAAATAAATTAAAAAATTCCACAGGGGGGACCAAGACAAAATGTACAAAAATTTTAAAAATCAGGGCCCGGGCCGCGGCCAGGGCTTTTTTTTTATTTATAAGGGCCAGGGCCGGGCCGGGCTTTTCGAAATTTTGAGGGCCCGGGCCGCGCCCGGGCCTGAAAATTCGGGCCCTCGTCCATCCTTAACTGTGACTTGTAATATCTTTCATATCACGGGCTCATTGGGTGTTCGGTAGAGACGGATTTTGAGTTTAAGGGATGGGATATGGTTATTTTTACTCCCAAACAACCCTAAAATCATTAAAAAATGATTTGGGAGATGTCGGGCCCGAAAATCGAAATTTCGAAATTTTCGATATTTTTCACAGGGGGGACCAAGACAAAAATTTTTCTTGCTTTAAAATCATCAAAATATGTCCGAAATAATATAATAACACTATAAAAACCATTTAAATGATACAAAACAATCAAATATTGAAGATATATCATTTCAATGATGTTGGGGGCATTGTGAAAAAACTTTCGTAAAGAAAAAAAATTTTTTGTGCTTACCTTCGACTTTGATATGATCGGGTATAACTAAATCGAGGTCAGGGAGTTTAAATAAAACATTTACAGACGTTTAAAGTCAATATTAAATACTGTTTTTGGTCCTGGGGATGTTTTTTTGCTTATATTGCTTTTTTAAATTGCCTAAACCTAAGCAATGTGGGCTATACACATAATTTTGATTTTAAAATAAACACAGCTTAAATTAAAAAATTATGTCAGACGATTTTAGCTTTATCTTATCGGGAACCCAAAAATTTTTGGACTTTACTATATTTATAGGTAAAATGGACTATTTAGAAGCTTGCGAGTTTTTTTTTTGCTTTGATTTGAGCCCAAATCTTTTATAACAGTGTTGTAGCCCACAAAATTTTCAATATATCTGCTTGCGATTTTTTGTTTAAATGACCTAGTATCCATTTGCCGAGGAAAAAACTGAATTATGGCTGCTTATTTTGTGCAAAATTGACAAAAAAAGCTTGCGAGTTTTTTTTTTGCTTTGATTTGAGCCCAAATCTTTTATAACAGTGTTGTAGCCCACAAAATTTCCAATATATCTGCTTGCGATTTTTTGTTTAAATGACCTAGTATCCATTTCCCCAGGAAAAAAGTGCCAAAATTCGCTGTTTTATGCAAATTTCGTTTTTTGGACCTGACAACCCCAAAATATGATATGAAGACCCCCATTATCATTTTTTTATGGTTTTTAGGTGTGTTTAACGTAATTTTAAAAGGACGCCTGTACCGTACAATTTTGGCCCCAAAATGAGCCCGTGATATATCCTTCTTTTAATGTAGCAAAGAAAAAAAATACAACAATAAAATTTATTGATGAAAAATATTGTTAAACACGATCAATGCAATGTTGAAGATGTTGAAAAACTCAATTTTGACATTGTGTGTCTCCAAGGCCGTATACAGAAAAAAATTTCGGAGGGGGCACGCCTTTGATCTTTTGCCGCCGCCAACACTAAGCGGCAAAAGATCAAAGGGAATTCCTCAATTTCGGGTGGCACAGGTGCCGAATCCCCCCCCCCCCTCCCCCTAAATACGGCCCTGTGTGTCTCAACATGTGACTGCGCTGTGCGCCCGCTCGTTAAAAAAATAAACATTTGCTTTTCTTTGCATTGATTCCATATGTTGAAGCGGATGATTGGTAAAACCTAAATTTTGCACGGAGATATCTTAACATTTTAAATAAACGATGTGATGTCGCTTTTTGTGGCATCTGGAATTTTCATGAATTCTTAGGAATTTTCGGGATACAATGCAAAAATACTTTTGATAAAGGTGTTGAAAGAAAATTCGTATGCAAATTTGCAGAATTGCAGAAGTTTTCCGCAATTTCGGGCAGTTTTGTCAATAAAGATGCCATTCCTGAGCCACTGTGCCTCAGAATCAGTAAAAAATGCTCATTCTAAAAACATCACGTACCAAAATGCGGAACTTTAAAGTGTCAAAAAAGTACCGTAATCTTATCTTTAACAACCAAAATTTTTTTGTTATCTAAATTTTGAAACTATTAGTGTCATTCATTTTTTAATATATGAATTTTGTTCTAAAAATCAAAAAGGACGTCATTAATTTGAAAAATACATGTTTTTTTAAATTTTGTATTTTATTAGTACCCAGAAATTTCAAGGTTGAATAATAATTGTTAAGAATTTCGAAATTATTGAAGGCTTCAATTTCCTCTTATAAACATCAAATTACGGGGGCTACTAAAAATGAAGAAATGAAAATACATAAATGTGATGAAATGTGATGTGACGACAATAGAAATTAATTCTTTTTTGATGCACAAATTTTTTCAAGCGAATAAATAATAATAAAAAACATATAAAAGCAATGAAAAATCTTTTTGAATTATAATAATATTATTCATTTTAAGATTTTCTGATTAACTAAAGATTTAAAATTATATCTTTTTTTGTGGGAGAAGCAAAAAAATATATTAAAATGTAAGTCAATTTTTTTATTGTTTTATTAAACAATTTTGCTACAGTATGCTAATGTTTTGTTTCTTCTTCAATTCTGTATTTACAGTATACTACAGTACTCTTCACCCAGCTCTGTTTTGAGATTTTTAAAAAATAAATTAAATTATCATAATTTTAAAAAAAATTTAAAAAAAAGATTTGAATAATTTTAAAACTGAAAAAATGTTTTATTTTTTCTCCTAAAAAACTTTGATGCTCATAAATGTATTATCTTTCAAAAAATTTCATTTGTTTATAACTATAATTAATACAAAAATATGTGCACTTTTGGTTTGGTTTAAATTGAAATTGAAATATTAAAAAGCAATAATATTTCAATTTCAATTTAATGTTGGCTGTTTTTTAGAAAAATTAAATTTGCAGAAAAATATAATCAAAAATGACGGCAAAAATGTTTGTTGCATTTTGTATTGTTTTAACATTGTTACCGTATTTTGCTGAAGCACTTCGGGCTAATGATCGTAAGTAATTTTTTTAATTTTTATAAATTTTTCAAACATTGTTTTTATTCGAATTGAAAAAAAACTGTTTAAAATAAACAAAAAAATTATTCTTTTTAAATTTTTTTCATGTTTTTATTTGTTTCAAAATTTTTTAATTAAAAGATTCTGACGACGACACTTTTATCAAAGTATAGAAAAACTGATTTTAAATTAAATTAATTAATTAAAGAAAGGTGTTTTCTGTTAAAGAATTGACAAATTGTTTAAAAAGTCTTTTTTAGCTCCAACAAAGCATAAACAATTTCAAGAAATTAATTATGACATCGATGACGAAAGTGATGAAACAGAAGCATCAAGATCATCATTATTTCAAGCGGATATCAGTGATGAAGATCTTGGATATTTTTATGACTTTTGTTTAATGCTTCCAAAATTGGAAAAAATTGGAAGAATTCCAAAAAATAGAATTACACAATCAACGTGCCAAAAACTTTATATCATTTTGGATCCATTATTTCGAAAAACATCGGAAACAAAATCATATAAATGGTTTTAAAAATAATAATAATTGAGAGATAAAAAAAAGAGAAAGCGGAGGAAAATGACAGAAACAAATTTAATAATAATTCACCAATGCGTTCACACCTTTTTTTTGGGTTGGGATTTTGTTTTTAAATTTTTGTACAGTAATTTTATTGTTTTGAAAATGAAAATAAAAATAAAAAAGAGTGACAACAAAATTAGTATTTCTTCGATGTCTAAAACTCCGCAACTTGGCTAACAATTCATATCCGGAAAGATTACAAATTCTCGGATTAACTTCTCTCGAAAACAGATACAAAAAGATAGACGTTTCAACATACCCGGATATCCTTAATGACAAAGTAATTGCTGATCTTAACATACTAACTCAAACTTTAATAACACGTGGCTCAAAAAATAAGGTTGTCGTCCTTCGAGCAGAAAAGCGAATTCGTTTCAATTTCTTCACCGTCAAAGTTGGCTCACATTTTCAAAAAATTTCAAAAACATGTAATGGTTCATAATTTTTTTCCAAAACTTTATCAAGACTTTATTATAGATTTCAAATTCTTAATAATCATTTTTAATTATCACTCTTTTAAAATTTTAATTACATTTTTACGGTAAGAAATACCAAGTAGATTTCAATCAGCGGCAGCACAAAATGCTTTAAGAGAAAAAATAATTCAATTAGCAGCCTGTATTTCTCCACTCTTTACTATTATTCCACAGAAAGATGGAACTCTTCTTCCATTCATTGATTTGCGAGGCTTAAATAAATGCCTCGCAATTCATTGACTGGATAAATTATTTTTAAAATGGAAGTTTTTTACTGAAAGATTTAATATCGCGTGGATGCTACCTAGCAAAACTCGATATTATGTTGTAGGATAAAAAATTTTGTAAAATGGTTTCTTTAAAAGGACACGAAAACTTTCAGTACAAAAAATTTAGCCAGTTCAGTTGCGAAAAGGTTGCAATAAAAGAGTATTGCAATAAGAATATTGCGGATATTTTCTTCAGATATATTTCCGGTAATATTATCGATTAAACAAACCCGCAATATCTATAAAGATATAGTTTTTTGTTGCAATCTTTTTGCAACTGAACTAGCTAAATCCCATAGGAAAAAACTTTTTAAATGTCATATTCGGAATCAGCATAAAAAATGACATCTAGTAGGTCTAATTATTAGGCAGTAAATCAAAATTTAATTTTTCATGCTGTAACGAAAAAAATGTCAAAGAAATGAAAGGAGAAAAAGTGTTCCTTGCCGCTCTCTGCATAAATGTAATCGTTTTTTATTGTTGCCTCCAAGAAGGCCGTAAACAAAAAAAAATTTCGGAGGGGACACAGCGATTTGGGGGGTACGCCTTTGATCTTTTGCCGCCGCCAACACGAATAAAAAAATTTCTCAATTTCGGGGGGGGGGGGGGGGTACAGGTCCCGAATCCCCCCCCCCCCCTAAACACGGCCCTGGCCTCCAAACAGAAACCAAAAGATCCTGGGATATCCCCCTCAAAAAATATTAAAATTTAAACATGTGTTAAATTTTTTTTGCATCTGACACGGGGGAGGAAATTTTTCAAAAGTATCATCAGATTTTCAGACCCAATATTATTTATTATTATTCATGCAAGAAAAACAAAAATAAAACAAAGTTAAAAACACATTTAAGTGAAAGAGAGAAAAAAAAGTTGGCCCCAAAACAACTTTTTTTAACTATAAAGTATATACTTAAATTTTGTTTTAATAATGATAATAGGATATTAGTTGTAGTACATTTACCAGGTGCATTTAATTCAAGGTGTTTTTAAAAGTTTGGAGTAGTTTTTTTTTTCATTTTTGTAAGTCGGAACTTTTTTTAGGCCGTTGTATAAATAGACTCTTCATTCATTGACATTTTTGCCAAAAAAAAAGTTGGCACTTTTTTTATTAATGGTTAAAAAATCACATTTCAGGACATTAAGTCACGAGTTATATACCCGATAAAACTTGGACCGCATTTTTTTTTTTTTAGCTTTGAAAATATTTTACCGGCGCAACTCGACGGTGGCTCTCCCCTAGGGTTGTTCATTCCCCTTCTCCGGGGGATTCCCCGATTTTGCGGGGGAATGACACCAAATTCCCCGGTAAAAGCAAACGTTAAAAAGCAAAAAAATAATATTTTGCGTTTTTTTTTTCATTTTAGCAACAGCCATGAGCTTTCTTTCTCATAGTGTCGAGGAAGAAAATGTTTCTTCAAGGGTAAAAACAGTAAAAAACTCTCCCGGTTTTTCAACTTGGGAATGTTAATAAGCAAATAAATTACTTCTTTTTGTTTCGTTTTGAATAATGATCTCTGCAAAATTGATGTATCAGCTTTAACTAAACCTTTAAAAAAATTTAAAGCGTATATAAGAGCCATTTTTACGGGAAAATGTAACAAAAAACAGCCAAAACACAAATTAGGGGAATGTCGGGGAATCCCCTAATTTTCCCGATTCCCCGGGGAATTGACAACCCTACTCTCCCCCCCTTTAGAAACCTTTTACTCCCCCTTTTCAGGATTTTGCGCTTAGGGGGCTGTCCAGAAATGACGTGACCAAGAGGATGGGAGAGGGCTTAATTGTCTTGTCACGAGCTTTGATGGTGCTGGAAAATGCCTTTTAATGTTTGGGCACCTACCTTTGTGGGGGGGGGGGGTCGAAATATCACGATTTCTTGGTTATGAGTGTACTCATTTCCTTCGAATTAGTATCACTTGGTTGAGGTGTAGACGTGGACTCAAACTTGCGCGGGTTAGGCTGTGAACTGTACGCTTTACATCACTGGACCACTTGAGCAGAGCATTTTAAAAAAATATAGCAAAATATATTTTCTTTTTTTATAGATTATCAAAAATCAAACATGTCTGAAAATACTGTTGTTAAAGACATCATTGATCGAATTACAGATGTATGTTATTATTCAGGAAATATTTTTGAATTACTTGTTTCCGTTGTAATTGCATCACATTTTTTGAAGCGAAAAATTTCACCCGTAAAAAGTGCATATTTTTATATCCTTTTTTGGGGATATATTCTTGATGCAATGTATGAACTAGGATTTACGTGCCAAAGATATCTGACAAAGGATTGGGATTCTAAAAATATTATTGATTTACCGTTCATTAAAACATATGAAAATTTGATTGAATGGTATATTATGTTATTTATGGGTAAGATTTAGCTTTATAAAGTCTGAAAAAATGCCATGGCATTTGTTGATTTAAACTAAATTTGAATTTTGGTTAGAAAATTTTTTCTCTCTTAAGAGTTTTTTTCACAAAAACAGAATCGAAATTTCGGCATTATCAATAACAAATTTGCCATGCCATTTAATTTTATACTGAAAAATTACAAATAAAATTCAAAACATTTTTTTAGGACCTGCAAGTGCCCTTCTTTCGCTAAATAGATTTACAGCAATATTCTTAATTGCAAAACATGAAACAATTTGGAAAAAATGGTTTCCATTAATTTTGGCATTCCTCTTTTTATATCCATTTGCCATTAGAGGATTCACATTTTTTACAAATATTTATTGCCGCTTTGATCAACATGCTCCAGAATGCCAAAATGACTTTGATGCAGATTTTTTAAGAAGTACAATTTCAAATGGCATTTTTGCCCTTCTCTCCCTAATTATTGGCATTTCAACAGCAATCATGTATCACATAAAATTTTCAAATAATGCAAAATCTCAACAAACAAAACAACTTAAAATTGAGCATAAATTATTGCTTCAATCTGTTTGGTCTGCATCAGGGCTGGACGAAACTGAGATTTGCAAAACGAAACGAAACGAAACAAAAACTTAGTTTCGCTGGCGCGAAACGAAACGAAACCCAAAAAAAGTGCGAAAGTTTCGCAAAACGAAACGAAACGAAACGAAAGTTATAAATTTTTTTTATTAATAATAATGTTTAAAAAAATCAACAAAACAAAAACAATTTTTAATACTCATAATTAAGTAGCTTCAAATTACAGTTCAAAAACAGTAACTTTTTAATAACTTCATCTTTTAAACTCTTTCGCATTACATCAAGGACTAAACCAGCAATTTAAAAAGGTCTCTCAGCTTTTTTCAATTGAGTACCTGAGCAGAAAAAAGGGTTTACAATTTAAAAAATTATTATATGCTAATTTGTTATTAATGTTTGACCACAAAATTAACTTTTTTTTCGTTTTAAATTGATTTATCTACTAAGGTACTCAAAAAAGTGGTGCTCAAAAGAACGGTACTAAAAGTGCATACAGCTCGACATTTTAAGATTACAATGAATCACAGAGAGTTTAAAAATATTTAAAAATATTTTTTGGGTTTAAAGTCAACGTCTTGGCATATTGCATAATAACAGCAACATCGTTGGAGAAAATTTTTCCAAAAAAGCGCCAAAATTAAACTCAGAATTTTTCCATGTTGGGGTATAACCTTTAATCATTATCTATAAAAATCAAATTAAAAGCAAGGAAGACCGAAATGTCGAAGTTATTCATAAATAAAATAAAGCTAATAATTATTAAATGTGGTTTTAATAAAATTATGTTAAATTTTTTAATTAATTTTCTGATAAAAAGTTTTGATTTTATAATTATGTCCAAGGCATTTTTAAAACTTCTGGTCCCGAAACGAAAACCAGAAGACTTAAAATCTTGATAATTTGGGTTTCTAGGTTTTCGACCATGCTGAAAAAGATGGTAATAAAATCTTTTTTAAATAATTGCCAGTTTTTAGACAGTGCCCAAAAAAACCTTGATTTTATAATTATGTCCAGCACTGTAGATTCTTAAAGCATATAACGCTCTTTTTTTCAAAATCGACTAACACTGTCCATCGACACTTTTTTAAAGTGATTGTATGGATTTGAAACTTTGCCAATAGGGTAATATTGGGCCAAAAAAAAGATTGACATGGGTTTTGGAACTATTTAACACCCCGAAATTTCGTTACCGTAACCAAGTTACCGTATACCTTGAAAAATCAAAAATCGTATATACTTCCAAATTTGTATAGGGAATCGATTAAGGGACTCAATGTGAATCCAAATTAATAATTTCAGATTTTTTGACCATGTGGAATTAATTTGCCATCAATTTAAAAATGTCAAAAATTTGCATGTCTTATAAAACCTTTTTTTTCGCACGGTTTTTGAAATACCATGTTAGTAGAGCCTCCAGGGACAATTTGAGCTTTATTGATAGTGATTTCGAAATATGGCATCAATGTAAAGTCTGAAAATATAGCAATATGAAACCATGACAAAAATTCAGTTTTTTCTCAATAGATTCAGTCCGATTGGTATTATTTGTGAAAAATACATGCAACAACACTAAAATTAGCCTACAGAAATTGATGGGGGGTCAAAATCGATTTTTCCCAATTTTTGAAATTTTAGTCATTTTTGATCAATTTTCGAGATATTAAAAACTTATGAATATTGATAGATATCAACTTTTTGAGGCTTGTGGGATAAAAAATAGCTTGTTTAAGATTTTTGGGCAATGTTTTAACCTTTAGAAATCATTAATCGATGTTTTCTGATTATTTGAAAACACGCTCAAACAGTGTAAAAATTTGTTAAAATCAATGTTTTTCTTTAATAACATCGCCGAATATGTTTTTTTATGATTAAAAATAAATATTTCGCCCCTTTGGAGTCTATATCTTAATCGATCAATGTGAAATCAATAATCACAAAAATTGAAAAATTGCAAATTTTCAAATTTTTCACAATGCACCCCAATCATATTTTTATAGTTAATATCGTTTTCCCCGATTCTGAAAAGTCATAAAAAAACATATTCGGCGATGTTATTAAAGAAAAACATTGATTTTAACAAATTTTTTCACTGTATTTTGAGCGTGTTTTCAAATAATCAGAAAACATCGATTAATGATTTCTAAAGGTTAAAACATTGCCCAAAAATCTTAAACAAGCTATTTTTTATCCCACAAGCCTCAAAAAGTTGATATCTATCAATATTCATAAGATTTATTTAAAGATGGTCAATTTGGAAGATTATCGTCTGAAAATGGTGCTGAATATCCACAAAATTCTGTAGAAAAAAAAAAAAAGTCATGCGAACGGCTTATTTCTTGATTAAGCGTCACATTGCTTTCCGCCTGTTTCCTGATCTTATTACTTTACAACAAATGAATGGAGCATTGCCTTTGGAGCTTAAATTTATTAACCGACGATCCTTAGGCAGAATGGTCAATGTAACTGCAAGGAGCTTCAGAGAATCTTTGATTACTACAATTAAAACCAAAAATAGATAACCTTGTTAAAGAAAAATTGTTGGCTTTAATATCGGATGGAGCAGCTAATATTTCTTTTTTTCTCTTCCTTTCTCTTCCTTTCTTTTTTTCTCTTCCTTTCTTTTTTTTCTCTTTTTTATTTTTTTCTCTCTTTTTGCGCTACCCAGCGCATTTTTCTTGCGCTACGCGCTACCCCTGGTCCGTTTTTCGGACCATTTCGGACCACTTGCCCATGTGTGTGTCCAAAATTCGTATCAGCTGATGAAAGAATTCAACAATTACAAAGTAAAAATTGCTGTACAAAGTGTGCAAGAAGCAATCATTCAACAGAAAAATGTTCAACAAATACTACATGCAGAAGTTGTCGTGGACAACATCTCACGTTTTTATGCAATTCCAAGGGAAATGCAACATCAAATTTTGAACCTCTTACAAATCGATTTACAGCAAATCCTTCAAGCAAACCAAAAGAAACAAATACGTTTATTTCAGTTGAAAAGCAACAAGGTTGCCTTTTAGCAAAAGAAGTAACCGTAATGAATCGAGTATCAAAAGAAACTGCTAAAGCAGTTATATTCTTTGATTCTGGATCCCAAAGAAGTTATATCACAGACAAACTCATCAATCAGCTAAAGCTTCCAACACTTCAAAAAGAACTTCTTAATATTCGAGGAATTGGTGGAAAAAAGATATATTGTGATTCAAACCTTGTTGAACTTCGGATTGGAACAAATGAAGGCTATCAAGATATATTTGTTAATTCAATGAAAACAATAGCACATACAATTCCTCTGATTAAAATAAACGAAACTGATTCTACCACATTTACTGTCAAGGACAGGACACCTGATATATTGATCGGCATGGATTATTTTTTTAAATTCATCAAATCAATCAAGCAACAAAATGAAACTTTTTTTGTTGAATCATTAGTTGGCGACATGGTTGCTGGCGAAGTTCCATTTACAGAAAGTCTCACTGTGTCACAAACAGCTGAACAAAAACATACAACATCTTTTCCAACAGTAACAAATTCAGAACAGCAAAAGCAACAAAAAGCTCGTCCTGGCGGGGAAGGTTTCGCAATTCTGTTAATATTGCAGTACCCAAAGTTGCTCCAAAGAGCTAATTTCATTATCATGCAATTTAACAAAGTTTTTAAAAATCAAATTATTTATTACTTTTCACTGCCAAAAAAAATAATTCTAAGAAAACTTTTGAGGGAAATATTTTTTTTTATATAATATTCAAAAAAAGTGCCAAATCCCAAAGTAAAATATATCAAAAAAACGTAATTTTTTTTCGAAGAAAAATTTCTTTTTGATAACGACCTAAAAATTACAGTATATACCCATGGGTCGTACCATTCAGCAAAAAGGTTTTTAGATTTTCTTATGTTTCTTCAATAACATAAAAAACGTTTTCACCTTTAAATATGCGATACCCTACAGAACAGGGATGGGCGGAACTCCGTTTCCCTACGGAATTCTGTACTTTTTTGATTCCGTTTCCGCACCATATTCCGTATGATAAAGTAGACGGCATACTGAAATTTTGACAATTTTTTCTCATCATTTCAGTTTACCGTCTTTTTAATTCTGTTTTTGTAAAAAATGAGAAATTTTTTGACCAAAATCAAAATTTTAGTTCTATAGAATCCTAACAGTGACAAACAAATGCCATGGCATTTCAGATACGATAAAGATTTATGTAATCGCTTTTCGAAAAATATATTTGCAAATTTAATGACCGACTGGTAGATAATTAATCAAAAAGAATTATGCAAAGAAAAATAAAAAGAGTGGCGCGTATACTTTTAAAGAAAGAAAGAGAGAGAGAGAGAGAGACTTATAGTAAAAAAAAAGAGGGTGTCAAAATAAAAATTGAATATATTTTTAAACTGATTTAAGACCTTTTTTTCTTTAAAAAATTTAATATTCAAAATTAAAAAATTTTTTTTGCTGCTCAAAAATCTGCGAAAAACATTCGAAAACGGTTTAAAAAAAGGCGGTACCAAAAAAATGAAGAAAACTAAAAACATACATATTACATTTTTTAATCCTTTTGTTCATGCAGCCTAGAGTTACTATTAAATAGGGCCAAAAATCTCAACCGGCCTAGATGAAAAGTTATTTCTTTGATATTACACCATGGCATGGAGGGTTTTATGAGAGAATGGTTGGACTTATGAAGCAATCTTTAAAGCATATTATTGGACCGCAGTGGTGACGCTTTGTCACGTAGGTTAGGTTGGTTGAGTTTGGCAGGGCAAAAAGTGCCTAAAAAAGGGCTAAAAACGTTGTTTTGGCAAATTTACTTTTCTTAACACCACACTCCCAAATCGACACAGATATCATCCCAAAGCTTTTTTTTATCATTCTAGGTTATTTTGGCACTGTTTGGTACCAAAACATCCTAACACTACGCTTTTACCAAAAAATGAGCCCGTGATAGGATAAGAAAAACTTACGGCACTAGTGCAGTTTTGATTCCCCCAAAACAAAAATGGCATACTTTTTATACTTACAATAATTTTTTCAAATTTTTTTGAAATACATTAATTAAAACATTTATTCAAAAAAATCTACATTGCAAAATTTCAAAAACATGTATAAAAAAAGCAATAATAAATAAATGAATTTAAAAAAATACAAAAATGTTAATAGTTTTTATTTATGAATTATTATTTGCGTAAGTAGCAAGAATTGTAACAAGTTGTTCGAAGCTTTTTTCTTCTTGATGTAAATAACACCGAGCTGCAAACATTAAATCAACAATTATCATATCATCTTTATCATCCAATTCAACTTCAGTTGGTAATTCAGGTGATAATCGAAAGAATGGCGAATGCTTTGTAAATGCCAATGCCCGAGCTCTATCAACTACCGCACCATCAGATGCACAAATCTTAAAAATTTAAATTTAGTTTAAAAATATTAAAATTACAATTAAAAAAACAAACCTGATCAATAAACATTTTTGTTAAAGACATAAATCCTGTAATTTGATTATATCCATTTCGAAGGATATCCCCAAAACCTTGTGGAACAGAAATTGTTGCAGCATTTGTTGATTTTGGTGGTGGGCGTCCAGTGCCAATGCTAACAACACATGCCAAAGGCAATGGGGGTTGATTCTGAAAACACACAATTATCATTTTTATTCCAATTACTGTAGCCAAAAACCAACATTTAGCTGTCTTGTAATATCAAATTTAGTTAATTCAACAAGGATATCCGAGCATGGATTATTTGCCATTAAGCCGCCATCCAAATATGTTTGTTTTGGGCTATCAAAATATGTTGGCGCTGCTGAAGAGCATCGTGCAGCAAACCATGCCATGGCACTTTTTGTTGATGCTTCACCATAGATATCATAATTTCGTAATAAAATTAGTTGTGGCGGCATTATATCCGCTTTTGTTGTCGTAACCATAACTTTTAAGCCATTAAATTTCGAAATTTGTTCTAAAGTTGTTGTTTCTCCAAGTTCTTGCTTTAAAAATTCTTCTAATCTGTTTGAATCATACGGTCGTTTACCAAAAAAGACTTTGTCACGAAAACGAATATAAAGTTTTAAAATTTCAAAAGCGGTTTTTCCTTTTGCCAATGCCAAAGCAATGATGGCACCAGTAGAAGTTCCACCGATAAAATTAAAAAATTGTGCAATTAAAACTTCTGAATTTCCAAGCTTTTGTTGAAGTCGACTTTCAAGTTCTTTAAGAATAATCACAGACATAATCTATAAAAGTGGTAATTACCGTATTCTAAGAAAATAACAACACCTTACCCCTCGAATTCCCCCACCATCAAGGGAAAGAACGCGTAAACCTTTTGGAGATGTTGGCTTTAAAACTTCTTCAACAAGAATATTTTGCATTTGTTCCATAATTGCTTAAAAATAGAAACAAACATTTTTAGAGACTAATTACTTTTAACATGTTACAGTATATAACAGCATACTGTAACATACATTATGATAAACAACTTACGTGAAACAATTACATGATTATTTTTAGTTTGAAGTTCTTTTAAAATTCGATCAAGTTCTGACCACATTGAAGATGGGACTTTACTAAACAAAAAATTACAAAATTAAAATTAAAACAATTTTTAAAAAAATTCAAACAATTTCTTTTGTAATACTTCTTTATCAATTGCAAAACCTAATGAATGAAAAAGTTTTACAAAAATAATTTTTTCATGCTAAAAAATTGAAATCACTCAATTAAAAGGAATAAAGCAAAACCAAACCGCAAAAGCTGCTTCCAAAACATTTCTTCCATCGGCATCTTTTTCTTCTGTATTTCCTCCAAGTGCAATTAAATGAAGAACCATTGCTAAATCACCATTTCGAATACATGCAAATAAAGGTGTTTCATTCATTTCATTTTTAATTTCTATAAATTTACAACTTTTTGCAATAATTATATCAGCAACTTCTTTTTTAAAACTATTTTGTATGGGTTTATGAAGGGGTTGAAATCCAGAATTTATCATTTGACGAAAACCTTTTTCATCCAGTTTAGTTGCGAGAATTTTTACTGATCTAAAAGATAAAAAGATAAAAGATACTTGCATTTATTATGTTATGAATCATTTAATTGCTTTTAAATTAAAGTATATATAAACTTACTCCATTATTTCTTTTTCAACTGCTAAAGCCATTGGAATTTTTCCTTGTTGATTTTGTCCATAAATACTTGTTTCTTCAATATTTTCAGATAATAAAAGATTAGAAAGAAATTCAGGAAAATGTATTGCAGCAATATGAAATGCATTATTTCCTTTTAAATCTACCGCATTTGGATTTGCACCTCTACCAAATAAAAGATTTGAAATATCCATTTGTTTATTTGAAATTGCAAGATGAAATGGAAGTTCACCCGTATCTGCCGTAACACTCATTAAATAACTATAAAACAACAAAAAAGTACAGTAACCCCAAAGTAATAAAAAAAACTTACTCATTTTGATTTTGTTCTTTTTGAAGCATTTTTGATACATATCCAATACATCCCAATGCACATGCACAATGAAAATCATTCCAATTTTGATGTTCAAGTGCAATTTCAATAAATTTATTTAAATTTAATGAATTTTTAACTACTTCTTCTCCAATATCCTTTAAATTTTCAAGTCGTTGCGCAACAAAATATGCTTCTTTTTCATCTGTCGTTGAATAAACTTGTTTTCGAGCAATTTCAAATACAATTTTAAAGCTGCCATCCGTGGATTTGTAAATATTAAAATGTTTAAATTTATTTTCTGATATTTTTTTCATTTCCGTATATACAGCGTCAACAATCTAAAATTGTTAAATATGGATACGGTAAATATAAAAAGTAATTACAAGAGTAGGTGTTGCATCAGAAGATTTTTTTTGAAAATTAAATTGTGCTGTTTGATATAATTGAACAGCTGCGGGAGCAAATTCTGAAGCTTTTTTAACAAGCCCAAATATATTATTCATATTCATGGCACTAAAATTAGGGTAAAGATAAGATTACTTTCAATAAAACTAAAAATTTGATAAAGCTTCAATTTATTTTCAATGACTGATTAAAAGTTACAACACAAAAAAAGTATCAGCATTGACTGATGAAATACAGTAACAATTATATAAAAACTTTTTTCTACATATATATATATTTATATATATTCAAAAACATTTATAAAATAAATCTATACAATCTCTTTCATTTAAAACAAAAAACTGTAATGTAATTAAAACAGAGAGCCCGTGAATCAGATGGATTTAGCACAAAAAAAATTAAATCATACTGTAGTTTAACAACAAGATTACATACAAAAAATGATTTCTTTATATCATAATTAATCACCATTCAACCCAATCATTATTACTACTACTTTCAGTGCTGTTACTTTCTTTTCGAGCATATTGTGGACGATTAACTTCATCGACGACAGTTGGATCAAAAAGATATCCATCATCAGGAAAAAAGGGTCGAGCAAGTTCTAAAGCTTTTTTGAGGTAATGACATGCATTTGAACATTCAAAAAAGATATTTGTAACAATTTCTTCAACTTTGGTATTTTGTTCGACAAGACTTAGAAGATTTGCATATTGAGTAGAAAAATATGAAAGACGCCGACATATAAGATATGAGAAAGCAAATACAGAATCCAAATCAGGACGAGATTGTGCAACAATCATTTGTTGAACAAGGCGGCATAAACACTAAAAAAAGGTTATAATCAATAATACAGTATTTTCTAAACTCACTTCAATAGCTTTTGATGTTAACTTTGCTAATGCAACGATTGCATAACGATGAAATTCTTCAACATTTATTTCACTACCCTTATCAACAGAATGTTGTCTTGCTGTAAGTTCTTCAGTTAATTCATCATTCGCTTTTACCAATGGAGCAGGCTTATATCCAATATTAAATTTATTTGATTGCTTTTTTATTTCTTTCAAAAATTCTTCTGTTAAACATTCGCTAACATCTTCCAAACAAAATGTTGCAATTTGTTCATCAAATTTTCTAAAAAAAACCAATTAAAGATTAATGTTCATGATTTCCAAAACTTACGAAAATTGTTTATTTCCAACTTTTTCAGCAAAATAATCTTTTGAAAGAAGTTCAAAACATTCCAAATGGACAAGACCATCAAATTCTTCAAACTCTTTCAAAAAGCTGATTCCATTTTGTCTTGCAAATACGCTACCGTAACCATGCATTTTGGTAGGACTTGATGGAGGTGCAGCATCTTCTGTTTCTTTAAGCTCCCGTAAAATATCTGATAAATTCTGATCACTTCCTTGTTGAAATCCAGGTATAAATCTTCTTTTATCATTCTAAAAGAAAACGATTAAAATTGTTAAATATTGTTAAAAACATACATCACTTTTGACGGTCAAAGTTTCAAAGGTTTTCTTTCCAATTGTTTCCAAAACATCCAGAGATCCATTTACTAAGCCTCCGAAGAAGCCACCAAAAGAATTTTGATGTTGAGGTTGTTCATGCATAGGAAAATGATGTGTACTGCCTTCAGGAGATTGCCCACTGCCTTCATCGGAGGAAAGGGGTTCAGGCTCTTTTACAGATTGAGCATCTTCTAGAATCTTTCGACGTACAGCAACAGATAATTTTGCAGCTTCTTCAGGTGGTGGAATGCCCAGACCTGTTTCAACAACATTTGAAATTCCTTCACCTATAATTTAAAAAGTCATTTGCGATGCAAAGAAAGTTATCTACATATTTTAGAAAATTAAAGTTTTAAAAAGTTGGCGAATCTATGCAAAAAAGTATTGCGAAATAGCATGACAAATAATTTTTATCCTTATTTTAAAAAAAAATTCTTACCAACAGCAGTAACAACATTTTGAATTGCAGACCAATCAAATAAGCCTTTTGAAGCATCATCTTTATCTTCTTTTTCAATCTCCGATGAAACTCTTGAAGAAGATGGAATTTTCTTAGGATCCATTAATTGACGATGAAAATATTCACTTTCTTCCGTTTCAACTTTTTCAACCTCAGGTTCAGAATCAGCTTCTGTATCAGCTTGTACACCAAAATCTTCCCATCCTTCTTCAGAATTTAAATCTTTTTTTGACAATTCTGGAGACGATTGCTGTTCATCTTCTAGTTTCTTTGACCATTCACTTGATTGATTTGCATCATCATATGGACACGAAACATCCAAAACTTCTTCTTTCTTTATTGTCTTTGTTGATTTTTCAGGAATCGGAGAGAGCGGCGGTTCTTCAACAATCTTTTTCACTTCTTTTATATCATCTCCTTCTTCACCTTCTGAAGCAGAATGAAAGGAATCATCAGAATCAGTCATATTCTAAAAAAGTCTTTAATTTTGTTTAACATTTCCACGTAACGTTAGAAGTAACACGAGTAAAAAATATGTGTGGCGAAATGCGATCATAAACAATTTAAACCTTCTAATTAAATACATTATACATTTTTAAAAAAGAATAGGGAAACTTGTTTTTAATCATATGACCAACAATTAAATTAGCCAACAAAAAAAATATCAAAGGCGTAAATGAGTGCAACATATCTATCTTCTTTTTTTTCTAAAAAATGTATTGATTTGTAGCTTTAAAAGGGAAAAAAAGAATGTTGTAACAAAAGCAACGTTGTTAAAAACAATTGTATTAAAAATTAATAATAGAAAGAGGACTTTTTTGTTTTCTTTTTATTATTATTGTTTATTTTTATTGAAAAACATTTATTCTTCTCTTTCTTCACAGCCAACCAACATCAGTCAGTCAGTCAGGCAGCAGCAGCAGTCAGGAGCAACGTTAAAAAAGAAATTTTTGAAAGCGCTTTATATTTTTTCTTTCGTTCTAAGAAAATTTATTGGTTATTGAATTTTGTTGCAATACTTTTTTTTTCTTCAATTATTTGCCTTCCGGAAATTTAAAAAAAATATATATTTAAATTGCTGTTTTAAGCGACGGCAAAAAAGCCGATCGCTGTAACATTAATTTTTGTTGAGGATTATCCATAAAGTAAGTTTATCAATAAATTTTGTTTTTAAAAGATTTTGAATAAAACATATTTATTCTACTAATATTAAACCCATTATTATATAATACATATATTCATTCAGGGAAATGACAGATGTAGAACACAGTCACAGTACAAAATTGAATGGTATCTTAAATGTAAAGCATGCAGAAATAAATATTAAACAACCCCACGATACTACCACCAAAGTAACATTTCAAGGTGGATCTGGGATTGAAAATGATGATGATGAAAATGAATTTAATAATCAACCCTCAGCATTTATTAGAGGAACAAGTCGAGATTCACAATATCTTGGTGGTGTTGGACATAGACTTTCAACAGTTATCCGAAGATCACTTAGACTTGGACCCAAAAGAAGTGTAACCACTGGAAGTAGAAGTTCTTCATCACGTTTCCCCCCGCATGTTACGGTTGAAGAAAAGGTATTTATTTGTTTCTTCTTCTTTTTATTGCCTTTTTCACTGATAAGCAAATTTCTTATTTAAAAACCACAAAAAATATTTTTGGGATTTAAAACGTTTAACAAAAATTTAACGGAATTGTGAAAATTTTGAAATTGTAGTTTTTAATTTCTTACAAAGATGCAACAGCGTGAGAAAGATGCAGCGTGTCTTTTTTGTCTAATATCGTAATCCTAAATAATTGCTACAAATTTTTTTTTATCATTTCTGCATGAGAAAGCAAGCGGCGACGCAATTCTTCCACATTTTTTAGTGCTTTTTTGGTACACAAAACAAAAAGTTTTATGTTGACTGAAATTTTTGCAGAAAAAAGTGTACGGTAGATTATCACTGAAAATAATGTTCGAAGTTTCAACATCCGTTTCACATTCTGAAAAAAGTACGGTATTCATAAAACTTCCATAAATATGGAAAACGGAAATTTATAAAAAATAATTTGAATAATCGCTTATTTATTTTTGGTGATATAATTTTTTTTACAAAATACAAAAATTACAAAAGTGAAAAAGGGGATTATTAAATTAAGAGTCAGAAAGTTTAAAACTGCTCGAGAATTTTCCAAAAAGCATGTATTTACAAAATTTAAAAATTTATTGAACTCTAAGAAAACTAATATTAAATAAATAAATAAAAAATATTCTTCAAAAAGCAAAGAATTTTTTGTTTTTTTGAAAGTCAAAAAGTGCCGCTTTTTTCGAAGATGAAAAATAACAGTAATTTTTCAAAACCGTTTTTGGCAAAGTGAGCCGTTGGCGATAGTTTCGCCATTGAAAAAAAACTTGAAAGAATTTTGAAAATCTTTTTTTTTACAAAATAATGCTTTTTCCAAAATGTTTCAGGGTCATCCATTTACACAATATTCTGATCTCCGACAACAAAAATGTGATATTCCATATGGTACTATTGATGAAATAGAATATTATCTAAGGCTGAATCGAATAAATCAGGTTGGTATTTTTTTTACTGATAATATAAGAAAAAGGGTATTTGATTGCGTAATATTTTATATAATACTTTTTTTATTGAATCATTTAAAATCAAAACAGAATTTTTGCAAAATTTTTTAAGGATTTTAACGTCACAAATAACTTGGGTTAAAGTCCATGTGAGTCATTGGTTCAAAGACAATTCTGATAACCCTTATCACATTGTTTTCTGACGTTTCATCATTGTCGGTTATTTAAAGGTTATTTATTTTGCATAAAACATTTGTGTTCGTTCCGTTTTTAAAGATTGAATGTTAAATTGGTTGAGTATTATTTCTCAATCTTTATATATCGTTTTTGAGCTCTGTTGGATCAGTTTTAGTCTTTTTTTGACCGTCAAGATTATCGTTTCATTTTTGTGAGTTATTTTTACCTTTTTTTAATTGTTTTCTGCAATAGCAGATGTGAAACGATAATATACCAGCTACAGTAACATCAGTTTTTTGGTTGTCTTTCAGCTACAGTAACATCAGTTTTTGGGTTATCATTGATGTATTTTTATTTGTTCTTTTTATATTGATTTTTGTTATGATTTTTTCGAAGAAATGAACGAAAAAATTTAAACCGAAATACCACCATTGAAACAATCTTTTTTGTTTTGGAAGAATGAATAAAAAAGACAGCAACGTGCTTTCAGCAACCCTTTTTCTGCCAGAGGGAAAAAAGAAGAAGAAGAAAGAAAGAAAACAAAGTGTAGGGGGCTATTGTTGTTGTTGATTGTTGAGTCGCTTATATCGTCTCCGAAAAAAAAAGAAAGAAAGAAGAAAAATCCTTACATGAAGCGATTGAGAAAAAAAAGGGGGGGGGGGGGTGCTCGTAGATGTAGTAGTGACCATCACACTAAATGCAACACTACCATTTTTGCAATGTCTCTTTTCTTTTCCCAAAAATATTTTTTTTATTTGCGGAGAAAAATGGAATAATTTTCTTTTTCCCTTTTTTTGTACTTCTTTTTTTCCGTTTCATTTAAGGGCTTTATAGTTCTGTCATTTTGGAGATATTATTATGAATAAAAAAGGAAGGATAAAAAGATTTCACTTTTGTTCATTATTGATATTTATATTTTAATGGCCTTTTGTTTGAGATAAAAATATTCTTGATATAAAAAAACTAAAAGCAATCGTAATCCTTTTCTTTTTTTTTGTTGATCTGAATACGTGACTTTTTAATCTTTGAAGAAAAAAACTGCGCAATCTTTTGCCTTACTTTTTATAAATAATCTATTGAGAAGAAGAAGAAGAAAAAAAAGCTTGTATTCCTCTCAAAAGATTCAAAAAGGAGGTGAACCGGATTCTTGACATTCATCTTGTCTTACAAGTACACACACATTTACAGCAGCAGTTATGCTGCCGCAAGACCTTGTTTAAATGCTTCCGTTTGTGTAATCTTCAACCGTTGTTTTGGAGCTTAAAGGAAAAAATAGCGCTTTTTCAATGTCATTTTTAAGGGACCACAAAATGAATAATATTTTTTTTTAAAAATCAGAAAAGAAATGTCGCTGAAATCTAAAAATAGTGCTCTTATCAGTTGTTTGTTTTGCATAAGTGATTTTTTGAGTTCATAGCTTTGAGAAAATTCAGTGTTTTTTACTGAAATTTTCTTTTACTTTCAACATATTTCTTTTTCTCTCATATCTGTTTGACGTCTTTTGTAAGCTTAGTTTTTTGTTGACATCAAATAACCGTTTTTGGCAACAGTAAAAGCATCTTATTTTTTTAGCAAGTTGTTTTGATACAAAAATTGTGTTGGTACATATTTAAATCAAACATTTTTTTTTCATTTCTATCACAGAATTCATTATGATTTCGTTTCTATTTTGTCCTTACAAATTACAAATTTTGTAAAAGCTTTTTTTTCTGGATTAAAATGTATTTGTAATGCGATCACGGACGTTTTTTCTGACTGATTTGTACACTTTGAAACCAATGTTTTTTGAGAGTGGAAGAGAATTTCTATTATATTTTTGATATAATTTTCTGGTTTGAGGTTTTATAATACAATATGTATTTATTTTATAGTTTCATAATTAGAATACAAACTTTTTAGAATTCACGTTTGTTAAAAATCCTTTAAAAGCATTATACATTTGAACTTTTTGGCAGTTTAATACTAAATTTTATACTGTTTTTTGCCTGTTACCTATTTTATTATAAAATTATCTGTTATTCTTTCATACTGTAAAGATGGGATTCTTCAGTAAATGTAAGCTTACGACTGTTTTGAAAAAATATTTCTCCATTTTTTTGTTGATTATTACTTATCTTTGTTTATGCTTCTCTCTTTTTTTACTTTTAATTGCTTTTAATTAGTTTTTTTCTTCATGATTGACCATTTAAAGATGATGTTAGCAAACCTTTCTTTTATTTACCTAAATTTCAACATTCATTTGCTACTATACTATTTTTGGTGAGAAAAACTGTACAATTTTTTTGATGTCGCCAAACTTTTTTTTATTATGGTCATTTAGCGGCCATAAATTTTGTTTTTTTAATGATTTGCTTTTATCTTATCAGCTATGGTTGACCGCGTGCTTTAAAAAAAGGCTTAAAAAAGAAGCTTATAAAGGCGGAAATTGATGGGGGATGGAGGCGTAATCCTTATTTTTCTGCAAAAAAATCTTGATATAAAAGTTATTTAAATTAAAACGGTTTTCATCATTCTTTCTTTTAAAAGTAACGTTATCAAGAAGTATATTATATATTGTGTTTATTTGACCGTCTCAATCTCTCTTTTTTTCCCTTCAAGCTAAATATGATTTTTGGGTGATGCATATTATTTGTCAACTTTTTTTGTCCGATTTGCTGCTTCATTGTGTAGCTTTTTTTCTTCCGGAAACTGGTTAGGTGCTTAGTTTTAAAAAATATCAAATCTTATCTTCCGTACGTACGTATTTTTTTTCTTGTTTATGCGAGAAAAAAAATTTAGTATACTTTTTTTTGTTGATCAACTTTTTAAAAAAATTATTAAAAATGAAAAAAGTGCTTTTAATGAAATAGTGTTGTTGTTTTTGCAAAAAAATTGAAGAAAACACATTTAAGAGTGATAAATTATCAAATATATTTTTGAAGATTATCAAACGTGATCGCGTGTAAAAATACATCGGTCTTTTTCCATCATTTTTATCTTTCATTTGGACACAGCGAACTATTTTTGCACGAATTATTACCTTTTTTAGAATCATTTCTGTATTTTTAGAACCATGTTTTTCCGCAGCTGTGTTTTGATAACGCTTATCTATATTTCTCTTTTAAAAAATTTTTGAAGAAAAAGGAACCAAAACCGCCATTCAAAAATGAGATACACATTTTTTCAGGTGCTTATTTACCTAGATAAAAAAATATGGTTCCTTAGCGTTTTACCCTAAGGCATTTTAAAAAATCTTTTTAAATTTAAAAAAAACTTGATTTTATTTTTGATTGAATGCTTCATCACATTTTTTTAAACTTTCCTTTTTCTTAAAGCAAAAATAATACAGTGTTTTGGGGGAAGTTTATGGGGGGTATGAATTTTCCGGTCTTTTGCTTATTTTTAGCTTTAAATAACAAAATAATTTTTCTCGAAGGAAAACAACACATTTTTTTGTTGTATACGTTTGCATTTTTGCTTTACACGTTCATTTCTCGCGATTCATTCTTTCCTTTTTTGTGTTTTTTTTATTTGTTTAAGCATTTTTTTTCTCTTACTCAAGAAAAAAATTTTTTTCTAGTAATAATGTCTTCGAAAATATTTGTATCACAGCAATCAGAAGAAGTTCTTCGTGTAATTAGTCCTGCGACAACGATGTCACCTTCTTCTTCATCGACATTAGCAACATCAACGACGACGATGGCGACAACATCGAAAGACAATAATAATAAAATGTATAAATCAAATAGAAATTCAGAAGTTGAATCCCTTCCATCTGTGCCTCGAAAAGCATCAGATGCAGTAAATGTTGGCATTTGTCAATTTTCAATGTCACATTTTTATGAACGGAGTGATTCCGATGATATTACAACACGATTAAATAATGATAACAATAAATTACCACTTCGACATTATATGTCCGCAGATTCCGCAATTACAACCGATTCAGGAAGTAGTGGAAGTGATTCAGATGAATTTTATTCTTCATTAAATTCAACAGATGCCACAGAAATTCGTCATTTACCACGTCAAATGGCTGTTGATGTTGAGGAAGATCAAAGAGATTCAGTATTTACTGTAGATCGATCATTTTCGGTTGATTCAGGATATACCGAAGAATTTCGTCCAAGTGATGATGCATCAAATGATTTACGACAAGCATCAAAACTTGCAAAAGCTTGGCTTAAAAGAAATGAATTTCGAAAAAAAGTTTTATCAGAAAGTCGTTTCTATGATTTATCTGAAAATGTTAAACATTATGTAAGTAAAAAAAATGTGGAGAAACTTTTCTCAACTTTTAAAGACAATAATTTTTGGATACGTTTGTCACGAGAGTTCATTAAAATAAAGGGGGTATACCGTCAATTTAAAAAAAAACCATACGCAATCAAATGTCTTTTTTAAATAACTAGTTTTGAAAATTCTCATTAATCAATTATTTACTAAATGTAAATTTTTTTTTAGGTAAAAAAATTTGTACGTAATAATGATTGGCCTGCAACTCATGAAATTCGAGCAGATATTTGGAAAGTTCTTTGTCATACAAAAGATTTTGATGTGCATAAACGACTTTACACTGAACAACTTGAAGATTTAACAAAATCTGGAGGTATTCAATTTTAAATAAAAATTGAATAATTTGATTTAATTATAAATTATTTTGCAGTAAAAGCTCTTCATCCAATTTGTCTCTCTTTTGATGGCATTGTTGTGTATGACCATGGACTCAAAGAACAAGGAGCTGTAACATTACAAAGATTGCTTATTGTTGTTGAATGTGTTCGACCGGAAATTCGTTATGTTCCCGTAAGTTTTTCTTTTAATCGTATTTGAGCAAAGAAATTTAAAAACAAAAGAAACAATAGACTTGAACTTTATAAACTAAAAAAGTAATTGTCATTTTTAAAAAATAAATTTGATTGACATACATTTTTACGCTGTTTTACGTGTTTTACAAAAAATTTTTAAAAAAGAACTTTTTTTGCGCATAAAAGTGTGCATTTGCAGCTGCAGCAGCATTTTCATGAGATTGATGGAGAAAAAAAAAGAGATAGAGAGAAAGATGGAGGGGGGATAAGCTGTCGTTAAAAAGTGTATTTTTTTGAGTGAAGCGAGGGAGGCATTTCAAAAACCAGTTCAATTAAAATACGTAGTTTTACGCGTTCAAAAAGTTTTTCCTAAATTTGTCCATTTCTTTTTACATTTGATTTTTTAAAAACAGCTGAGTTTTGGTCATTACATTTTTGGTTAAAAGTTTTTTAATATCGCGTTTTTTAAAAATTAAAAATTAGAAGTCATGCTTCATTTTTTGGTTGGAAACTTCTGAATTTTTTTGTTGTTTAATTTTTAACTAGGGACCACATATTTTTGATGATTGTTTACAATATTACGTCATCTCTATGTGTAACATTTTGATAAACACCATGAGGGCGAAAAAATTCAAAAAAAATTTTGCAGCGATGATTCAGAAGCACTCATTTTATTTTTTCCTTAAATGTTGCAAGCATTCTCATAAAATATCTTATGTCAAAGATCTCTTCCATCACTTGATTAAAAAACATTGTTTTTAGATTTTGTACCCATTGTGTGCCATGTTTTTACATTATATGGGAGCAGAAGAAACCTTTGCTTGTACGATGAGATTATTATCACAAGGAAATGGATTTATGTTACAATCTGAAGTTGCTGTATATGCATCTGCTCATACAATTTTAGCATTATTGAAAAAGCACAAGGTAAGATTATTACATTTATACATCCTGAGATTACTGTAACAATTTAATATTTTAGAAAAAAGTTTACAATCATTTAAAAGCTCGTTGTGGTACCAATGATGATGAAAAACTTGCTGAAGTGTTTAACAATTGGGCAGCATGGATATTTAAATTTTTACCATACCAACATTTGGTTCGAGTTATTGATTGCTTCTTAGTTGAAGGACATAAAATGTTACTTCGCGTTGTTTTGGCACTTACATATGTATGGTATAAAGAAAAGGGAAAGCAAACACTCTCATCCGCAAACAATAATAATTCAAAATCTATTGATGACAAACTTACAAGTGTTAAAGATGAAATTATTCAAGTTATTCAAGATTGTCCAATTTCTGTTTCAACTTTACTGGATATTTGTGTTTCAATAAGAAATTTTAAATATTCAACTGTTCAAAGACTTCAAGCTGATTTTGAAGCAAAGGTTTGTAAATATTTTTAATCAAAATATGAATGTATTAATACTAATATGAGTTCGTATTTAGCATAGAGATAAAATTAATTTTGAAAGATCTCTAAAGCAACAATTAAGTCCTTCCCGAACAATGTACACTCAAGTTTTTGCATCAGCTATCATTGATTCTGAAGTTGCAAGTGAAATAATGGGTGCACTTCCAAATAGATTTCAACTTGAAACTCCTGCCCTTCTTTTCCGGTTGTCTGAAAATGGTGTTTCTTTTACACAATTATGGAATTCGTAAGTTTTTAGAAAAAAATAGATAAAATGGTAACAATAAATTATTCAGAATTGATCATGCTGAACAAACTTTAATAATAATCAAAACAACAAGAAATGAAGTTTTCGGTGCTTACTGTAGCGCGTCGTGGAGTGAAAGAAAAGATATTCGAGAACGAACAAGATCGAGATATTTTGGAACTGGTGAAAGTTTTGTTTGGTATACAGATAAAGAAATCGGGCTACCAATTATTTATCGCTGGGCAGGGCAATCAAGTGAGCATCCAGAAGATTGCCCACAAATGTTTATGACTGCTGGGGATCGACTTATGATTGTAAGTTGATTTTTTCAGTTTAAAATGAATTGAAGTTAATCATGAATTTTTTTTAAGATTGGAAGTAGTGGTGGTGATGCAATTTCAATTCGTGAACAATTAACTGATGGTCTTTCATATGGTTGTGATACATTTGCTTCTCCTCCACTTGTAAGGGATAATGCATTTGATATTGCTGAAATGGAAGTTTTTAATGTTGTTAGCAGTATTGATTGATTAAGAAGCCTTTAATTGGTTCTTTTTTTGCCATTTATTTCATTGGCATATTTTTTATTTACATTTTGCTTTCATTCCATTTATATACAAAATTGTCTTGTTTCCTCTTTCTCCTTCAGTTCACTTGATTATTGTTTTTTTATCAGATATACCCATATAGCTTTGTGTCTTACCTGCTTTTCTGTTTTCGTGCATGTAATTTACTTTTGCCGCTTCAAAATGTTTCATCTTTCTCTTACTGTTGTTTTCTTCTGATGCTAGTCAATGCTATTCAAAAGGTTCTCGGTTATTTTTTTTTGTACTTTATAATTTTTGTTTTTCCTTCCCTAAAAACATGACTGCATTTTTTTTCTTGATTGAATCTTTTTTGGACAACTTGTTTTCGCGGCTTTATTTATTTTATTAATCCAAAAAAGATTCATTTTGACAGTATTCTTTCCACTCACTTTTTTTCACCTTGTTTTATTTGCTCATTTAATTAATTGCATTTTAAAAATGTTTTCCATTTTTGCCATTCTTTTTGCACATTTTTGTAGTTTTGATAGAATTTTGTTAAGCGTTTTTTTGCCTTTTTAACAAAGCAGAAATATTACTGTCACATAAATTTTTAACAAAAAATAAACTTAATTTTGCAATAATAAATTTTTTGTAATATTGTATTTTTGATTTTAGACATCGGAACATTCGGTAAAATGCTTGATCTCTTTGAAAAAACAAAAAGATTGGGTATAATTTGAAGCGGGAATGTTCGGAGCATCGGCGGCACTGCTGCCTGTCTTTGGCATTATTATTCCTCTTTTTTGAACGTATCAGATATTTTTGTGTTTAAATTAGTGAGCAAAAAATATAATTTTTGAATCCTAATTTTTTTGATCAAAATTTATTTCAAAAATGAGTATAGACACCGGCAAGTAAAAACAAAATTTTCGCAGATAAAAGATGATGGAAAGGAAGCCTTAACTTCTCGTATTTTTTGCTATAATGAGGACAGAGAAATAACAACTCTTTTAAAGATAATTTAGCCTTTAGTTTTACACCAAAAATTGATAATGATTTATTTCCAAGATTTTCAAAAATGATAAACATTCGTGAAAGATATGCAATTGCCTTAACTTCTATTGATGCCAGGGTCGCAACTGCCTTAGGGACATTGGGGACATGCCCCCCCCCCTCGGTGCCATAATTTACCTTGAAAAATTAAATTCATACTAGGTAAAATGAGATTTTTTTGATCTCTTATAAGGAATGTCACCCCCCTTACTTGGGACTAATTTGCGGCACTGATTGATGCAGGAATATCAATGAATTTAAAACCATTAAAAGTCATCTCAAGTCTTGTCGTTGATGAACAATTAATGAGCAAAAAATATAATTTTTGAATCCTAATTTTTTTGATTAAAATTTATTTCAAAAATGAGTATAGACACCGGCAAGTGAAAAAAAATTTTCGCGGATAAAAGATGATGAAAAGGAAGCCTTAACTTCTCGTATTTTTTTGCTATAATGAGGACAGAGAAATAACAACTCTTTTAAATTTAAAAAGATTTATTTCCAAGATTTTCAAAAATGATAAACATTCGTGAAAGATATGCAATTGCCTTAACTTCTATTGATGCAGGAATATCAATGAATTTAAAACCATTAAAAGTCATCTCAAGTCTTGTCGTTGATGAACATTTTGTTAAAGAATCTTTAGAGCCAACTACCATCGTTATTGATGTATTTACATTTGAACTTTATTCTGATACTAAAAAAACCAATGATTTAATTTCTTATATTTCGAAAAATGTAAATATGTATATTTTGGATTGAATTAAAAATTTACTGTACTATTTCCAATTTGAATAACTAAACCAAGTCCATGTCCAGAAGTCACCGAGCAACCACTAAACACAACATTTTGTGATTCAAATACTCCAATATCTTCAGCAGCTGGTTCATCGGTATATGGTAGGGGTTCAACCTGGAAAAAAATATAGGTTTTAAAAAATTTTCTTTAAGGAAATTCTGACGTTTGAAAAGAATGCTTTTTGAAAAAACCCTCATTCAGAGAATTTTCACTCGAGACCATTTTATGCCTGAATCAAGATCTTTTTGAGATCGTATGACGTTTGTCCGACTACCATTGCCCGACTGCGATTTGACCTATAATTCAAGATCTTTATGAAATATTATTTTGAAGGTGATGATAAAAAAAAGATCATTTTTTGAGATAAGATTTGCAACTTAGAAATTTGCATATTTTCGCTGCGAACATTAGTTATTCAAGTTTTTTCTCATGAGAAATTTCGCATGAGAATGTAATGGATATGCTAATTTGTTAGCATATACTCGTCTATATATACTCGTCAAATCCTCCAGTCTCTTTACGCCAGAAGCGAAAAGTGCAGTGGTTGTGTTCGACAACTCTTATACTGGGGGGCCCACCGGTTGAGAGTTTGGAAACACATAAAGCTGTATCTTGGAGCGAGGTAGGCAGGGTGTGCACGCCTCAGGCTGACGAGCCTTTATTGCCGCTGTTATTGTCGCTGTTATTGCCGCTGTTATTGTCGCTGTTATTGTCGCTGTTATTGTCGCTGTTATTGTCGCTGTTATTGTCGCTGTTATTGTCGCTGTTATTGTCGCTGTTATTGTCGCTGTTATTGGTTAAATGTAAGTATTTTTTTTTGGGGGGGGGGGGGGGGTGTTCTACTATAACCTGTTGCCTCCTCGTGGCGTAGAACGGTAACAAAACAGATTACTTAAAGTAATTTTTTTTGGCAAAAGACAGGTATTTTCGGGAATAAAATTTTATTTAAAAACGCTTTTTTAATAATAAAATTCTTTTTTTTCGGCGCTTTTTTTAAAACCTTTTTTCATTTAAAAACTTGAACTTTTAAATTTCTAAATCTAAAATTTAGCAGTAATTTTCAATTTTGCAAAAACTCTTTTGCAAAATTGAAAATTTTTCGGTGAAAAGTTTTTCAGCATGACCCTAATGTAAGTATAAAATCAAAAAACACTATGAAATAAAGGTTTTGGCAAAAAACCTTTTTTGGTGAAAAGTCTTTCGGTGAAAAGTCATTTCTAATTTTGATCGAAATCAGCTTACTCTCTTTGCGACTTTTTGAAAATTTCTCGTCGGTCGGTCGGTCGGTGGGGGTCATTAACCCCTTCTCGATGTATGGACGTGCACGTGTTTTTCAAAGTTCTCGGACCGCAATAAATTTGGTACTATTAGATTCGCCGCAAATAAATTAGTAGATATAAAAAAAGAAAAATTAAAAAGAAATTAGAGTCTATCAAAAATAATTATAAAAACTTATTTTAACCAAATTTATTTGAATTTTTATAAAGCTTTTGTATATATTAATTGAAATCAAATAGGTTTTCCTTTTAAACAATAATGAATAAAAAAAATATCACAAATTAAACTTTTCATTGTTATTTAATTCTTTGTTGTTTCTTGGCTGATGTCTTGAAACCAGGGATGGGCGGAATCCGTTTTTGCTATACAGCGGGGAAACGGTAACAAGTGTTCTAGCGGAATACGGTACAGAAACGGAATCAAAAAAAGTACGGAATTCCACCCATTCCTGCTTGAAACATTAATGAGTTCAAGTAAAATCCGTCGCAACGTCATAATTTATTTCTGTTTACACAAAAAAAGAATTTCCTCTCTTTTATTCTCGCCTTCATTGGAATTTTTTTCCATTCAAAAAAGAAATAATAGAGATGTTTTTTTTTGCCGTAAGTTAAAAAAAAAGATATCCCCCCACAAAAGAAAGAAATTTATTTCCTTTGATTTCATTTGGATCTTCTTTTTTTTAAATCACAAAAAGTTTCAAAAAAGCAGCAATGGAAGGAATGTTTTGACCTTGTTTTAACAAATACATATATTTATTTATTACTTTTCAATTCATTGAAGAAGGAGGGAGGGAAAAAAAGAGATTGTTATTTCCGTTCTCTCCCCCAAAAAAAGCTAAGCTACCGTGTCAATATTTTCTACGATGATCACCTTTTTTGGTAGTTTTGGGTAGAAGGAAAAGAAGAAGGAGGAAGGTTGAAAAGAGAAAAAAAAAATGCAATAAAAAAAAGAGAAGAGGGGCTAGTTTTTTTGGGAATTATTTTTGTACTTTTGTGAAAAAAAAAGGTTAACTTTACTTAACTTAAGTTTCAACACCATTATATATATATATTTTTTTCGACCGGAAAATGATGCTGCATCACTCAAATCACTTTATTGTCGTCGTCTAAAAATACTAGTTTCTGGATGACTTGCTTGATCCAAAGACTTCTCTCTCTCTCTTTTATTCACACTTAATCGATGACTCTCTTCTTTTTTTCTTTTCCTCGATAAATAAATATATACATATAATAATAATAATAATGATATAATAATAAATACATATTTCTTTTACTGCAGTTATTTAGTACTTTTTTTTAGAAGTCTTCTTTTTTTGGTGCATACTTTTTTGGGTAAAAAAAGTGAAGGCTTGCTTTTTTTTAACAAACAAATATCACATTTCAAAAAATAATAAAAAGTCTGTTTTAAGCTTTGTTTTATCATTTTTTTTGAAATCTACATTTTTTGTATTACTTTAATTTTTATTGTTTTTAAATAAATGATAGTAAACAAGGTTACTGTATAACATTTTTTTTACCACATTTAAACAAAATATACTGTATCTTATTTTTGTTTGGTTTCCGTTTAATTTGATTCTCAAACTTGATACTTAGTTTTAGTTTTAAAGTTGTCCCTCTTTTTTTTCTTGTAAAAAAACCATTATCCTTGATTTCAATTTTTTTTATTTTGCTTCAATATTTTTTTTGACCCTTCAAAAAAATTACAAAACAACCTTCCTTTTTTTATGCGCATCAATTCTTTTATTTTTTTATTTTTTTATTTATTTATTTATTGCTGCTTGTTTCAAGAAAAAAAATAGATTCCATCAACCAACAACCAACAACAGCAACAGCTAATCCTCTTGCATTGACCGTTACATCTCTTTTCTTCTTTTTTTTTATTCATTTACGATTGCTATTTTAATTTTTTTTTGACAATTACGGACGCAATCAAAGTAAAATCATTTGAATATAAAAAAAAGAAGAAGAATTGTTTATATTTTTCAAAGAAGAAGCAAAAGAAAAAAAAGAATCCGTCATCTTCCGAAAAATGACAGATAGAAAATAAAAGAGATAAATGAAAAATAAAAACATACCTTCAAAAAAAGAGAACAACAAAAATTCAGTGTTTTTAGAATCCCCCAATTTTTATTGCTTGGAATTATTCGGAATTTTATTTACATTAAATTTCAAGCAGTCTTTGACACCTTTCTTTTTGTTGTTTAAGTCAAAATAGAATTTAGAAAGTGTAAATTTTTATAAGATTGATCTTTTTTTGGTCCATCTTTGAATCAATACTTTCCCCAAATTATCCAAATTTTTGATAGATCAGTTCCGATGATTTATCTTTTTTTCATTATTATTTTTTGCAGATACCGTTTTTTAACATTTAAAAATATTAAAATTCAGAAACAGGATAAAAATGTAGCGTTATGCGACACGCCGCCAAAAAAGGTGGAAGCTTTCGAGCCCTGGTGATAATACTGTAATTACTTTAAACTATCAAAATTAGCTAATAACTACAGTATCCATCTATGATAATAGTCTCATCATTTGTTATTATTTTACCCTATTCTTTTGAAACAATTTTTTTGTATCACTTTTTTCAACGTTCACATGTCTGGAAAATACCCCCGTATTTGTTAACCCAAAAAAAAACTGCTTCTTTTTTTAGTTTTGCAAAAAAAAATTAAAAAACTATTTGTACACAACCTTCTTTTTTTGCATAGAAAAAAAGTAACTCATATTCAAAAAAATGAACCAAAAAAAAGAGGTATGAAAAGATACTTTTCTTTCTTTCCTTTATTGTTATTTTAGAAAAAAAAGGTGCGATACGGATCGGTTTTTATGCTTTTTTTTCACACAGAAAATACAAATCCGTTCAAATACCTTCTCTCCCTTTTTTTTTTGAATGGATTTTTGGTTAAAACTTACTTTGTTTTTTAACTTGTTAAAAAAAAGAAGAAGAAGTTGTTCTTTAACCTTTTTTTAAAAACCGTTAATATTTAAAAGTTTCGAAGAAAAAAAAATACCGTATTTTTTCAAACATTTTTCTTCTTTTTTTGGACCGTTTAAAAAAATAAAAAAGGAATGTCTAAAATTAGGTTTTCTCTCTTTTTTTCTTTCACCCCAATTTTGTTGTTTCAAATGGAAAAATAAATTTTTCAAAAAATGTGCCAAAACAAATGCTTTTTTTTATTTGTTTACTCAAGTTTGAAAAAGGGGGGGGAGTAGTATCGTCGAATTGAATCGAATATACAATAAAAATTTTAATCTGATCTGTAAGCAAGTCTCTCCATCCCTCTCACAGCGTGTATTTTTTTTACCTTCAAACATTTAAATAATAATGAAAAAAAAGAGTTTAAAGAAAGAAATAAAATGTACATATAGAAGAGGGGGGGGGGGGGGGGGAGGGGAATAAACTGGATCATTCATTTTCTCTGCGTGAGACCGAAGCACAGAGAGAAAAAAAGAGATATCTAAAAATTAAATAATTTCAAGTTTTTCTTCTTCATTTCCGTATCATACAAAAATGCAAGGTTTTTTAGTTAAGCTTACTTCTTTCTTTTTTTTTTGTTAAGTGAAGAGGAATTTTCATCTATCATTATCCATGGCCAACGGCCAAACAAATAATTTTTTTCTTCGACGTTCTTCTTTTTTTTTTGTTCTGTATTCTTTTTGCGCATCTTTAAAATAAAAAATAATAAAAATGATGCAAACAAATGCTTGCAAAACTTTTTTTACGAGAAAGAAACGTCTGCCTTTTTTTCTCCCATGAAACTTTCATGATGATTATAGAAGCTACTTACTTTATTTCAGATTTTTTTTTGTAAAACTTTCGTTTCTTTCATTGTTTCTTTTTTGATTAATTCTTTTTTTTCTTTTAATCTGATTTGTTAATACTCTTAATTATTTTGCTTGCTTACTGTTGCTTTTATTTTTTTTTGTCATTTTTTAAATTAAATTTAAAAAAAGCATACCTAAAAAATACACAGTTGGGATAACCCCCCTTTTTTAACATTTTTTTCATTCATCAAAAAAAAAGAAGAAGGACGGTACTTGATTTCTTTTGTTTTTCTTTTTCACCTCTTTTGTTCATGTGCTTCTTTTTATCCCATCCATCCACCTGGGAGAAAAAGAAGCTGCCAAATCTAACACGAAATTTTATGTCCATTTTCACTCACTTCTTTTCTTCGGAAATCTTTGATAATAATAAAAAAACTAGTTCAATCTTTGCGCATTTATTTTTTGCTGCTGCTGCTGCTTGTATTGGACATATGCTTGCTGCTTTTTAAACAATAAAAACGAAAGATAAGTGGGAAGCTAACGAACATCAAAGAAAAAAGGAGACAAGAAATAAAATGCAACCGCCGCAAGCAAGTAAGCTTGAAAAAAGCATTAAAGCAAAAAATCGTGTTTATAATTAATTATTCTCCTCTCTTTTGTAATCCATCCTTCCTTCCTTTTTTTCCTTTCCATCAAAAATGATAACAACTTTTTGTTCTCTTTGATAATGATGATGATGATGATGTAATCCACGAATAAAAAACAACATTTTTTTCAGAAAAATTTTTATATCTTTTCAATGCTTTTGAGGAAAATTCTTTTTTTATAAACAAAAATTATTCATTTAACCATCGAAGAAGATCCAGTTGAATTCTTTCTGGGAGAAAAAAAAGAAACAATTTAAAATGACTGCTTCAGCTTATAGCTGTCAAATACAGGTGTGTTATCTCTTATCACGAAATTATATACAGTATTTTTATAATATTTTTTTACAGGGTTGTAACCTAATTTTAATTGTATTGGGGCTAGCTTCGGTTGGGCTAGCAGGAAGTCAATTTTCAAGAGTTGGATTAGATAATTATCGAGATATTGATTTAAGATTACTAAATTTTTTTCATATTTTAACTGGTTTAATTGGTTTTTATTGTGTTTCAAGAAGTCATGGAAGTATCATCGCAAAAACGCTGTATTCTGTATCAATTAATTTTTCAATTGCAACTGCAATCTTTTACGGGTTTACAACTTACAGAGTTTGTTTTTGAAATTTTTATTATTAAAGGGAGCGAACATTTTAGTACTTTTTCATTTTTTGGGTCTCGCAACTATTGAGTAGAGTAGTTCATCCGATAAAAAGTTGAAACATGCAAGATCCTGATTATCAGGATTTTCCAAAAAAAAGTACGTAATCGTCCGAACCCTTTTTTGATAATATTTGAAAGTTTGTGTCGTCGCGGCTGTTTTTTGAGACAGAATTTTGAGGATGGGAAATTCGGTGATCCAAATTTTAGCGTTTTTTAGGGTGTAAATTTTTGGAGATCTTCCATTTTTTTTAGTGTCACAAAAGGTTTTAGTCACTTTTTTCGACATTCTCATCACCAAAAAAAATCAGTCCCTAAATTCTGTCCCTAAAAACGACCAAATTTGTCAATATTTGATACATTCAAATAACTGTTAAAGTATTAAAACGAAATATTTTTTTAAAAAAACATTAATTTTTTAGATAGTAGATATATATCGACAATTATTAACTCTTCAAGGTGTACAAGGCTTTCAACAAGAATATAGTGATGATTTAAATAATTATGTTGGAAAGATTGTGATATCATCTGTGATGATAGGGATATCAGCGGTAACAGCGTTAACTTCAATGATAGCTGTATTAATTTTGGATAAATTAGTTGTAATTGATGGCACCCCTAATTGGATGGCACTTGGTCGAGAGCATGAACTTGAAATGAAATATAATATGACCCAACTAACATCGGTGGCAGTGATAAAACTTGTTCTTGGATTAGGTACTCTTGGATTGGCAGCATTTTTAGAATATCAGCATGAGCTTGTTGGTGGAAGAGATAATTATATTAAAATTGCTTTGGATCATATTGCTGCCATGCTTACCGTCACTTCTGCCATCATTGATTTATATGCTGTACTTGGAAAGGGGCATAATTTGTTAAATTTAAAGGTAATTTATTTTTTGCTGTTTTTTTTAAAACACCATTCACTGAAAATTAGGCAACACTTTTTTGTCAACGGGGATATTTGCCTGATTTTGAAGGAATACAGTGATGTGCAAAAATATAATCCACTTCAAAAATTACGAAACTACTTTGTTTATCAGAATTTCGATTCCCTTTTTCGCTGCGAGATCACCGAAAATTGAAATATGCCAATTAACAAACGATTTTACTATTAGAATCCAAAAAATACAAAAATTCTGCCAATTTTGAAATGGATTACATCTTTGCAAGGCACTGTTTTCCTTCTAACAGGATTTATTTGTGACTTCAGAAAATCATCTCTGAAATTTCTCCTCCAAAATTTTTATATTAGACAAAAAATAGAGTTAATATTTAAAATTTATTATTTTACTACCATAAATTTTTATTGCAAAATTTACTGTACATTTAAATTTGATTTAATTAAAGGGAGTGTCGACGACAAGCAAGTAAAATGTGACTGATTCTCTCGACACGAAAGGGCTTCAGAATCCGAATCAAAATATTTTGATAATTGATTCTTTCTTTACGTATTTTTCTGATCCAAAAATGGGGCCTACAAAAAAATCGATTGGACAGAAGTCGAGATCCACGTTATCATTTTCTGTTTTTTCATCATTTTTCCTCGATTAGCGACTTGTTTGTCGTCGACACTCCCTTTAAAAATAATTTCTTTTTAGGTCAGTATTGCATTTTCAATAATTGCAGCAGTTTGGACTTTAAAATCAGTTGATAATGGAATGTACCCATATTATAAGAATGATTTACGATATTACCGTACTGTTAACAATCTCAATGGTAATTAGTATTATTATTATTAATTTTTTTAGTAAAGTAACACATAATTTTAGAGCCAACTTTATCATCATCAGAAGCCCCAAAATATATTATTGTAATTGTGCACGGAGTTTTACTCGGTTTATTTTGTCTTCTTTTTCTTCTTTCTGCATTTTCGGCAGTTTTGGCGGGATGTTGTGTGCGAAAAAATTCTTTTAGTTTTATTTCGGCAATTCCAAGGGATCTTCAAATGCAGGGAAGATTTATTTCAGCATTACATTTACTTTGGGCTGCCTGTTTGATGGTGTTGGTGTTACTGGGACTAACAAATCTTCCATGGAATGGAGATTTTATTGGAGGAGATTTGTTGTGGCAAGCAACCCTTTTCTTTGCAGTTGCAATTATTGGTTCAACGAATTTTAGGTAAGTTTTTGGTTAAAATTTATTACTGTAAAATTTGCATGACCGTTTTTGGGGATGAAGATTTTGGGGATAAAAATTTTGAGGATCGGAATTTTGGCGTTTTTTGGAGTCATTATTTAAATACCAAAATTCTCGTCCCCAAAATTTCCATCTCTAAAATTCTATCCTCAAAAACGGCCACATAGTATTATTATAATGCCTTTTTTACAGTATTATGACAACAACGAGATTTACATTTAATGTAATAGCATTGGCGATATTTGTTGAAAAAACTTTTGCAAGTATAAATTTAATCTATCAATCTTGGACATTTGAAGAATATCGTCGAGCTGGTGGTGATACATATACGGGAAGAATTGTATTACATTGTTGTCAATGTGGTGTACAATTTTTTGGAGCTTTAACCGCTCTAACCGGGGCAATTATCTATGGTCGAGCAATAACAAAAATTCCACATCCTCATCCATCTGCAAATAGTTTACATGCGATAATGTCTTTGGGAGTTCTCTTCTATGGGATTGTTTTAACGGGATGTTATATAGTTTTTGAACTAGGAAGATGGAGATTTTCTGAAGCTCCTATTGAAGTACCGTTTTATCGACTTGGAAATGGCCCATTAGCAATTGCAACATTTATTGTACAAATTTTATGTGGAATTTATCCAAAGTTGCTACTTTCTGCAACAATTTTACAAATAATTATTGCATCTTTGGCATTATTCGTTATTAATAGTGCCATAACAAATGTATATTATTTGGTAAGTGTGTGTTAAAATATATTGAAATTTCGGTTTTGAACAGGAGTGAAAATGCTGCATTTTCGACGGCAAGCTGGGTTGGCTAAAACTCTTTGTTTTTTCGGGCATACAAAAAATTTAAAAAAGCCGGCCGGGCTGAGTCTTTTCCATGCGAATTTTACATCTTTGGTCTTGACTGGAAAAAGGCATTTTTGCGAATTATTCAGTCTTGGCTAAAAATAAAACATATTTTTTAGCAAGTCCTTTTGGGTGCCGATGATATCCTTCGAGCAAATCCAAATGCGAATACAATTCTACAAGTTGCTGTAATTCTTGCTGCAGCAGCTGCCCTAGCATGTATAATTGCAACATTTTGTAGTATAATTTGTTCCCTTCGTTCATCATATCTTTTACATCATCGAAATCCATCAAGTGAATCAACAGCTGTAATGCCATTGGAAGGTTCTTTCAATAATACTATCACATCTTCTCCAAGAGGTGCCACGGCATTAGCTGTTCAACCGATGGAAGAACAAACAGTTTATTGGTCAGCAGATGAAAATCCATATTTTTATCAAACTTCTAAAAGATATTATGGACAACCATATAATATTGATAATGGATATTATGGAAATGGAAATAATTATGGATATATTAGTCGACCCATGAGTCCTTCAACAACTTCTGCAGCAGCTGTTGCAGCTGCTGCAAATTCTTCTACAAATAATAATAATTTGAATAATAATAATTTGCATAATAACACAGAAATATATTCACAAAATTCTGTGAGAAGTCTTCGAAGGCTTGTTGGCTCAACAACTGCAACTCAAACACAATTAGTTTTTCCCTTTACAGGAAGATCAGAAATGTAAAAAAAAGAAATTAAATAATTCCATAAAAATTGTACAGTTTTGTTTTTTCACAAAATTTTTTGTTATTACTTTTTGTTAAACCGAAAAAAAATCTTTTAAATAAATAAAAAAACATATTTAAAAATTGATTAAATTATAAAACAGAGAGGCAAAGAAATGCACTTTTTTTGCCATGAAAAACTAAACTGTTTGATTCTTCGGCGTTTTTAGGCTTCTAAACGTTTTTAAAAAAAATTAATTAATTTTTTTTCATCGAATCAAGAAAATTCGAAATTATTCGTGTTTCAATTCGAAATTATACTACCGTTTCACAGTCGCAAAAATCGTCATAGATTAAAAAGATATTTTCGTGTGAAGAAAAATTAACTCCGGCGTTGGAACGATTTTTTCAACTTTTTTTGTAAAAAAAATGTAAAAAACGTGAAAAAAATGAGGTTTTTGCATTTTTATATAAAATTTGAATGAACAAAAAATTCATTTTTTCTTGTTTTTTACATTTTTTTTACAAAAATGTAAAAAACAAGAAAAAAAAAAAAAAAAAAAAAAAAAAAAAAAAGTTGAAAAAATCGTTCCAACCAGTGTTGGCGATCAACCGAAATTTTCCGGTCTTCGGTCTGATACTTTTTTCTCAGTTTCAATTTTTTCCGCAGTTTTTCACAAAATATGTTCATTTTTTATCGTAATTTCATTAATAGATGCATAATTTAAGCGATTTTTATGACAATTCATTGATAAACCAGTGAAAAATTTCTGACCGGACCGAAAAATTTTTGACCGGACCGAAATTTTTCGGTCATCGGTCACGGTCGACCGAAAAACCTGACCGGACCGAAGACCGAAAGACCGCCAAAAAAGCCGGAGCTAAGTTTTCTTCACACGAAAATATCTTTTTAGTCTATGACGATTTTTGCGACTTTTATTGCAACAAGTCACTTTGGGGCCTGGCTACGCCAGTCCCCCGATATCATTTTTACAATTCTCGTTACATTTTACCAAGCGAATAATTTTTCTACAGTACTACCCCATTTTACCACAGTTAAAAATTACTAAATTTAAAAAAAGTAGATTTCATCAGAATGTTTCGCAATCAACAAAACACACAACTGACAAAAAAATCTAGGTCAACGTTTGCTTTCGAAAAAGAAATGAAACTTTCGTTGCAAGAAAAATGCAAAATTTCGCAACTTTAGCATCCCGTAACACCCATTTATCGCTCCCTCCGCCACTAAAAATTAGCATGTTCGGAATCAGCATAAAAAACTACATCGGACTGTCCCAATCCCATTTTTCAAAACTCTGTTTGACAAAGCCACAAACAGACAACAAAATCGCATTCAAAAAGGTTGATAAAAATTTTCAGACGCGAAATAAATAATGACAATATTATTTTAATTTATTTATAGTTTATAAAACTGTTTATGCAAATTTTTTTGTGAAAACATCTTTCTGTTATTTATAGGGTTGTTCATTTCCCTTTCCCGGGAAATTCCCGGGAAATTTCCCAGGCAATTTCCCGGGAAATTTCCCGATTTTTGCGGGAAATGACTGTCATTTCCCGAAAATTTTTGTATTGAAACAGAAATTTTATATGTTAAATTTATTTAAAAATGGAAATTTCAGCTTTTAAAATAGTTTAAGAGTCCTTTAAATGCTTTAATTTAATGTTTAATACTGAAAATAAAAGTTTTAGTGTTTTGGACATTAAATTAATGAAATTTCCAAAATCGAAATTTCGGGAAATGGCGGGAAATTTCCCGGGCATTTCCCGGGAAATTCCCACCTTTTTTACGATTTCCCGGGAAATGAACAACCTTAATTATCACACGGGGGCACGTTGGGCGAATTGGGGCGAATTTCGCCCCCTGGATAGCGGATAGCGATGCCAAAAAGGGATGGATAGCGATAAATTTTGGAAAAAAAATGAAAAAAAGGAGAAAGGAAAAAAAAGAAAAAAAAAGAAAAAAAGGGAAGAAGAAAAAAGAAAGAAGAGAGAAGAAAACATTGTTTTTTTACACATAATAAATACAAAAATACTTTATTTCCTAATAATAATTCTTCAATTTTAAGCATTATATGCACATATTTTAAAATTTAAACAAAACCAGTTGGAAATTTTTTGGCATGAAAAGATTGCGCATTTTTTTAGGAGTATGAAGAATTTTTAACTGATCTCCGGAGGTTGCCATTTGGGGGAGATATGCGCGTGCGATTGTTTAAAAATGTTTCTTTTGAAACAGACATGTCAAAAACAGGCCGGCCCAGAACGCCAAAATCGTAATAATTCAAATTCTGTAATTTTTTCTGGCTTTATTATTTTTTTGAAGATTGGTATTAGTGAGTTACACAAGTGTTATATGAAATATATCGGTTAAATGAGTTATCCGATCAGTAACACGGATTTTGGCGTTCTGGACCGGTCGCCAAAGGGTGGAACGTTGACATGCCTGATTTTTGAAAAGCTTGGCGGAGTGGTGTGTACGCATGGCTTGCGTGCAAGAGGTCATGGGTTCGAATCTTTTTCAGTGAAAATGATTTGTAATGGGTTGTTTGGGATTGGGCATGTTTGTAAAGACATGAAACAAATGTTTGGTGCATGTTTAGTGCAGTTTTTGGGCTTCATGGGTTGAAAAATAAAAGTTTGCAAAATGTTGTTTTTGCATGAAAATGGGATTGCTGGCTGATTTTTTAGAATGAAAAATATGAGATTTGATTTTTTGGTGCATGTTTGGTGCAGTATTGGGGTTTTACGGTTTGTGGGATGAAACATGAAAGTTTGCAAAATTTATGATTTGCTTTTGTTGTATGAAAATGAGATTGGTGATTGATTTTTAAAAGTGAAAAATGTGAGAATTAATTTTTTCGTTGCATGCTTAATGCAAAGTTGGAATTTTAAAGTTTCTGGGATGTAAATGATTTTTTCAAATTAAGTGTACTGTAAATTTCGTTGAATGAAAAATGTGAAAATCAACTCAAGCATGCTTGAAAATGCATGAAAAAAACGTTTGGGACTTTTTGGTGCAATTTTGGAATTATTTGCGGTCACATATCATTAAAATAATGAGGTTTACATTTCATAAATGCGTTGGTTCCGAAGGAACCAACACCATTTTTTAAATGTTTTTGTTTTTAAATTTTGCACTAAAATTAGATTGAAAAATATAAAATTTTCTGGTGCATGTTTGCGTTGGATTTTGGGGCTTATGGGATGTATGAAAAAATGTTAAAAAGTTTGTTGGTTCCTGCGGATCATTTTTTTAAAACACAGAAAAGGTTGGGTTTTTTTGCATAAAAAGAAGATTTTTTAACAATGAAAGAGTGAGATACCATTTTTTGGTGCAATGTAGAGTTCCGGAAATTGAAGGATGGGAATGATTTTAATGAAATGAAAATTTTATTGGAATGTATGGGGGGATACATGCAGTTTGCAAATCAAGTATGAAAGGAGTTTTTGGTATGCAATGAAAGGGTATGAAAAATTAAGTATGAATAAATGACAATGCAAAAACTTAGGGGGGCGCCGCTAAGGCGGCGCCCCTAAGAACCTTGTCTTTTCTTTATAATCCAAAGAAAGAAAAAGTGTTTTTTTCGGGATGCATTAAAAAATATCTTTCATTTTTACATTTATAACAAAATATCGTTACTAAAGATGATTTATCATTTATATATCATTCCACCAAAACAAGAAAAAACATTTTAAAAAAAAGAAAAAATTTCATAGGGTCCCCCCTGTGCAATTTTGGAAAAATTTTCAAAATTTACCCACAGGGTCCCCCCTGCGCGTTTTTGGATAGCGATTTTTTTCAAAATCGTTCGCACCCATATGCCCAGGTGTGTTAATTATTTACCATAAAATTATTTAAAATTATGCTTATTTTTTTGCAACAAAAAAGAAAGAGAGAGAGAGAGCAAAATGTCTTTGCTTCTCTGCTTTCCGGAAAGAATTTGTCTCACTTATTTCTTTGCAAAAAATTTAAAAAGACTTTGAAGAAATATTTAAAATCAGCTTTGCGCAGAGGCGATAACGTGACCAATGAGGGAAACCGAGGTGCGTTTATTGCTGGTTGAAAACTTTCACCAATTACCCGCGATGATCTCTGAAATATGGGTATCATACGCAATTTTTGGACGCTCTAAATGAGCTTATATATTTTTTTAATTCTTGACATTGTAAATAGAAGTCTTTAAGCACTTACCACTTTACCACAAATTACTTATTACTGTAGGAGAATTTTTACCAAATGTTTAAAATTACTAAATTTTGATTATTCACCAACTTTGTGCACCGTTGCAGCTCACAACATTAATTTTTTTAAAGTTTACAAAACGCTGAAGTATAATGAACAATTTGGCACCAATTGTTATTTTTGTTACTAAGTTTTCAAACTGACAAAAATCAATAAAACTATTTTTATCAAAATTATCACTTATCAAATCACCCCTATCAAAAAATAATTCTTTATTTAAATTTTTTATATAAAATACATACATGAAAATCAGTTGTAATAAAACCTTTTGTTGGACACAATTTGATGATGATGATTGATAAGAGAGTAATTTTTATGATTTTGTTGGAGGTGGAGCTGGTAAATCATTTGGACCAAAATCAACTTGCTGATATTGATCATCTGTTTCATCCTTCTTTCCTTCTTCATTTTTAGATGCATCTTTTTTTGTTGTTGCTTCTTTTGTAGGGGTTGAATCAGGTTTATTATTCATAGCTGACAATTTGGTATCCTAAAAATATGTATCTTTATTATTACAGTATTAGTTGAATTATAATATTTATAATAAAATGTTTGTTAATCATTTAAAAAAAATTATCGGTATCAGAAAACAGAAATATGCCCATGCAAGAGGGATATATCGCATTTGAAGTAACGCCGCCTTTGATCTTTTGTCGACAAAGGCAAAAGATCAAAGGGGATATTGCAAGCTTCAGGAGCGGGGGCACATCTCGAGCAGCGTGCACTTTTTTCCCTCCATTTCCTTACGATAGTCATGTAAAAATTATTTCATCATTACGAAAACAGATATAAATCCAAGGCAGAAAAAAAAGCTTACAGTTTTAAGATTTGTTTTTTCGCCTTCTTCTTCAGGTTTCTTTTCTTCAGGCTTTTTTTCTTCCTCCGGTTTCTTTTCATCTTCTTTTGTCTTTTCTTTTGGAGCTGCCGCTTCTTCAACCTTTTTATCATCAGCCGGCTTCTTTTCAGCACTCTAAAAAAGCATCATATAATTATTTAACAAAAAATTAGCAACAACTTACATTTTTGGCATCAGCAGGCGTTTTGCTGCCATCTTTTGGTGTCCCAGTATTTCCGCTACCATTTGCAAGTTGAATCTGGGTTGTTGGCTTTGAACATGCTGATTCAACTAATTTCTCTTTTTTCTTTCCACATCCTGTTACAATTGAAGAGATACAGATAATTGAAACAAAACTTCCCGATGCAATAGTAATAAAAAATTGCCAAATTAATTCTTCATTCATTATCGTTGCTTTTGATTTTTTGGTGTTGCACGATCAATTGATTGATTGATTAATTGATTAGTTGAGACGAGAAACAAACAAATGTTGTTCAATACAAAGTCGTCAAACGAAACAAAAAAATACTGTTTTTGTTTTGTTTTTTTCACAAATGATAAAAATCAATCATTCATTCATTTCATTGAATTTGTTTATGCAAATTTTTGTAGAAAACTTCAAAGTCAAAAAAAAATATACATTTTTTCGACGCTGATCTGCAACAGTATACTTTTTAAAAAACTGCAAAGTATTCTAATTTTTTGGGGATAATTGATAATATCAATTGTAAGGAGGATATTATCCTCCTTACAATGGCGGTCTGACACACTACACCAAAATTTCAATATCAGTTTTGATTTTTATTTTTTTATCTTTATTATTTTTTGTAGATTGATACCGTTTTTTGACATCCATTTTTTTAAAAAAATTGTAAAATTCAGAAGCAGGATAAAAGTGTAGCGTTATGCGACAGGCCGCCAAAAAGATGGAAGCTTTTAAGCTCAGAATCCATCCCCCTTTCAAAGTTTGGTAAGATTAAAATAATCCAATTGAGATGATTTTTATAAAAAAGGTTGATGCAGCTGTGCGCAATTTGGGAAATTTGTAGAGAATGAGAGTAAGTTTAAAACTTTTATTTTTTTTGGGTTTTTTTCACAAATGACAGTAACCAAAATATTATCCTTTCTTTTATTTTTGGTGTTACTATCACTAAAAACAGCGTTAAAAAAATATTGATAAAAAATCAACTTTATTCAATGAAATTTATTTTATAAAGATTTTTGTTTGTGGCACTATTAAAGCAACTGTGAATGTGCTTTAAAAAGTTTCTTTTTTTTAACAAAAATGAGTCAAATGAATTTTTATTTTTTTAAGAAAAAAGTACGCTGCAAAAATTAAAAACAATAAAAACAAAATATGTATTTAAAATTAAAGTTTAAATAGTTTTTATAATATAAATATTAACCATTATTATTGAAATTATTTACCTTCATTAATTTTTCGAATATTTTCAAGTGTTTCATCAACTGTTGCGGTCAACTAAAAAATTATTTATGAATTGTGAAGATATCCAAATCCCTCAAAGAATTAATTAACTTACATTTTTGGTAACAATTAAAACTTTTTCATGAATATTATCAATATATCCATTGATATCAATTTCATCTTCTGAAGAGCCATTAATACTTTTTTGAGAAATAAAATGTTCATCAAAGATCATTGAAAATGGAATTGAAAATAATTCGGTGCCTTTGTACATTGCCCGTACAGTGTTGGTACTGTAATTACTGACAGCTAATTTTTCTAACATATATGGTGGCCGTTTAAGAATAGGATGTTTTTGGTGTTTATAAGTTTGTTTTCGAACACAATAAAATAAATCACAGCTATTTTCAACGGCTGCCAAATGCTGTGTAAAATTTGATGAACATGTTTTTTCAGAGGATGAAGATTGGCAAGAAAAGAATTTTTCAATTGGAATTGAATAAACGTGATCTCTTTCATATTGATAACTGAGGCATACGGTAATAGAGCGACCAAGAAAATATGGTTGAAAAGTTCCAGGACATCCAATTTCCCCAGTAAATTCATTTGGTTTTCCGCTTTCAAAAAGTCCCCCAAACATTGCCCCTTTTTCGGATGGCATTGTAACGTTAACCTTTTTTCGGCACCAAAATGCTTTTACTGATACTGAATCTTTGTAAATGACATCATAATCAACATTATGGCATTTTTTAAAGAATAATATATGTTTACACTTTTTTCGGCTTTCTTTAACAATTCTATCTTCAAAATGATAGACTTCGTCCAAAAGTTTTACCGCCTCAAAATATTTTTCATCACAACTTTGAGCGCCAACAAAAAGATTTTTTTGTGTAAAATTATCACATCTCCATTTTGGGCTATTTTCCAATGGCACACATGTTTGAAAAACTCCTCCAAATGGATATGTGTCATTGTTCGATTTACAAGTGCCATCATCAACGTTTGCCTAAAAAAATATAAAAATGCCATTGTCATTATCACAAATGCCATCGGGCGATATAATGCTTACTTGAAAATTATAATTTGGAGCATTCATATCCATACAACCTCGAATTGTATTCTTTTTATAATATAATTCAATGGCATTTTTGAGTAATGTCTGAACAGAAAAAATGTTATCAGCATTGATATTTGGAAAATTTCTTGGTGTCACAAGTTGATACAACCAATCTCCATCATGATTAAATGAGACAAGATTATTAACTTGTAAAGTGCCATTATCAGACATTGATAGAACGGCATTTACATCTGGTCCACCATTGGTAATAATTTTTGAATGTTTTGTAATTTTGCTTAAAGTTTGTTTATTTTGTGTTGTAACTTCATGGATGCCTTCGGTGGAAGCATGAAAATATGAGCCAAAACTGGCAGCTGCAGAAGCTCGAATAGAATCTAATGTTGTGGCATCTGTGAAAGCATAATTTGAATCAATAAAAGTTTCTTGTTCAATGATCGCTCCGGTATCCGCGGATGAAATATAATGGGTTCCAAAATCTTTTACAATCATTTCAGAAAGATATTTTGCTTGATAGGTTAAATTTTGAGATAATGCATTTGAAATTTGTTCAATTTGATCCATGAATCCTCCCTCCAATACTCCCACAGAATCTTGGTATAAATTAAAACTTCGATAAACAAGTTTTGTTTGAAGCAAAGAAGATTTATATTTTGAAAATTTTTCTTTACTTTCTTGATGCTTTTTGCTAAAGGTTCCAGAAGCTTTAAATCCGGCATATCCTCCACCAGCAGAAGCCGAAAAAGAATTTGTAATGGTTTCTTTGAAATCATTAAAACTTTGAAAATATTCTGCCATCCGATCAAGGCTTGTTTCAAGGATTGGTGTTGCAAAAATATTATCAGGTAATAAAAAGGCTCCAGTAGGTTCAGCTTGGCACTTTTTAAATTCTTCAACAAAAACTGGTTTTGTTATTACACTTTGTAGATCATCCCATCCATATCCCACAATACCAGCTAATGTTCGACCATTTAATAAATTATTTGGAATTGTTTTGGCAGATTTTAGGCAAAAATTTACATTTGAAAGATGTTCTTCTGAGGCAGTGCCGAAGGAAGAAGAAAGATTTGAAAATAAAAAAAGTATAAACAAATTTAAGCAAAAATTATTCATTAAAAATATTTTATTATTCAACGAAGAAGATTTTGCGATAGTTTGAATGAATTTTAATCAACTTTTATTATATTTTTTGAAAAAATGAACTTGTTTTACTTTTTTTCTTATCAGTAAAATCAACTTTATTCATTCAGTTTACTTTGATGATTAAGACGTAAATGGCACCAAAATATTATATCATCAATTTTTTTAACGGATATATATTTTTTTAACAGTTAAATATGATCGTGACTGATAAGATTTAAAATAAAGTTGTTATTTTTAAATTTAAATCGAAAATAAAATAAATTAATCATTTCCTGTTTTGAACGAAAAAAAAATTCGTCAAAACTGATAAAAAAAGTGTATAATTTTTTTTCCATTCATTATTTGCACAGTGCGACGCGTGGTCACTTTTGCAAAAAAAGAGACAAAAAAAGACAGAAAAAGGTGCGTGTTTCAAAAAAAAGATGAATTACAAAAAAAAAATTATTTTTACAATATTTTGGTCACAAATGAAAGTAGAAGACCTGGGGAATCTAGCGATACCAAATTTGTAATTTTTGATAAAGTTTTTTCAGTAATTTTTTCATGTGGTAAAATGCGATTTTACCACTTAAATTAAACGATAACCTTGCACAAAATTATATATTTTAAGTTTGCATCGTGTTCAGCATATCAAAATCTATTAGAATTTGGGTTTTTGTAAAAAAAAAATGGTGTAAAAGTTTTTTATTTCATTTTGAATATTTTTTTGTATGGGAAAATTACTGTAAAATATAATTACAAAAAAACCCGACCTTAATTAAACAAACATATACCAACATCGGATTCACCATCCTTGAAAGTACCTGGGGGCAAATAACTGAATTTTTAAACAATGTATTCGCAAAGTTATTGAAACTTTTTATTTTTGTATGGAAAACTCTATCTCCAACATCGTTAAAAATTCATAACTTTTGAAATATGTCATGAAACTCTTTCCGGTGACTTGCATTATCAATTATAATGATATTAGTGTATTTTGGACAACTCTCACCTTTCTTGCATAAAAAAACACATAATTTGGGATCAACTTTAAATACATAAATTGAACAATAATGCTGTCTAACATATTTTGTTAGACATGTAATAAAATGATTCTGTCAGACGTAATTAATCCAAATATGGATTTTCTTCATCCCCTAATAATTGCTTTATAATAGCTCAAATTTTTTATCTGACAACTACAACTGATTCTACAGTATACCAAAATTAACAAGAAAAATGACAACTTTTTGAAAAATGATGGATTTAACTGTAAAACTGTCAGCAACTATTCCTTAACTTTATTTTTACCAATTTCTAGTGATAAAACCATAATAATAATGTTTCTCACACAGTACCGATTTTTAAATTTTTTTCTATTTTCGTACTGTAGCTGATGAAGAAGAGTATAATAAAAACTTGATGCAAGAGAGGTGAAAGTTGTCCAAAATACACTAATATTATTATAATTGATAATGCAAGTCACCGGAAAGAGTTTCATGACATATTTCAAAAGTTATGAATTTTTAACGATGTTGGAGATAGAGTTTTCCATACAAAAATAAAAAGTTTCAATAACTTTGCGAATACATTGTTTAAAAATTCAGTTATTTGCCCCCAGGTACTTTCAAGGATGGTGAATCCGATGTTGGTATATGTTTGTTTAATTAAGGTCGGGTTTTTTTGTAATTATATTTTACAGTAATTTTCCCATACAAAAAAATATTCAAAATGAAATAAAAAACTTTTACACCATTTTTTTTTTACAAAAACCCAAATTCTAATAGATTTTGATATGCTGAACACGATGCAAACTTAAAATATATAATTTTGTGCAAGGTTATCGTTTAATTTAAGTGGTAAAATCGCATTTTACCACATGAAAAAATTACTGAAAAAACTTTATCAAAAATTACAAATTTGGTATCGCTAGATTCCCCAGGTCTTCTACTTTCATTTGTGACCAAAATATTGTAAAAATAATTTTTTTTTTGTAATTCATCTTTTTTTTGAAACACGCACCTTTTTCTGTCTTTTTTTGTCTCTTTTTTTGCAAAAGTGACCAAAGAAAGGGAAAGCGTCGCACTGTGTATTTGTTTAATGATAATAAATGCCCGCCAAGCTTTTTGGGTACAATTTAAAAATTTAAAAAAAAATTTTTGAACAAAATTTTTGGACATTACAGTATTTTTTAATTATCGATTTATTATTTTACGTTCACAGATGAATTGGGGGGTATATATACTTGGGAGATGACTAGGGTTGCTCATTTCCCGGGAAATCGTAAAAAAGGCGGGAATTTCCCGCCATTTCCAGAAATTTCGATTTCGGTAACAGTTTTATCTTTTTATTTTTTAAAAAAATTTGATGAAATAAAGCAAAGAAAAAAAAACAATATAATTTTCATCAAAATTTATTCTCATATTTTTATACAAAAAATATCTGACAGATCAAATTCTTTTATTTTTGAAGCTTCCCTGTACGATAGTCATCAATTTTTGAAGTCATATCTAAACATTTTTGTACCCTCTGTTTTTTTAAGAAATAAGAGCAAATTAAAGGCGGACAATTTATTTTTTATTTTATTTATTTATTTACATGCCCTAACGCATGATGAAACTTAATATAAAATTAACACAAGAAAAAAAATATAAACAACGAAATAAAACATACAATTAAATAATAAATTTTAAACCCCTCTACTTTATCACAATATGAAAAAAAAAGAAAAGAAGAAGAACAAAGCAAAATAAAAAAAAATGAGATTTTATGAAAAAAATAGATTACAAATGTAAAAAAGAGAGAGTACAAAAATAAAAGAATGGAAGATGAAGTTAAGAGTTTTTAAAAATTTAAGTCTTTTAATGTGGATAGATAAGCTTTAAAGGTTTTGGATTTAGTATATTGAATATCTCTCGGAAGCTTACGATATTGTTTAGTGGTGCGAAACAAAAAGAAATTTGACCTGATAGAACTCTTGGCTGCTGGCTGGATAAATTTTTCTTTTGACCCTCTACTTCTGGTGGACATAATTTTTAGATTTAGCTGAAACTTTTTTTCCCCACAGAGATAATCATTGAGGAAAGAAAGATCAAATTTGTTTCTCCTGGATTCAAGAGATTCAATACCGAGCATATTAAGTTTTTCTTCGTAAGGTGCATTGGAGTACGGTCTTAATTCCTTAGCTCTGGAAAAGATTAGCTTAACTGCAACTCGTTGGACTTTTTCAATTTTGTTTACGAGCTTTCTCAAAGATGGGTTGAATAACGGAGTTGAAAATTCAACAAGGGGCCTAACGTAAGTGTGATACATGTGTAAAAGAAGCTTAGGAGAAGTTGATCTTAAAGCTTTAAATAAGATGAAAAAGCGCACGGTAGCATTTTTTGTAATTTTGTTAATGTGCGGTTCCCAGCTTAAATCATCTGATACTGTTAGACCCAAGTCTCTAATGGTTGACTGATTGTTAGGTAGTTTGAAACCGTTAAAAAAATATGAAACTTTTGGGTTTTTGTGAGGCAAACAATGTAGAACATTGCACTTATCCGGAGCTACTTCGAGTTCATTTTCAATTGTCCAGGCTTCAAGCTTAATAAGAAACTGATGGAGAGGTGAATCAGAATGAGAAAGTTGAGCAGAAATAGCTTTTAAATCATCGGCAAAAAGTTTTAGAAAGACTGCAGGGGTTTCGCAAAATGAAATTAAGTCAGATATAAAGAATAGGAAAAGAAGAGGACCTAATTTTGAACCCTGTGGTACGCCAGAAGTTGCCTCAAAAATATCTGATAAAGTTTCACCAATTTTAACTTTAAATTTTCGATTAGTCAAAAAAGCTTGAATCCAGGCTACGATAGAATTAGGAACAATAATCAAAATATTCTGTTTCAATAATCTCATCAACAATATTTTCCAAGCGATTAATCATTTCTGGCGAAGAAGCTTCCGCGAATTTCATAGTTGTTTTAAATTGAATTTTTTTTTGCTTAAATTTTTGTATAATAATATTTAAACAAAAAATATATAGTTTAAAAAATCTCTTACTTTTAGACATTCCAAAACTGTTTCAATTTCTTAATCATCCGACCAGGGTTGGACGAAAATTTCGTTTTGTTTCGTTTCGCGAAAATTTCGCGTCTTTTTGGAGTTTCGTTTCGGATATCAAATGGAAAAGAACATGAATAATGTTAACAAATTTTTGGCAAAAAATGCGCTTTTAAACTATCTAAGAAGGAGGATTATTTTGGACAATCACGCAGGGATAGACTGTCCAGATAATTCGAAGTTCAGATTCCGAATTTCTGGCGTTGGATAGCATGGCGGAGAAAAAAATTCCTATTTTGCATTTTCGTGAAAGACATAACATTTGTAAAAATACTGTGACCGTTTATTTTAAAATTTAAAAAGCATGAAAATATTATTAGTAACCTAATAGTATTTTCATGCTTTTTGAAATCAATAATTTACAGCAGTATTATAAAAGTTGCAAACAGCAAATTTTTTAAGAAAAAATGACGCCAAATTTGTAAACTTTTTTTTTTCATCATTCTCAAACAAAATCAAAATCATGGCAGATGAGAGATTTTTATTTGTTTATTGATAATGAATGCCCGCCGAGCTGTGTAAAAAAACGTCAGATCTGGACAGTCCCTAATCAGTAATATACATTTCAAAGTTTTATTCAAAAATACGCACAAAAACATATTATTTACATTTTCTATGCTACAGTAACCTGTAAAAAATTTGAAAAAACTAATATTTTTTGATTTTTCATGTTTTTTGTTACGCCATAATTCTTTAAAACACTTAAAATGTGTAATTTAATCAAAAAAGAATTTAATGCTTTATTTTTTCCCCACATTTTTGACCTTTTATAATTTTATAAAAAAGCCATAAAAAATATAATAAAATAAAAAGCAAATGTGTTTTTATAAATAAAAAAATTACCGAATTAAATTATCTGTGCTTAAAGTCTTTACCGTAGCATTTAAAAATGTTAAATCGGAAAACAGTTATATATCATTTTTATCAGGAAAACAAAGTAATAAATATTTAACAAACTCTAAATTAATTTATTCATAAACCAAGAAATAAAGGTTGGGACTTCAGTGATGTAACTTTTAAAAAAATTGTATAAAAAGTCTATAAACACTTTTTAAGAATTGTTAATTTCTGTGTGGTTTTTGATTTTTTAAAAGCCACACACCATGGATGATGATGGAGAAATTTATGGAGATATTTTATATTACATATTACTTCCAATTCATGGTTGTCTTACATTGATAAAGATTACGGTAATTATATTTTTTATATCTGAATGGACAAAAACAACTTCAATTTTTCAATCGGGATATTTTATTATTCTAAATTTTGGATATTTGAGTGACCTTGGATTTTCTGTTTGTTGGATTTATGGCCATTTAATTCATTACTCCGATGCCAATCCATTTTTGCCGGTTTTATTTTTAATTCAATGGCATTCACAATTTATTTTAGGTTTTTGGAATGCAATTTTGGCATTGAATCAATGCACAGCCTTTGCATATCCGTTTCTTCATTCAAAAGTAAATGGAATAATCAGTGAAATGATTTGATTATTTTGTCCCGTCTCGCCACCCCATTCCTTGGCACCTTTAAAAAGTCGTCATTGCAGTTTTGTAAAATCGGCCAGTGCACTGGCCGATTTTACAGCGAATGTCGCACTGGCCAGTGCACCATTCGCGTCCAAGTTTTTTTTGTTGCTGCCCCGAATCGCCCCGTTTTGTTTTCATGATTGTTTGACAGAAAAAAACACAGACAAATGCATTCTCCATCAGCAGTGTTGTTGTGCCCCAAGAAACATCGCCAGCGCCGCCGCTTGAAAAAAATGTGCTATCGTCACCGACGCCACCGCCGCAAGCGGCATCTTTTGATCTGCGGCAAAATAGTTTTGAAGTTTTAAAAAGTCGCCGCTACACGTGTGGCGGCGCATGGCCACACTGCCAACACTGGCGGCGCAACAACACTGTCCATCATTGCAACTTTCGTGCTAAAAACACCGGTCGCAAGAGATGAAAAAAAAGTCGCAAACCGTCCGCCCCCTTTAAACTGAAACAAAAATTTTTGTTTTTTATTTAAATTTTCTTTAAAAGCTATTAAATTAGAGACCGGCGGCAAAAGTCGAAAAAAACATATATTTTAGGTTTCCCACCCTTTGTCTTATAAAAAAATTTTTTTTAAATGTCATATTCGGAATCAGCATAAAAAATGACATCTAGTAGGTATGATTATTAGGGAGTAAATTAAAATTAAATTTTTCATACTGTAACGAAAAAATGTCAAAGAAAGGAAAGGAAAAAATGTTCCCTGCTGGTTTCTATATTAAAAAATGGAAACAAAAATGGAGAAAAAAAAAAGAAAAACAGTCCCCCGCCTTGCTCCGGCACTTTTACAAAGTTGTCCCACCCTTGCGCCCCGGCTGTTTTGTAAATCCTCCCGCCCAGGGTGATTTTTCGGGCAGGGCAAATCATATCACTGATAATAATACTCTCTATGATTCCTACCGTAAACTATTTATTAAAAAATATATCATATATTTTTTTTTAGCTTTGGCAAGGAAAACATAAAACTGGCATGATTCTTTTGGCATTATTTTTATTTCCATTTATTATAAATGGATATTCTTTTCGAGACATCCCCTGTAAGCTGTATTACTTTTATCAATTTGAAATATGTTTATCAGTTTATCGGGAAACCCATTTGATTCTTGCCATTGTAAATATCATTTTTGGAAGTCTTTCATTATATTTCGTAATTTTTGGAATCTGGAAATCTCCTAAAAGAATTGAAAAATCTGGAATGGAACGTCGTCTGATAATTCAAACTTCACTTTCTTCAACTTTGCTAATCTTAAATTTTGTTGCTTTGGCATTTGCCACAATCTTTTGTGAATTTGCATATCAACTTGGCCTTCTCGCATATTTCTTTTATTTGGCACAATATTATCCGCCCGTGTTTATCCTTTTTGTTGTATGTCCAATATTTCGGCAAAAATTTTTAGAATTTTATGGACTTCAAAAATTTACAAAAAATGGTAATCGTCGTTGTGGGACCGAAGTTCACATTTTTCGAACAAGCATTTAACAATCCTTTTGCACTCATTTTTATTTCAACATAAAATTTTTTTATTTTTAAATGTAATTAATTAATAAAAGTAGCAATAAAAAATTGGTATTTGTTTAAAAAAAAGTTTTAGTTTAATTTTTGGTATCCAAAATTTTACCACAAAAAAAGCAATTTTGCAAAATTACTCTCTTTTTTTACAAATTTAATTTAATTTAAACAATTGGCTCTTCTTCCTTGCAATTTCGCATTGCTTCTTCAAGGAATCCTCGCTTCATCTCTCGAACAATTACAGTCATCAATTTATTCCATCCTAATCGAGCAATACAATTCTCTCCTGCATATGGATTCATTTCAATTTCAGGCTCTTTTTCCTTAAAATTAATATATGTAAATTAAAAATATATGTTTTTGCTCTTACAGTTGACATATCCTTGGATAAAAGATCAAGGGCACTTCCCGGCTTGGAAGTTTGATTTGTTCGAATTGTAGTAACTTGATCAACGGCAACCTTTTTAAATACTAACCAATTATCTGCACCAAAATTTACACCACTAAAAATATCTTTGTACAATACACATGTATTAAAAATTAATTTATAAATTAATCAAACCGATAAAAATGAATTTGTCCAATTCGATGTGCCATATCATAGATGGATGTTAAAGGGCAATATCCCAAAGATCCAACCTTAAAAGAATGTAAATGAATCGATTTTTGGTTGTGAATTTAAAAAAAAAATTAAAAAAGATACCGCAGTATCCAAGAATCCCTGAATTCTATGAGCTTGTAACTGAAATTCTCGAGCTTTATGCAATTCTCGAAAATCTATTCCATCTTCAACTGAACAAGTAATACCAAAATATTCAGCAAATTTTGGTCGTCTTTCAATTAATGAAGATAAAATCTTTCTTCCAATATCATGATTTTTTGCTCTAAAAAAATGTTTTAATCATTTTGATGCAATAAAAAAAGGGCTAGAGTAATCTTTTCAAAATTAATATTTTATTTATATTTAAATTATTAAATTTATTAACAAACCTTGCCCAAACTTCACGAACTGCTTCAATTTCATCCGGAGTAAGTTCAGTTTCATGAGATTTTTTGCCAAACATTTTTGCCCATGTTGAACAACCACAACATAATGATTCCATTATTGAAAAACTTTTCTCTGGTCTATAATTTACAATCACCGTTTTTCGATTACCGTAATATTTTGGAGGCATTTTTATATAAAATTTAAAAAAATATTTCCCCAAAAATGTTGGGTTTAAAATGTTCGAAATTTTAATTTCGAACACATTCTACGACAAAATATTCGTCTCCCATAGTAATGGCTGTACCACCAAAAATGAATATTTCTGAAATTTTACCCATGTTTTCGACTAAGCTTAACAAGATTAGAGCCAAGGGCTTTTTCCTCAAAAGTGCCGTTTTGGCACTTTTTTGTGCCATTGAAGTCAAAAACGGCATTTTTGAAAAACAGCCGCTCTTGGAGATATTGGCTTAATTTAATTTTGTGTAAACTAAATCGAGGTCGCTGAATCCGAATATTGCATTTACAAATCTTGAAATTTGTTGTGGGACCCAAAAATGACGAAATTATGCAAATTTTTGCGTTTACGCCGTTCTAACGCCGTGGGGGTTTTTGTGCGGGTTCCAATTCATTTTTTTTCGGATTCCTCGTGTTTTTTTAGCCCTAGAGAGGGAGGAATATAAAAAAAATATTTCGAGTACTATCCTTTATGAATTTTTGAATAATCTTGATTCACCTTTTTGTCTTGGTCCCCCCTTACAGAAAAAATTTTTGGAAAAATTTAAAAAAAAAATTTTTTTTATTTTTCAAATTTTATGTTTTATCTCGGATCAGTTACATTTTTTTGTAGTTTTTCAAGTATTTCTAAAATAAAAAAAAAATGTTTTTTTTAATTTTTTAAAAATTTTTTCTAAAATTTTTTTTTGTAAGGGGGGACCAAGACAAAAAAGTGGAATCGAGCTTATTCAAAAATTCATAAAGGATAGTACTCGAAATATTTTTTTTATATTCCTCCCTCTATAGGGCTAAAAAAACACGAGGAATCCGAAAAAAAATAAATTGGAACCCGCACAAAAACCCCCACGGCGCTAGAACGGCGTAAACGCAAAAATTTGCATAATTTCGTCATTTTTGGGTCCCACAACGAATTTCAAGATTTGTAAATGCGATATTCGGATTCAGCGACCTCGATTTAGTTTATACCAAATTAAATTAAGCCAATATCTCCAAGAGCGGCTGTTTTTCAAAAATGCCGTTTTTGACTTCAATGGCACAAAAAAGTGCCAAAACGGCACTTTTGAGGAAAAAGCCCTTGGCTCTAATCTTGTTAAGCTTAGTCGAAAACATGGGTAAAGTTTCAGAAATATTCATTTTTGGTGGTACAGGTTCAAGAATATTTTGTCGTAGAATGTGTCTTAAAAGAAGAAAAAAACAATGGAGGCAAAAAATAGCAAAAAAAAGACATTTGAACTTCGAGCTTTTCAGGAAATGAAAAAAATAAAGATTGTTTTAAAAAATATTTTATTTTTGATGGGTAAAAAATACTTTTAAAAAATAGAGAGTTCTTTCTTTAAAGGAAATTGACAATGAATGACCCAAAAATGGAAAGCAAGAACTAACCCAAAAACAATTGTCTCAAAATGAATGAAAATGAAAAAAGCTTTTTTTCCCCCACAACTTCAATGAAACTAAAACGGAATTGATGATGATGATGAAGATGAAGATGTGATGATAATCCATAGGGGTGTAATTTTTTCTGTACATCTAATTTATGTGCCCTCTTCAAAATAATCGTCGTCTATTTTTCCTTTCCCAGGCAAATTGAGAAAGGCTTAAAAAAAGTAATTTAAAAAGGATCAATTTTAATTTCAAGAAACAAAAAATAAATTAAACATTTTTGCAACAAAAAAAATAAAATACATGTGATTAATTTCTGTGAAATTTTGAAGCTTCTAAGAAAGTTAAAAATGATGTAATCTTTTTTAGAATCTCAAAAAATGATGGCATTTTTTTCGAGCAATAAATATGTTAAAAATTGCTACCATAATTAATAAAGAATTGTGAATTCACAAAAATTAGAAATTAGATAAAAAGCAAGCAACAATTTTTTTCAAAAAAAAATTATTTTGTGCAAAAAAGTTGTTTCTAATTTCACTAAAATCTGAATATTGAAACTTTAACTTTCAGCTTTTTTGGACAAATATAAAATTGTTATTCTTATAGGAATAATCGCATAAAAATCAATAATTTCTACAAATATTTGAGAGATTTATCCATTTTTTGTTTGGCTGCTTTTTGTTAACAAACATATCACATTTATTCATAGACTAAAAGCTGTAAAACATAATTTTATTTTTTATACTGTAAAAAAAAAGTAAGTTATCCCTGCAATTTTTCACGTCTCCAACATTGAAAGCTAATTTGAAAAAGCACTTTCGTGATCTTACAACGAAAGCCTTCTGTGTACAAATATTTTGCACTCTCGCGATTGCGTAATTCCCAAAAAGTGACGCTGAATTTTTACATTCAAACAGAATATTTTTTTTCTTCAAAAAACTTTTTTTGAGATTTTTCTGATTATTTTTACTAATTTCTTTATCAATTTTTATTATCATTTAACTTTTTGATAATGGCTATCAGTATTAATGAAAAAGAATCTTTAATGCCTTTGACATCACCCATCACCGATGATAATGATGCTGCTACATCGACTTCCATTGATGATGATGATGATGGTAGCTCTTTGAAAGATATTCTTCAAGCTTTATATGATTCTGATAAATACAAGGATCTCACTTTTATTGTTGCTAAAAAAGTATGTTTCTTTTATTTTTTATATTTATATTTACTGATAAATAAATATATATGTATTTGTTTTTAGGAAATTCATGCAAATGAACTTCTCGTTAAAATTCGTTCATCTGTTTTGAAAGAAAAGATTGAAGATCCAAAACGAGAAGTTCCAAATGGTAAAATTATGTTGGATGATCAAAATTTTGAAGATTTTAAGAAATTTTTAAAATTTCTTTACACTAATGATTGTGAAATTACTCAACAAAATTTAACTGGATTATTTTTACTTGGTAAGTTTTTGGGAATTTGATGGAGGCTGCTTCGCAAAGGATATAGGACCCTATTGCACTGCATATATGTATGTAATGGATCTCATATATTCAACAAGTTTATCCGGTGTATCTTCTTTCTTTTACTTTTTATTATCACTAAATTTATCAAGAATATATCTATCAATTTTTAGGTAAAAAATACAATGTTCCGTTTTTGTGTAATAAATGTTTGAATATCTTTAATAAGTTTCTCAATAAAAATAATGCTTCAACATTCGCTGCTGCAGCTCTCAAAAATCCTGATTTGGCTGAAATGTTTCAAAAATGCTTGGAACTTGTTCCGAATGTTATGGAATCTATGAGCTTCTTCTATGTCGATAAATATGGAAAAGTTGAAAATGTTGTTGCTGCTTCGTTCATTCAACAAATTCTTAGACAATCACGTTCTGAAAATGCTGAAGATGCATTATTTGCAAAGGTATATTTAGTTTTTTTCAACAAATTTTTTTTGGATATATTATATCCCATCAGCGTAGTTAATATTCTATTTGTAACAAACTTCTATTATAGATTTATGAATGGGCTAAATATGATTGTCGACATCGTGGTCTTAAAGAAGAATCAAACAATATTAAAGAAACAATGAAAGATCTTCTTCCATATATTCGATTTGGAAATTTAAAGCCTTACACTTTGGCTACAATTGTTCGTTCAAACAATTTATTGCCTCTTGAAGAACTTGTAAGCTATCTTTGCAATGTTGCTGTCAAAGAAAATCAACCGGATGAAAATTTAAATGTTTAAACTTAATAACTAATTTTTTAACACTTTTTTTTTGATAACGATTTTTGTAACTGTTTCTTTTTTTTATATCATTTTTTAACGTTTTTTGTTTCACGTTTTTAATCATTAAAGTTTTTGTTATTTTTAATTTTGTTTATTTATTATACCATTTGGAAAAGATACATTATGCTCAAAAGAGGTTTTTTTTGTTATAAAATTAATTAAAGCATTGCATGTTGCAGTATCCTTTTTTTCGAGGTCATACTTAAATTAGATATACAGCTGCAGCTGTATATGGTTTTTTTTGGCACGATGAGTCGCTTATTCATTCATTTATCCTTTGTTTTTGTCATACTCTTTTTCACAAAAATTTTTTTCCAGATATTATTGATCAAAAATCCTTTATTTTTTTAAACGTCTTTTTGTATTTTATTACAGCAGTTCAAATAAACTCAAATTCGTTTACAAAAAATGCCGGCAGTAAGCCTTGCCTCAATTTCTGGATCATTAAATACTAAAAATTCAACCGTTACAAAATATTTTATCCATGATAAAATTGTTCATATTTGTTGTACTCCAAAAAATGAAGATACTCTATTTATAAAATTTAATTTTATGCAAAAATATTACGTTGATATGACTTTTCAAGATACAGGTAAAATATAAAGGGGATACAACATCTCCATCTTTTTGGTATGCAGACGTTTCCCTGACTGACTTTTCCCTGACTAAGTTGTTTCTTTAACTAAATCAGTTCCATGACTGGACATTTCCCTGACTTTTTTTTAAATTACAAAATTGGGTTTTTATAAAAAAATTTTTCTTTTCCAGAATGAATTGACAATCTGCCTAAACTTTGACCGACGTAAATAGCGATTCTAAATCTTGTCCCCAAGTCTTGGTCCCCGAATTCGCAGTGCCGTAATGTTTAGAAACTACTTTAGAAGTTTGTAATATATGATTAAGTTGTATTTTGATGACTCAGTTTATTGGTTTTACCCGCCCCACTATCCCATGTACTAAGTTATGGGTTCTTAGGGTTTCCTCAGGGTTTCTTAGGGTCTCTTAGCAACACCGTATTTAGGGGGGCGGGGCACTTGGGGCTCGTGCCTTCCTCGAAATTCAGGAATTTCCTTTGAACTTTTGCCGCTTCGTGTTGGCGACGGCAAAAAATCAAAGGTATGCCCCCCCCCCCCTCCGGAATTGTTTTCTGTATACGGCCTTGTCTCTTAGTAGTTCTGACTATGGCAATCGAACAACTGTGTTTGGTCAGCTCAATAAATATAGTTGACCGATAGAATCTAACGCGGAAATAAAAAGTAGATTTCTCTATGTTTTTTAGTTAAAGACAGGGTTCTAAACATTAGGGCACTGCGAGGGACCAAGACTTGGGGACAAGATTCAGAATCGCTATTTACGTCGGTCAAAGTTTAGGCAGATTGTCAATTCATTCTTGGAAAGCAAAAAATTTTTATAAAAACCCAATTTTGTAATTTAAAAAAAAGTCAGTGAACTGATTTAGTCAAGGAAACGACTTAGTCAGGGAAAAGTCAGTCAGGGAAACGACGCTCAGTGAAATGTCAGTCAGGGAAATGTCAGTCAGGGAAATGTTAGTCAGGGAAATAAAAGTCAGGGAAACGTCGACTAATCCATCTTTTTATCATTTATTTACAGCCAGGATTTTTTTGCCAAAAATACAGTTACATACATCTTAGCTCTGTAATACCAAAATCCGGGTAAAAATTACAGTTGTAAAAATATTCTTTTTTTTAACGCATTAACTTTAAAAAAATGTTATGAAGAAAAATCAGGCACTTCTTTACCTTTGTCCCCCTCCTTAATACATTTTCCATTCACAAATTTGCATAAAATTTTAAAAAGTGCCTAAATACGACCTATTTCGTTAAAATGTAATACAAAAAATTTTTTAGAGATTAAAATACACAAAATTTCAATGTGTGCATTTTATGTGATTACAACAAAAGATACCATAAAATTTCGATTGGATTTATTTCCTTCATCTGATATTGATGGATTACAATCAAAGATAAAATGTCCAATAACTGATAATTTTAAAACTGGCATAGTTACTGTTACAAAGGATATCCGTCCTAATCCTCAATTCAAAGTGGATAATACAAAAAAGAAAATAAAAAATGATATTAATAAAAATGATAAAGAAGAATTAAATTCAAATATTTTGATAGATATTCCGGTAAAGAAAGAAGAAGAAAAATGCATAAAAATTATTGATGCAAATAATAAAAGCAAAAATATTGGAATTTTGATGAATCCGTTGAATCGATTTGGATTGCCTTATCATAATCAAAATCAAGAAAATGAAGAATCAGAAATTTGTGAATTTTTCGATGACAAATGTAGAGATATCACGTTAATTATTATGGTATCGGTGCTTGTGTGTATTCTATTGTTCTTTGCTACATGCCTTTACTTCTTTTTGATAGGTGTTTGGCCTAAATAAATTGAAGTTTTATAAAACATAAAAGCTATTAAAAATTATTGTTATCAGTGCCATTGCTAAAAATTTAATAAATAAGTTCCAAATTGGACTGGTAGTCCCGGCCAGTCAGGTACTTAATTTTGTTGGTTTGAATGGCACGTACTAAAATGCGGCCGAGGCCAAAAACCTCTTTTGAGCATACGCGATAAAAGTGACTAAAATGCGGCCGCGGCCCTAATAAAATTTTCAAATCTAGAGATATCGGGCTAAGAATAATGTGTGAACAATATTCTTATCGAAATTCATATCCCCAGTTTTTAAATACTCATTATCGTTCAGGATAAAAATTTTAAATTTTTCATAGGGCCGCGGCCGCATTTTAGTCGCTTTTTTTCGCGGCCGCATTTTAGTACGTGCCGGTTTGAATACGTGACAGAAATCTAGAAAAAATCCCTAGTCCCGCAGACAGGACCTGGTCTTAAAAAATAGTCCTCCGCTACGCCAAATCCCCAAAACAAAATTACAGTATTCTGATATTGAAAAACATTTTATTAATCTTTGATATATGTTTATAAAAAGTAAGCATCAAAGAGTTATTTATAAAATGAAATTTTTTATTAATTAATAACAACAAATAAAAAAACACATTCTTTTTTACACAAAAAATTTTTTTATAAAATATTAAAGCAAAAAAAACATTTAAGCGGCAACCTGCTTTTCAAGATCGTCAAAACTTTTCTTTTCAACATCAATGAAATCTTTCTTCTCGAGATCAAAATGCTTTGGTTCGATATCATTGAAATTTTTGTTATCAAAATTTTTATATTCTGTTTCTTGAATGAATGGAAGCTTGGATTTTGCTAATGTTATAACTCTATAAAAAAAAGATGTTTGAATAAAATAAACTTTGCTAATTTTTTAAAAACTTACTTTTCAGTGTATTCATTTGAGAGGCAACATTTTCGATCATCTTTTTTGGTTCCAGCTACAGCAGCAGCGGCAGCAGTAACTGACTTTTCTTCTGCAGAAACTTTTTCAGAAGAAGATTTTCCCAAAACTCTTTTAACTAAACGACAGCTTTTTGTCATTTTTTTTAGAATAAAATATAATACTTTGTCTGAATTTTTTTAACATTTTTTGGAATCTTTTATATTCCCCCTTTTTTTTCGGTGGCGGTGGTGGTCAGTCAAATGTTCGCAGATAAACGTGTTTTTTTTTCTTCTCTTTTAAAGATATCCCTTGAGGCGGATATAAAGAATATAAATAAATATAAGGAAATTGCGGATAAAAAAAATAAAGGGGAGTAAAGAAAGATTAACCACAAAAAAATATAAATATGAATGAATCACTTCAAATAATCCAAAAACACGCTTCCCCTTTTTCTTCTTCTTATGAATCATTCGGGCCGAATGATTCGGGGAAAAAAGAAAAGAAGAATCAAAAGAAATGCAATGAAATGGAACGTGATGTTAAAAAAAAGTGATGTCAGATTTAAATAATTTTGGAAAAGATATTGATTGCTAAAAGAGTTGTAAGCAAATTTTTGTTTCTGAGACAGTTAACTGCTTATAATTTAAATACCAAAAAAAATTACACTACACAATTTTGTTTGAGAGAAATCAAAGAAATATACTGTAATTTATTAAAATGAAAAAGTTTGATGAGAAAATCAGCGAAAGTCTGCTCCAAGGCTCCAGCGCAGGAGCCACAATAACACTGTACTTAATATATTTTCCGGTTACATCAAAAGTTTAAAATTAAAATTTTTTTCTTTTTACAAAACGGATTACTTAAATATTTTTTTCATCACATCAATGTTTAGAAAAAATGCGTGTTGGAATACTGTACTTTTTGGTTTACTGTAATAACTTTATTTACATGTCATTTTTTTCATAAGAATCTGATTTTAAATCTATCTATATTTTGTTCCTATATTTTTAAACAAATAAAAAAAGTGTGTCAAGTAAAATGAAATGAATCCTTTAAAGTTTTTCATGTTGTTTCTTTTGAAATTTTGCATAAAATAACAATTTTAAAATTGAGTGATATTTGTTTTACCACGTGTGTCGACAAGCATCTTTCTTTCTCCGGTATAGCGCGTTTTTCATTAGTATTTTTATAAACTTTTTTAAACTTTAAATATAACTAAAATAACTAAAAAAAAGCTGATCAAAGTACATTCTTAGTCTTGCTTCTTTTTTTTGCCAAACGTTATTCAATGTTGTACAACAGCAGAAAAACATAAAAAAAGCGCGCGCGTTTGTCCCAATCTTTTTTTTTGTTTTTTGTCCTTATCATTTTAATTATTTTTTTGTCCCACTTTCTTTCTTTCAAATATATTTTGTGTTATTCTCTCTACAAATCACCCCAAAAAGCTTTAAATAATATATATATATTTGATGATAAAGTTTACATTAAATTCAAATTTTTCCAACCATGTATATAAATCAAAAAGTTTTATTATTCTTCTTCAACGTTTACAGCTTTCTACAATCCCAAATACTACTACAAAATCAACAGCTGCAGCAGCAGTATCAAAAATGATAGAAAAATATATTAATGAAACAAATGAATCAAATTTATTTACAACTCCTGTAACAATTAAAACAAAAAATAATGACATTGTTAAATTGGATGCAATTTTTCAAGTTTGTTCTTTTTATTGCATGGCATTGTAATTTGACTTCTTAATTTATTTTTTTGCAGGATACAAAACCAGAAGGATCAAATCTTGGAACGGTTGTAAATTCACATGGAGCACCCGGAAGTCATAAAGATTTTAAATATATTAATCCAAAGTTGGAAGAATCTGGTGTTCGCATTGTTGCTGTTAATTTCCCTGGTTGTGGATATACTGAATGTAAGAGATTATACATATCCTGATATTGTAAAAGAATGCATTTTTTTAGATGATGAACGTCTGCAAAATGATAACTATGAAAGAATTCAATTTGTTCAACAAATAATTGATGCATTAAATCTTTCCCAAAAACTTATTTTTATTGGGCATAGTCGTGGATCAGAAAATTCATTAAAAATGGCTGCTAATAATCCGGTAAATTTTTTAAAAAATGTTGTAAAGTATTACTGTAGCATGCGGTTAAAGAATTAATTGTTTTTTCAAAACATTTTGTTTTTATACTGTAATAAATTTTTGTAGGAAAAGTCTGCTGGCATAATTTCGGTAAATCCAATTGGAATACGGCCACATCGTGGAACGAAACCAATATTTTTATTTCATTTATTAGCATTTTTATGGCGAATTCAATGGCTAAGATTCTTTTCAAATTGGTTAATGTATCAAAGTTTGTTCATTTAGCAAGCAAAATATTATATATTGTAATCTTTTAGTTTATAATAAATTTGCAAGATTTAAAGTTAATAATGGTGAAATTTGTGGTGTTGCAATGAATTTAATGGCGGGCTTACAGTATTCTGATGCATTACCGTATATTGAAAAATTTAATCAATCAAATGCAAAAGCTATTTTATTATATGCTGGAAAGGATTGGCTTATTGAGCCATCAGTGAGCCGAGAATTTCGAAGCTGTTTTAAAGATAATATTGAAGTTGTAAGTGGTTTTTTTTGGGGCGTTTAATACCTTTTTATTAAACAAATATTTATAGATAAGTAAACATCGTGGAGATGATTCAGAGACAACTGAAAATGTTGTAAATGAATTGAAAAATGGAAGAAAAACTATTGGAGTTTTTTGTCAAAGAGATGGCCATTTTTTGCAGAAAGATCGCGCCGATCTCATTGCTGAAGCAGTTTTAACAATTTTAAAAAATCATTCAGAAAATTCTAGGCAAAATGCTTAACTAAAAAAATAGTTTTTTTATAATCGTCTTTCTTTAATTGTATCTTTAGTGCAATATTTTCTTTTTAAAATAATAAATTTTTTACCATTACGTCACGCAATTTCGACAAATGCAAGCAAAAGTTTTTGAAATAAAAAAGAAATTTTTATTGTTGTTCTTTGCCTGATCGTCAGGTTCATCCTTTCGTAAAAAATCGAATATGCGAAATATAACAATTAAAATTGTCGACACAAGTCACCATCAGAAGCATTTAAAACCCTTAATAATGGCGGCACCGCTTTTCATCTAATAATTATTTCGTCTAACAATCATTTCATCTAAAAACAGTTCAGCTAGGCAAAATTTATTGATTTATTAAAATTATTAGGTCAGTCCAATATTTCATAAATTTAAGCTAACAAGGGAACACCGCTAACTGTTTTTGGAAATTTTACTCGAAAGTTCACTCAAATTGTAGGTATGGTATAGGAAATGAATGTGTAAAAGTATTAGCGGCCAACAGGGATGTCAAATGCGGCGGGAAAACATGGCCGGCCGCGGCCGCCGGCGAAAAATCGGCCGCCGTGCCGGCCGCGCGGCCTAAAATTATTAGCCGGCCGGCCGTGCGGCTTATATTTTTCTTTTTTTGTGTGGGAAAAACAAAGAATTTCACAAAAATCGTCGGCCGTGCCGGCCGCCGGCGAAAAAAACCTTGCCCGCCGGCCGCAGGCGCGGCCGGCATGCGGCCGGCGGCGGCGGCCGTCTGCATTTGACATCCCTGGCGGCCAACGTTAAAAAAAAATTTTTGTTTTAACGTGGTCAGAGCGCAACGCTTTCCCTTTCTTTGGTCACTTTTGCAAAAAAAGGGTCAAAAAAAGGAAAAAAAAGGTGCGTGTTTCAAAAAAAAGATTTAATACGTAAATTATAATTTTATTGCAATATTTTGGTCACAAATTAAAGTAGAAGACCTGGGGAATGCATTGATCCTAAATTTATAATTTTTGGTAAAATTTTTACAGTAATTTTTTGATGTGGTAAAATGCGATTTTACCAGTTGAATATTACAAAAACTTTACTTTTTTTTTAAAAACTGATATTTCCATCGTGTTCAGCATGTTAAAGAGTACTATAAATCGAAGTTTTATAAGAAAAAAATGGTTAAATTTTTTAAAATTTTATTTTGAATATTTTTTTATATGGCAAAATTACTGTAAAATAAAATTACAAAAAAGCTAGGTCCTAATTTAAAAAAAGGCTCTGTTTATCGGATTCCCCATCCTCGAAAGTACTGATGTGCAAATAATGATATATACAAATTTAATGGTTCCAAAGTTCTGATGCGTTTTTGTTTTTACGTCAAAACCTATATGTCCAACATCAAAAAATTTTTGTTTTTGCTGTTTCTGAAGCTTTAAATTGCTTCATTTATGTTTAAATGAAGCAGTTTAAAGCTTTAAAATATATAAACACGTTTCTAATAGTTATTCGCTTTAAACATGGTTTTGTGATCAATTTTGAATTACGAGTTTTTCACAGGGGGGACCAAGGCAGAAACATGAAAAAAATATTTTGTTAAAAAAAGCTAGTTTTTCTTTGAATGTTGCAGAATTAATACTTACTACGACATATTTCTTCATATTCGTGTTAAAAAGTTGCAAAAAAACAAAAATTGCATTTTTTTATGTTTTGGTCTAATCAAATACCCACACATTAAAAACTGATATATATAACAAGATTTCAATGTTCAATTACTATTATTATCGCTTAATATATGTTTTTTTATATTTATAAATATAAATGAAGCAATTTAAAGCTTCAGAAACAGCAAAAACAAAAATTTTTTGATGTTGGACATATAGGTTTTGACGTAAAAACAAAAACGCATCAGAACTTTGGAACCATTAAATTTGTATATATCATTATTTGCACATCAGTACTTTCGAGGATGGGGAATCCGATAAACAGAGCCTTTTTTTAAATTAGGACCTAGCTTTTTTGTAATTTTATTTTACAGTAATTTTGCCATATAAAAAAATATTCAAAATAAAATTTTAAAAAATTTAACCATTTTTTTCTTATAAAACTTCGATTTATAGTACTCTTTAACATGCTGAACACGATGGAAATATCAGTTTTTAAAAAAAAAGTAAAGTTTTTGTAATATTCAACTGGTAAAATCGCATTTTACCACATCAAAAAATTACTGTAAAAATTTTACCAAAAATTATAAATTTAGGATCAATGCATTCCCCAGGTCTTCTACTTTAATTTGTGACCAAAATATTGCAATAAAATTATAATTTACGTATTAAATCTTTTTTTTGAAACACGCACCTTTTTTTTCCTTTTTTTGACCCTTTTTTTGCAAAAGTGACCACGCGTCGCGCTGTGCGTGGTCCCCCCTTTGAAAAAAAAATAATCATCGAATTTTTAGAGCTTTAATTGCAGATTATAATTTTTTGGCTGCTGCAGTGTAAGAAAAAAGAGAGAACATAAAATATTGCATCATCCTTATTTTTTTCGTCAAAGCTTGTAATGTTTACTTTCTATTCTATTCTATTTTTTTTTTTTTTACGAAGATTGATAGTTCAATTTTGTAAAAATTAAAGAGAATGCTTGGTGTTGAAGATTGACTTTCTTATATGTTCATGTTTCGTTTGTTTTTTTGCGGCTGTGATAAAGTTGAAATTAAATCAATTTATATTGTTGAAATTGTTTAATGTAATAAATGTAAGTCTATATCACTAATTTTAGATGGCAACAAAAGATGATTGTTTGTCTTTTAAAGATAAGCATAAAGGTGTTGCTGAAAATGTATCTGGTGATAAATACAGTAACCTCAATTTAAATAATCAAAATCATGATTGTGTCTTTGAAGAAATTTTTCGTCCAAAAAATATTGCATTTGATAACAAAAAATCACAAAATTACGGTAGAAATTAGGCTGCAATACTTTTTATAATATTTAAAAAAAATTATTAGAATTTATTATCATTGTTTTTCTTTGTTTTGATAATAGTTTTTGAAACTCAGGCTCAAAAGTATTGCAGCCATATCATAATTGTTAGATTTATCTCATTCAAAAGATTTACGATCTGAAACACATTCATGGAATAAATTTAATAAACGTTCGTCAACAACTTTTTTGAATCTTAATAATGATTTTGAAGCAAGAAATGAATTTAAAAAAGCAAAAAGTGCCAACAATAGCACTCTTTCCCTTCATATTGCAGCTTACGAAAATTCTACTGAAGTTGCAGCAAATTCACATAATCGAGAAAGAGCAGATGAAAGAAAATGGAAAAATCCAAAACATTCATTTACCCGTTCAAAGGATGTTATTGAAGTTAGTTTTTGTAAATTAATGAGATTCCTACTTTATTTTTTTACAGAATCTTTTTGAATTTCCAAGACAACAAGAAAATGAAAAAACTAAAACCCCTGAAGTTGCACAATTTAAAGCATCTCAAAAATTACTCAATCCTAACGAATCAAGTTTAACACGGCAAGATTATTATTTTTTATTTTTTTTATTTGCATGCCCGAACACATGCTGATAAACAAACAAAATAAATGAATTACAGTACAATTAAACAGTACACTAAAAAAACAATTTAATACAATTACATTAATAAATAAATTTTCCAAACTTCGAAACTTTAAACTTAAAGTGTTAGAAGGTAATTTTTAAACTCAATATGACTAGTATATTGCATTTTTCTAGGTAATTTGAGGTACTTTGAAGTGGTGTTGAAAGTAAAGAAACTTGTTCGAATAGTTGACTTTCCCATTGGTATAGATATTTTTTGGTTTGATCCCCTTGTAATGGGCACCCTTTTAGAAAGACAAGTTTTGAAATTTAAACTACCATTAATGTAGTCGCTCACTGAAAAAAAAGTATGCCAAATACACCTAAAAATAGATCTATATTTACTCCTTTTAGGAGTAAATATCGTCTTTTTTTTGTTAAGGAGTATCCATTTTTTGTACCTCTTTAACATAGACTAACATTTACTCCGAAAAAGACGACATTTACTCCTAAAAGGAGTAAATATCGATCTATTTTGTTTAGGAGTGTCCATTTTTTGCACCCATTTTTTTCAGTGCTAAGAAATTGTAAGTCATACTTATTCCTCCTAGATTCTAACGTTTCAATTTTAACATCAATTAACTCTCCAAGCCTGATTAGTTTATCCTCGTAGGTTTCGTTTGAAAATTCTCCTAAATTGTTGCAACGTAAAAAAATTTTTCTAATGGCTACTCGCTGGACTTTTTCAAGTTTAATCAATCAATTTTTTCTTAGTTCGATTGAATACCGGGGTAGAAAATTCAACAAGTGGTCTAACATAAGTTGAATACATATGATACAATATATTAGGAGAAGTAGATTTAAGACCATTAAACAACATAAAGAATGCCCTAAAGCTTTTTTGGAAATGTTGCCCACATGTTTATCCCAACTCAAATCATCAGATACAATTAATCCTAAATCTCGAACAGAAGATTAATTGTTAGCATTTGACCCAGATATTATAATTAGCTCATCGTTTTTCACAGTTGCACTTTCCGCTAGTTGGAACGAACCCAAAAATTTGTCGAAGAAAAATAAACTATCGAAGAAGCGTTCTCGACACGAAAACTCTTCGATAAAACAAAAAAAATTTTAACGACTGAAGTGTGAGAGAGACTCAGTGAATAATTTCATTTTTGTCATCAAATACAGAAAAATCCAATTGTGCGAAAACTACGCAACTGCATTTCCGCGCAAAAGAACATACGAAGAAGCTAAATCAAATATATAAAAGAAACTCTGGAAATGTGTCGTAAAAAATGCCGTTAATTTTTTTACTACACATTTTTTGTTGGTTGCGGTAATGTTTAGTTAATTAGTCTCACAACGAAAAAAAAACAAACTATGAGCTAATTTTTTTTTCGTCGGTTTTTCGGATCTTGTTTGGTGCATAATATATATATCATTTATTACACTGTATCTATGTTCTTCTCCAACATTATTAGTTTAATTTGCCACATTTGCTTTCTATGTTTGTAGAAATCGTGATATACAACAAAATTATTGTTAAATTTTTATCAAACTTAATTTTTTGGAAAAGCTTTAATTTCGCGCATTTTTTTGTGTATTATAAAAAAAATATTTAAAGTGTTTCTTTAATTTTAACTTTAAAACTTTATAGGCTTTTTAATATGTCAACGAGAACCAGACGATCCCGTGGGGGAGCTGCTGGTGAAAATGCTTTCAATCCTGCAATGATACAATTATATCCAGTTGCTAAATTGCGAGAAGAATTAGCAGCACGAGGTCTTGATACAAAAGGAAATAAACAAACGCTTGCAGATCGATTACAAGAATCATATGAAAATTCTTCGATAATATGCTTTGATAATTCACCAAATCGTCCGGCGCCTTCTCAAGCTCGAAAGCCTCCTCCGGTTGCAAAAAAGCCAGTTGAAGAGCCGCCAATTTTGGAAAAACATACAGAAAAAGAAAAATCTGAAGAACGTTCAAATGTAAATTTGGAAAAAGATACCGTTCAAACGTCGTTAAATAGTCCAACTCCTTCTCAAGTTCAAAAGCTTCCAGTTGATGAACCGCCAATTTTGGAAAAACATATAGAAAAAGAAAAACCTGAAGAACGTCCAAATTTAGATTTGGAAAAAGATACCGTTCATGTGTCGTTAGATGCTCCAACGCCTTCTCAAGTTCGAAAGCCTGCACCTGCTGCCAAAAAGCCCGTTGAAATGCCGCCGAATTTAGAAAAAGATAACATTGAAACGTCTTCTCAAGCTCGAAAACCAGTTGCAACAAAGCCCGTTCAAAAGCCGCCAATTTTGGAAAAACATATAGAAAAAGAAAAGTCTGTAGAAAAAGAAAAATCTGAAGAATGTTCATATGTAAATTTAGAAAAAAATACCGTTCAAGTGTCTTCAAATCGTCGAACGTCTTCTGGAGTTCAAAAGCCTGCACCGGTAGCAAAAAAGCCAGTTCAAATGCTGCTGAAATTAGAAAGGGATACCATTCAAACTTCGATAAATAGTCCAACGTCTTCTCATGCTCGAAAGCTTCCTCCCTTTATAAAAAAACCAGTTCAAATGCCGCCGAATTTGGAAAAACATACAGAAAAAGAAAAATCTGAAGAACGTTCAAATGTCGGTTTGGAAAAAAATACCGTTCAAACGTCATTAAATCGTCGAATGTCTTCTGAAGTTCAAAAGCCTGTACAAATTTCAAAAAAGCCAGTTCAATTGCCGCCGAATTTGGAAAAACATAAAGTTCAAGCGTCGTCCAATCAACCAACAACTTCTCAAGTTCGAAAGCCTGCATCTGTTGCAAAAAAGCCATCTACTGTTAGTGTTGATATTTTGGATTCCATTATTGGTGATCAAACAGTTTTATTACATGAAAAATTTAAAACTGAACAAGAAAAATCTGAAGAACGTCAAAATTTGGAATTAGAAAAACGAAGAAAAAGTATTCATGCATTTCATTTACCACCAATGGAAAAACGTCCTAGAGATGCCAGCTCTCGCCCAATGCCAATCATAGGTAAAAAAATTTAATATACATGTAATTTTAAAAATACAATTGACAATTTTTTTAGATTTCGATTCTCCAACATCTCTTTCTCCTGTGTCAAAATCAACTTCAAATTTTCCTGATCCTCGGTTGACAACTTCAAAAACTATAAAATCGGATGAAATTGAATCACCTGCTTCTGCTTCATCACCATCACAAACTCCAAAATCTACTGATATTTATCAACTTACTTGTGAAGAAAAATTGAGACGTATTTTTCCAGCCCCGATTCCATTGCTTTCAGAAAAATCAGCTTTGAAATCTGGTAGTAGTAGCAGTGAAAATGTTGTAAATTTACCGCCTCCACCACCTCCTCCTGGACCACCACCAGCAAATGCAAAAAGACTATCAACTGGACCACTTGCAAAGAAATCCAAATCTGTTGTTGATGCTTTACCACCTCCTCCTCCACCATCAATGCCACCACCACCAACAGCAAAAAGGATATTTCCACAAAAACCATCAACTCCAATAATTTCAGATTTACATATTACTAAATCTATGAATGATGTAAACGAAAGAACTGCTGTTACATCTTCAGTAACCGTGCCACATGAAAATGTAACTCTAGTTTCTTCTTCTAGTTTACCGAATGTAAATCCTTCAGAAGATGAAAGCAATAAAGGAGAAGAACCCATGGATATAGATGAGGAGGATGATGAAAAATTAAAATCAAGTTCTCAATCAAATGAAATAATTATTGCTGAAGCAGTCACATCAAATGTTGCAGAACAAATTGATAATGTTGTTACAAAAAGAGAAAATGAATCAGATGGTGAAACAGAAATATGCCAACATTCTGATACACTTACAACTTTACCAGAAACTGGTAATCATCTTGATGCTATGGAAGTTGATGCAACAGAAAAAGATGTTGATGAAACACCGTTTGTAAATGGTGAATCAAATTTATACACTATTGATATTGATAATGTTGATGATGGTGGATATGATCCTGTAAGTAAACTATGTCGAATGCATATATTCATTAAAAATTAATTTTTTTTAGCTTCACGCTTCATTGGTTGTACGAAATCGAAAATCTCTTTTAGCAGAAGAAGGAGCAACAACGGATGAAAGTGATTCGGATGAAGAATCTTCTGAGGGCAGCAGCGATGACAGTTCATCTGATAATGAAACAAATGATAAAAGCCTTTCTGAACTTATACCTGAAGTTGGTCCAAATGAAATCAAAGAGGAGTCAAATGAAAAAAGTACCGTACCTCGGTTAGCTGCACCTTCGTTACTACAAAAAGCAAATGCAATTCTTCAAGATATTGAAAATTGTACTGACATTTTTTTTATCAACAAAATTATCTTATTTTCATTTTTAGCACAGATACAAATTCATCAAGAAGAATTTGTGGGCGATTATCAAGCAATTGAAGAAGAGAAAGCTCCTGTTGTATTTCATGGTGAACCTGTTCCAGATGACGAAGATGATGATGACGCTTTATTTGAAATGGCTGCAGGTTTACCTAAAAAGAAAAGAGAAGCAAAACCGATTGAAGAAGAGCCGTTACCAGATGAGCAATTTGTTGAGCTTGATTATTGTTTGTTAAAAAATATTTAATATTATTATTTTAATATTAATTTTTTTAGATAACGCTGATATTAATATTAAAGCAAATGTACAAAATAAATGGCTTATTGATCCAGATAATGGTGATGGTTTTGCATTGATGTTTGGTGGTGTACGATCTAATTATGGCATTATTGCACCATCAACAGGAGGAATTATTCCACGAATTGCTTTTCAAATTCAAATTACTGAATTTCTTCCATTAAAGCATGTTCCATTTGAAGAAATGGATCCTCATGATGTTCGCATGGGCTGGTCCGTACAATCTGCTTCTACTGTGCTTGGTGAAAGTCAAAAATCTTATGCATTTTGTTCAATGGGAAGAAAGCTTAATGATGGAGTTTTTCGTAAATATGGAGATATGTTTCAAAAAGATGACATTATTACATCAATTCTTGATTTTGACAAACAAGAAATTAGCTATTACAAAAACGATACTTTTCTTGGTGTTGCTTTTTCAAATGATTTATTTTCACCTGGTGATCTGGTTTTTCCACATATTTCCATAAAAAATTGTAAAGTTATGGTAAATTTTGGTTTAGAATGTCCTGAGTCTGGTAGTGTCGATAAATGGAAGTAAGCTCTATTTATATCTACATTGATTTATTAAAATAGAATTTATTTAATTTTATAGACTTCCTGAAGCTGAATTGGATACGGTATTTGCCGCAAAATTCGATAAATCTTATCTCAAAGCAACTACTCGTCCTCCAAATGATAAATCTGAATGTACCGTAATCATGATGGTTGGGCTTCCGGGAGTTGGAAAAACTACGTGGGTAAAGAATTATTTACGTGATCACCCTGAAGAAAAATGGATTCATATCAATATTGAATCATTTCTTTCTGCAATGAAAGTGAATGGTGTTCAAAGAAAACGCGTTTCAACAAGATGGGATATGATATTAGGTATATTTTTTAATTTTGGGGAGATAGTTTAGTTTAACATTATTTATTTTTAGGGCTTGCTGCAAAAGCTTATACTAGAACTTTAACATTAGCTTGTCGAAGAAGGCACAATTATATTATTGACCAAACAAATTGCAATAGAGATAACAGAAAACGTCGACTGAATTTATTCGAAGGATTTCATCGAAAATGTGTTGTAATTTGCCCAAGCGATCAAGTTGCTGAAGAAAGAAGATTGCGAAGATCAGATCCTGCTGGAGAAATGCCTGTTGAAGCTCTGTTAGAATTAAAAGGTTTGTTGTTTGTTAAGAATATTTTTAAGAGATTAATTTTCGCCGATTTTAGCAACAATGTCTTTACCGAATCCTGAAGTGGAACCAGTTGAAGATGTAGCATATATTGAACCACCACTGGAAAGAATTTCAGAAGCTATTGATCTTGTTGAAAGATATAATCAAGAAGGACAACCGTGGATAAGAAAACATAAAAAGTTTCGTTCAAATAATTCATTCATAAGTGATAATCGTGGACATTCAAATAATTGGGTTGGTGGTGATTCTCGACGTCATACTGGTGGTGGAATGAATAACACTGTAGGTGGAGGAGGTCGAATTCAACATCTAAATTCTAAATCAAATACAACTCATGATCATCCAAATGCTGAAAATTATTTACAAATTTCTCTTGGTCCAACAATTGGCCATATGTCATCTCCTTCACCATCGCCGGTTACTCCACCTGTTAGAATAGGATTTCCGTCTACGCCCATGTCGGGAATGAATTCACCAATGATCGGAATGAATCCTCCTCCTCCCATGATTGGCATGACTCCTCCTCCTCCAATGATTGGAATGAATCATCCTCCAATGATTGGCATGAATTCTGCTAATCAATCCATGAATCATAGCCCAAGTTTACAAATTCAAGTCGATTTCAGTGTTCCACCTCCGGGTTACATTCCACAAAATTCTGCATCTTCTCAACCATCTGGTTGAATTTTTTCTCATATGTTTTTGTTATATTAATTGTTAATTTTTGGTCTCGTTTTTATTTTGCATCATTTTATAAAAATAAAAGAAACTCGTTTTTATTAAAGGGAGTGTCGCAGCCAGTGTAAAATTCATTTTCACTATCTATGGCGGTACCTCCTAGCGCGACAATTTCTCCCCACTGTTTTTGCTGCAATTTTTTTGCAAATGTTTTTTTTGATGACAGCCAAACAAATTTTCATCAAAAACAGTGGGGAGAAATTGTCGCGCTAGGAGGTACCGCCATAGATAGTGAAAATGAATTTTACACTGTCTGCGACACTCCCATGTAATTTTTAAATAAGTGAATATTCAGAAATCACGGAGCCAAAAATTTTCAACCCCCCCCCCCGTGACCAAACATTAAAGGCTTTTCCCGACACAACATCAAAGCTCGTAACGGTTTGGTCTACCTCCTTTCCTTGGTTATGTGATTTCTGGACATTTCCAAATATCGGAAAGGGAACGTCCAGATCCGACGTCGACAAAAAATCAAAATTTTTTCCACCCATAAAATCAGATGAACGTCGGATATGAACACAACCCACCCCCACAGCGTTGGCTCGGATTTTTAAAAAAATTTATTAAAAAGTCAAAACAAAAAAAAATTTTTTTTTTTAAATAATAAAACAGTTAAATTTAAGCTTTTTTAAAAACATTTTAATAAGCACATGGATCAGAGGATGTATTCTTTCCATTTGTTTAAGCCAATTGTTTCTCGTTTAGTTTTATACGGAAACTGTGATTTGCCACAACAAAAAAATGGTACTTTTTTCTAATTTTAGACTTATCTAATTTTATGAAAAAAAATTTGTCTTTTTTAAAAATCGTCCTCACTTAAATTTCGGTGAAAGGAATTTTAGCTTTTTGAAAACCCTCATGAAAATATTAGTAAAACCGTTTTTGAATTTTTAACAAATCATCCTCACTGATGATGACTATAGTCATGACTAGGGATTGGATACCGTACCGTTTTTCGAAAAATGCGGTAACGGTAAAATACCGTTTTTGTAAATTGTCACGGTACGGTATTACGGTAATATCGCGGTATTACCGTAATACTGTCCATTATAACATGTCCCCAAATAAATACCAAGTTTTATTGTATAAAAGCTATATTAGAAATCGAGCAGAAAAGCAACTGAGTTTTTATGAAAAACAATAAACTCTAGATTTATTAATAATTTATTAAATTTTTTAATAATTTCCTCTGAAAAAGACTATTTTAGTGGCAAACTGATTGACCTTTTTCTAAAGAATAATTCATGGAAATATCTTTCCAAATTGTGCATCAAAAAAACAAACTTTCATAAAAATAGTTCACGGTACGGTATTGCGATATTTTTGGCGGTACTGAAACCTTCGCGGTACGGTATCCGATCCCTATTAAGGACAGTTTTAAGAAAATGTCGTTTTCTAAAACGCAAAAAAATAATTTTAAAGACCATGTTTTATAAAAAACAAAAACTGGTAATAAAAAATGAATAATTTTTTGTAGTCTCCTCACATTTGTGGAAAATGAGGAACAAAATGTCACTTTTTCTTTTGCATCAAGATTTTTGCAGCTTCGAAAAAACATTTGAAATTTTTAATCATTTAAAAGTGAAAGCATCAATAATTTTTGTCGACGTCAGATTTGTTAAAACCCCATCCACCCATCAGCGTCGAATTTGGCTTACCCCCACGCACCCATAAAAGTCCGACGTCGGATCTGGACGTTCCGAAACAGTAAAACGCGGGTACGGATAAAAAATTTGTGGGTTTCAAAATATGTAAAATTTGTTTTTCTAACCATTTTACATTGTTTAAATTAAATTCTACTGCTCTATTCGTGTTTTCTAACTCCGCATCCGTGTATCAGCATTTTACTGAATTTGATGGTTATGTGCAGTCCAGTGTTGGCGGTTTTTCGGTTCGCTTTTCGGTTCGGGGTTAACCAAACCCGAAAACCGGAGCCTTTCAGTTTAAATAATTTTAATTACTCATTTTTACATGGAGTTGTTCCAGATATTTCGAAGACAGCTGTTATAAAACCAGTATTTAAAAAAGGTGAAAAATCCAAAATTAGAAACTGTCGACCCATCTCTCTTACGTGCTCACACTCTCTAAAATATGTGAGAGAGTCATAAAAAACCATCTTCTACGAAAACTTGTAGCCAAAAATCGGTACTTTTATTGAATCCCTCCCCCCTATTTTTGGAAATATTTTCAAAGTCTTTTTTCTCGAAGTTTTGCCAAGTTCACATTCGAACTTGGCTAAACTTCGAGAAAAAAGACTTTGAAAAATGCAAGAGCTCATTGGAGCAACCGTTCAGCAAAGCGTTCAATGATGAAAAAAAGCCAGATTTAAGCACATTCTCTCCTTTTATATCAATTTCATGGTTGTATGCAAATTACATCATTGTGAATGATAAAAATAAACTTTTTCGCAGAAGGGGGAAATACTGTAAAAGATGGCCAAGGCCTTCTTTTACAGTATTCCCCCCCCCCTAAGATGCAGTTTCAAAAACAACAAAATTATCTAATTCATTTGTTCATTGTTTTGTTTTCGTGGCAAATGTAAATTTTGAGAAAATGATTTTTTTTTTCAAAAAGAAGGATGAAAAAAAGTTTACTGAAAATAGGGGGGGAAAGCTATAAAAGTGCCCAAAAATCTTCTTCCTCAATCTCAGCATGGTTTCTTAAAATTTAAGTCTGTCTGCACCTAATTAATACAATTTACCGACCTCTTAACATATAACTTTGAGAATAAGCTATTTACTGATATCATCTATTTTGAATTTCGACTCTGTTCCGCTGAATCTTCTCTTAGAAAGACTACAAAAAGCTGGAATTACTGGTTCATTTTTAAACTGGATTAAATCCTTCCTTTGTGGAAGAACGGCCAAAGTATGCATTGAAAAAACATTTTTCAATGCATACTTTTCTGAGCCTTTCCAAATTCCTTCAGGAGTTCCACAGAGATCTGTACTTGATCCTATTTTATTCATTTTCTTTAATAAATATCAAGACAATTATCACCATCCATAATTTGTTTTCGAACATATTGTTTTAATGTAACATCCAAGGGCTTTTTTGAAACTGGTACAGGTTTTTGAACTTCAGAAGACATTCGACGATTTAACGACGTTTGAACGGTATTTTTTCCAAACCTACGTATGAACGTTCTTTCAGCTTTCTATCAACTTAATTAATTTCTCTAAGATCCTGGCCTTTTAAGGTCATTTGAAATCTCTGAAAAAAGGAGCCCCTTATAAAAAATATTTTTTAATGGATCGTGGAGGCTCCTTTCTCCGTGTTTCAACATCCTGAAATCACTACTTTCCATTTTCCACCTATTTGAAAACATGTTGAAAAATCAAAGTAAAATCGACCTAAAATCCGTGTTTTTCCAATACATTATCGTTAAAAATATTTTCTTTGGCTTAGTTGAATTTAAAGATTTTCAAAAATTACTAATTTTTCAAATTTGGAAAAAATTGATTTGATGCTACTTGGTGTTATAATATCCACAAAGGGATGAAATAGTGACATTTAACTTAAATAATTTAAAGGAGGCGGACGCTTTACTTTTTTTCGTTTTTTCTCTGGAATGAATGAACCTGACGATCAGGCAAAAAACAATAGAAATTTCTTTTGTTCTTTGCCTGATCGTCAGGTTCATCCATTCGTAAAAAAACGAAAAAAGTAAAGAGTCCACCTCCTTTAAGCGAAAAAAATAGTTTATAACGATAATGTATTGGAAAAAACACTGATTTTAGGTTGATTTTATTTTGATTTTTCATCATGTTTTCAATTAGGTGGAAAATGGAAAGTTGTGATTTCAGGATGTTGAAACATGGCCCAAAAATCTTAAACAAACTATATTTTGTCCCAAAGATATCAAAACATTTAAATACTGCGATATTCCCAATATTTTGGTATCTCGAAAACTGATCAAAAACGAGTAAAATTGAAAAAATTGTATAAAATCGATGTCGACCCCCCGTCATTTTTTTATCAATCTAAATTGATATTTTTTACATGTATTTAACATTTGGAATGCACATTTTATTTTATCTATAAAGAAAAACCGGACTTTTTGCAATATTTCCATGTTGCTAAATTTTAAAATTTTAAAATAACCCCATATTTCGAAATCGCTGCCAATAATTCTTAAACTCACCCTGGATGCCCCATCAACATTATATTTCATAACGCAAGTCACCGGAAGTCGATATATTACGAAATATAAAAGTTATGCCTCTGGAATCATGTTGGAGATGCTAGTTGCACGTACTTTTTTATTTATGAATCGCACCCCTGCCACTCTGTGGGTTCAACATTTTCAGAATCCTCACATATTGGACCATCACACGGTGCATTATTTAGCTTTGGAGAATAAATATGCAAATTTTTGATAGAAATTTTATAGCCTTTACTTATGTGTACATTCGTGGGGCTCAACTTTTTAATTGGTTGCATTCCTGATTTTTCCCGATTTTTTGAAATTTCCGTTATATCCAATATTTTTCAATCCACGCGAAATCAGTTTCACGGGGTAGAATGCTCCAAAACTCTAGGAATATCGTTTTTCACCTAGTTTTATCGATTGGCTATAAAAGAATTGAAGAAAAAATGTCAATGTGCCACTCGATTTAAAAAATGTCGTAGAGTCTCTCTTAAATGGAAACAAAATTTTTTTTAGCGATTTTCGTGCATTTGTATTTTTGCTTACGTAAGATCTGGATATTCCCTAAGGCTGAGAAACAGTAAAAAAAATTTGTTTCCGTTTAAGCATACATAGGTTTTCGACCACGAAGAATTTAATGGTGCCATCAGTTTTTCTTTTAAAAAAAATGCCAAAGAAATAATTAGCATTTTGCCCTAAGACAAAACTAGAAAATCCCGCAATTCGCGTTTGCAAAAATTATACTTTGCCAAATATCGTACCCAAAAAAAATGAACAGTTTTCTTACTTTCGAGATACCGTTCGAACGTCGTTAAATCGTCAAATGTCTTCTGAAGGTCAACAGCCTGTACCCACTACAACGCGTTTTACTTGATTTTGCTTTTTTGTCAGAGAAAAAAAATACAAGTGAGCGCAGATTTTCGAAAATATTCGAAACGCTGCTCTCTCATTTTTTTCACTTGTCTTTTTTTCTCTGACAAAAAAGCAAAATCGTATAAAACGTTCTAGTGTGTACCAGTTTCATAAAAGGCAATTCAAATGCCGCCGAATTTGGAAAAACATAAAATTCAAGCGTCGTCCAATCAACCAACGATTTCTCAAGTTCGAAAGCCTGCACCTGTTGCAAAAAAGCCATCTAATGTTAGTGTTGATATTTTGGATTCCATTATTGGTGATCAAACAGTTTTATTACATGAAAAATTTAAAACTGAACAAGAAAAATCTGAAGAACGTCAAAATTTGGAATTAGAAAAACGAAGAAAAAGTATTCATGCATTTCATTTACCACCAATGGAAAAACGTCCTAGAGATGCCAGCTCTCGCCCAATGCCAATCATAGGTAAAAAAATTTAATATAATAATACAATTAACTATTTTCATAGATTTCGATTCTCCAACATCTCTTTCTCCTGTATCAAAATCAACTTCAAATTTTCCTGATCCTCGGTTGACAACTTCAAATCTTATAAAATCGGATGAAATTGAATCACCTGCTTCATCACCATCACAAAGTCCAAAATCTACTGATATTTATCAACTTATTTGTGAAGAAAAATTGAGACTTATTTTTCCAGCTCCGATTCCATTGCTTTCTGAAAAATCATCTTCAAAATCTGGTAGTAGTAGCAGTGAAAATGTTTTAAATTTACCGCCTCCACCACCTCCTCCTGGACCACCACCAGCAAATGCAAAAAGACTATCAACTGGACCACTTGCAAAAAAACCCAAATCTGTTGTTGATGCTTTACCCCCTCCTCCTCCACCATCAATGCCACCACCACCAACAGCAAAAAGGATATTTCCACAAAAACCATCAACTCCAATTAATTCAGAGTTACATGCACCGTCATTACTACAAAAAGCAAATGCAATTCTTCAAGATATTGAAAATTGTACTGACATTTTTTTTATCAACAAAATTATCTTATTTTCATTTTTAGCACAGATACAAATTCATCAAGAAGAATTTGTGGGCGATTATCAAGCAATTGAAGAAGAGAAAGCTCCTGTTGTATTTCATGGTGAACCTGTTCCAGATGACGAAGATGATGATGACGCTTTATTTGAAATGGCTGCAGGTTTACCTAAAAAGAAAAGAGAAGCAAAACCGATTGAAGAAGAGCCGTTACCAGATGAGCAATTTGTTGAGCTTGATTATTGTTTGTTAAAAAATATTTAATATTATTATTTTAATATTAATTTTTTTAGATAACGCTGATATTAATATTAAAGCAAATGTACAAAATAAATGGCTTATTGATCCAGATAATGGTGATGGTTTTGCATTGATGTTTGGTGGTGTACGATCTAATTATGGCATTATTGCACCATCAACAGGAGGAATTATTCCACGAATTGCTTTTCAAATTCAAATTACTGAATTTCTTCCATTAAAGCATGTTCCATTTGAAGAAATGGATCCTCATGATGTTCGCATGGGCTGGTCCGTACAATCTGCTTCTACTGTGCTTGATGAAAGTCAAAAATCTTATGCATTTTGTTCAATGGGAAGAAAGCTTAATGATGGAGTTTTTCGTAAATATGGAGATATGTTTCAAAAAGATGACATTATTACATCAATTCTTGATTTTGACAAACAAGAAATTAGCTATTACAAAAACGATACTTTTCTTGGTGTTGCTTTTTCAAATGATTTATTTTCACCTGGTGATCTGGTTTTTCCACATATTTCCATAAAAAATTGTAAAGTTATGGTAAATTTTGGTTTAGAATGTCCTGAGTCTGGTAGTGTCGATAAATGGAAGTAAGCTCTATTTATATCTACATTGATTTATTAAAATAGAATTTATTTAATTTTATAGACTTCCTGAAGCTGAATTGGATACGGTATTTGCCGCAAAAGTCGATAAATCTTATCTCAAAGCAACTACTCGTCCTCCAAATGATAAATCTGAATGTACCGTAATCATGATGGTTGGGCTTCCGGGAGTTGGAAAAACTACGTGGGTAAAGAATTATTTACGTGATCACCCTGAAGAAAAATGGATTCATATCAATATTGAATCATTTCTTTCTGCAATGAAAGTAAATGGTGTTCAAAGAAAACGCGTTTCAACAAGATGGGATATGATATTAGGTATATTTTTTAATTTTGGGGAGATAGTTTAGTTTAACATTATTTATTTTTAGGGCTTGCTGCAAAAGCTTATACTAGAACTTTAACATTAGCTTGTCGAAGAAGGCACAATTATATTATTGACCAAACAAATTGCAATAGAGATAACAGAAAACGTCGACTGAATTTATTCGAAGGATTTCATCGAAAATGTGTTGTAATTTGCCCAAGCGATCAAGTTGCTGAAGAAAGAAGATTGCGAAGATCAGATCCTGCTGGAGAAATGCCTGTTGAAGCTCTGTTAGAATTAAAAGGTTTGTTGTTTGTTAAGAATATTTTTAAGAGATTAATTTTCGCCGATTTTAGCAACAATGTCTTTACCGAATCCTGAAGTGGAACCAGTTGAAGATGTAGCATATATTGAACCACCACTAGAAAGAATTTCAGAAGCTATTGATCTTGTTGAAAGATATAATCAAGAAGGGCAACCGTGGATAAGAAAACATAAAAAATTTCGTTCAAATAATTCATTCATAAGTGATAATCGTGGACATTTAAATTATTGGGTTGGTGGTGATTCTTGAAGTCATACGGCGGAGGAATGAATAATTCACATCGATAAAATATTTTTTTGGTTTGATTATAATAAATTATGTATTAGAAAACATAAAAAAACAGTTTTTAACATTTTTGGAGCAAAATTAAAGTTTTGTGGAATTTTTTTTATATGAGTGGAAAAAATTTAACACGATAACTTATTTTTATCAAAATACAAATATCACCATTAAATATTCCATAGTCGAAAACCTATAAATCCGGAGAATTAGCCAAAACAAAGCAAAATTTGATTTTTTATAAGTGATCGAAGTTCTCAAAATACTGTATAGTAAAAATTCAGAAATTCCTAAACCATCAAGGTCCCCCTACCTTTTTTCGATATTCCCCGCTCTAGGGGCAGTGCTGTCGGTTCGGCTGGTACTCGGTTTTTAGTTTTTCGGTCATAACTTTTTTAAATAGTTTAAATCCAAAAATCTATTATAGCATATCGGTCCACCCTATCACAAATTGATTCTAAAAAAAGATGAGATTCTGAAAGGTTCTCACTGTCTCAAAATCAGAAATTAACCGAAATCAAACCGAATTATCGATTGATTTCGGTTAATTACCGTTTCTGAGGTATTGCTTATTTTTCAGAATCTCATCTTTTTTTTAGAATCAACTTGTGATAGGGTGGGCCGATATGCTATAATAGATTTTTGATTTTCAACAATTTAAAAAAGTTATAACCAAAAAACCAAAAACCGAGTACCAGGCGAACCGACAGCACTGTCTAGGGGTAAGAAAGGGCGGGGAACAGGGATGTGCGGAACTCGGTTTTTAAAACCGGAACGGAATTTATTAATTTTTCTAAAGATTCATATGAAAGACGTTTTCGAAGATCTGTTAAAATATTTCCAGCAAGACCGAAAAGTCGTTCATATTCTGCACTTGTAGGTGGTACTGTTCCATATTTCTTATAAAGTGCTGATTGTTTTTTATTAAATCTCCATTCATTTTTCTTCCAATAGTCAGCAGGAGAAGCATCTTTTGGAACAGTACATTCTTTAAAATATAAAGCAATTTCATCAGTAATATTTTTTTTCATTATTATTTAATGGTTCTGCACTTTCTTCTTCCTTAAAATCATTAATTCTATCGAAAATTAAAGTTCCGGAAGCAATTATAAATAACTTTGGCAGCTGATCCATGCGTCATCAGCATCAAAAGTGTCACAAATTTCCCATCCACCCATCAGCGTCGAATTTGGCTTACCCCCACGCACCCATAAAAGTCCGACGTCGGATCTGGACGTTCAGAAACAGTAAAATGCGGGTACGGATAAAAAATTGTGGGTTTCAAAATATGTAAAATTTGTTTTTCTAACCATTTTACATTGTTTAAATTAGATATTACTGCTCTATTCGTGTTTTCTAACTCCGCATCCCACGGGCTCATTGGGTGTCCTGTAGAGACGAATTTTGAGTTAAGGTGTTGGAATAGAGTTAATTTTACTCAAAAATGACGGAGAAATGATCAAAAAATGATTTTAGACATGTCCGCTCCGAAAATCGAAATTTCGATATTTTCGATATTTTTTACAGAGGGGACCAAGACAAAAAAAATTTAAAACAAATTTTTTGAGAAAATTTTTTTTTGCTTTAAAATTATCAAAATATGTCCAACATGATATAAAAACACTATAAAAACCATTTAAATGAATCAAAACGATCAAATGTTGAAGATATATCAACATAATGATGTTGGGGGTATTGTGAAAAATTCTCGTAACTAAAAAAATTTTTTGTGCTTTTTTTGGCTGTGATATGATTGAGTATAACTAAATCAAGGCCAGGGAGTTTAATTTAAGCATTTACAGGCGTTTAAAGTTAATATTAAATACTGTTTTTGGTCCTGGGGATGTTTTTTTGCTTATATTGCTTTTTTAAATTGTCTAAGCCTAAGCGATGTCAGGTATACACATAATTTTGATTTTAAAATAAACACAACTTAAATTAAAAAATTATGTCAGACGATTTTTGAATTCTGACAGACAGTCTTCATTTTTCTGGCAATTGAAAAAATGATGTTTTTTGTTTATACTGATTGTTTAAATTGCCTAAACCTAAGCAATGTGGGCTATACACTTATTTTTGATTTTAAAATAAACACAACTTAAATTAGAAAATTATGTCAGACGATTTTAGCTTTATCTTATCGGGAACCCAAAAAGTTTTGGACTTTACTATATTTATAGGTAAAATGGACTATTTAGAAGCTTGCGAGTTTTTTTTTGCTTTGATTTGACTCATCATTTGAGCCCAAATCTTTTATAACAGTGTTGTAGCCCACAATATGTCCAATATATCTGTGAGAGAACTTTTGGATATGTTGTCTTGTTCCCATTTGCCGAGCCAAAAAGTGCCAAAAATCGCTGTTTTAAGCAAATTTCGTTTTTTGGACCTGACAACCCCAAAATATGATATGAAGACCCCCAATATCATTTTTTTATGGTTTTTAGGTGTGTTTAACGTAATTTTAAAAGGACGCCTGTACCGTACAATTTTGGCCCCAAAATGAGCCCGTGATCCGTGTATCAGCATTTTACTGAATTTGATGGTTATGTAGATACATATATAGATATATAGATATGATATAGAGCAACGTGATCAAATCTGTGATTCTGAACTTTGAAAATTAAATTCTTGTGTCACAATTTTTCAGAACAACAAGTTTTTGATCAAGACAAATCTGCATATTTTTCATTCGTAAAATATGTTATTATGTGTTATATATTTGTGACGAGCTACAAATATTGTTGTTTTTAAGCTCTATATAAAAAACTCCAATCCGTTATTTATCATAATATATCTTTTTATTCGAGACTATAAAATTTGGAGTTTGTTGTTATCATTTTTTTGATTTTTTTTTTCAACGTCCAAAAAAAGTTCAAATTATATTTTTTTTATCAATTTAATTCTATTCAATGAAAGAATGTTGTTATCATTTTCGCTGAAACAATTTCGAAGCTTTTCTTCTGCTTCTTCTTCTGCTTCTGTAATGATTGAAAAAAGTCTTTATTCGCTGCCAATTTCAATTAAAAATAATTTGGGTGAATTAATTTCAATAAATGCTGTTTATCAAGATTCAATTCCGGAAGGATCAAATCGTGGAATTTGCATTGGATTACATGGTTGTCCGGGAAGTCATATCGATTTTAAATATATTGAACCATTGTTAACAAATTCTGGAGTTCGGTTTATTGGGATTAATTATCCTGGACTTGGATTTTCTTCGTGTAAGTTGGTTTTCTTTTATTTTTGGATTAGCTTTTTTAATAATAATCTTTGAACATTGTAATATTAATTAAAAATGTTTAATAGTGTTTTTTTGTTTTCATTACTTTTTATATTTTATCATATTTTGCAGATGATGAAAGACTCAAAAATGATAATTTTGAAAGAAATCAATTTGTTCAAAAGATTATTGATGGTTTAAATCTCAAAAATAATTTAGTATTTATTGGTCATTCACGTGGTACAGAAAATGCTTTAATGGCGGCAGCCGCCAATCAAGAAAAGACTAAAGGATTAATCCTTTTAAATCCCATTGGAATAAGTGTTCATCGAGGAATACGTCCACGGTGGAGAGTTCATTTATTGGCAAAAATGTGGGAGCCACAACAATTTCGATTTATTTCAAACTGGTTACTTCATAGAAGTAAATTTTTTTTTCAAAAATCTTTTTTAAAACTCATAAATTAATAATATTTCAGTATATAATTACCTAAAATTAAAAGTACAAAATGGGGAAGAAGCTGGAGTTTGTATTCAAAATATGGATACTGTAGCTTTGGAAAAACAGAAGCCTTATATTGATGCGGTAAATAATTCTTCCATTAAAGTATTACTAGCTTCTGGAGGAAAGGATTGGCTCATTGAAGGATGGATATCCAAAGAATTTATGTCTCTTTTTCGTGATATCAAAGTATTTGAAACTTTAACCGTTGGAGATGAACCTAAAATAATCAAAAATGTTTTGAATCAAATGGATGCAGCAGGTACAAAATCAATTGGTGTATTTTTTATTAATGAAAATCATTTTTTACAAAAATTTCGTGCCAAACTTGTAAAAGAATTTATTGTTAAATGTTTAGATTCAAAAAAATAGGTGTTAATTATTTTATTAAACAAAGAATATATAAATTTATTTAAAAAAACATTACACAGAATTTACCTTAAAAACACCAATTTCAATGGTATTTTCATAAATTGGAAGTTCAGCAATTTTTCGTTTATTATTACAATCTACTTTAAAAGATGGCAAAGACAAAACATTTGCCAAATGATCATATGCCCATAAACAAAAGGAACCCTAAAAATTACAAATGTATTAGTTTCATAGAAGCAAACGAAAAGTAAATTACAAGTTCAAGATCAAGTGAATCAACAGCTTGAGCATACAACCAATCTTGACTAATTTCAAAGATATCTTGAGTGGTTAAAGAAACATCATGTCTTTTATTACCGAAATCCGAACTTGAATACCAAAATATAATTTTAATAATAAAAGGTTCCAATTGTGGCATCAAAGTTTGAGAAATATTATTAAGTGTCGGCAATGGTAATGTCAATTCTTCTAAAATAAAAAATTAACTTACCATATTTAAAAAAAAATTAACTTACCAGCCATATTTTTTCTGATGTAAAAAAACATACAAGGTGTACTACTTGAATTACAATAAAAATCATCTTCATTTCCAAACAAACTTTTATCATCACGTATTTCAACATCTTTATCATCAAAAGAATACCACTAAAAATTTATGATAAAAAAAAATTATGGATTCCTTCAAGCACTCGATCGTAGTAAACTTACAATATTAGATACCATAGGTTTATAATTAACAAAGCAAGTGTAATGTCCACTTGACCCATTTCCTTTATGTGTAATAACTGATTGCAAAACATAGGTATAATCTTCCTTTTTATCACCTTCAGAAGTCATATATTCATTCATATCAAGAACTTTTGGAAAGTGAAATCTAAAAGAGAAGTGAAAATGATTAAGTTAATCAGACTTTTTATAAAATATTACATACTTATCAGTAATTTTAACCATTCCACGAACGGGATCAAATTTTGACCGCATAAGATAAAAATTTAAGATTGGTGGAAGATGTGAAAATCGATAACCAACATAGCCACTGAAATGCGTATTATTAATTTGATCCTGTTTTTTTTGTAAAATTTGCTTACGGCTGTTTACCATGTTCTGGAATATCAAGACAATTATCACCATCCATAACTTGTTTTCGAACATATTGTTTTAATGTAACATCCATGTTGTCAACGATAGAATTATCAGGTGAAAGCATATTAAGTTGAATGTTATAAAATTTATCTTCAATTTCAGATTTATAATCATAGTCAGGTACATGAGTATAATTTATTGTATTACCACGTAATAAATCTCGAAGCTCTTCATCAAGACCAACAGGCTCAAGCGCAGTTTCAATTTCATCAATAAAACATGTTAAAAATTCTTGAATATCTTGTTGCAAAAATGAATTTTCTTGTTTTGCCCATTGTGTAGTAAAGAAAACAGCAGACGAATCACCGGGACGTGCACCAAATTGCATTGAAATAAATAATTTTTGAAGACTTTGAACACATTCATTTTCAACATCTGCTTTCAAAATAAGCTAAAATAAAGTAAGATGATTAAAACTTTTCATTTAAAAGAGAGAAAAAAAAGAAAGGTACCCGTCGAAATTTAGTTAATGCAAATAACGATTGTAAGATAACATTCATATAACATAAAGTTGTAGAATTTACAAGACCACAAGGAGCTCGTCCAAAAATTTTAACAGTTGCACGAAAAATTCGAATTGGATCATGCATTGGAATGGCCGAAATTTGTGAAAATCCATAATCAGAATCCCCATCAAAAACATGAAATAAATCTCTGCAAGCCAAAGAAAGGCCATCATTTTTAAAAGTAGAAAGTTCTGCGTGACAAGGATATCGTTGGAAGAAAGCACCCGATCCTCGATTGATACATTCAATGTATAATCCAACATGACCCCATTTGCTTATAACCACAACAAGACGCCATTTAGAATTATAAGCATTTATAATTTCAGAAAAAATTTTTTCTCTATCATATCCTTGATAGCCTTTTGCCATTGTTTCAAAGTGAAGAATGCCTGAAAAATGAATATATAATAATCAAAGAGAGAGAGTAATGCATTTACCGTCATCATCAATATAACAATATTGATTGAGAGTTTCTTGAACTTGCAAGAATTCAAGAGAATTAGGCAACTCTTCAGTTTCAGCTTCATAATGTAGCTAAAAATCACATTCTGATATCAACATTTAAAAAGTAAGCTCACATTTTCATCATTGAGGATATTTAAAGATAAACGGCTTCTCATTTCATCATCATCATCATCTTCTTCGTCATCATCATCCTCCTCCGAAAGAAGCTGTTTATATATTATTTTATTGTTTCGAACATGTTCATGTTCGCTACCTACATCTTCTTCATCAGTTGAATAAATTTCTGTATAACCGTTATCTTGTCGTTCAAACATAACTTCATATTTTGGACTAAAAATAAGCGCTTTTAACCAAATAAATATTCAGTGCCAAGTTAGCAAAAAAATGATATATCAAAATTACCTAACAAGATCTTCATCAGATAAGGCATCACTAGATGAAGAACAAGAAGATGTTTCAACAACAGATTGATGATATCCTTTAAGTGATTCTTGAACAACTTCATCAGAATTGACATCAGATGGCTTAGTTTCAACTTCAGAAGGTTGTACCTAAAGATCCCAAAAAATTATGAGACTGAAATTTTAATAGTGGCTAATTAAAAATGTCAGAGGCACATAAAAAAATGCTTTTTTATCGTTTTTTCATGAAAAGTGAACTAACCATTTCGTCAAGAGAGGGAAGCAATGGTGATTGAAAATTTGGATCCATTTGATTAGGATTAATTAACCGCTTAGATGCTTTAAATTGTGCCACTTCTGGTGTTGTGGTTTCTTCTTCACTTTTTTGTTGTCGTGGAAATTCAAATGGATTCTGTAATAAATTTTTAAATCAAAGAAAAAATATTTTTAAAATTACAATCTCGCAAAACAAATTCAACGTTTAATTTTCCGTGTCGATGTTTGGCAAAATGTTTTTTCAATGCCATGCTGGAATAAAAAAACGTTTTTTTACGTTTTTCACTTTTTTTTCAACAAAAAAAACGAAAACTATTTTAGCGTTGAAACACATTTCGCCAATTATCAGCACCGTTTTGAATTTGATTTTTTTTAAATAATTACTTGAATGATCGAAGATGAAGCAGCAGCAAAAAAATGTTTTGGAATTTTCCATTTTTTAATGAAATCTATTTTTTCGCATTTATTTTTTGAATTATATATTTTGTTATCAGTCGCTGATATGGCTTCAATGGAATTTTCATAAGCAGCAATATGAAGGGAAAGGGTGCTATTATTGGCACTTTTGAAATATTCTTTAAATTCATTTTTTTCTTCAGAATTCTGATAAAAATTTAAAGAATTTGATGATAAATTTTTGTTGTTGAATTTCTTCCATGAATTTGAACATTTTTTTGATTGAAAATCTTCTTTATCAGTAAAATCTTACAATTTTGATTTCCCCGCAATCCTCTTTTAATAATTGGGATTTTAAAAATGTTTATCAGAAAAGTACACGAGTTTTAAAGCAAAAAATAGGTAAAAAAACAGTGTAATTTTAATTTAAAAAACATCGTTTAAAAATTTAAAAAAAAGGATTGCAACTTTTATTTTACCACATTTTTGAAAATTTTTTCCATTTTTAATATCATTTTTTGATTGTATTGGAAATTTATCAGAACATTTTTGATCGTTATTTAGGTTGAAATTACTGTATTGATTGTTTGAGATATGAATGATAACAGATTTATGCTTGTATTTAAATGGAAAACAGTGATCTTCTTTTGTGAACATCTAAAAGTGCTTTTGAAAAGGTATTTAGGCCAGTGTTGTTGCGCCCCAAGAAACATCGCCGCCGCCGCCAGGCAAAAAATTAAACATCGCCGCCGCCGCCGCCAACACTGGCGGCGCAACAACACTGATTTAGGCTTTTAAAAATTAGTAGGGAAGTTCGGCACTTTGTTACCAACGAAGTATCTTTGAACCCGAGGTCACGTTGGTAACAAAGTGTCAAATATCCAAAATTAGGGATGACTGAAATCACGAAATAAAACCAAAATAAAAATAGAAAAAAAAACGAGACGGGACATTAAATTTAACCAGAAAATTGTAAAGCACTAGTACAGGTTTGCTCCCCCCAAAACAAAATTGTAAAATTTTTTTCATAAATTTGCATAAAAATGTTGACTTTTTGTTGAGAATTTAAAAGGGTGGTGGGAGGGTTCAAAATTTGATTGCTTTTTTTTGGGGGGAGCAAAACTGCACTAGTACAAATTGTAATTTGGGGGATAACAATTGGGGCGATTGATGAAATATTTCGGCACTTTTTCTTTTGACACAGATTTTAGTAAACATTTTTCTTTATTTTTGCGGCTCGCATAAGTTTTTCTTTTATTGCGTCATTCTTATTTCTTGTCTTTGGAAAAATCAAAGCTGCAAAAAAGGTTGCTTAAAAAAGCATAGTTGCATCGAAATAAAGATGTTTTTTTTGGCGGTGTTGCAATTTCGGCAAAAATTATTTGTTTGCATCAAAATTTCGGCAAAGAAAGAAAATTCTTTGAATTATTTTTTTAGGAGCCAAAACAAAGACATTTTTCGGAAGCATCACTGCCACTTTTTTCATTAAAAAAGAAAGACAAAATTTGGACATTATTTTTAAGCAAATTTATGATGATTCTAAAAATTAAAATCCAAAGTGAAAATTATTTAAAGTAGGCGGACGGTTAGTTACTTCTTTTTGCACAAAATCCTGACAATCAGGAACTTGTATGTTCCAACCTTTGGCTGAATTAATCGTTGCGAGACTCAAAAAAATTAAAAAAATGGTACTAAACCGTCCGCTTTCTTTAATTATAAAAAATTAAATAACAATTTGCACAGAGTATTTTAGGATATATTTGTTCTCTTTCATCACTTTGCATACTTTATAAAAAAATACAAATTGCAAAAAGCAGACGACTGGATTTAAAAGAATCTTTGCTTATTTTTAGCCTCTTATTTTTATATTTATATTTTAGTAAAAAATGAAACAAACAAAAATTAATGCACATTTACTTTTTTTAAAAAAGAAATTTAAAAAGTGCCAAAAGTTTCCCCCCTTTTTTGAGGCTTATAATTTTCTTTTTTTCATGTTTTTTGAAACTATAAAAAAACATAAAAAAAATTTTGCGTAATAAATTTAATTATTGTAAAAGTGTCATTGTTTTTTATTTATTTAAAAAATAAACTCTTTTTTTTTAAGTATTGATTTTTTTGCCATTGGCATTTATTAACACTTTTTGAAAATTAAAAAGAGATATAAAATTTTACGTGAATATTTTTGAAAATTGTTTGTTTTTTCTCTGCGTTTGTCTGAAAATTTTTATTGAAACGATTAAATAAATAGATATAAGACGGAATGATTTTTAGCAGAGAAAGAAATATATATATTTTTTTATGGTTGAAACTTTAAATATTTTTTTGCAAAAAAAGAAGAGCAATATTTTTTTGAGGAAAAAAAGTTTTAGGTTATTAGAATTTGGAAGAAGCAGAAGCGGAAGAAAAATAAATTTGACAAAAAAAATCCATTAAACTTTTTATTTTTACTTTTTGAAATCTTTTTTTTTGTTAAAACTTTTTAATTATATTTTTTCAACTTTCCTTTAACAGTTTTTTTTGATTTATTCAAAATTTAATCATTTTTTTGTCCAAAAAAATTATCACATAAAATTGAATTATTTATTGCTTTTCATTTAAAAACAATTAAATTAAAAAAGTACCTTCAATAAATAATTATTTTTATCACTGCAGAAATAGCAGCAGTGACAAAAATAAAATAAAGTTGAACACCATTTTATTTAAAAAACTTACTTTTATCTTTTTCTTTCATCACATTTACAAATAACAATTATATAATCTTTATATGATTTAATTAATTTTGACATTTTTGATATAGATTAATTTTGTATTTGATAACGATCAAAAAAACAGATAAATATCTCTCTTTTTTTTTATCTCTTTAATGGTCAGCATGAAATTTGAGAGGCGATAGTTCAAAAACTGATCGGAATATTTATGATTCACATTTCTTTCTTCTTTTTTTTTTGAATCATTTATTTTTTTTTCTGATTTCCGGTGTTGAAGAAAGAAAATGAAGAAGAACCTTCTCTCTCTCTTTCCCCCCCCCCCCCCCCCACTTTTTGTGTTTCTTGATAATGATTATTTTTGAGAGTAATAATTTTATTATTTATGAATGATTGCAAAAAAAAAAAGAAGAAGAAAGAATTACGGACTTTCAAATAAATAATAATTATAAAAATACAATGACATTAATCAATCGTTTCTTCTTCTTCTTTTTATAGAAATGATTATATTTTTTTTTGCAATGTCTGATCTTTCTTCTTTCTCTCTCTTTTTCACTTTTTTTATTTATTTTTGGTAATTATTAATCGTGCATAAAAAAAATACTTGTTTCAAA